>OZ007588.1:306073414-307324284 GCA_963931845.1 Maratus michaelseni
TTTTCCGCTCTTATAAATTTGTGATTACATAAATAATATTAAATTTCATAATCGTGAAATAAAAAGGGAAATCAATACACTTGTTTTTATTAAAGGAAATTAAAAGTTTAAAATTTAAAAAATGCTAAGATTAATAAATCAGATTGAACCCATTGACTTACCTTTTTCCTAAAACACATTATTTTACAATAAATATATGTACAAAAAATATAATAAATCTACCAAAACTTTACAAAATCAATCCCATTCCTCCCTTTTACAACTACATACCATAATTTAACCACCAAAACACATAAATGTCAATTTAAATAGAGAAATCGACATTTTTTAACTATAGAGACCTTGGCACTTTTTTTTAACGCTTTGGCGTAATCCGGGCTTCAGAAAGTTAAGATATGTTTTTAAATTATATACACAATTATGAAAACAAACCTAATGAACTTTTATGTTTATTTATATATATAAAATTATTTATATATACAATTCTGTTCTACCTGCATATAAAAAGAGATATATGGCTTCTTTATATTAAATAAATTATATAAATATTGAAAAAAAAACTTATTTATATGAAACTACGAATAGGTTGTCAGAAAATATGTTGCCAACTTTCCTTCTCTCGCCATAAGCCTTTTTCGGTACTTTTCGGTTAGCCGGGCGCCAGTGATACATGTACATATATAAATATATATATATATTAATTCATACATATATATGTGTGTAGATATGTGCATATATATATATGTGTGTGTGTGTGTATATATATATATATATATCACTGGCGCCCGGCTAACCGAAAAGTACCCAATTTTTTATCTTAACTTTATAACTGACTTGTAATATTTTAATAATTGTCTATTTATTGTACTTGGGTCTAGGACCTAATAACCACTCAAATTAACTTATCAAAAGTTTTATTTTCATAATATATTTGTACACTTAAGTTAGCTAAAATGTTAAATGGAACTACGTAGAACTACTAAGTTTGTGTAAAATCATTTACTTTTAATTTTATAAACAAAGCACACTCACTTCTAACTAAATGTATCCAGATTTCATTCAATTTATTCAGTTTTTCTTTCAAAATCATTTTTTAAACTGTTTATCGTCTGCTTCTTTTATTTATTTATTTTTTTTCTAAAGATCATTTGACTTTTTTTATTTGGAAGTACAAATTCATTCAAATATGCCGGAATATTTCCATTACAGTAGGATGGACATTCGTTGTTAGGGTTATTTTTTTTTCTCAGCACAGCAAGTTCAATACCATCATATTAATTTTAGCTTCACGAATTATGAAAACATATATCGAAACATTTAATGCAGACCACTTCTGTTGAAATGTAAAAAATAATTATCACAAGGTAATTTTCGTAGCTAAAAATTTTCTTCTTTTCATTATCAGTAGCGAATTTAAAGACTTAGATTTGAAACTAGGAGCACAACATTTTCTCCTCATTATTTTATAGATATAATCTACACTTTCTTTAATAATTATAATCAATAATTATTGATAGCATTATAATCTAAATACACTGAAAAATATTATTAATTACTATATAAAACAATAAATAAAATCAAAATACTATCGTAAACAATACGTACAAACGAACCAAAGTACATGAAAATTTTTAAGTTATTATGGATCACTGTTTTGACGTCAGCAGGTTGTGACGTCACTTGTAGCAGGCCCGGTTAAGGACACACAGCGACATCTCGGAGGCTCCGATCCAACCCGGGCTTCCCAAGTTACAGAATACATGGTTATTCTAAATGATGGACCCATTTTCAAAAAATTGTATTTATTAAAGTACAAACCCAAAATGAACAATCTTTATACCAATGAAAAGAGGAAGTTTCAAAGTTTTTTTTAAGACATTATAAATGTTCAATGTGTCCACCGTTTGCTGCACGGCAAACATCTACGCGATAGCCAAACTCGTCCCACACACGAGAAAGCGTATCTGCTATTACTGGGTGCACGGCTTTCAATGCGGTGATGGTTCCAGAGGCGGACGGTAGAGGTCGCGCGGTAATAGGCCCGGATTTCGTTTCACTGTCAGTTGTGAGTGAGTTGGCTACTGTGGACCACAAGGTTTTCTGCGTTTTTGAGTTCGCAAGAAGTGAGCAAACGGTGGACACATTGAACATTTATAATATCTTAAAAAAAACTTTAAAACTTCCTCTTTTCATTGGTATGAAGATTGTTCATTTTTGATTTGTACTTTAATGAATACAATTTTTTGAAAATGGGTCCATCATTTACAATAATCCTGTATATGCGAAAATCATCCTTTTTAATAGGAAGCTCTAATAGATTTTCTACACTTAACATATTTTTTAGATTCTCCACTAACAATACTAACAATCATTTTATATGAAACATAACAAATATGAAAGCAAATAGAGTTTTGAAATTTTTTAAAAGCTATACACACACGTTATGTTCTCGTGCTAGGAGTTAACAACCGAAGACTTCGACAAAGATCCAAAGATCGATATTTACAGCAGCCTTTTTAATTTTGATAATTTCAGTGATTTAAGTGCGTAGTTCGATTACATGTCTTAAATTTATATTTAATTATTTTATTTATTGATGAAGTTTTAATTTCGTAATGAAATATAAGCCGGAAACAAATGCGGAACTGTTTGTAAAGTGCAAACGGATTTAATCGTTTGCACGCGATAGCGATATATTAAAACAAAAAAAGAACATTATTTTAAAAACCATAAAATATCAGTAAATCGCGATGCATTTTTCAAAAGGATTGCATTTGAAAGTACCTTTTTTCCTTATTCGACGGGGTAAAAATTGAAAATGTGTGTTGTTTAAAAGTAGAGAAATTGCAATAAAACCAAAATTTAATAGTCTCGGGTTGCCAATGTCAAACTGAAGCAGCTTTACGCACGGACACGTTTGTTCTTTTGTAATATGGATTTCAAAATATTACTGAATTCAAATGGAAGCGAATATATTTCAAAATATTTACTACCAATAAAATATTATTAAAGTTACCAAGTCTTTAAATATATTTTTATAAATAAAATACAGTAAAACCTCCATAAAGGATATTACCAAATAGCAGACACATATTTTTAGCGAATATTTTTCAATCTCCAACACCAGTATATTTGTTTGATTTTACCTCTTAATATAAGATACTCCAAATAACGAACAAATTTCTCGTCTCCCGTGATGTACGTTATTTAAAACTGAAAAGTAGTGAATTCCTTACTGTAAAAGGCACGTTTTTTTTCCAAATATCAGTTAACTCACTTTTACTACAACATGGGAAAATCGAAAATTACGATTGTGCAGTTAATTTTGTGAAAGCCAAATATGCTTACTTTTAATATTTGTACGTTTTACTGAGCGTGCATTTTCTCTGCAAATTTTTTTTGTTACGTTGCATTTAAAAGTACTGCTTGAATATTGTTTGCAGCATGTAAAAAAGGAAAAAATCCTCCACTGGTTAAATTTGTCACCAAAACATTGTGCAGAAAAGTTGCCATTCTAAGATGAAGAAACATTAATCCAAAATTTGGTGCTTTGATTGAACCATAAACTAGTAAACATTCAACCATGACCTGGTTATATCGTGAACCAATAACAGATGGAATATTGAACCAGCAGACCTGCCAAGTCTCTGGATTTTTGGATACCAGTATTTTAGTACAGAAAATGTTGTTTTATTTGATCGGAGCATGCTGCAATTTAAAAGAACAACATTTTCTCTAAACAATTACTGGTGTGCAAAAAGCCGGAGACATGGCAGGTCTGTTGAACCAGAAAGCGAATACAGCTGCACTGAAAAAAAAATTTTGGTTTTACGGTGTAATACTAGCACTCCAGGTGCCAGTATTATACCGTAAAATTAACAGTAAAAAAACATTAAAATAAGTAGTAATACGCTACAACGCATGCGCGGCAGTGTATTACTGCTTTTTTACTGTTTATTACTGTTAATTTTACAGTTTAATACTAACAGCTGGGGTACCAGTTATTATACAGTAAAATCAACATTATTTATTTATTTTTATTTTTATTTTTATTTATTTATTTATTTTGCAGTGTGTTAGATAGTGGGATATTTATTTAAAGTGGAATCCGACCCACTACGGATATCCAAGCCTAAATGGGATTCGAAATTGACATTTCTTCATTTGGTACAATGTTGAAGATTTTTTTTTTATGTAAATACATTTTATTTATAAAACACATAGGGCAAAATGCAAATTTCACCTTATTTTATTCATAAAATGTCAACATGGGATTCGATAGATCCCACTGTTACTTAACAGGAGACATTTAAAAGACACAAATAGATGTTTAAAATGTTTAAAAACCGTCCAAGTACTTTCGGCCGACTACCGCGACTATCATCATGGAGCGAAAACCCTTACTGGTTGCCGTCTTAGTAAAGGTTTCTGTTCCCTGATGATAGTCGCGGTAGTCGTCCGAAAATACTTGGGCAGTTTTTAAACATTTTAAACATCTATTTGTGTCTTTTAAATGTCACCTGTTAAGTAACAGTGGGATCTATCGAATATCATATTGATATTTCATTTTATTTACATTAAGGTAAATCATTTGAAACCTTAACACTGGCTAGAGGGATTCTAAGTAATTAATTCAGAATTAGAAACACTAGTAATTAGACATAGTTTTTTTTTCAGAGTAGAAACAACGAAATATAACATGAGTACTGCATTGCTAAATTTAAAATGTGTAAACCGTTGCTTTGATTGCATAATAATAAATAATAAAATATACATTTTCAGATAAACTAATATATTTCTGAAAAATACAATAAAATGTTTTAAAAAATGAGACGATAAAATACTGTTGAAAGTTTTCAAAATATTTTCTTAATCATCTTATTTGTTGCAAAAAAGTTCTTTCTACTAATGGTTATGGAATTTAATTACTTTAACACACTAAACTTACGAAATGAAATCTTCTTCTAATGATTGAGCACAGCCGTTTCAAATCCATTGAAGTGTAATAAAGTGAAAAGTTTGTTAAACTCTACCATTTGTGTGGAGGGTCAAAAACATTTCTAAATCATTAAAATTTCCCTACACATTTTCTTATGGATTTTCTGTTAAAAAAGCATTTCATCGTAAAAAAATATCTAATAGAAATTTTATAATAGAACTAGGGGGCTTTGCCCCCTGCTCGCTACGCTCACCAACCCCCGTTCTGATTTCACAGCCTCTTAAACCTGGTAATGTATCCTGTTTTAAAAAGATGATGACGATGATATCACGAACGGCGACTTTCTTCTGTAATCAGGTTATAATGCTTTTTCATTTAACTGGCTATAATGCTTTTTCATTTAATTCATTTTTTTTATTTTTAATATTCATGTGTAAACACAATTTTTATGACGTAATTTTCTTTATTTCCTGCTTTCAACACGTGAACATTTAATTATTATTTTAAACTTTCATTATTATTTTTAATAGTCTCGCGCAAATACATTTTTTATTTGAGATAAAACATAATCCTTTCCGCTTATTTAGAAATTGGCAACAATATAAAAAAATGACTTTTTCAATAAAAGATTTTTTACTCGATTTTTAAGGATTTTTTTAGTTTTTATTGTCCGACCATGATAATTTTCTTAATTTCTGAAAGCTTGTTGTATTGCGCGTCTGGTGGTATGATTTTCGAATCTGTAGGATGGCTAGAAAAAAGTAACAGTTCATTAAAAATGTCCCTAGTAAAAAAGCGATGAGAATAACCCGGAATATCTACGCAGAATTTGATTGGTCCATTTCGTTTTTGGCTCAGTTCCAGATTACTTTTTTTTTAATATAGAAGGATATATAAAGAAACAAACGAAAATCATATCCTTTTGGCGTTTTATTACTATTAATAAAATTCATATGTTATTTAAAATTTAATC
Organism: Maratus michaelseni; assembly: GCA_963931845.1. Taxonomy (NCBI): domain Eukaryota; kingdom Metazoa; phylum Arthropoda; class Arachnida; order Araneae; family Salticidae; genus Maratus; species Maratus michaelseni. The sequence continues at coordinate 306,079,327 of OZ007588.1, forward strand.
AAACAATCCCTTTACATTGTACTTTATATATTAAATCAGCATTTATTAAAAATTACTTTTTTCAATACAACAAAAGTTCAAAGTCACAAAAGGATTTAAATAGCCAAATTAGCCAGTTATTGGCAATTTGGACATGTTTATGGCAACTTACTTTTGTCGCAAAACTTGGCGAAAATTTTCAAAATAATCCCAAGCTAGGCGACAATTCGCGGGTTTTGTTGCATAAATAAACGTTTCGTTTCAAAGCGTCGCAGATTTCATTGCCGAGGAAACACGTGCTCCTATAGAAGTTTTCACTACAAAAATTTCCAGCTTAAAAGTATTAGAAGCATTCTAATCTGAAAAGTTATAAATATCTTACCTTTACCGTAAATATAGGCATATCTAAACAAACAGAAGAATTATTTGAAATATATAATACACTAAAAATTTTTATAAAAAAAGTTACATTTCTGAATTTAAAAAAAGTATCTGATGACATTTGTTGCAATTTGTTTTATTTCTAAGTATTTCAGACTGTTTTTGTATTTCTAATAACCTTTCAAGTTTTTTGAACGCTTTAAGGTTCCGTCTGAATAAAATAGTTAAAAATATTAAATGCATTCTTTCCTAATTTTTCATTAGTACTTTGGAAATCTGTGAAATCAACTGACACTAAATCATTTCCCGAATATTTTTTGGCACTTTCGTGGCAGTAAGTTTAATTGATTTCTTCTTCACAGAATTTCATAAAAATTTCGAATCTATTATCTGTTGCTATATATTTTTTTAAAATGTTTCATTTCCGCAATTAAACTCTTTATTTGCCATTAGAAAAGTCTGCTATCATGTTGTTATGATGTTATTAACATACAGTGGTGTTGAGTTTTTGAATGTTATGAATGTTGTGTTTTTTGCTCATTTGTGAATATCAAATGGTGAAAGAAATTTTTTACCCTTTCTTTTTACAAAACATTTCATGCGCACAGATAATTATGCATGCAGATCATTAATGACGGACATCAGAATAATATTCGTTCAGGAAAAAATATTCTGTTGTAAAATTTTCTAGTAATATCGCAGCTCTTTGATTTCTTGTTTATTTTACTGTGTTTGATTTGATTATTATTATTATTATTATTATTATTTTTAAATATTACCTGTTTTAGTTCGAATTAATCTTTATGCTAAATATAACTTTAAATTAATGAGCTAGTTTTAACATTAGTTCTAATACAAAATTTTCCGAATATTCAGATTAGTTCGAATTAACCAAGTTCAAAATATTGCGAGTCCGTTGTAATAACGACATATAATTATTTTATTTTTGAAACTAGCTTACCAAATTAAGCTGATACATAGAAAGCAACATATCTGAAATTTAGATTTTAGTTTGTATTTATTTTTTAGTTATGTATTTATTACACAATTATATACATACCAGGGGACCCGTTTGATGATTTCGCAATGCAATCTAATATTTTTTAGCAGTATCTAATATTTTTTAGATGTTCAAGGTTAAAAATATCTGCAAACAACATAAATGAAGCCAGAATGTCATCTCATTTATTCCATCAAAGTTACAGTAAAAACTGATCGAAGATAGCAAAAGGCACGCGAGAGAAAAAACAATTAACTATCGTATTTTAACTGCATTTAATAATGACGTCATCCGCTTCGGGAAAAACATGGAACAAAGAAAAATAAGCTGAATGCATTTAAAATATTATTTAATTTAATATAACAAAGCATAGATTTTAGGATACACGTGAAATACCACAGCTTTGATTGATGGATGGTTCTCTTTTCTTATAAACATTTGAATTTGAATTTTTCTTTTTAATCATAAATCCTACTTTATCTTTTTTTGTATTATTATTTTTATTTTTTATAATCACTGTTGAGCCCGATATAGTGCGGTATTTTATTTTTGTGGTAACACTGATTTGAGGAAAACTTTTTATTTCATTTATAAAAGCGATGCTGATTTAATTTTCAATGAACTGTAATTTGTAATAAAAAAATCATTTTTTAGTGAAATTTCAGTGAACTATTTCAGTAGCCGGTTCAAAAATCTGTCGAATAATACCGCATTCATTGTTGTGCGTTTTGTAAATGCATAGAAAAAATGATGTTGACAGCAGAAATAATATATATATTGAGAACGGTATTAGCGTGATAGAATGGACTATAAACATTACTAAAAAGCTATAAGCATATGTTAATTTTGTACATATTTAACAAAAAACATTCATCATATATATATATATACATATGATGCATATATATACATATATACATACATATATACATACATACATACATATATATATGTATATATATATATATATATATGATGAATGTTTTTTGTTAAATATGTACAAAATTAACATACGCTTATAGCTTTTTAGTAATGATATATATATATATATATATATGATGAATGTTTTTTGTTAAATATGTACAAAATTAACATATGCTTATAGCTTTTTAGTAATGTTTATAGTCCATTCTAATATATATATATATATATATATATATATATATATATATATATATATATATATATATATATATATATATATAAATATATATATATATAAGCGAAACAAAACTTAGAATATTTATTTCAAATTTAGTTTTTGTAAAACAATACTCATTAGTTATTCAATTCAAACAAACAAACAAACAAAAAATCTGTTATTATAGTCCCTTTCTATAAAACAAAATTAAAGGGTTTGCAAAGATACTTCAAGGTATTGGAGTTAAAAGCATTCATTTAGCATTTAAAATTGAAATTTGAATGTCTATTGAAAAAGAGAATAACTTCTAAAGGAAACATTTTCTTTTTATTACAAGGTATAGAATACAAAAGGATGAATTAAAAATTTTCTTTACAGAGTTGTTAAGTTGTCATCCGCATTCTGTGGTGACATTATTAATATTCATTTATATCCAATTTGCATGTTGTTCATATGTATTAAAACTAAATGAATTTATTTATGTGTAAGTACAAAATGAACATTTACTTTTCTCTGATTTGCGTAATTGAAAATAAATCAAATGTAATTACGAAATAATGTAATTTTACTGAAGCATTCTTTAAAATCGAATAAAGAAATTTAAAAATCTAATTTTGTAAAAATACATTAATCTTCTGAAAAACAACAACAACAACATTAAACTAGAAATGTAAATAAGGCGAAAGAACCAAAAACATTAACCATTAATTTACGCTGACTTTGTTAATTTGGGGCACAATTTTGAAATGTAGAAGCATAATGTTAAAAATGTGTGCTTTGAAAGATGAAGATTTAAATCAGTATAAAAACATCCAAGTATACGTTTTAGTTTCTTACAAATTTATTTATGATTTTTGTAATATTATTTTACAGAGTAATAATTTTTTTTTTTTAGTTTATAGTTCGTTGAAAGAAACACTCAAAAGTATTCCGTTACAATATTTTCGATTTGGAAAAATTATTTGTGGTGTATTTTAATGATGTTACACTATTTCAAACACTTTGAAATTGATATACATCACTAAGGTGTACTACAAGTTGCTAACTATAGGATATGGTTAGAATAGAATTTATCGTTTTTACTTTCTTCTATCTTTAGAAAAAGAAAGTATTGGATTCATGAAAATTTTCGACTTCCGGTTTTCGACGGATTGATACGTTTTAGAAGGTCCTGAACACGATTTCACTGTTTTTAGAAAATGGTCTGCCTGTGACTCTGTCTGTCTGTCTGTATGTGACAAAAATTTGTAGGCGCTCTATCTCAAGAACTAATGCGCGAAATTTAATAGAACTTTATATTCAGTTAGCCCCTGATATAAATTGGTGCTGATAAGTTTTTGGTGAAAATCGTCCGGCAGGTGGCGCTTCTATGCTGCATTTTTGGCGGTTTCCGCAATAGCTCTATCTCAAGAACTAATAAGCTTATTTTTATCAAACTTTAGATTCAGTTAGACCTTGACATAAATAGACGCTGATTATGTTTTGATATGGATATCCCTGCAGGTGGTGCTGCTATACCACTTTTTTCATTATTTTTACGATAGCTATATCTCAAGATCTAAAGCACGAAATTTCATCAAACTTTAGATTCTGTTAGGTGGCGCTGCTATGCTACTTTTTTCATTATTATCACAATTATATTCCAAGAACTAGTGAGCGGATTTTGATCAAACTTCAGATTAAGTTAGACGTTGTCATAAGTTGTTATTGATTAGGTTTTGGTTTAAATCTCCCAACAGGTGGCGCTACTATGCTGCATTTTGCACGATTTACACGATTTTAGCAATAGTCATATCTCAAGAACTAATGCACGGAATGTAATAAAACTTAAGATTCAGTTAGACCTTGATATAAATTGGTTGCTGATTCTTTTTATTGTATGAGAAACCTGCGTGCGATAGAAGAAAGTTTTGGGATTGACACATCGAACTAGTTTCACAGGGACACAGAAAAATATTCCGTTACAGAGTCTATGAGGAATAATTGCTGGAAGATGTTTTCAAATGTTTTTATATTGTTTTTTATGTTTTTATGTTCATAATCTTTGTTTTTAAATTTAACTAATTTTTACATAATACTTGGCGTATATAAATTCCATAGATGATATACAGGCATGTACAAAAGAATTCGAGGACATTTTCATTTATTGATGGAAATAGCTGAAAGGGAATTTCCAAATGTGTTACGCGTTTCCTAAATGAATTAAATTTTACATACTATGTACTATATATACAAATCTATAAATTATATCCAGGGTTTCACAAAATAATTTGAATATTTTAGCGACTGTACTATATGGTAATTACTGAAGTCGGGTTTCAAATGTGTAATGGTTTTTCTAAATAGTTTACTTACACATCATCTTTCACCCTAATAAACGGTGAAGTTTTGTTTCAGCATTTTGAATGTGTGGGAAAGTGTTGCATAATCTGTGCTTGACTCAGGATTTTTCTTTCCTGTTAGTATTTCGAATCTATAACTCATGTCCTTTTTAAAAAATGATTGACTAACAAGGAACACTCAGAAATGTTACCGAAATTTTGAATGTAGATAAAGGGCCAACATGACATAACACCTCCACCAAATTTTATCGGCATTCGTTACTTTGTGACAAACATATTGGGTTTAAAAGATGCCATTCCAGAGCACGTTTGAAGGAAGAAATGCCCCTCATTTTAAAATTCCTGTATGGAATTCATAGCGTATTTTATTAATATGTATATTACTGTACTGTATATTATCTAGGTTACATACTATATACATTATATTATATAAATTATATTACATGCAGTACATTATATACTTTATATTATATACATTATTTATTATTATTATATAACATGTTGGGTAAACTATTTGATGCATCGGTGACGGCCACCAAAAAAAAAAAAAAATGTCTACTTCTCATACTTTTTGCTAATGTGGTAATTTTTATAGAAATGCACAGAACTATAGAATAATTTACACCAGGAGCAACGAAGGAATGAATGATGGCTATGGACTGATAAAGACGATATAAAACCACATAAGTGACTGTGTGGGAAACAAAAATCCGTGGGATTTGAGAATGGTTCATACACTGTTAAAAATTTGCAGCAAACTGTCCAGTCATTTGACCGTTTTTATAGAAAATGGTTACATAACCGTAATTTAACTATATTCTTACCATAATATGAGCAATAATATGGTCAGAATAGAGTTAAATTACGGTTATATAAGCATTTTCTATAAAAACGGTCAAATGTCTGGACAGTTTGCTGCAATTTTTTAACAGTGTAATCTTCAATATATCTTACTGAACCATACCAGCAATACGTCCAGGTTCTCCTACAAGGTGTAGAAGGAAACATGATGTGATTCAATGAATGTACCTTGATGATTATGTTCCGGTTATGCAGTTTATATCCATGGAGTGAAACGGTACGTAATTTGGAATTTATGAAAGTAATTTTCATAAACACAAAAAACCTAATGCCATTGTAAAAACACGAAAGAAATCCTAACAATGAGGGAATTTCTTCCTTCAACCATGTATGTTATTTTTGAACCTCAATATCTCTAATCAAATATAAGAATTGCCAACAAAATTTAGTGGAGATGTATATTTTGGCTTGTAAAATTTTATACTTGTAAAATTTCATTCGATGTGTGGGACTTCGTAAGCGTTCTTTGTAAAGATGATGAATAGTAAAGTAACAAGTACCAGCGCTACACACAAAGACGCACGCACGAAAACACACACACATATATATACATTGCTCAAAACAATTAGAGGATATTTGAAGTTTTATATAAAATAAAGATATAAACGAAATTTTTTTTGCCGAAAATAGAAGAAGAGAATCACAAATGCAAATTTTTCTGATTTTCAAACTGTGGAGTATGCAAATTTTGAGTTCGACGTCAAAAACGTCGCTTCAGCGGCAGCGAATGAAATTTGACTTTCAACTGGATAAAAGAGATGAAAACAAGGATGATCGGCATTCAGTGATTGCTTTGTTTCGATGAGTACGATGTTGCAGCGAAGTCATTTGACAGATTCAGAAGCTTGGAGAATTGTTGGTAGGTTAGAATGGGGCCAAACTCAAGCCGAAGTAGCGCAAGCCATTGGAGTGTCACAAAGTGTCATTTCCAGGATCTGGAACCGTTTTTTGGAGAGTGGATGTGCAGGCCGAAGACCAGGGCAAGGTCGTAGACGGGCAACAACGCCCAATGAAGATCGGTATTTAGCGTTAACAGCTCGGAGACACCGAAACATGAACGCTACTCTTCTCCAACAACACCTTCGCTCGGCTACAGGCACCACGATTTCAACTCAGACTGTCCGAAACCGGCTCCATGCTGTAGGTCTGTATGCTCGCCGACCGATGGTATGTGTTAGATTAACACCAAGGCATCGTCGCGACCGCAGGGAGTGGGCAACCGAGCATGTCAACTGGAGGAGAAATGAATGGAGCAATATTCTGTTTTCTGACGATTCCCGTTTTTCTGTGCATCCGGATAATAGGCGTATTTTCATCTGGAGGGACCGTGGCAGTAGGAATAATCCTGCGTTCGTGCACGAAAGTGTCAGATTTGGCGGTGGAGGAGTGTTGGTGTATGGTGGCATCTCCATTGACGGGCGCACTCACCTCTACATCATTCGAGATGGAGCTCTGACTGGTCGCCGATATAGGTATGAGATCCTCAGACCTATTGTAGTCCCTTACGCTGCAGCAATCGGAGATAACTTCATTTTAATGGACGATAACAGCAGGCCACATTGTGCAAACCTGGTGGAGGATTTCCTTTTCGAGGAAGGAATCGTTCGAATGGAATGGCCAGCGTGTTCTCCAGACATGAATCCAATCGAGCACGTTTGGGACGCTCTAGGAAGACGAGTTTCTGGCCGCCAACAACCTCCACAAACTCTCCAAGAACTGGAAAGAGCTCTTCTGGAAGAGTGGGGCAGAATACCCCAACTCGTCATTAATAGCCTCATTGAGTCCATGCCTCAAAGGTGTTCAACGTTGCTGGCCGCCCGTGGAAACCATACCCCCTACTGAAAATGATTTTCGTTGAAGAAAACACCTTTTCTTATTCTTTTTTTCTCATATGCACAAATTGTGTTTTTTTCCTTTTGTACACAAATGCGCAATAAAATGCATTTTTTTCTGCCAAACATGTGTAATTTATTCTCATATAACCTACTATGTCTGTCGACCATGTATCAATCAGCTAAAAAGTTTCCCAGATACAAAATCCACCTAAAACTGCAATATCCTTTAATTGTTTTGAGCAGTGTATTAAATATATATACATATTGTCGCCACAAACTGTACTCTAGACACAAGTCCATTATAAGTTATTATATTATGGACATATATAAAAATATTATTAAATAAAGTCTAGGCATAACTCATGCGCACATTTTGCAGCATCATGTATTCCAATTTTAATAGCATCAGGCACCAATTCAATCCAATGAGACGCCTGAATCTGTTTTCGAATAATGGTCTTAAAATTAAATAAAAGTCGTCAAAAGATGTATATACAGGATGTTTCACAAAGGACATCTAACTTTAAAAATCAATAACCCGTAAACGGTGATAGATAAAAACATGAGAGCAGCGGTATGTTTATTAAAAAAATCGTAAGAATCTTTTACATAAATCTCAAAATTTAGTTAAAATTTGCACCGATAGATGGCGCTGAGAGCGTTAAGAATCCTTTTAAAGAGAGTTCAGAAGCATAGAAAGACTAGCTTTTGAAGGTTTCGCCATTTTAATCTGACCGCTACTAGCGTATAGTGAAAATAATTCCGAAAGTGATGTATACCGTGGAGGAACGTGTGTTTATTGTGTTGGAGTACCACCGATTAAATCCTACTTGAGGTCCTAATTGAGTCCTACTGCCACAAGGAGAAATTTTCAAAAGCGATTTCAAGTCGCAAAAGGCCCAGATGGGAAAACAATTCGTGAGCTTTTCAAAAAAAAAATCAACAGACAGGCCGTTGACATACAGCAGAGAGTCACTGACAATTTCATTCTTCGTTTGCGACATGTCTGTTGTGTAAAAGGTGCACATTTTGAATCACTTTTAATGTGATACGCCTGTGTATCGCAGCGCCATCTATCGGAGCAATTTTTAACTAATTTTTTAGATTTATGTACAGGATTCTTACGATTTTTTGAATAAACATACAACTGGTTTCATGTTTTTATCTATCACCGTTTCCGGGTTATTAATTTTTAAAGTTAGGGGTCCTTTGTGAAACACCCTGTATATATATATATATATATATATATCCAATTTCAAAAAAATTATTGGTAAAAATATAGGTGTGAACTAGTGAACGGGCGTGTATGACTAGTGTATAGGCGTGGATCATCAGGGTTATTTTTGATAGTCTTTTTTTAAAAATTAAAATAACAAACAATAATACGAAATGAAAACATGCAAGTGCAACTAATGCATTTGCATTAAATTAATGCTTTTATAGGGTCTGTTCCTGAGGACTTCTAATAATTAACTCGAATTCTTTATGCTACATCCAAGATTTAGAAAGATTACGCACAAGAGTAAATTTAATGCATTGTAAATATAATTTGAATTAAAAAGAAAGACATTTATTTTAATCTGAGAATATTAAACAATCTGTAAGCAGACATAAATATGAAAATTTTAATTTTATTAGCAAAAACAATTAACCAAGCGATTTGTTCAGCAATTATTTTAGCCACTTTCATTTTGTTATACGAGAACACGTCCATCTTAGTGTTCTAATAAATTTGTTAATGATAAGAATTTTTCAACATTGTCGTTTTTTTTTCTGTACATAACTTTTTAAAATCCTTTGCATCAGAAATGCTTATCGTGTTTATGTCTATTTTAATTGAAGCACAAATTCTATAAAAATAGTCGACTGAAAAAAAAGTACATACTTCAGTGAAGCAATATTCGTTCCACATCCGTGTAATAAAATATTTTATAGCTCTAAAATAAATAAATTCATATAAACGATTCCACAAAAAATCATAAAATGTGTCAAAAATGCCTTTAAGTAAATCAAAGAATTTTACAGGACTTTGACTTAACCAAAAATGCGTGCAAATATGTACAAGGCCTAAAATTTTCCATGCTGTAAAAAGAGAGATAGAAAGGAAGAAAAAACAAGTTGAAAATTGTACGTCAAACGTAACAAATGAGGTGCGTTCGTACTATAACTAGTTATATAAATATTCAGATCTTGATGATTTTTAATTCTGTGAAATGAATTATATCGTCTGCAGATTAATTTCTGTCATAAAATAAGTATCTCGGTCGCTAAACGATTTAACCTCGGAAGCTCCTCTAACAAAAAAGCACTGATTCTTTAAAAAAAAATCATATTTCTTAATAAATATTTTTATTAATATCTCCTAAAGTTTTGATTCGATTTTTAAAAAAAATGAAATGTCTCGACAAAATTCTGCAAAGGTTATCTTAAATTACAAACCATTCGGTTGGGTAGTTTTTGCGTTGTTATATACGGACGGACGGACAGACAGACGGACAGACAGACGGACGGACCGGCAGACAGACGGACGGACGGACAGACAGACGGACGGACCAAGCGACGACAATAGGTGCTACGTATTTATATAATTATGAACGCACCTAAAAACGGCATTTAGAAGCTTCACCTTTATGTATTGGGTTTTCCGGTAAGTTCATGCCTGTTGGGAAAATCAATTCGTACCAGAAACTGCCCGTTAATATTAGACATTAGATATCGGAATCAATGTTAATAATTAAATTATAGCATTTTCCGTTACGAATTGATTTTCTCAACCGCAGGAACTTTCCGAACAACCTTATACATAAACGTGTTATTTTTAAAGTTATTCCAACTGGCATTAACTTTCCGGACAACCTAATATTTTCTTTAGTTGATACGTCTTTTATATAAACGATAAAGAAATAAGAATTATTATTCAAATCCCCCTGAACTTTTAGTTACATAATTGACATTTTTATTTTATTTATTAAGAATGCCTCTTAGATAAATAAGAAAAACATTTTAATTTCTACACAACTATGCTAATTTATCTTTAAAAAAAATATTCTTCGCCATTTATGTATCTGAAAGAATTTTAAGAAATTCAATCAAAATTTATCACTTATTTTTGACTAAAAATAAATAAATGTTGATTCGAGTGATGAAATACACGGCTTATGAGAAAGTCCCTTTATGCTGAAAAAACTTGAAAACAGAGGTGCTAGTGTGATAACGGAATAGTAGAGTGCCTACGAACCGTCCTAATGTAACCGATAGCAGCATCCCCTAGTGGCTAAATTTTGAAGTTATATATCCTATCTCAAACCTCTGTAGGTTGCTCAAACCCCTCGAGCTGTGGTAAAGCAAGATCCGTTGTGGTAGCTCGACATATGATCTAGCGACCGTCTCCCCCTATGGGGTCTCGCGAACGAAGTCGTCGGGGGTTCCATGGCGGTTCATCAAGGTTCCGTCTCTGCGGAAGTTTCCTCCGAGATGTGGGGTTACTGCCGTGACGACCTATGTCACCAACCTTGGTAAAATGACCTGGGGGTCCGCAGTGGGGAGCGGCCTCAGGTCGATCGCAGCGCCGGGCGAGACAAAGCCCTGGTGCGTTAAAAGCCCTTCAGAGGCTTGGGTGCGATGGTCGTTTACGCGCGTCGGCGACCCCCGTGGGCGCCTGACGGCGCAGGATAGTTTTATATCCTATCTCAAAAACTGAGAGAGATATTCAAAACAATTCTATTACAAAGAGCGTCCTCCATTCAGTATATGAAGTGATGATGCATTGCTTGTAAAAACAACTTTATTAAATGGTCTGATATGAAAAATGTTCGATATCTAATCAATGGCTTAAATACGTCACTAATAACCCGTGAAGTATTGTGAAAATTTTTAGATAGATGCACATTTTTAAATAGAAATTTTGGGTGGGAATGTATATAGTCCAGTAAACAAAGCAATTTTAATTTGCAAAAGTTCGAGTAGTTATGGTTTTTATAACTTTGTGTAGTTTGATTCTCTGATAAACTAACCAAATTTTCGATATCTTCCCCCCCCCCCCGGTCTTCCACGTGATCTTCCATTTTGAAAAAAATGAGAAAAAAATCGTTTTTTCAAGGTTTTTCTTAAATGACACTTTACTATTACACTTTAGCAAAAACTTTGTAATCAGTCTTACAGAAATTAAATTTGCCATCAATTTCATATATAAAGTAGTTTTCTAAGCCAATAGTTAATTGAGCTACACCTCTCCAAAGTTTTGATAAAATTGGAAGAATTGTAGATATATTCGATTTTTAACAGTTCTCTTAACTATATCTTCTTACCAATACATATTAGTAAAAGATAGCTGTTATAATATTTAAAGGATACAATGTACAGACAGTTACAAACGTTACCAAAAGTTACCAAAGAATAACGTTCGCGTTGTTATAAACTGTTTTGAAGGCGAATAAATAACGCAGCTACACCGGCCCAATATTCGGGTAAATAAAAAGAATCAGCGAAAATAGCCCAGTTAATAAATTAGTTTTATCTTGAAAAAGGCCGGGTCGTTACGTTTTGGTGTATGTAATTGTATAGGATGATATTTTAATAAAAAAAAACAAGTTTTTGAACTGCTATCCCTTCCATCAATAGACGGGTGGGCCAAAAAAAGACCGCCATTTAAAAAAAGAAGTTAGAGAAAAAGTTTTTTTGTCAAGGTTTTTCTCTAATAACGACCTACCAGAACATTTTGAAAAAACTCGAAATATTAATCTTCTTGGGGATAAATATTGCAACAAGTTTAAAACAAAAAGTTTTTTTTCTGGGTCCATCATTAACACCGCAACAAACTTGCGATAACAATCGGCGAATTATCGAATTTATCGCAGTTATATTAACAGTAACTTCTTACCAGTACATTTTAGCGAAAGAACGCTATTACCAATCTGGTTACAGGATAAAATTTACAACAAATTTCATGAATGTAGTTTTTTCTAGGCTCATAAATAACTAATCTGCACCTCATCCACGTTCGCATGCTATAGAAAGAATCAGCGAAATATAGAGTTTTCCACTGCTTTCTTATCAATAACTGCTTACCGTTACCTTTTAGCAAAAGAAAGCTATTATCAATCTTATAGAGAATAACATCTGCAACAAATTTCATGCATGAAGCGTTTTCCTGGGTCCATGAATAACGGTGCGACAATGCACTACTTTTTCAATCAAATGAAATAGAATTAGTGAAATTTTAGATTTTTCACAGTTTTTTTTACCAATTGCTTCTTATTATTGCATTCTAACGAATTATAATTATTTCCAATCTTAAAAAGAATAAAATTTATAACAAAATTTATACATGAAGCTTAAATAATAGAGTCCATAAACAATAAAGCAAGAACACATTACCAAATTTCAAGTAAATTTGAAATTCAGCAAAATATCGCGTTTTTCAAGTTTTTTCCCTATAATTTTATACAAAAGCATTTTAGCAAAAAAAAAAAAAGCTATTAGCATACTTTTATCGAATACAATCTGCAACAAATTGCTTTTATAAGGGTCTTTTTTAGCACTTTCCAACCTAGTTGAAAAGTGCTTATGACTTCGGTTTGTCTGGCCGTATGGCCGGATGGCCGTCTGTCCGTGCTCTAACTCCCGTAAATATGCTCGGATTGCTCTGCAATTTTTATATGTTATTGTCGTTATCTATAGCATGTGCCCTATTTCAACGGAAGTGTGTAGCACTTGTAGTTTTTTTACAGGGACACTCAAAAGAATTCCGTTACATTGCGGTCTATGGGGAAAAATTATTTGCGGTTTATTTAAATAATGTTTCACTATTTAAACGCATTGAAATTTATATATATCACTAAGGTGCATTAGAAGAAGCTTAATATGGAATAGAGTGTGCATACCACTTATAGTTACTATACAGGGACAGTCAAAAGAATTCCGTTACATTACGTCTATGGAGAAAAATCGTCTGCGGTTTATTTAAATAATGTTTCACTATTTTAAACGCATTGAAATTTATATATATATTACTAAGGTACATTACAAGAGGCTTACTACAGAATAGTGTGGGTACAGCAGTCATCGTTCATTTACAGGGACACACAAAAGAATTCTCTACTGTCTGTTATAACAATAATTCCTGGAAGTGCGTTTTAAGTTGCTAAATGCGATTTTAAATTGAACTCACTTTTTGTTTATTACTGGGTGTGTATAAATTCTGTATTTCATATACAGGGCAGCACAAAAGTTCGAGAACACATTTCCGTTTATTGACAGAAACTCCAGAAGGAGAATTTTAAACTGTGCTACGCGTTTCCTAACTAAACTAAAATTTATCATCCTATATAATATATATACAAATCTATAGATCATATACAGGGTTGAATAAAAGTACTCGGATACTTTTCCGAATATTGTATCTGTTCGAAATTCCTGAAATTATGTTTTTAAATATGTTATGCGTTTTCCAAATTGTTTACTTAGATGTTATCTTTTAGCTTATTAAACGGTATGTTTTGTAAAATTATTTTGTAAGCGTTGGAAAGTGCTACATAATCTATGCTTGGCGCATGATTTTTCGTTCTTGTTTTCTATTCCCAGAAATATGGAAACTACATCGCTGAAAAATTTGGATTAAATAGAAAGAACCAAGAAGTATTGATTTTATAACCATAACTTCTTTTCAATTCAAGCAAAAGAAGTTTTCATTCTTGTAGCAGGGCTGCCACTGACGACTATTTTTATATTGTACTCTCACCACTATTTCGTAGTATTCACGTATTTTCGTCACTATTTTTCTTACACATGTTGTCAAAGTGTACGTAAAAGAATTTTTTTTGAAAAAGTGGTGCGAGGTACAATTAAAAAATAGTCGCCAGTGGCAGCCCTGTTTTAGAGGATAAAGTGTGTATCAAATTCATTTATTAAGTTTTATCCTAAGCCCATGAATACCAGATCTGCAGCACTTCAACCTTCGAGTAAAATAGAATAGTCACTAAAATAGTCAGATCACACAAAAATGCCCTTATCTTGCAAAATGTGAGATAATTCTGATTTTTTAATACGTTGTATACGTCATAAACATCTATGTGAACCACTATTTTAAAAAAATCAACTTTTTCCAACTTTTTCTTCTTTAACTTACTTGAAAACAATTTTTTAATTTAAAAATTCGTACAGGAGGTCGAAAACTGTTTTCTTATTTTTTTATAGAATGTAAACATAGAGCACATATAAAAATCAGAACTAGACAATCATTCCAGTAGTAAAACTACTTTATTTATTCCAATAATTTCGCTGTTGTTTTGTATTTTACTCAAAATTTGGAGCGTTATAGTTCTGTTATTTGTGAACCTAGAGCAGGAATGGCTAACCTTTTCATATCCACGTGCCAAATTTTACCAAAAAATATTTTACGTGATTATGACGTGCCATTAATAAAAAAATACTTAGTGGGTAAAAAAAAATGAATAAAAATTACTTGATATTTTTATTTTGTTAAGATTTAAAAATATGAATAACATACAAGTAGGTACTATACTGAAATAATTATAGTAAAAAATAAATTTTAGCAAGAAATAAAATAATAAAAATGATTTCTCTTGCTGCATCTTGAATGATAAATATAATTGATATCGTTTTCATACTTTCAACTAACCGAATGCAACGAGAACTGGAGTAAACTGACTAGCGGTTTCAACTTGATCTTTTATCATTATCTTCCAAAAATAATTACTCGCAGGTATAGGTAGAGAGAAAAATTGTCAAAATGGCAATCCCTAGAATTTTTAGAACGCTCTATAAATCTAAGTTTTTATTCGAAGTCGCCATAATTTCATAGCGGCATTTTTTCTCATAATGTTTGATAATCTTTCCTTTTTGAATAATTTCTAAATATCCCTTTAATTTGATACAATTTTGAGCCCACATCGAACTAAATTGAAATTCAATTAGTTGCATTTTAATTTGTTAAATTTTTAAAGAATTAAAATATATTTATACAAGTTCAGTTTGTTTAAATTCGTGTAATTTCACAGAATTTTGATTTTAAACTGCAATCAATGCTGGGTCGAAAATATTTTGCCGTGTGCAAAATTTTACCAAACATATTTTACGTGACCATGACGTGTCATTAATCAGAAATATTTAGTGGGCCAAAAAACAACGAATAAAAATTACTTGATATTTTTATTTTGTTAGGATTTTAAAATATGAATAATAATATGAATACATGTAGGTATTATACTGAAATAATTATAGTAAAAAAATATATTTTAGAAAGAAATAAAATAATAAAAACGATTTCTTTTGCTGCATCTTGAATGATAAATATAATTGATATCGTTTTCATACTTTTAACTAACTGACTTCAACGAGAACTGGAGTAAACTGACTAGCGGTTTCAACTTGATCTTTTATCATTATCTTCCAAAAATAATTACTCGCAGGTATAGGTAGAGAGAAAAATTGTCAAAATGGCAATCCCTAGAATATTTAGTACGCTCTATAAATCTAGGATTTTATTCGAAGCCGCCATAATTTCATCGTGGCAGTTTTTTCTCATAATGTCTGATAATCTTTTCTTTTTGAATAATTTCTAAATATTCTTTTAATTTGATACAATTTGGAGCCCACACTGAACTAGATTGAAATTCAATAAGTTGCATTTTAATTTTTAAATTTTTTAAAGAATTAAAATATTTTTAGACAAGTTCAGTTTGTTTAAGGTATCCACACACCGTCGGAGGTGATTTTTTGAGATTTTTGAAATTTTCTCTTAATACCAATATTTTCTTATGACATTTAAGTTAAAACCTTTAAAAATATATAAACATTTTAGAAATTACACAGAAATGATTTTTTTAAAGTGAAAAATAGTGAAAATTATGTGAAAATTTGACAATTGCGCAAAACATAATAACTCAAAATCAAATCCATACATTCACATTTTGTAAATTTCATAAATAAGAAAATAACTTTTTCTAGGACAAAGATTAGCTGCATTTTAATAGCATCTCTATCGCAGATGCTATGGCACTTGAAGTCTAATGTAATGAAAAATTCATAAAATTTCTTGCAACTTTTTAACTTATATCAGTATAAATACCAAACTAATTAATATGTTATCATTTTTGTAGTCTATTACGTCAATAAACATTTGTAAAATAAGTAAAACAAATTTCAAGGCATTTCATGCATAATTTTTTTGCTACAGGATGTTTTGCGTACAGTAAAAATCTGAAAAACTTCATTTTGAGAAAAAGCTAAAAATAACTTTTAAACGCGTTTCTTGCGATAAAAATAATTATTCTTTAAAGGTTTAAATATATACTCCATGTATTTTCTTGGACTGGACATATAATCCAATTTAAATACTAAATCTCGAAAAAGAAGAATGTAAACATACATTTCAGCTTACTTCCGATTTGTAGAACGATATTTCCGGTTGTAAAATACTTCGGCAGGCTTTAATAGATGTAACTTTAAACGGCTGTAACTCGGGTTCTAATTCAGATACAGACACAATTAAAGCAGAATTCGATAGATACAAGATCGAATTTTAATATTATTGCAAAAATGAAAAATCGATATTTTTATCGAAAATTACGTTTCAAAGGTGTTCTTATATACCTTAGTCACATACCTTAAATTCGTGTAATTTCACAGAATTTTGATTTTAAACTGCAATCAATCGAAACCAAACTGAAAAATCGATATTTTTAGCGAAAATTACGTTTCAAACGTGTTCTTATATACCTTATTCAAATACCTTAAATTCGTGTAATTTCACAGAATTTTGATTTTAAACTGCAATCAATGCTGGGTCGAAAATATTTGCCGTGTGCAAAATTTTACCAAATGTATTTTACGTGACCATGACGTGTCATTAATCAAAAATATTTAGTGGGCCAAGAAACAACGAATAAAAATTACTTGATATTTTTTGTTAGGATTCAAAGATATGGATAATTTATATATAGGTAACATACTGCAATAATTATAGTAGAAATTCTATTTTAGATGTAATAAAATAATAAATGTGATTTCTGATGCTGCATATTGAATAATAAATAATTGACATCGTGTTCATACTTTTAACAGAATGCAATAAGCAACAGAATAAGCTGGCAAACGATTTCAACTTGGTCTTTTATCATTACTTCCAAAAATAATGAAAAATTGTCACGTTGCCCTAGAATCTTGAAAACGCCCTACAAATAGAAGGATTTAATTCGATGTCTATATAATTTCAATGTGGCAGTTTTTCTTATAATTTCTGATAATCTGTTCTTTTTAATAATTTCTAAATCTTCTTTTAATTTGACACAATTTTGAGCCCTTATTGAACTTTCTTGGAACTTTCTAAAAATTAGCAAATTGTATCTTCTACAAGTTTTGTAATAGCTTTATTCCGCTAAAATTTACTTGTAATGAGTTATAGTTAAAAGAACTGTGATAAATCCGAAATTTTTTTAAAATCCAAAATTTGGAGCGATGTAGCTCTATTATTTATGGACCTAGAAAAATCTTAATGTATGATTTTTTTTTTTCAAATTGTAACCTCTACAATATTGGTATTACGAGTGTATCGCAAAATGTACTGGTAAGACTTTATTGGAGAAAAAACATGGAAACACCGATGGTTTTGTCATTTGTTTTAAGATGGAGTCTCACGCATAGAGGGAAGGAGGTCGAAAATTTGAGTATTTTTTTTTCGAATCATCAACCTACACAACATATCAAAAAATTAGAACTACCCAATATGTTGCAAAGTTAGATCCTTTTTAGGGCTCTATTTACCAAATTGTTGGATCAAGAAGTTGGGATTTACATATGTTTACATTTTTAAAACAAATCAGTGTTTAAAAAATGGCAAAATATATTTTTAAATTATTTCAAATTTTCAAACTGTTTCGATACCGGAAAACTGCTAGATTTCCAATATCAAATTTTAAATATATATGAAGTTTTATGGAATCCCAATATTTAATATTGCTATCCGAATTTTACCAATATGTTCTGGTGGTAATTTGGATTAAAAATAGTTAAGATTAAATGAAGCTAATAAAATTGAAATTGTTTTAAAAGTCACGCATTTAAAAAAGGGGGAGTTAGTTTTAAATGCTCCTCTTAAATTTATTTTAGAAGAATTCTTTTTATAGTTCATTTCAATGTAACATGTATAGTTAAAAATTATATATTAAAATTAATATCTAACTAATTATATGGTTTTAATAACAAATGAGTATTATAATTTTGTGATATATTATATTACTTAAATAATAGGAATTTCAGTAAACTTTTATGTACATTTGATTGCATTCAATTTGTAAAATCGTGCTTTATATGACACAACTGTGCGAAAATTTCCGGACGTAGACAAAGCTTTAAATTAGTCGTAAATTAACACGATAAAACCATTAGTATACTACTTAAAATATTAAGTAATTTGTAAAATCTCTAATTACAATGGATAGATCTTATCAGAATATACCCTACTATGCGCACAGGGAATTTACCGGCACTACTTTAAATGAAATATACTTTGGCACAACGTTCGACAAAGATTTAATTACCTTAACGCTGTTTGATGCTTTAAAATTTTCACTTAACGTTACCTTATAAAACATGTATAATTAAGATATGTTATTCGTTTCGTGACAGTGTAGCGTTTAGGGCATTAGGACACAATTCTGACAGAAGTAGAAATTAGCATTCACGCATTGAAACTGAATCTTTGCCGAATGATGTCAAATCTTACGATACAAGAGACTGACGCATCTGATACTTTTCAGTAAATAAAACACTAGAGAACAGTCTTTGACATGTATGTGTTTGCAATGAGATGAAGGTAATTATTATTATTATTATTTTAATTTCTTTGTGTGTATTTAGTATTTTTGAAATTATTAATTCTTTTAAAAGGAAAAATTATTTATTGTGGAATAATTGAAATTTGATACTTATTACAAAAATACATTTTGATTTAATAAGACAACAATACTTTCGAAATATCATGGAAAATATCTGATAGTGAAGTATTTTCTATTCTGGGGAACTATTGATATGATTTCAAAATTAGCATTCACGCATTGAAACTGAATCTTTGCCGAATGATGTCAAATCTTACGATATAAGAGGCTGACGCATCTGATACTTTTCCAGTAAAGAAAATACTAGAAAACAGACTTTGACATGTATGTGTTTGGAATGAAATGAAGGTAATTATTATTATTATTATTTTAATTTCTTTGTGTTTATTTAGTATTTTTGAAATTATTAATTCTTTTTAAAGGAAAAATTATTTATTGTGGAATAACTGAAATTTGATACTAATTACAAAAATACGTTTTGATTTAATAAGACAACAATACTTTCGAAATATCATGGAAAATATCTGATAGTGAAGTATTTTCTATTCTGGGGAACTATTGATATAATTTCAAAATTAGCATTCACGCATTGAAACTGAATCTTTGCCGAATGATGTCAAATCTTACGATATAAGAGACTGACGCATCTGATACTTTTCCAGTAAATAAAACACTAGAGAACAGACTTTGACATGTATGTGTTTGAAATGAAATGAAGGTTATTATTATATATTTTTTTAATTTCTTTGTGTTTTTTTTAGTATTTTGGAAATTATTAATTCTTTTAAAAGAAAAAAAAATATTTATTGTGGAATAACTTAAATTTGATACTAATTACAAAAAGACGTTTTGATTTAATAAGCCAACAGTACTTTCGCAGTATCATGGAAAATAGCTGATAGTGAAGTATTTTCTATTCTGGGGAACTATTGAAATGGTTTCAAAATTAGCATTCACGCATTGAAACTGAATCTTTGCCAAATGATGTCAAATCTTACGATATAAGAGACTGACGCATCTGATACTTTTCCAGTAAATAAAACACTACAGAACAGACTTTGACATGTATGTGTTTAGAATGAAATGAAGGTTATTATTATTTTTTTTTCTTTGTGTTTCTTTAGTATTTTTGAAATTATTAATTCTTTGAAAAGAAAAAAATATTTATTGTGGAATAACTGAAATTTGATACTAATTACAAAAAGACGTTTTGATTTAATAAACCAACAATATTTTCGCAATATCATGGAAAATATCTGATAGTGAAGTATTTTCTATTCTGGGGAACTACTGAAGTGATTTTAATATTTATTTTGTTCATAGTTTTGTCAGTAGCTTGTAAATTGATCTTTCGGGAAAAATTAAAATAAAATCAATAATTATGCGTGTCTATAATTCAACTTTTTTTTAAAGTTAACGTTACTAATAAAAACTGATTTTCCAGAAACAAAAAAAACAGAAAGGTTGTTAATTATAATACCAAAAAATAGTGTAATCGCTTTATTAGCTCTCAAGAAAAAATCACATCAATATCAGCTGTTTTTCCATACAATTTTGCAATCGTTCTTCCTCTCTTTCCCGAAAATGGAAAAATCTTCCTTGTAGCAAGCAGCACTTTTCTAATTTTTTCCTACGATTTCATAAAAGTTTTTATTATCAAACTTCCTTGAGAAAAAGACTACAATTTCTAGATATCTGGTTTTAAGATATACAACAGATTTAGCATTCAAACCACGTACTAAATTACATTTCTTCTATTGTTTCGCAATTTCATGGAACTTCCATTGCAGGGAAATTACATTCCGTTTATATTGTTACATTTTCAGTTTATATTGCAACACTTCTATAAATGTTAGTATTGCATTTTATCAAATGTTAGTTATTTATGTATTGGGTAATACTTATTGGAGGACGAATAATCAGATAATCCTCGACCTTCTATCTTCATATCGTCATCAAACCGAGGATTTGACGTATAAACCACATTTTCTGCTCTTTCATAAACCATTTTTGTGCGCAATATAGAAATCGCGTTCTGTTTATTTTCTAACTGGTCGTGTTATTATTGCACGTGTCTAATTTTATGTGTTTGTACAATCCATAACAATTATTAAAAGCCTAAAAGTCTTATATTTATCGTATGCTATATTTTCCACATTTTTCGATGAAACTCATTTGACTAATACAGGGTGATTCTGAATTCATCATCAATATTTGGTGGGCAGGTAGGGAATAGGAAAAGAACACTATTTCACATAGGAAAGCATAGGCACAAACGAACGCATGACGGTGTATAGAGGGCGCTTTAAGTCCGCATCTCCCATGAACGCGCATAGCTGTCTGCCATGTGCAGCCAGTCGTCATTCGACAAGGTGACTTCGCAGAAGTAACATGAACCGGTATACGTTTCAAGAACTTGCAGATATGCATCTAACTTACGGTGCCGCAGGAGAAAGCTGTCTTAGAGCTAGGCAAATGTATGCAGAGCGCTACCTCAACCGGCGCGTGCCACAGCATCAAATGTTTTCACGTGTTCATCGACAACTGTGCGAAACTGGATCATTTGCTGGTATTAATGTTGATCGAGGCAGCCGCCGATCAACACGGACAGTTTCAGTCGAGGAAGCTGTCCTACAGTCTATCGAAGAACAGCCAAGTTCTAGCACACGAGGTATGGCTCGCCAGTTTGGAGTTTCACAATCAACAGTGTGGCGGATACTAAACGAGGAACGTTTACATCCTTTTCATTTGCAAAGAGTGCAGTTACTGGAAGCAGAGGACTATCCCAAGCGTGTTACTTTTTGTCAGTGGTTCATGCAGAGAACAGCCGTTGATCCCAATTTCCCAACGTATGTTCTTTTCACAGATGAAGCGTCCTTCACTCGTGAAGGTGTCTTCAACACACACAATTCGCATGTGTGGGCTAATCAGAATCCACACGGTACGAGAGTTAGAGCTGCGCAACAACGCTTTGCCGTCAATGTGTGGACTGGGATCGTCGGCGACTGTTTGCTGGGACCGTATTTACTACCATCCCATTTAGATTGCACAAACTACCTCATATTTCTTCAGACTGTGTTACTGGGTCTTATGAACGAGGTTCCTGCTGTTATTCTCCGGCGAATGTGGTTCCAGCATGACGGCGCTCCAGCACATTTCGCAAATGATGTGCGTTGTTACCTGACCAGAAAATTTGGAGCTCAATGGATTGGTCGCAGTGGACTGGTTTGTTGGCCACCACGGTCACCGGATTTATCTCCAATAGACTTCTTTGTATGGGGTGCCATGAAAAACATGGTGTACGAGACCCCTGTTGCCAGTGCTATGGACCTTGTAGCACGCATATCGGTTGCCGCCACAAACATCCGGGAAACGCCAGGCATATTCCAGAAAGTTCGGTTGTCCATGCAACGTCGTTGTAAGGCATGTACTCTAGCAAATGGTCAGAATTTCGAGCACCTCTTGTAAGTCTGTACAAAAGATGCACAAATAAATGTTTTTTCTCTTACCACTTTCTTGTTATGTTTTCTTTCCATCATTTAACCGGATTCATATTGCCCTACTACATGACGTCTGCGCCCATGCTTTCCTATGTGAAATAGTGTTCTTTTCCTATTCCCTACCTCCCCACCAAATATTGATGATGAATTCAGAATCACCCTGTATAAATTTAAATAAATGTACACTGTAAAAAAGGATGAATGTTTCCGCAAATATTACGAAATGTATTACGGATTACTAAAATATAATATAAGCTCTTCTCAGATACCCACAAATCCGAACACCGTTTCTTTATCTTTCGAAACCTCAGAAAATAATAGATTTTAGTGATTCAAAAAAGTATTTCTGAAACAAACGTTTCTTATGCAGCCCGAAATCTGCGGAAGCATTTTCAAATTGTTTTTTAAATATATTAATCAGTTTTTTAAACACGCAATATCGGTTTTCGCATTCTATCAATTCTGAGGTAAACATTTTCAGTTTCAACGAACATGTTTTACAGACAAACATGATAACTTAACAGCATTAACATTAGAATTACATTTTATATTATTTTGTTATTCTTGCATGTATATATTCAATTAACCAGCTGAAAATGTTTAATTGAGAGTTTGATAAACACATTCAAGCACTCAGTTTTTAAATCAAAGAACTATTGTAAGCCTTATTTAATGTTTAAACCGGTTAAGATAGTTCAGTTGAATAAGTTTTATACGATCGAAAACTGTGCATAGCAATTTCAACATCTATTGCAGGCGTATACGTGACTAGATTGGGATGTGCACGATCCAATAAATTTTAAATTTGTCAAATTTTAAATTTTTTTCCAAATTTTTATTAAAAATTTTCATTATTTGAATAAAGATTTAATTCATAGTTAGAAAAAGCCGTTTTTATCTACTATTGCCAAATTTTAAAAAGCACAAATAATGATATATCCAAACGCTTTTTAATTGAAAATTATATTTACACGTAAATATTAAAAAAGAAAATAAAGTTTTAGAATAATTAAATTATTACGTGCGAAAAGCATTTAACGGCGAAAATTTCGTTATATTTAAAACGATAAATTTTAAACGTCATATTTAAAACTATTTTCTTATAGCGTCTAACAACAAACTTTTCTTATACACGTTATAAAAGTGCTGGAGACGGCGATAGTTTTTTATTTAACCATTTTATACTGGCTGATTTTCAAATGTGTAACGGTTTTATCTTTATCAAACCCCCCAAAAGGCATCAGCTGTCGCGACAGCGGTGGATGCGGCTTTTGGCACCGAAAAATCCCCCAATCAAAGGGAAATGAATGGTAACCAGATTACAGAGGATCGACACTTGTCGTGATAATATCATTCAAACTTACGTAATCGGATAATATTTTTAAAAGAGAGCAAATAAAGCTTGTGGTGTCTGGATTTTTGGTGTCTGAGTTTTAAAGCTTGTGGTGTCTGGATGGGGGTTGGCAAGCGCAGCTAGTAGGGGAAGAGCCACCTAGTTATATTATAAAAAAGTTAAAGTTAAGAAAGTACATATTGGAAGCTTTTTAGGAACACAGAAGCAAAAAATAAAAATGCTTCATTTCTTTCTTCAGGGAATATATTAATTATATAACATACTGCATTAACAATGCTTCTTTTGGCGTTAAATTAATTAGGGAATTTCAACCGCAGGGTATATAGAATTATAGTAAAAGTTCATTTTTTTTTGCTTCAGAAATTAATTGTAAAAATCAGTTTCACATTTCAATTCAATATTTACTATTGTTTATAAAAAATAACACTTTTCAGTTACAAATGTTTGTAATCTGGCTACTTTAAAACTTTCAGTGTATACAAAGAGTTTGTAATAGATACTCTACCGAGTGAGAAACTGTAAATAAAGACTGTGTTTAGTTTAAGAAGAATTTTGTTTGTCCAATTTCTTCCACTGTCCCATTCCTGATCCTCGCTTTTATATATTTACCTCGTTTATTCAATACTTTTCTAGATTACAGTTATAACAAAGCAAGTACAATTGAGAAGCTCCTAAGTAATTTATTTAAGTATAAGTTAGCAATTACATGTTGATGTATGCGACAAATTAGAGTCCGGTAAACTTTCTTGAAACAATGAATCTATGCGTATTTCGATCTTTTCCTCGACTTTACATTACTCGCTTCAATACGTTCCTGAAAATAATTGCCAAAACGGATAAACTCTAATTCTCAACTCCCGTACATTAATAATGAAATAAACTTTTGAGTCTTAATTAACTTTTAATCAGATATTTCGAATTACTACTATTAAGTATATTCCAAACCTTTAAAGAAAGATGCCCTATAGCCATATCCCTATTTGCAACAGAGTATTTTAATATGCTTTCATATTAATACATTGTTGATGGAGTCAAAGTTATAAAGCATTTCCATTAGCATCTATAATATATTACATCATTAGCATCTATATTGGAAATTTTCCTTTTAGAAAATGTTGTGACAATCCATTATCGCATAAAACTTAATATATGTATGAAAATTACGTCTTACAAATCATAGATTGGCTGAAAAAATAAATCATAGACTGACTGAAAACTCTTAATAAGTACGGACTTAGTATTGCGATGATTGTTGTCATAACTTTGAAATTCTATGTTTGAAATTAGAAATTCTCAAATAACCAAATGTTATTTCATAGAATTAATATCAAATTTGTATTGAATATAGAAGATACTTTTAAAAAATTGCAACTTTATAATGTTCAGATGACATTTAATCCACATGAACTATCATCTTTTGTTTTACCGAAATGATAATAGTAATAAAAATCTAGATTACAAGTGCTGGAGTTGTATAATCTTGTCATGGTAGGACATATCATAAGAAAATGTCTTTAGATGATAAATTAATAGGTATTTACTCACTATCTTGAAGCAATAAAACTTCGATACGAAGGATAAAATATTCCTGCTATTAATTGCAGAGTATGTAATAGAAAAAAAGTAATATCTATGTAGGATCTAAATTTATATTATGACATATTAACAAATTATATAAATCTCTGGATTTTGTTTATTGTCAATATCTTAAACGCATGAGATGCAAAAAGAAAAGTTCACGGATCACGAGCACGGTGACCCGAGACTTTCAAAATCAGAAAGGATCAATTTATTTTTTTTTTCCATCATTTGTGAACCATTGAACGAAATCCGGTTAATTAGTTCTTGATGATCTTTACCAGACATATTTGTTCGTGCATTTCTTATTATTGATTGTACAGGCAACTTGTTATCGGGAAGAGGTATTTGTTTATCCGGTACTTCGTGATCAGGAATGTTCTCATCAATCCTTTGCAAATATGCAGATTTTAATCTATCTATAAATATGTTTATGTCTTTACCCTTGATTTTTACAGTATAATAGTTCTATTATCTTTTCACAATTGGGAGAGGTCCATCATAAGCAGATTTGGGTGGTTTTTTAACTCCATTAATGCGTATGGAAACATGGATAGAAGTGTGCAAATCTTTAGGAACAAAAAAATTGTGAGAAGGTTTTTGACGACTTTTAAATGGTTTTAATTGGTCCATTTGTTCGTGAAATTCTTTATCAAATGTTTCTGTGCCCATGATAGTTTTCGGTTCTTCGAAACATTCTCCCGGTAGCCTGATAGATTTGCCATAGACCATTTGTGCAATGGTAAAATTTTTATCTCCACGCAAAGCAGATCGTAATCCTAACAGTACTGTTGGTAGTGATTGTGTCCTACCAACGCTCTAATTTCTGCTATATTGTGCGCTCTAATTGCTTCTTTTAAAGGGCGATGGACTAAATTATTCTCTTATGCCATTACACTGTGGCTGATAGGCTGCTGTTGGGTTTAAACCACAAATAACACTTAAATTGTAGAAAAGCTGATATCTAAATTGCCTTCCTCGATCACTGCTTACATGATATGTAATGCCAAAGCGTGAAATCCATTGGTCATAAAATGCTCGAGAAACTGTTACAGCCGTCCCATTTTCTAGAGGAATAACTTCTATCCAACATGTAAAACGGTCTATACAGGTTAGGCAGTATAGTTTTTCTTCTAAAGGTGCAATTTCCCTATTATGTCAATAGGGACACTGAATCTTTCATCTTGTTTCTTCGTAAGTGGCAAATAGAGAATGGATTTGTCTGGTAATTTTGTTTTTGGGCAACCAATACAAGATTTTGCCCATTGATTTATATCCTTCCGAATATTAGTCTAAACAATTTTTGAAGCTACTTGTTTGACTATTGATTTCACAAGAGGGTGAGCTAAATTGTGGATTCTTTGAAATACCCACTTTCTAAAGTATTCAGGTATAAATGGACGAATGTTTGAAGTTGAAATATCACACCAAAGAAGTTTACCAGAATTCAGAGGTTGTTGTTTGAAATTTAAAGAAGGTTTTAAACGTAGTTTGCTCAGTTCTTCATTGTTAATCAGTGCGGTAGAATTTTTGTCATAATCTATTACAGAGATTGATTCTATCCTGGATAATGAATCTGCAAATATATTATCTTTTCCACTAACGTGTCGAATATCTTTTGAAAACGTGTGATATATATTGTAAATGACGGAATTGTCTAGGCCAACCTTTTTCCTTTTTTTGCAGAAAAAAGTATGTTAAAGGCTTATATGGACCGTGTAAATAATAAATTGTCTTCCTTCTAGCATGTGTTTAAAATGCATCACAGAAAGATATATTTCCATTAATTCTCTATCATATGTTCTATAACTTTTCTGAGCATTATTCCATTTTATGAGAAAAAGGCTAAATGTTTCTAACAGCCTGCTTCAAATTGTTGCAACACGGAACCAAGAAAAGTTCACGGATCACAAGCACGGTGACCCGAGATTTTCAAAATCAAGAAATGATCAGTCTTTTTCCCTCATTTGTGAAACATTGAACTAAATCCGGTTAATAAAACAATTGGCTATATTAGACCTATATGGAATGTCTGGTAAATATTATGTAAATATACCAATTATTAAGTAGTTAACTTGATATATCTAAAATGACTGTGTATTGTATTGTAAAATTCTATATATCCAAGTATTAAATTACATTTTATATTGATTCATCGACTTATAATTATTTATACTATCTTCATTTTTCATATAACCATACTACATCTATATGATATTGCTAAACTTCAGGCATCTAATAATGATAATTTGACCTTTTTCTGATGGAATACGTTCTCACTCATGTCAACAGAATGAGCTTTTCAAAAATACTAGATTTAAAGAACACCAATAAATAAATAGCGAAATATTATACTATCCGACATTTTTAACATTCTCCAACATAGTTGCAATGTTTATCTTTTTTGTGGCCACACTCTAACTTTCTTATGAATTTTTGAGATGCCACTTAATATATATATGCTATTGAAGTTTTTCATAGAATGTTATTTATTGAAAACTGGATTGAAAAACTTATTGGATACTGGCGGTAATTATTTAAAATACAATTTAATCATTTTATAGTATGTCAAATATTAAGTAATTGATATGAATTGTTGATATGCACTGCAACATGTTTTCTACAGAAAATAGTGTGTGTAGGGTATATTGTTCATTGACAGGGCGAGACAAACGGACTCGATTTCATTGTTTTCTATAGGAAATAATTGTTTGAAGATTTTATGGAATTAATATACACTGTTAACAATTTGCAGCAAACTGTGCAGTCATTTGACCGTTTTTATAGAAAATGTTTACCTAACCGTAATTTAACTCTATTCGGACCATAATATAGGCAATAATATGGTCATAATAGAGTTAAATTACGGTTACGTAATCCTTTTCTATAAAAACGGTCGAATGACTGGACAGTTTGCTGCAAATTTTTAACAGTGTATGTAATTGAGTCATAGGGTAACATCTTCCGTATAGAAAATGGGGTATCAAACATTTAATGCTGTATTACAGTACAGCAAAAGAGAATTTATATACATTATCGATAATGTGTGATAACTATCGAAAGTGCGGTTTCACGTATCTTATAAGGATTCTATATGCTTAGTTAAATTTTCAAGGTTAAATTGTTAAATTTTAGTAAATTATGCAGTATATTATATATTATATAGTATATTATATAGTGTGAATGAATTCTGTAGAACATATACAAAGTTTCTCAACAGGTAGGTGGTGCCTTTGTATCCTCGATTACTTGAAACATGAAGTTTTTACTTGTTCTCTAATTTTCATAAGAAATAAGCAAAACCATGTGATGAGTATGACTGATAACTACCGATTTTTTCTAGATGTATAAATCCAATTACGGAAATATTCGATTTCCATATTACATTCATATTAGATATTGTTGTTCTTCATCATATAAAAATCTATTTACGTCAAAATAGTTACTTTTCTTTTCAGTTACGAAATTTAAATTTTTATACAGTTCCTGGGTCTTATGAATTATATTTAGAAAAACATTCTTTATGCTTTAACACATTAAGCAGTAAAAATGCCGATCTTCTACTACCTAATATGATACATTGAATTTTCAGCGTTTTCTGGCATTAAAATTGCATTTTCCTGTTTTTAGTGCCACGATTTTACAAATGGTAGAGAAAAAAACCGTGAAATTTATCCATTTCTATCAACAAAAATAATAAGGTATTAGAGTAAGCATTTTTATTTGTCGAAGGGCGAAATTTTTTCTCTAAATATTTCTTGGTTTGAATATTATTAATTTTTAACATTCGGGAAGGGAATCGTCTGCGTTTCGGCGGATTTTTGTATAAAAGAAATCCTTCAAAAATTTATCCCCGCCTTTTGCCAACATTTTGAGTATCTGTTGTCCGGAATTTTGATAATCTATGCTTGGTACATGATTTTTCGTTCTTGTTTTTATTATTAGGGTGGATTACTCCACCCTATTTTTATAACATCCGGGCCTACCCAACGTCTCACGGGTTAATAATAAAATAGGTTAATCTAAAATGATTTTAAAATCTCATTTAAAATCATATTCCTGAATTCAAATTCTTGTGTTTAACATAATTCAAAGCTTTTAAGTAATTATATTCCATAATTATTTTTATGTCTGTTACAAAGTACTAATGTACTTTCACGCTGATATTTTATTTAGTTGTAAATTATTTTAAATATGTAAGTTATTCTTAAAATGTGATGATTTAAGAACCCTTTTGAAAATCCATCATCGTATGGACACATTAAAATACTTAACTCTACTATAATTAGAATCTAACAAATAAATCTGAAATGTCTTAAAAACGTCAGGAATATTGTGAAATTCCACTTTATTTAAATCATATTTGGTTTAAATTAAATAATATTTTATGCTATCTTTCATTTCAGAGAATTAGGATATTGTCACAGTATTGCCATGTTGAAAAAAAAAAGATTTTTTTTATATAATGCTCTATTTAGAAAATATTTGTTTTAAATAATTAATGCATCCTGTGTGGATTGATTTAATTAAAGACACAGAGTAAACATTCTTTTTAATTTAAAACTAAAAGTTTTCATCAACCACTAATTAGAAATATACGTGCTAACCTCTTACCTTTACGTTATTTATCGATTTTCCTTGATATACGCTGATAAAATAAAATTATTGAACTTTCAAAGCTTTTATTGAATTACTGTCTTTATCAAAACATGCTAAAAGCCCTTACGTGCATAAAAATTTAAAAATATTTTTACTGATACTAAAATTTTTAATAATACCTGTCAACAGTAAAAATAATGCAACATTTCCAGAATTTTTACCAAAATATATTCAAAACTTTGTAAGAAAAATTCAGATGAAAGTCTATTCGTTGGTAAACGTATTCCTAAAGTTTACATAGAGAGATAGAATGAAAGACACTAAAAATATTTTTACCATAACAAATACAAAATATAAATATTCAATTTACTATAACTGAAGCAAAAGATTAAAAATTCTCACTCCTTAGTCAATGACTTATCCAGTACTCCTGATTTTCCAAGTATTTGGTAAGCATTAATATAATTTCTCTTTTTGGATTTTCTTTTGTTTCTTTCGTTCTCCGGTAGATGCCTCTACTTATCCACTCAGTTGTTTCATGCTGCTTTCTTCACATTGGTTGCTTTTGGCACGTTCTCTACCCGCATCGAGTATATAAGTCGTATATATCTCTGTCGTTTTGCCCAGTGTTGCTTTTTCTAACACGCTGTACTTTGCTCTTTGTCGCACTGAAGAAGAATCTCATTTGTGTATTCGAAACAGTTGTTTGCTGTTTTTTGTGTATTATTTGCGCATTTTTAATGTTGGTTTTCTCGCTTTTAATATCCTACTATAGTCTGTTCAGGGAAAGGAGATAACGAAAGTAAACAAATGAGTTGCAGAAAAATCGCCAATGAGCCACACATTTGGCACAAATCCCTCGGTTGGCGAATTTTATTTTTTATTTAAAACAGAAGCTCAAACACTTCTGACAGTCTGTTTGGCGCTTCTGGCACAGCGCCAAGTTTAAGCATCGCAAATCCGTATGTGATTTGTTTACTTCTGTTATCTTCTTTCAGCGAATGGAGTATAGATACCCATACATGCACACAACCGCAATATGTTTTAGTCAAATTAGCTGTGAAGTGCTCGTATGGAAATAATTCTGATAATCCAATTAAAATTTTCAAAATCAGTTTGCACTTTTACTTTCTTCTATCTGTAATAGAAGAAAGTATTGTAATCGAAATTTTTTCCACTTCCGGTTTTTGACGGATTTACACGTTTTAGGAGTCAGAGATCCGGAAAATCATGTTTATATAAAATGTGTGTCTGTCCTCATTGTATCATCGAAATGTGTATGAAGTTATGCGTACAATGGAACCAAATTTCATTTATAGGATTTTGGCTGCGGCGAGCAGGTCCTTCTTGAATCTGGAAATATTCCGCCGGAAGGGGGCGCTGTAAGAGCGACTTTGTGCAATTTTTATTACTGTACCACCGAAAAGTGTATGAAATTATCCATAGAACTAACTTTTTTTATAGATTTGTGACTATGTCCAGCAAGTCCTCTTTAAATTTGGAGATATTCCGACGTAAGGGGGGCACTGTGATAGCGATTTTTGTGCGATTTCCTAACTTTTTCGTAGTTCTGTTGTAGATTGGCTCCTCGTGCAGCGGAGGTAACCTGTGTTTTGCAAGCAGCTGATGTACAACAGAATAACGAAAAATATTGATTTTATTGGCGCTGTGATAGCGAATCTTGAAGTAGTATTAACATGTATGAGATAGAAAAATGTTTTGGGATTATCACATCCAATTAGTTTCCTAATGAAACGAAACATAGTAATTTCATTTTGAACAGAGCAATGAAGTACACGTTTTGAAACGGCTGCGAATTATTATTTAAAATTGTAATTTAAAAGTACGTTTATGTAATTTTAACGTTAAAAATGAAGTTAAAAAACATTTAAATTCTTACATATACATTGCGAAAGAAGTTATTTCTGGCATAATTATTTAATTTTTGAAAAAAAAGGAAAAATTAAAATGGATTTGAGACTATACTACATATATACTTCAAGTAATAATTGAGTCGTTGGTTTTCAATGCGGGGCAAGTTCATTTTGTGAAAAAAATTAGTTAATGCTAAATCATATTACAAATAAACATACAATTTATGTTTTTAATCAATTCACAATACATATCTTTTAATATCAGTGTATATGTCTTTCTAGTTATTTATTCGGTCAAATGCGTTGACTTTGACAGTGAGGAAAGGCCACTTTGAATAGAATTATTTTTTATGTGGCATAATATTAATAAGAAAAATCACAATCTACTTAAACTGCGGTGAATTGCTAACTTTGGTAAAACATTGTTTTATTATAGTTTATGGAACCATTTGACTTATTTGCGCTCTTATACAAGTTGCAAAGGCAAGTTATTTCGAAAAAATAGTATTATCATCTTTCTATGAGAAAACTGGGCCTATTACAAAAGAAAAATACAATGATGCTAGCAAGCTTTACCCGCTATGCTGGTAGGTTTCTCCAAACAAAATACACCCGTGAATTTGATCTTGTGTTTTAAAGCAATATGAACCTTAACTTGATTGTCCTTCCGCAATGTTGTAAAACGAAACGAACGCTATTGTGCTGTTATATTTTCTATTTTTTTTTCACAAAATTTGGGTTATTAAAGACCAACTCGTTTATTTAATCATTTACAGTAGTATTTGCTAAAGAACGATATAACAATATGCAATATACTAAAACAATCCCTAGAAAATTAAAACTCCAAGTTTCATCGAAATTCATTCTGCAGAATTTTTTTAAAAGGCCAATGTTTCATGGATTCAACAGATTATAGAACTTTCTCTCCTAATTCTATAAGTAAGCAACGTAGAACGATTATACGACAATTGTTGCAAAAATGTGCAATATCTCATGAAATGTAGGGCTTCGAAGAATGTACTTGGTACCATTCGATTCAGCATAACAATAACAACCGATTTGTTACTATTTTTACACCTCTTAGGGGTGGAGTTTTAGAAAATCCCTTCTTAATGCGCCTCTACAACCTAAGAAGTATTTTCCCCAATTTTCCTGTCAGTAGTATGAGCTGTGCGTTGATGTTCTCCCCAGTCAGGACTTTCATTTATATATATATACGCAACTGTTTCCGGGAACAGATTTCTCCACATTATATTATAACGATGAAAAGAAGTCCTCGCGTTTTATCGACAGTTTGAATTTCTTCCGTTGCTATAATGACGCGTGTATTTTTCGAAATTATCATTTGTAATGTTAGAATTATGAGGTTTTGGCGCCAAAAACATCGCCAAATTAGAAAAAAAATGCAATATCTCACAAACCATAAGACTTAGAAGAATGTACTTGGTACCATTCGATACAGCATACAAAAATACATTAAAATATGTTATGATTTGTGACATAACTATAATAGATTTACTATTAAAAAATTAAGTTTGTTACCCTTTTTACTCCTTTTAGGGGTGGAGTTTTAGAAAATCCCTTCTTAGTGCGCTTCTACATCTTAAGAAGTATGTTCCCCCAATTTTCGTGTTTGTAGGTTCAGAAGTTTGAGCTGCACGCTGATGTTCTCTCCAGTCAGGACTTTAATTTATATACATAGATGATGGATTTATTACCCTATGTACCACCCATTGATTATGAATACTTTTAAAATTTTCATTATCTAAATTAAGAAATTTAATTATTTGCATACAACGTATTACTAATTTTTTTTTCCATTCTTTCTATAAAATTTTATTTATTTTTTGTTTTATTGTAACTTTTCTAAAAAAAAATGGAATCTTGAAATAAAACAAATACGTAAATTAAATTAAATATTACTTTTTTTTTTACTATAATTAAATTCCATTCAAAGAAAATGAATGATTTCAACGTTGCTTAAATCATTGCTTTTGAAAGTGAGTCAAGTCCGTTGGCGCATACCAAAAGCATAATTTATTTTGAGCTAAGACGGATAACTATTATTGCATTTTAAATTTACATAAAATAAGACCACAAGAACTATAAAATAAATATATTACTGCTTACAAATATTTTAAACCTACCCAAATACAAACCATTAAATATCTAGCAATAAAATGAACTTGTTACACTTTCAAAATAAATGGCTCAAAAATCGATGCATATTAAAGAAACTTGTGTTTAATGTAGTAAAAAAGGCTGAATTGAGTAAGAAAATTATAAATTTTATAAAGAAAAAAGTTTTATAGTTAGTGAAAATGAAAGCTAATCGAAAATATTCTGCAATGGAACTAAAAAAAAGTAATGTAATCATTTTTTGTATTACTTTCTAAATATGGAATATTAGTTCTAATCACAATATTTCTAATTTCAGAAAATAACCAATTTATATTGTGGTAACATGAATACTCACAGATTTATTAGAAAAATCAGGTTTGAAAAAAGTCTGAAAATATAAGTTAAATATAACCCTGTTTACCATTTGTAGAAATTAAATAGAAGGTAATGTCACACTAATATTTAGTTTAAAAAATATAAAATTTATATTAATACTAGGGGGCCTTGTCCCCTGCGTCTTTCGTGCGCCAATCGCCGGACTTTTTTTGGTCTGTAATGTATCTGACTGTGTCTACCTTCTGTCGGCTGTATGTTTCTTTACTATCTGCCTGTTTCCTGTCGGCTTTTTTTCTGTCAGTCTGTCTATCTACACTCTCTCGGAAGTCTGTATGCTATCTGCCTGCTGTCTGTTTACTGTCTGCCTGCTATCTGTTGTCTGTCTACACTCTATCGGCTGTTTGTATGCTGTCTGTGTTCTGTTTGTCTGTTGTCTGCCCTATGTCTGCTCTTTGTCTGATGAATGTCTGTCTGCTGTGTGTTTGCTGTTTGACTGCCTGCTCTGTATGCTGTCTCTCTTATGTTTGTCTACTATCTGTCGCCTGTCTGTCTGCTTTTTACTGTATGCTGTCTGTCTACACTTTGTCGACTGTCTGTATGATGTCCGTCTTCTGTCTGTTATCTGCTGTATGTTTGCTGTGGGCTATCTGCTGTCTGTATACACTTTATAGGCTGTTTGTAAGCTGTCTGTCTGCTGTATATGTATTTGCTATCTTCTGGGTGTCGGTCTGCAATCTATCTGCTGTATGTCTGCCTGCATTCTGTTTGCTCTCTGTCTGCTTGCTCTCTCGGCTGTATGTCTGTATGGTATTTCCTGTCTGCCTACACTATATCCTCTGTCTATCTGTTCTCTGTCTGCCAGCTCTCCCTGCTATATGTCTGTTCTTTGTCTGCCTGCTTACTGTCTGCTATATTTTGTCTGTCTACACATTGTCTGCCCTCTGTATGCTGCCTGTCTGTCTGTTTGATATATATTGTCTGTCTGTCTGCTATCTGTCTACAATCTGTCGGCTGTCTGTCTGGTCTCTGTCTGCCAGCTCTCCTTCCTTTCTGTCTGTTTCCTATCTGCCTGCTAATTGTCTGCTGTCTGTCTAGCAACTATCTGCTACCGGCCTGTTTGACTGTAACAATATACTAAATATCCATTACCGTCAGTATTCAACAAACCGCGCATTTAACTTATATTCGTCTTCTTTTGTACGGCCCTGTAAAATAACTATAAATGCTATACACACTTTATTCACTAAAAAACATTCTGTAGGTGACTGTAACAACATACTATAATTTCATTACTGTCAGCGTTTTACAAATTTCGCATTGAACATATATTCGTTTTATATATTCGTATTTTTGTGCGGCCCTGTAAAATAACTGTAATTGCTATATACACTTTCTTCGTAAAAATACATACAGTAGGTGACTGTAACAGCATACTAAAATTTCATTGCCGTCAGCGTTTTACAAATACCGCATTTAACACATATCCGTTTCATATATACGTATTCTTTTGGGCGGCTCTGTAAAATACAAACATATGCTGACAGACGGACGGACGGATGGACCAGACGACGACTATAGGTGCTACGTATTTATATAATTACGAACGCACCTAAAAATGGGGACATACGGAGTCACAACAAGCAACAGAAATAAATATGCGTATTTTGAATAAACGTTTCACATATTTCAGTAAATACACCCGGGAATGTATTAAAAAATATATATAATTTTGGATTTTTCATTATAGATTTTTACCGGATCAATTATCTTTCATTTGTGAAACTTCTGCTTAGTATGAAAACTGTATTATAAGATTTCAACAGAAGAAAAATAAATGAATGAATTTAATATGAATCCTTATTTGGAAACTCATTCGAACCGCAATCGAATGATATGGATTACCGTTTTCATTCAGTAACCGCAAGTTATCCGATAAAAAGATAATAGACGGATATGTGAAGTTTATTCTTACTTTATTTCGATAAGGAATTTCGAATGAAAAGTGTCAGAATGATAAATAAAAGTTACAAACTATTTACAGAAACCAACTGTACGGCTAAACTAAAAAAAAAAAAAAAAAAAAAAAAAGTACAGAAATACCGAGTTTTCAGACTTTTAACTATATTACAGTTTATTCATATTCGTATCATTGATAAATTTATTTTATTTTAAATACCTATCAGTTATAAAAAGTGAAAGATTTGACACAGTAAAGAAAGACTAGGTATAAAATATAAATAATACTATTTAAATACATTATTTTTCGATAAGAAATAAATAATAATATAAATAATCATTGTCAATTTTCAATTGAAACTTAAGTGTCAGTGATACATTTTATTGTGTACGCTAACGCCTCCCTCACACACAAAGAAAAAAAAAACTAATTGATGACTATAACTTTAGTTCTAATAAATGGAAAAACAAACAAAAAGTATTGCCTTATATCAAAAGGTACTGTTTCATATTGAAAGCAAAATTGTCTATTTTCCAAAAAAAGACCAATAGTGTAATCGTAAAGAAGAAGGGACATACTAAATTAAATAATAATAATAATAATAATAATAATAATA
Organism: Maratus michaelseni; assembly: GCA_963931845.1. Taxonomy (NCBI): domain Eukaryota; kingdom Metazoa; phylum Arthropoda; class Arachnida; order Araneae; family Salticidae; genus Maratus; species Maratus michaelseni. The sequence goes on from OZ007588.1 coordinate 306,116,656, forward strand.
ATCCAGAAGGTATATTACATATGCCACCATATTATAGCTCTGAAAAAGACATAGGCAATTATTATTGAATACATATTTTATATATTCAGTACTGAATATATAAAATTACTGAAATATGAACTGAATATTACTTGTATGAACTAAAATATGAACTAAATATTACTGAAATATAAACAGGAATATTAACAAAAAAACAAACAAAAATACCTATATTGAAATAAAATTGTTTATTTCTCAACAGAAGACCTATACCCCAATCGTAAAAAAAAGAAGACATAGTGAGTAAAAAAAGAAAATCCAGATAATACGGCATATGCCACTATACTACAACTCTGAAGAAGACATAGGAAAGACATTGTATATTACTGAAATATGAATAGCAATATTAAGAAAAAAATTAAATACCTATATTGAAAGTGATATTTTCTATTTTTTAAGAGAAGACCGTTGCTGTAATCGTAAAGAAAAGGGGACATACGAAGTACAAAATAAATAAAAAAATAAAAAAATAATAATCCAGAAGGTATATTATATATGCCACCGTACTACAGCTATGAAGGAAAGACATAGGCAATTATTATTGAATACATATTTTATATATTCAGTACTGAATGTATAAAATTACTGAAATATGAACTGGATATTACTTGTATGAACTAAAATATGAACTAAATATTACTGAAATATGAACAGGAATATTAACAAAAAAAAATACTTATACTGAAATGAAATTGTTTATTTCCCAACTGAAGACCTATGCCCTAATCGTAAAAAAAAGAAGACATAGTGAGTAAAAAAAGAAAATCCAGACAATATACGGCATATGCCACCATACTACAACTCTGAAGAAGACATAGGAAAGACATTGTATATTACTGAAATATGAATAGCAATATTAAGAAAAAAATTAAATACCTATATTGAAAGTGATATTTCCTTTTCCAAAAGAAGACCTTTGCTGTAATCGTAAAGAAAAGGGGACATACGAAGTAAAAAAAAAAATAATAATAATCCAGAAGGTATATTATATAAGACATAGGCAATTATTATTGAATATATATTTTATATAATCAATACTGAATACATAAAATATGGTAAATTACTGAGATATGAACAGTTTTTTGTATTCGCATGTTGTTTATTTTGTCATAAAGGGTCGTCTAAATATGAAAAATTGAGCGAACATTAATTTTTCAAATGGTAACGCCCGCTTTTATAACATAATCGAGTTCATTGGATGAAGGCAGCGCGAAAAAAGAATAGTTTATACACTTTTGCTTAAATTTCCATAGGATTAGAAGAGGGCGGCGTTTGAAGATGCTAATGTGACAAACTTCAATTTAAAGCTTCTCAAAAAATAATTACATTGAATTTATTTTTTTTAGTGAGATACAATGTATAGACTTAAACCAAGGCTACACTAGATACCGGGCTTGCTCATTCATTATCATGACGTCACAAAAGGTGGCTGGCCGCGACCAGCGATTGGTGCAAAGCGACGAGCCCGTCGTTTGTGCCAATCGCTGTATGTCTTTCATTTTGTCGTTTCGCTTTGAACCAATCGCTGGTAGCGGCCAGCCACCATTTGTGACGTCATGATAATGAATGAGCAAGCCCGGTATCTAGTGTAGCACTGCTTAAACATATTTCTGGTAATTTTTCTTTCCAAAAACATATTTTTAATTATGAAAATTATTAATAAAAGCATATTAAAAACATTTACGAATTATGATCTATATAAATTTTACATAAAATGAATCATAATCATCAAAAACATGGACGTGTATATTTACAGCTCACTCCAGTTAATAGTCTTCCAGATACATAGAAATATTATTTTTGACGTTCTGATTTCTAATGAGATCGTCACCTTTAGCGAAGTTCCCATAGAAAGAAAATTTTAGCTATTAACTGGAAAAAAATATGTTATTTTCTCTGATTGATATATATATATGTGTGTAAACTTTATACGAAGACGATTTAATATTCCACGAGAAAATGGCAGTTTGTTACAGATGTAGAATGATTGCAGTCGTTATCAAGAATCATGGCGAGGAGGTTATGCAATGATGAAACACCACAAGAATTTCTTCAATAAGGTGCAGCCAATTTGCAAATAAATTTTTTATTAACAACCAGGAACGATGCCAGTAACAGTCCCACAGTATCAGGTATAAACTTATAGCCCTCAGGCTTGACGATAACTCACTACATCATTTAAAAGATCTTAAGAGTCTGTTGTGAAATTCTAAGTCAGTTGAACACCAGATAACAATTTGGTTAGCACTTTAAAACACGACAAAAATCTGCTCTCCAAAATCTTGCAAGCGAGTTTTGTTAACGGCGCGTAGAGTTACTGAAACGACGCAACATATGCACGAACCAATGAGTGACAGACGAAATTAAGCTAAGCGAATGAGGTGCGATGGAAAAGATTTAACACGAAAGAATCCCTATCGTAGCTGCGCATTGATTTTGACGTGAAAAATACCCAGCGCGCGATGCGAAGCATGGAAAAAGATGGCTTTTAAAAACATTCGAAATGACAACAAGCGTCTCTCAGAATTTTATAGATTGGGGAGTTGATAAAAGTTACGAATAAACTTAAAGTTTTAGATTAAGATTTGGAATATTATAATTATTAATATACTTGTTATTACTTTTAAAAGGACATTAAATAGGAATAAATATTATTAAGAATTAAGGAAATAATGACTATGTCAGAATTTAGATTAATTTAAAGGAATATTGCGAAATAAAATTTTTATATAACATATATATACACACACACACACATATATATTGTTTATTCTATACTTAAAACCTTTATATAATTTTTTCTGGTGAATAATTATGTAGTTGTGGTACTTTCCCTTGTAAAATCCTATTTTTTTTTTTCGAAATTTATGGAGTAATCCCTAAAACATTTTTTAAAACTCTATGAAGATTTAAAAAAAGTATTTGAATTATATCTTTTTCCAGGCTGCTTTGATCCAAGGAAGTCAAATATGGTAACAAAACTGGTTGTTACCCTTTGAAAAATGAATATTGTTACAATTTGTAATATTTAGACAAACCCTTATGACAAAGCAAACTATAGATAATTATAAAGAACTTCACACAAATTAAAATGGTATTTTTTGTTTATTTTTGAATTAATTAGAACTGGAGTTATAGCGATCATTCGGATTATTTTGTTTCGGGGAGCGGGGAGGGGGGGGTGTACTGTTTTATAAATAAAATGCCTTTATCGTATTTAAGTGTAATATTTAAAAATATATATAACGTTCTTCGTAATTAAACTGAAACGACTTGAACCGCGGGTCGCGGTAGAATAGAATCTTGTTACTCGACCCGATGCAATAACTCCAACCTATGTGTAGCCGTACTCTAGCTACACCCGTTCACAAATTAAATGCCAGCCTCACTTGCACTTTTTTACATCCTGTATATTAAGTTATTTAAAAATGAATGATAAGGTAGAACTTTTCGAGCTAAATTATTATTGCTTCATGGTATGTTTAATTTACATTTTAAAATTTTACATATACAGATCCACATTTCTAATCGTATGTAACAATGGCATAATGAATTCACAATAACATAAGATTTTCAATTTATAGCGATGTCGATTATTTCAACAGACTCGCTTGAGCACTGCGAAGTATAATGTGCATATATAATATAAAAGGATTTACATAATCGATTTTAATAAATCTGATAACGTATTCCATCTTCATTTTCTCCAGAAAAATAATTTGCAAACTGATACTGTACATTAAATATCATTCAACAATCTATTTATGTATATTTAAATTGTTTCAAGTTAGTTTAAAATAAATAAACATATGGTCTCGATGAAATAATATTCGTATAATATGATAAAACAGTTTGGAAAGGTATTGATAATTAAAAATTTCATACATGGGTAGAAATATTTCAAATTTAACTATTTTCAGAACTCAAATAACTTGAAACTTGATATCTGAAAATGAATTTTCCTCTAAATCTGGACAAAGGGGAAAAGGATATTTGTAGGAAATTGGAATGCTTAGTATTTTATGCGAACCAATATTACTAGATTGTGATAACAAAATATTCTGAGATATACGTTAGGAAATAGAAAGCTTGTCTTTTAATATATAATTAAAAAGATTAAATGAAATGAATTTTACTGAAATATGTAAAATATAGCCTAATTACTTATTATATAAAGTAAAGAATCTGCTGTAATTACTACAAAACATTTTCAATTAAATCCGAAATGCATTTATATATTTTCTCATAATGTCAGAATATACATGACAAAATATATGAATCTATATACACTATTTGAATGTATGAAATAACTAGTCGGATGTGCCAATTCCAAAACTTTCTGCTATCCCACACAGGTTTCGCATACACTAAAAACGAATCAACACCAATTTATATCAAGGTATAACTGAATCTAAAATTTCATGAAATTCCGTGCATTAGTTCTGGAGATATGGCTATCGCTAAAATCGTGTAAATCCTGAAAAATGTAGAATAGCAGCGCACCTGTTGGGCTATTTACATTAAAACATAATAAGCATCTATTTATGTAAAGCTCTAACAGAATTTGTGGTTTGATGAAATTCTGTGCATTAGTTCTTGAGATATAGCTGTTGTGAAAATCAGGAAAAAAAGTACCATAACAGCGCCACCTGTTGGGATATCTGCATCAAAACGTAATCAGTGCCTATTTATGTCAAGGTCTAACTGAATCTGACGTGTGATGAAAATCAGTGTATTAGTTCTTGAGATAGAGCTATTGTGAAAATCGCGAAAAATGCAGCATAGCAGCGCCACCTGTTGGGCGATTTACATTAAAAACTAATAAGCACCAATTTATATCAGGAACCAACTGTATTTAAAGTTTTAGTAAATTCCGTGCATTAGTTCTTGAGATAGTGCGCCCACAAAATGTTTGTCACATACAGACAGACAGACATTTTCTAAAAACAGTCAAATCGTTTTCACGATCTTCCAAAACCTATAAATCTGCTGAAAACTGGAAGGAAGTCGAAAATTTTCATGAATCTAATACTTTCTTCTTGTAAAGATATAGAAGAAAGTAAAAATGTGATCCACGTATCCACATGATTAGGTACTGAAATAACTATAATATGATAAAATTATAATAGTGAACATTGTCGTTTAATCTAAAAGGTTAAAGCATACAATAAATTGCCACAGAAAACTGAGAATAAGAGTACTTGTCTTATTGCTTTAGCTTTCTACTTCAGATGAAATTTCCTAAAGTTGCAAAAGTAATATCGACAATACTTTTATTAGAAAATCTTTTCTGTTTAGCTCGGGGAGTTTGTTACAAATTCCAGACAATTTGAGAAGAGAGTTACTTACTTGAGCCATTTTTTTTATTTTTGAAACGAAATACTTGCATTACCATTTTAAAAACGGGGTTTTTTCTTTTTGTATCATTAAATTTCTGTTCATTCAAATAATCCATAATGTTTTTTTTTTCAAACTTAGCAATTTTATTAATTATTTAATAGATATTTTAAGGTTTGCACTTTCACTGCGCCATTTGCACTTTTTTAGCTTCAATTTTAAGCTTTACAACTCAGTGATTCAGTACCAAATGAACTTACATCGCATAGCTCGACTAGCAGGAGTGTCTTTTGACGACGATAACATCTGGATTAACAATCAATTAGTCACCATAAAAATTTGAAATCTAATGTTAAACAATTGTGGCGTTCTTTAAAATTTTCTCGTTTGTATTTTACTATTTACTTTTACGTGATTGCATACGATATCTGGGGCCCATGTTTAACTTTGTACTTTAATAATTGTTGTTGAAGTTTCAGCCGAGGGATACTATCAATTTCGAGAAAAATATTTTGGTTGTTTCCAAATATAAAGGTATCCTCAGAAAAAAAAAAAAAAAAAAAAAAAATGTGGGGATAAATAACGCTAGACATCGAACTCAAATATCAAATGCCAAAAATAAATAAATAAATAAATAAATAAAATCATTTAAAAATCTTGAAATGCCACCAAGAAATTTGCAAAGAACGACTCCATTGATTTAACAATAGCTTTCGAATACCTTCGCATGACTAGTGTAGGCTCTTAAGAGCCTACGCCAGTCACACGAAGAAACGCTTAAGCTAATGTTAAGAGCCTACACCAGTCATGTGAAAAAACGCTCAAGCTAATGTTAAGTCTATGGGAAGGTTCTAGCGCGATTTCTCGCTCGGGTACTTACACTTTCAGAACCGGTTCCAACCGGTTCCGAAATTAAAAATGCCCGCTTATAAAAAAACTGCAACAAAAATCGAAAAAGTAAAAACTAACAACGTTGGAGATTGACCTCAGCTATCCTATTAAAAAAAAGCATTTAAAAATATTAAAATGCGAGCGAGAAATCGCGCTAGAACCTTCCCATAGACTTAACATTAGCTTGAGCGTTTCTTCCCGTGACTAGTGTAGGCTCTTAAGTCTATGGCAAGGTTCTTGCGCGATTTCTCGCTCGCATTTTAAAATTTTTAAATGACTTTTTTTGCATAGGATAGCCAAAGTCGATCTCTAACGTTGTTAGTTTTTACTTCTTCAATTTTGGTTTGAATTTTTTATATAATGGAACTTTCACTTTCAGAACCGGTTCCAACCGGTTCCAAAATTGAAAATGTCCGTTTATAAAAAAAAACTGTAACCAAAATCAAAAAAGTAAAAACTAATAACGTTAGAGATCGACGTCAGCTATCCTATGCAAAAAAAAAAAAAAAAAAAAAAAAAAAAAGAATAATTTAAAAATATTAAAATGAGAGCGAGAAATCGCGCAAGAACCTTCCCATAGACTAAGCATTAGCTTGCGCGTTTTTTCGCATGACTGATCTAGGCTCTTAAGGGAGGACTGTTGAAGTTTGTCAAAACCTCTTTTTCTCCTACAGAACAAATCCCCCACCCTGTAAACTACGTACTATCTTATCATAGGTAATATCAGATATTTTTTCATACACAAGTTTTTCAAGATGAAAACGGTCAAAAACACATCGTATGTTAATTTACCTCTCGTAACTTCATATACGAGGAATTTATCGGTGTCTGTATCTTCTATGATAGAATGCATCTTCTATGAGCTTGAATTCCACCAAACAGAGACTTCTAAAAATAGTTGTTCGCAGTTCTTGGGCTTTACACTGCTTTCTAAAACACTTAGAAGCGATAAGTCGCCAAATGTTCTATGTGTTGATAACATTTATGGATTCCGTTCGGACTTAAAAATAACAGTACTTGCATTACGAAACAGACCCTCACATGAAGTGATAAGCAATATAATAATATGTTTCAGATCGTACAATAGTGTGTGTCATAGAAACTTTAGACAACTATCCCGATACAGTAAACGAGAATTTTAATTTTTGAATTTTAGCAAGCAGATCCTCATAATTTTTTCTGGTCACCATAAACACTGGTCTAATGGGACCCAAACAATAATTTGCAAAAGGAGATGTGGATTTACTATTATAATTATAATAAACTTCTTGAGTAATTCAGAAAAGATTGGCTAATAATAAAAAAATATATATATATTTTGCTGGAATTTTTATTTAATTCTCATCTGATTTACTTGAAGACCTATAAATAACCGCATAAGACAAAAGTTCAAATATCTTGGAATTTTAAATACTTATAAAAATAATGCAATACTCACTTAGAATTACGCTCATTTTTAAATACTGCATTTAAATTACGTTACGTAGAAGGGAGCCTATTTTCCAAAACATTAAATAATACAAAGTTTTGCGTTCAGTTACTTTAAGAAGTATTAGTTAAAGTTATTTATTCCTATGAATCAGAACTATGGAATAGAACAGGCTGATTATGTGATTTCGTTTTCCATTGCCATGTTTTAGACAAATGTGTACTGTTGTCTCTAAGAAATCCGCGATACCAAATGGTGCGTATTTTACTCTACACTAAGCTGGTTTATGAGTTAATACTTTTTTGGCAGTATCGCAGTGGCATAGTTACGTTAGTTGAAGCCTATAACAGTTCAGAATACTGCATTTTTGGTCCCTTAACAATTCTTTAAACCACACTTAAGCTTAAATAAGGAAGTTTGGGGCTTTATTTTATCTGACCCGTGGCATTTGCTACCTCGGCCATCCTATAGATATGTTACTGAATATACCCAGTAGTTCAATTAATGTTGTATTAGTTAAGGGCCTTTACCACTAGCATTCACAGTTAAATCTGGGTCCTTATATCTGAGACATAATTGATTATTTTCAAGCACACCATGTGCCCAGAATAGGTGCAACAGAAAATTACTTTAATTGGAAAACGTATATTCTTATTTTTCAGATACACTCTCTTCTTAAAAGTTTTTCAACATCCGCTTACTTTTTTTATGATCAATACTTGGCAAAAAAAATCTGTGAAAATCTAGAAATAGATTTTAATAATGTGAAAAATTTGCGACTATACTTACAAAAACTATGTTTTATCTTGCAAAGCAGTTGAAATTTCTGTAAATATACATGTCTGTAACTTACAACCGTAAAGATTCAACTATTGACTAAAGATGGTGCGATTTGTTTAAAAGCTAAAAGCACATACTTGAAACAGCATCAAACCGAGAAAAAAAAACTTAGACTCGTTTTTCTGAAGATTTTCACATAAGTGAGCTTAAACAGTATAAGTGAACGATGTTTTTAATGGTATTTAAATAGTTTTTAGTATAAAGTTTTTCATTTGTGCAACTGTTTAAGTTTTAAATACGTAACTGAAAAAAAACGAAAACAGGGAAAACTTAAAACATAGAACAGCGTGTACTAATTTTGAAGTCAATATACTTAGAGAAAAAGAATAAGAAGATTCATGTTATCATTTATATGTACATTTTTAAGAGGGTTCTTTAATGACGACTGTATAAATAGGTACGGAACACTTATATCTGTTCTTAATCGAATAATTACACCATTAAAAGCAAAGTTCATACGATACAAGCTACAAGAATTTTTAAAAGTAATTCATCTGCATGTACTTAGAAATAAACCTAAAGCAATAATAAAGTTGATCATAATTAAATGTAGTATAAATAAAGTAAACATAATGACAGATAAAGTAAAATAGCTTCTCAAAAGAAACTCTTTTGCATTTATAATCAATTCAATTTGCATACTGATAAAATCGATACATATTAGAGTTCACAAATGCGAATGTATAATACTATATTCTATAGTTATTTATGAAGATTACGGCAAAGTTTAAAAGTTTTAATAATAAATAAATCTTTAAGAAGTGGAGATAAACTTAATTATGGAATTGTGTAAATGAGATTTTAAATTTATAATTGATAATTTTAATAAAAATAAAAATAACCAGTTAAAATGAGGGCATTGAGCTCACAGGCTGTTCACACTATTTGCATATTATACTCTTATTTCAAAGTATATGAAATTTGAAATAAGCCCCTCGAAGAATAAAGAAATCAACAATATATTAAGGGGGGGTCATTTCCCCGTTACCCCCCTCATAGTTAACTAATGAACCCCTTAAACTAATCAGAGAAGTCTCTAATTACAATGAATATATATACAAAATTTGAAGAAAATAGGATAATTCTGCATGAAAAACCCATTTATCTAAATTAAGGGAGGATTAGCTCCCCCTTTCCCCCTTTATACTTAACCATTGAACCCCCAAAACTATTCAGAGAAGCGCATTATCACAATGAACCTATATACAAAATTTGAAGAAAATCGAATAATTCTGCATGAAAAACTCATTTATCTAAATTAGGGGGGGGGGGGTTATCACCCCTTTCCCCCTTTATACTTAACCAATGAACCCCCAAAACTATTGACAGAAGCGCATTATCAAAATGAACCTATATACAAAATTTGAAGAAAATGGGATAATTCTGCATGAAAAACCTATTTAACTAAATTATGGGGGGTTAGCCCCCCGTTTTCCCCCTTTATACTTAACCAATGAACCCCCAAAACTATTCAGAGAAGCGCATTATCACAATGAATCTATATACAAAATTTGAAGAAAATCGAAAAATTCTGCATGAAAAACTCATTTATCTAAATTAAGGGGGGAGGGGTTATACACGTACATACATACATACGTCGTACGTACATACATACATACAGAACCGGCGGGCACATAAGCTCTCAGGCTTTGATAGCCTGTAAGCTAAAAAGTTAGATAGAATGAAAATAATAAATAAGTTTCAACAAGAGGAGAAAATGGATGCCCTTTGAATAAAATAAAAGTTTAAATGAAGCACAAAATTCACAATATAATTACGTATAGCAAACATTTATGGACAAATATGAAGTTTAAAGTTTAATAAAAAATATGCGAAATTTATCTAGGTCAGTTATTTTAGGTATTTGCGTTGAAACAAAATATTATTCACTAGCAAAAAACCGGGGATTTGCTTTTGAATTGAAATATGCCAAGTGGTATTCGTGTGCTTATTTTTATTAGACGAAATTATACTGCTATGGCTAATTCAAAAATTACTATTTAAGAAACATTTTGAGTGAACTCCATTCTTATACTGCATTAGGCGAACATGAGACTTAAATGAATGAGAAGAACTAAAATTAATTGCTAATAAATGGAAATTTAGAATGTATTTTGAATGTTTTCCACTCATTTAATTTTTCCTTTGAAATTTCGAATTTTTTAGAAACCGTGCTTAGAGAGCATTTATATCTTAAAAGCAACCACCATGCCAAATTCCAAGCAGCAATGATCCAATTTTTTTTAATAACTGTATAACAAAAAGAGCAATTTTAGAACTTTTTTTATCCTACACACTTTAAATTTTCTACATTTTTAAAAACTGTTATGTTAATGAATTTATGTTTCTAAAGCGACAGGCATGTAAAATTTCAAGTTTCTATCCCAAGCAATTTCAGATAAATCATAGTTTAGAATGTTTTTAGAATGTTTCCCACTCATTTCACCCTTTTAAATCTCAAATTTTTTTAGCAACCGTTCTTAGCGAGCATTTGTATCTTACAAGAAACCGCCATGCCAAATTTCAAGCTTCTAGTCCTTTCAGTCTCACAAAATTCGTAATTTAGAAAGCTTTTTCGTTCTGCACCTTGTTAAATTTCGAATATTTTTAAAAACTGTTCTATGTGTGCATTTTCGTCTTTAAAGTAGCAGCCATGTCAAATTTCAAGTTTCTATCCTTAATAATTCTATAAAAATAGTAATTTAGACCGTTTTTTGAACATTTCTCACTGATTTCACCCTTTTAAATTTCGAATTTTTAAGAAACTCTTACTAATCGAGTACTTACATCTTATATATATGACTACTATCCAAATTTCCAGTTTTTAGCCTCTTCAGTATCACAAAAAACCGATTTTAAAACGTTTTTCGGAAGCAATTTTAGAACGTTTTTAGAACGCCTCTTGCACTCCCCTGGAGGTAGTGGAATCGACATAAAATATAGCCTACGGTGGAGCAGGAACTGTCACCATCAATTTGCTACCATTAAATTTGAAATCGGTTCGGTACTTCCCCCCCCGAACAAACGTTACTTCTTTATCAAACAGTACGATAGTAGTGTTTATTAAATATCAGACCCACGTTTAAAGTTAAATAATATATTAGTATTGATAAATAAAACGTCCATTTTAAGCAGAATACATTACTTAAAGACTCAAATAAAAAGCGTGACTTAATTTGCTATTCTATTTTATCTAAAAAATGTGTTTGTAATTTGTACTTTTGTAAAATGTGTTATTGAATCAGTGTATTTTTTCAATATGTAATGTCATTAATATTTCTGGAACTTAACTACTTTTATTTCTACAGCATTACACTTTTTAATTAACTAGGTTTCTTTAAATAATAAATTACGTAAACATGATATTTATTTTTATATGTAATGAAACAAACTTTTAAAGAAAGTCGTTTCCTAAAGAAGTAGTTTCTTTAAATGTGTGGCAAAAGTGAAAAAAAATATCCTAATTGTACATTATACTTATATTTAAAAGACATTAAGAAAAGACACACAATAAAGTTTGCATATTTATGCAATTAAATTTCCATTACTTCAAATCTTCTTCCGAGCAACTTTAGCTTAATGCGTCCTAAAATATATTTGTATTTAGAAACAAAATTTAATTTCCATGATGTATAAGCAAAGATAATTCAGTTTTGTAAATCATATTAGCTGAAAATGAAATATGTGTGGTGTGGTGATTATAGATCAAAATGTAAATATTTTGATATTTTTAGTAAATAAATTTGAACGTCCGTACAAAACGCATACACATATAATTTTAATTTCCTTCACATAACATAAATAGACAGGAAATCTGAGTAAAAAATAAAATACAAGAAAAACTATCATCAAAAGCATTATGATTATTTTGTTACTGTAAGAATGTTCTCGAGCGAATGAATTAGATGGCATGTGTATCTAAATAGACAGGAAACCTGAGTAAAAAATAAAATACAAGAAGAACTATCAAAACAGCATTATGATTATTTTGTTACTGTAAGAATGTTCTCGAGCGAATGAATTAGATGGCATGTGTATCTAAATAGATAGGAAATCTGAGTAAAAAATAAAATACAAGAAGAACTATCAAAAAAGCATTATGATTATTTTGTTACTGTAAGAATGTTCTAGAGCGAATGAATTAGATGGCATGTGTATCTAAATAGACAGGAAATCTGAGTAAAAAAATAATACAAGAAGAACTATCAAAAAAGCATTATGATTATTTTGTTACTGTAAGAATGTTCTCCGGGAAGGGCTAGTGGAGCTTAAGCCATATGGTAGGCCACTCTGCCCGGCATGAACCTGTAAGAATGTTCTCGAGCGAATGAATTAGATGGCATGTGTATCTAAATAGACAGGAAATCTGAGTAAAAAATAAAATACAAGAAGAACTATCAACAAAAGCATTATGATTATTTTGTTACTGTAAGAATGTTCTCGAGCGAATGAATTAGATGGCATGTGTATCTAAATAGACAAGAAATCTGAGTAAAAAATAAAATACAAGAAGAACTATCAAAAAAGCATTATGATTATTTTGTTACTGTAAGAATGTTCTCGAGCGAATTAATTAGATAGCATGCTATATCTGCATTTAAGCATTGGTAAGGATAATGGGTGTCTATTTTGTTGAAAAAGTGTGGGTAATGGAGAAGGTTGGTTCTTAAAAGGATTTTAATGCACTGCTGTCCAAAAAATAAGGGACAGTGACCGTACGCTTTAGTGTTTTACATGGTTTGTCGAATATCTACTGAAATTTTTGACAAATTGTTCATGAAATTCGAGAATATAAAGCTCATGTTTAACTTCAAGAACTGTAAGAACAGTATACTGCAATTAAAAAATAAATATATTGAATATCTGATGAGATATGGGCATTTGCATGAGATAGGTCATAACTGCGCTGCGCATGCGCGAACTATACCGAAAGTGTTTTCATGATTTGGTAGTCAATTCTATAGAGTAACTCATATAAAAAGAGCAGTCAAATATCGTGAAAACTCGAAAAGACACCAGCAATACAGTGAGCTAATTGACAAATTCGGGGGAAAATCCCATATTAACCAATGGATCTCCCCTCAATTTGTCAATTAGCTTACTATATCGCTGGTGTCTTTCTGAGTTTTCACGATATTTGACTGGTCTTTTTATATGAGTTACTCTGTAGAATTGACTGCCAAATCATGAAAAAAAAATTGGTATAGTTCGCGAATGCGCAGTTATAAATTATTTCGTACAAATGCCCATATCTCATCAAATATTAAATATATATTTTTTTTTAGTTGCAGTATACTGTTCCTACAGTTCTTGAAGTCAAACATGGGCTTTACATCCTCGAATTTCATGAACAATTTGTCATGAATTCCAGCAGATATTCGACAAACCGTGTAAAAAGCGTAAGGGTGCGGTCACTGCCCCATAATTTTTGGACAGCAGTGTAAAAGACTGATTGTGGTGACTGGAATATTTGGCGAATGGTATCAGTAGAGATTCATTTCGGTACACGAACATCGAAACGCGGGAGAGTACATGACACATAGGTGCACGAAAATTCCGTGGTATTAACTATTCCTCGCTGAGTGGTATCTTGGTGGGAGAAGTGTACCGCATCGCGAAAGAGTTATATTTTCATGTAGTGAGCAAAATTGAGAGGAACTTGTTTTTTGGGCAGTACATCCGCAAACCTGAGATGTTGGTGCTTCGTCGAATGGACATTGTGATGACCCGTTGACAAGGAAAGAAAACATCCAAAACAGTGCTGTGACTACGCGTTGTAAGGAAAACTATTTTTCGTTCGGTGAATTATTATCACCACCATTTTTTTTACATTGATTTTGAAAGATCGTGTATGTATTCATATAATATCATACGTGTGGTATAAAGATTATGTACTATAAATAGATATGCTATTAAAAATGTCCACATAATATCGATATTTCCTTTTTTTCAGTTTTAACTAGTTATTTTATGAGCAACACGCTAATAAATCATTAAATAAAATAATGAGTAATCTATTACATTATTTCACATTAATCACAATGCTATTATTTAATTTTAAATTCACTATTGTCTATTGAATCAAGATAAATGTAGACTACTTAGAACTAAACTAAATATCTGAAATTATAAATGTAATTATTTGAGACAACGTGGAAGCTAAATTACCTCATAATAGCACTGTAATGATTTATGTCAATTTGATAAATATATTAAAAATACATATAATTAACACTTGTATTGCTAGAAAATGTAACATAGTTATACATTTCAAAGACGTTATAATCGTTTCGCCTACTCCTACATGTGCATTTACAACTTATGATAGCCCATTTATTCATATTAAGTTTCTCTTCAGACATATTTTAGAACATTCATCAATGTATAACAAAGTATTATAGTGTATTTGATATAAATATGTGATAAGAACTCAGTAAGTAACCGCTTATAGGTGCACGCAATTCAGGTATCGACGAGAATCAGATAAAATTGACTATTTATATGAGATTAGATAAAAGAAAATGTGAAAGTAGTTAGAAAGAGTAGGAAAAATAAAATATAATAATAATAATAATAATAATAATAATAATGCATTAATTAATTAATTTTAATTGTTTTGTTTCCTCATTTTTATTACTTTCTGTACACATATAGAGTAAGGAAAAATTGTAATCATGATAAAAACCCGATTGTGGAAATATTGGTATATTTGGAGGTTCCCCGAATCAGTTTTCTCTATTTTTAAAGCTATTCCATGTGTAGCGTGTATGCATGCGTGTATATTTAATTTCCTCATATTTTTAGATCACTAGTGTTCACTGTCGTAAAAATTGCATGCATTTACGAGAAATCGTCATAAGGATTTGGTATCTAAATGCTTTTCAACCATTTTTGAATTATTTTGTGACAATGACTGATAAACATTATTTTTTATATCCCAATATTTATTTTTTATTGCTCGCGTTCATATTTTGTTTATATCAGCCATACTCAACCTTTTACTTTCGCCGGCCGCAAACATATATTTGGTACGTCAGGCGGGCCGCAACACACTTAAGAAAGGGTAAAATAATAATAATAAGCTAGTAATATAACATAATTAGTACACAAAAGTTAATATTATTAGTAGGGTTGAACGTTTGTTACGAAAGAAATGTCACCAAAAATTTTTAACACCAGTATTTCCAAACAATGAACATCGTGCTTAGATTTCTGTAGCAAATGTTGTAAAAATATGCCTTCCACCAAGTTTTTGTTTGGAAATTAATGGTGTAAAAATATGTTTGTGCTATTTTTTTTTTCAGTGACAAACTTTTAACTTTAAAAAACAGCATTAGCTTTATAATAAGTAAAAAACATGTAACACATAGCAATGCAGAATTAACAACTGCTGAAGAAAAAAAAAATCAGGGTATTTTCTCTAATAAGTCAGTCTTTTGTTGCATGCAAAAACTTTTATTTAATTTTTTAATTGTAGAAATATATACTGCAAATTCAATTAATTTGGAATAATATTTGTTTAGTGTTGAAGATTCAGAAATATCTACACCCTGTAGCACAAATAGGACTTGAGAAACGGTATTTAATACGTTTTAACATAATTTTCAGTGTATTTTAGGGATAATTAATAAGAATTTAGAATAAATAACAGGACATGTTTTGTCTTCCTATGAAAATAAATAATAAGAAAAAACACTGAAGGTCTTAAATACTTTTATGCACATCTCAAAAAGATTTTATAAATATGGATTAATGATTATTTGATTAGGGCCGCACATAAAAGGTCGCCAGGACACATGCGACCCGCGGGCCGCAGGTTGATGGTTGGTTGGTTGGTTGATTATTGACGGCCAATTATCTACACTTGGGATATAGGCCCGGGGGGAGTGCCCTTCGTGGGGGTCTTTCTAAGGGAACCTAATCCGTATTTACGCATGGATAAATCCACGGCTCGAAGAAAACCACGAAAACTCCGAACGATTAGGCCGACGGGCGCGATTGGGATCGAACCCAGCACGTCCCGTCTACCAGCTTCGAGAGCACAACCTCTCAGCCACTGGTGGGGCGGCCGCAGGTTGATAATAGCTGGTCTATATCAACACAAACGTGTTACCAGAACGGGACTTAATTTATAAACTTTTTTTCTTTTTTTTACGCACAGAAATATTTTTGAGGGCACTTTCACTTTTGGAACTTGTTCCAAAATTGAAAGTATTTTCATTTTTTTTTTTTTTTTTTTTTTTTTTTTTAACTGCAACCAAAATCGAAAAAGTACTAACGTACAACGTTAGATATTGACCTCAGATGTCTTATGCAGAAAAAAATTATTTATAAATATAAAAATGCAAGAAATTTTAAAGGAACACTCTCATAGGTTTAACATTAGCTTGCGAGAATTTTCGTGTGACTTCGTGTGACTCTTAACACGAAAACGTCGGTCTTACTTCTGATCATTTTATCAAAAGAGATTCCACTTATACATTAACAGTGTTCCATTTATATAGTGTTACAGAAGAGATTCCACTTTTATCTCTTATTTTAATTGCTACTGATTAATTATTGATAATAAATAAATTTTCATTACTATTTAAGATAAAACATTAAATTATTGTTTCATATACAACCTGATCGTATATTCTATTTCCAATTCTAATTCAGCGATTTGGTCGATCCTATACATATACATATGCTCCCTCTCTCTCTCTCTCTGACACACACACAGATATATATATATATATATATATATATTGTCGATTATTTATGTGGTTCAATGGTTATTATTTACAAAAGTTTGATTACAAAATTGGTTACATTTTGAGATCCATTTCAGCAGTCGATGGAAAAAAATATGCCAAGCATTCCATATTTTAATGCAGTCGTGTCATGAAATTAACATAGCAGTAGTCGAGTAAGTTGTAAATATAAGAAATAAGAACACCGTTGAACTGTAATCCATTTATTGAAACTTCATCATATTAATTTCTGGAGAGTGCTCTCTCTCTATAACAATCATCTTAGCGAATCTCCATGTTAAACAATACTAGAACATCTACAAGGTATATGATTTCTCATTACGACGCCAGCATAATTTTTAGTAGACACTCAATTCAGCGAACAACCTCTGTCTGCTTGCCTCCGTGCAGCTCATTTTAAGCTCGGAGCACGGATGAAGAATTTCGTAACACGTGACCTATTTTAAAAAATGAATGCTCAATTTCGTCTTGCACTATCTTTTAGCTATGATTTAATATTAAAGGGACGCGACTCTCAGATGCTTTTGGCGCGAAAGAAATTTCTAGAATGTCGTAGAAAAATAAAAGCGCGAGAAAAACTAATGGAAGAATTTCGACTTTTGCGTATTGAAACAGAATAAGCTTCTTGATAACAAAACAATTTAAAAGAATGATTTTTTAGACTATTAGGAAGGGAAAAATGACGAATTTACACAGATTTAAAGAAATAAAAGAGATTTAAATACGAGAATAAATAGAAAATATTTAATATAATAAAGAATTTAAGAAAGTAGGTTTTTTAAGAAGAAATATACTTATGAAATGTGATTTTTACATCTTATTTGACGGGAAATAAAAGGTGAATTTAAGTAGATTTGGATAAAAACAGTTTTAAATATGGACAGTAACGGAATAAATTTAAGAAAGGGAATATTTTAATAAACTAGGGTTGTAAATGAAATATTAATAAAAGGAACTTTTTATAGAATAAATTTAATAGGGTATGGAATTTTAAATTTTGTAATACATTACAAGTAATGTAATACACTACAATGTAATACAATACATTGCCATAAATTACCTAACACTTAAGATTTTAGACATTTTATCGAATGTTTAAAGAAATAAAGAATTCTTTTAGAACATTGGAAATATAAAGAACAAGTTTGATTTAATATTTTCCCACGAGAATTTGATCCCGAGGGCAATTAGGGGACAAACAACAAATTGAAGAAAAAGCATAATATTTGGAATCACCCTGTAAACAAAATGCACGAAATGATCTGTTTCTTCAGCACATGAGTATGTAGATATTGTACAACATTTGTGTTTATTTGGGCAAAATATCATGTATATTTAGGGTGCATAAAGTTTTCTTTCAAAAATTCAAGATATTTTCGCATGTTTTTTGTTTATACCATGCAGGGTTTTCAAACAAATTTAACGACCTTTTCAGAAAACTTGACAAAGTACAGTAAAAACAACATAGTACAGAAATAATATAAATATATTAAACATTGGATGAAATATGATCATTTATACAAAATAATTTTTAAGTGCGCATGCGCCAACGCGCATGCTAAACTAAATCTAAAGGTTAAAACTAAAACTAAAAAAAAAGGTTAACACTAAAACTAAAAAAAACTAAAAGTTTTTATTTTCATGGTTTTGTAGTCAAGTGTATAGAGCAACTAATATAAAAAGGTCAGACGAATATAGTGAAAATTCAGAAAGATATCAGCGATAGTGAGAGCTAAATTTTAGTTGCTTTCTAAAAGTAGCTGTATGATAAGGAATTTTCCACAAATTGCCATTTTTAACTGATTTCGAAAGCAGGAGTTTATATTTAAAGATTGTCAAGAACAGGCGCTTCGATTTTCATAATTCTTTTTTCGTTGGAATAGGCTCTTTCTGGTTGTTTTCCAAAAAGAACTAACGCATGAATTAAAATTTAAAAATGAGAATTTGTGGGAATTCACTTATTAGTAGCTTCACCAGCTACTTTTAGAAAGCAATTGAAATTCAGCGCTCCCTATTGCCGGATAACCTCCTGAATTTTCGCTACATTCGACTTGTCTTTTTGTATGAGTCGCTCTATAGAGTTGACTACAAAATCATGAAAAAAATTTTGGTGACGTTCGCGCATGCGCAGTTAAAAATTATTGCATACAAATGTTCATATCCAATCAAATATTTAATATAATCATGTTCTAATTGTACTTTTTTTTACTGTACTTTGTTAAGTTTTCTGAAAGTGGCGTTAAATTTGGTTGAAAACCCTGCATGCTAAAAACAAAAATAATGCGAAAATTTCTTGAATTTTTTAAAGAAAACCTTGTGACTCCATACATATACATGCTATTTTACACAAATAAACACAAATGTTGTAGTACAATATCCACACACCCATGTCCTGTAGCAACAGATCATTTCGTGCATTTTTTTTTTACTGAGTGATTCCAAATATTATGCTTTTACTTCAAATTGTTGTTTGTCCCCTAAACGAAAAAGAAAATTTCTTGAATTTTTTAAGAAACCTTTATATTTTCAAATAATTTTAAAATCCTTCTTTCAAGCACTCAATTATATAAGAAAAGAGCTGAAAAAATTAGTAGTCAATCGATTCAGTCGTAGAGTAATCGTCGTCACCAATTTGAAAAATACACTTTTTAGAAGACGTTCAAAGTTATATGAATCGTAACTACAGTAAAATATATTTTTTCTTTACATAGTAGCATCTATTCCAGCAATATAATGTAGTCTTTCTTTTGTTGATAAAGTCTCTAAGACAAAAAATCCATTTTTCGAAATTAACTGCTATAACCCCTTAAAACCAACTAATTTGTGTTTATATATATATATTTCTTTTTTTACCATTTTTAATGGTTTTATTTATTAAAATTAAATTAATAGAAACCAGAAATATAATTTACATATTTAAATTTTTCTGGTCTCCACACTATTAAAACAAAAACTCGACTCGATATTTTATGTATAAAATTAAAACTAGTTCGGTTAAAAAGGAAACCACAATTAAATTTTATACAATATTGCGAATATTTCTACCTTAAATTGGAAAAAAAAATGAGTGAACGTTTCTTTAAATTTGACTATGAAAGATGGAAATTGAAGCACAGTCTTAAAGGAACATGGAAAATATTCAAATTATATTAACGAGTTTTATACAAAGTGCTTTCTTATTTTGCGGTAGGTTTTTTTAAGACTTGCAAGCATTTGGAATTTCATTAAGCCACAGCACTATAATGTATTTTGCAGGTGCAATATTTATTCTTATTTTCTTGCTTTATTTAATTTTCTGCTATAACAAAATCTGCAAACTTTTATTGATGTAATTTAAAAAAAGGTTTTGCGCACATATTTACGCATTTCAGAGAGAATTTATATTTCAAAGAAGTTCAAATTTAAATATAAAATTTTTGACAATTCAGTATCAATAAATATAAGTATCATTGATCCGAATACAGAAAAACCTCCTAATAAGAACTACCAATTTAGGATGCTATTAAATCTCAATTAAACATGTACATCTGCGTAATTGAATTTATACATGCAGGAGTAACAAAATAATATTAATTTAGTAATGTTAATGTCAATGCTGTTAATGTAACTTGTTTGTCAGTAAAACATACTTGTAAAACATGAAACTGTTTACACGAGATACGATAGCATCCGAAAAATGTATGTTTCACAAATAACATAATGTTACAAGACAAATGTTTCTTAATCTAAGAATATGAATTATAAAAACGAAAGAAAATATACAATAGTACGTTCCGAATTACCCACTATTCCGAAAAGCGTTTTTTTTTTAATCTTTAGAAACATTTAGAAACAAGACTATTTTAAAAAATCATTTAATGCATAATTTAAAGAATTTAAAGAAGCATTTATAAAAACAAATTTTCTTTAGCTGCCACTGATTTTTGGAAACGTTTCCCAGTAACTTTTATAGTGTATTAATTAGTTTACTCAACATTTCGATTTCCATAGATTTTTCCGATGCTATCGGTTCTAAAGTAAACATTTTCATGTTTAAGAAACGTGTTTTACACACAAACATGATACATTAACAGCCTTAATATTCACTTTAAAATCAATATTATTTTCTTACCCTTGTATGTGTCAACTCCATTTTTCAGTGCAACATGTTGAATGGAGAATTGATAGAATCTTAAAATCCGATATTCCGATATGAGAGAACTGATTAATAAACTATAATAAAAAGAAAACTGCCCAGTTAAACTGAGGGCATTGAGCTCACAGGCTATTCACACTAATTGTATATTACACTCTTATTTCACAGAATTTGAAATAAACCCCTCAAAAAAAACAAATAGAAAATATATTAAGGGGGGCTCATCCCCCCGTTCCCCCCCTTATAATTAAGCAATGAACTCCCATAGCTAATCAGAGAAGCACCTTATTACAATGAACATATATACAAAATTTGAAGAAAATCGGATAATTCTGCATGAAAAACCCATTTATATAAATTAAGGGGAATTAGCCCCCCCCCCCCGTTTCCCTCTTTATACTTAACCAATAAACCCCAAAACTAATCAGGAAAGTGCCTTATCCAAATATCCCAATGAACCTATATACAAAATTTGAAGCAAATTGGATAATTCTGCACGAAAAACCCACTTATCTAAATTAAGGGAGGGGGTGGGGGTTAGCCCCCGTCTCCCCTTTATACTTAACCAATGAACCCCCAAAACTAATAAGGGAAGCGCCTTATCACAATTTACATATATACAAAATTTGATGAAAATCGGATAATTCTGCATGAAAAACCCATTTACTTAAATTAAGACGGGTTAGACCCCCGTTCCCCCCTTTACACTTAACCAATGAATCCCCAAAACTAATCAGGGAAGCGCCTTATCACAATAAACATATAACCAAAATTTCAAGCAAAACGGTTACTTCTGTCAAGAGTTATCGCGTTACCTGCATACGTACATACATACGTACATACAGAACCGGCGGGCACATTAGCTCTCAGGCTTTGATAGCGTGTGAGCTAAAAACTGTTCGAAAACGTAACCGAAAATCAGTGACAGTAAATGAGAGTTTGTTTTTATAAATGCTTCTTTGAATCTAGAAAATAGATTGATTTATGAGGTTTCTAATGATAAAGAACGTTTTTAGCAATAGTGGGGAAGTCGGAAGCGGTTATTGCAGATTTTAGTTTGTGGTTATATTATATTTATCTAAATTTAGAAACATTTTTTATTTTTACAGTGTAGTAATTTTCTCCTTAAATAGTGGCATCTCCGAATAAGGATTCGGAGATGCCACTTATAGAAAGAATATCTTTAAAAAGAACTGTCATTGCAGATTTAAATTAAAATTAAAATACGATAAAGCAAAGTAGTTATTGATATTAACCTGAAGAAAATTTAAATGATGTAAATTAACATCATTTTTAAAAATCTGCAGCAAACTGAATAGTCATTCAATCGATTTTATAGAAAATGTTTACATAACCGTAATTTATCTCCATCCTAACAAATGAGATCGCTTCATAATATGTCGAGTAACCATTATTTATATTAACGGTTTTTAACAGTGTATCTTCATATATTCACAACAGTATTAAAAGCGGTTATTGCATATTAATGGTTTGTGGTTAGATTATATATATCTAAATTAAGAAATATTTGTCTTTTTCTACAGTGTAGTAATTTTCTCCTTAAATAGTGGCATCTCCGAATAAGGATTCTCAGATGTCCCTTGTAGAAAGAATATCTTTCAAAAGAACTGTCATTGCAGATTTAAATTAAAATTAAAATACGATAAAGCAAAGTAGTTACTGATATTAACAAGAAAACATTTAAATGATGCAAATTAACCATACACTTTTAAATATCTGCATCAAACTGCGTAGTCATTCAATCATTTTTATAGAAAATGGTTACATAACCGTAATTTATCTCCATTCTAACCAATGAGATCGCATCATAATAGTATGTCGAGTAAACGTTATCTATATAAACGGTTTTTAACAGTGTATCTTCATACATTCACAACAGTGTTAAAAGCGGTTATTGAATATTTTGATTTGTGGTTATATTATATTTATCTAAATTAAGAAAGGTTTAGACACATTAGATTTAATTCACATTTAGATCACAAATTTAGATTCACACATCATTATTCATCACATTTAGATTTTCCGAAGCCTTATTATCCAAATAAGGATTCGGAGATGCTCCTTATAGAAAGAATATCTTTAAAAAGAACTGTCATTGCAGATTTAAATTAAAATTAAAATACAATAAAGCAAAGTAGTTATTGATATTGACCAGAAGAAAATTTAAATGATGCAAATTAACTATACACTTTTAAAAATCTGCATCAAACTGCGTAGTCATTCAATCATTTTTATAGAAAATGGTTACATAACCGTAATTTATCTCCATTCTAACCAATGAGATCGCTTCATAATATGTCGAGTAAACGTTATCTATATAAACGGTTTTTAACAGTGTATCTTCATATATTCACAACAGTATTAAAAGTGGTTATTGAATATTTTGGTTTGTGGTTATATTATATTTATCTAAATTAAGAAAGGTTTAGACACATTAGATTTACTGTCATTGCAGATTTAAATTAAAATAGTTATTGATATTAACCTGAAGAAAATTAAAATTATACAAATTAATACTTTTAAAAATTTGCAGCAAACTGCATAGCCATTCAATCGTTTTTATAGAAAATGGTTACATAACCGCAATTTATTTCCATTCTTACCAATGATATAGCTTCATAATATGGTCAAGTAACCGCTATCTATAAACACGGTTCAATGACTGGGTAGTTTGCTCCAGATTTTTAGCATTGTATCTTCATATATTCACCACCGTATTAAAAAATGCTGAACATACTTTACCAGATTCAGTGATTAATTTTATATTTGGCTTTATTTGACTTCATTTTCACCTTGACCTATTCAGCTAGTTCTGGTTGATTCAACTTAGGAGATGATATTCCACTACACTGATAAAAATCTGCAGCAAACTGTTTTTGTAAATAAGGGTAAACTGTCCACCGTTTTTGTAAATAAGGGTTACTTGAACATATTATATGAAGGTTCCCATTGGTTAGGAATGACTGAAATGACGGTTAAGTAACTATTATTTATAAAAAAGGTTTAAAAACTTGACAGTTTGCTGCAAACAATTTTACAGTATATCTATGTCAAGTGAGCTCATATTTCAATTAAGTTCAAATTTGAATATAAAATTGCAGAAAATGCAGCATTAGTCAATATATCTGTTGATCTGCATAAAATTAAAAAAAAAAAGAGCGATTACTACAGTTTTAAATGAAAGTTTAAATATGATAACACAAATTAGGTTACTGATATTAACCAGAAATAAAAATTAATATTTTAAGTAAAACAAATCAATCAATCTTATTATTATAAATTTATTGTAAAATATAGATGAAATTTTAAAAAAAGTACAGTAAAAAGGGATTTCCGTAAAGTCTCTGCTGCCTGACTTTCGCCACAATTTTACTAGGGTATTCTTTTCGTGTAAAACAAATTAGTTTATTGATATTAACATGAAGGAAAACTTTATGTGGAAACCAAATGTGGTAGATTCTATTGTTGCAACTTATGATATGATTTTGTATATATTTAGATTAAACTATTACTTCATATAAATTCACATTAAATACAACATCATTGATAATTAAGTATCAATAAACATAGTTGATTTGAATAGGAAAATTAAAAAATTGCGTCATTTCAGTTTTAAAACAAACTTAAAGTAATAATGAAACAAAGTAATTATTTGAATGTAATACTATTTCATATAAATCGTTGTGTTGACACACCGACAGCATTGAGATACAAACATTAAAATATACCGGCTTACATTTATGCTCAAGTATGAACACATAAACGTTTACATATATGGTGTGAAAATTTTACTACCTATCAAATCTGAATATAATTCATAATATTAGTATAGAATTAAACAAATTAGCTCTGAAACGATAGAAATCTGTATTTTAAAAATATTTATAATATATTATTTTTGTTAACGATCTTTTTATTGGTATATAAGTTTTGTACAAGTTTTGTTTGTTAATAACTTAAATTATTTTTCCTGAAAAGTTACAAATATGTTATTCCTTTTCAAAGATTCACCAGTAACTTTAAAAGAAAAAAAAAATCACAAATATGACACATTTTTACAAAAATTGGTAAAGAAAAAGGAAAAAAAAAAAAGAAAGGGAAAACTAATCTTTTATTTCAGTTTTAAATAAAAGATAAAATGTGAATAAATAAAGCATTTCAATAAAAAAAATTAATAATACCTTTCACAAACTGACATATTCACACACTGGTTATAACTATTTGATTTGATTACCTAAGAGGGAATAATTATTGAACTCTCTCTCATTTAAGAACTCTTTAAAAGTATATATATATATTTTTCTGTGTGTGCTAATAGTTTAAAGTATTTTGCCAATAATCTTACAGATATATATTTTAATATTCACCAGTAAATTTTGAAAATATATAAATTACAACTATCATACATTTTTACTAAAATCTTCCAAAAAAAATTCATCAGTTTTAAATAAAAGTTAAAATGGGATCAAACAAAATCATTACATAAAAAAAATAATATCTTATGCAAACTGACATACACACACACCGACACATGTACAATTATTGGGATATACCGCCATACACTTATGATCATTATATAGACACATAACGACTTATATATGCATTAAAATGTTATTACCAATTAAATTTGTAAATAATTTTAAATATTACTATAGAGGTAAACTTATACACATTAAAACGGATTTTCAAATTAGCATGTTTGAAAAATAAGTATTGAAATCCTTCTCATTTAAGAACTTTTTAATGGTATATATATATATATATATATATATATATATATATATATATATATATATATATATATATATATATGTGCTAATAGCTTAAAGTATTTTGTCATTAATCTTGCAGATTTTTTTTTCTTTTAAATATTCACCAATACATTTAGACAAGAAATAAATTATAAGTATCACACTATCACGCATATTTACTAAAATCTGTCGAAAAAAAAAATATTATTTCAGTTTTAAATAAAAGTTCAAATGAGATTAAACAAAATAATTATTAAAATATATCTATATACAAACTGATATATTTAGAGACTGACACATATACAAGTATCAGATTGTATTCGCATACATTTACGCTCAACATAGAAATACATAAAGACTTGCATCTCTGTCAAAATGTTAATACCTATAATTTTTTTTAAATAATTTTCAATATTATCATAGACGTGAACGAATACAAGTTTAAAACGAATAGGAATTAAAAAAGAATACTGTTCAAATTTTTAATTATTATTTTTTTGTGGATATGTATTATTGTTATTATTATTATTATTATTATTATTATTATTATTATTATTATTATTTATTTATTTATTTATTTATTTTTTTTGTAGAAATTTTGTAAGTTGTAAGTATTTAAAATATTTTTTACAAGAAAAGTTTTCTGATAAAATATATCTTTAAAATGATTCACCAATATATTTAAATAGAAATAAATTATAATGTCCCATGTATTTGTGACATTATTGAGTAAAATCACTATTTATATTTTAGTTACCATAGTTTCAAATACTTGTGTTTTTCGAAAGTTTCATTAGAATCGATTGTTTTAAAAAGTTTCAAAATATTTTAAAATTTCTGTTTTATTTATAAAGTTTATAACAGCTGCTTGCAAGCTTTTAGTAAGAAACATGATGTTTTTGAAAGTTTGTGTAAACATAAATATCCTGTAATTATGCATAATTTCTTATGGAAAACTGCATATGTTTTCTTCTCGATAACAATGAATTATTTAAAAAAAAAGTAACATAATTTTAAATATAACTTAACGTGTTCACAAACAGACACTGGGATATACTAACATATATTTATATGCAATTTAATGACGTATAAAGACTTATATCTCTAATAAAAACTTTACTCCTTTTACGTCATTTAATATAGTATTACTAATAGAAGCAAAAAACAAAACAAAAATACTTAAAACGAATACAAACTTACATGTATGAAGGGGAAGAAGTATTTCGTTTTCTCTATGATATTGCTTTTGTTTTTATATAAAAACTGTAAAGTTTTTCTGGGCCTAAGTTTATTATAAAAAAATAAACTATAAATTATATAAAGTTATTTATATAATTTATAGTATTTATTTTTTTTATTTAGTATTTATATATGTATTTATAATTTAGTATTTATATTATTTATTTAAATAATATAAATACTATAAATTATATAAAGTTATAAGCCTAAAGTTTTTAATCAACCAACCAAATAAATAAATAAATAAACAAAAATTGATAAATCTGTAATTTCAAAAATTCATTCCAATATTTATAAAAAACTGAATCACAAAAACCGCATATTTTAATGGCATTATTGTATTAAAACTGCATTAATATTTTAATAACTTTACTTTCAGATATTTATGGTTTCTGAAAATTTCATTTCGATCGATTGTTATTGAAAGTTTCAGCACATTTTATAACTTCATTTCTACTCATAAAGTTTATAATAATTGCTAGCATGCTTTCTAATTGGAAAAGTGATGCTACTCAAAGTCTGCGGACACGCATAAATAATTTGTAATTATGTGTAGTTTCTTTTCGGCAAACTATGTATTTTTTCTCCTTCATACTTTATAACCCGGAAGTAATTTTCACTGCATACCTTCTCTATTTTGTCGCATTTGACCCAATTTTAAATAACTTTATTTCAGTTTTTGCTGGTTACGCCATCTATGAGGGATTATAGCAGTTTATTGTATAGTACTGTCCTAAGCAGTGAGAAATAAAATTTTATTCATGTACAGTATTTTTTTTTCAATGGTATTTTACTAACATTTAGTTTTAACAAAATTAACAGCTAACTCAATATATTTATACAACAGAAAATGAAGATGCGACACTAGAATTTTTAAGAAGGAAAATTACTTTAAAAATAATTTTATAATGGGCCTGAAAGCAATATTATCTTTACCGAAAATATCACACTATAATTGATTAGTAAATTAATTTTTATAATGAAAATACACCAAAAGCATTTATAGTGTGCTTAATTTATATAACAATATCAAAATGTATTCACTAAATAACTAAACTAAACTAAACTAAATAAAAATTATTTTTAGTTTATCAGCACATACAATATATAATCAAAAGAGATTTAAAAGCTATAATTTAGTATTTACTAATTAAAAAACGTATAGAAAACTTCTATTCGATGAATTTTAAACAAATTCTGTATATTAAATAACTTTTGCAAAGCAAACTCAAAAGCAATTTTCTTACGAAGTTGTCAATAAGTCTCGTAGATTTTGAATGATATGGCATCCATTTTTAAATTTTATCATATAAAAATGAAAATTCGACAATAATACTTTAAACAGCTGATGTTTTGCGAACTTTACTAAAAGTTAGGTAAATGACGTATCTAATTTAAAACATTTAACTTTCTACAAAACTCCACTAAATAAATGTACAAAATGTAATTTTTATCTTACTGTTGGTCTATATATTCAGATGAGCAGCTGGTACAAGAAAAATGACTTCTCCATGTAGAGTTTCGAATGTTACGCAGTAAATACAGACTGTCGTTCTATTATTTATATCCTCTAAAGATACAATGTTTCACAATCTTTCATTTTAAGAGTAAGCCCGATTCCGGTACTCGTACACTGATATATAGAGTTGCCATCTATTGGATTATAAAGTAATTTGTTCTGTTACAGTGTTTTTCAATTCAAACAGATTTGTAAAGAGCTATTTCAATTAAAATATACATTTTCAGCTTAAAAAACCACTTTACTAAAACAAAAAATATATTATATATATATATTATGATTTGTATTTATTATAATAAATATATATATATATATATCATAATTTGTAATAATTTTAATTATTTTATTTTCTTGTTGAAATAAGGTATCAAATATTTATATATTTAGGTTTTCAGTTTATTTATTTATTTTAAAAGGAACTAGTAATTTTTCATAATTCAATAATTAATAGTAAATGTATGTTTACTAATAATTAAGTTTATAAATCAAAATTTAAAAAATTGTCGCTCTGAGTAAGAATTAAAGCAAATTATATTTTATTACAGTGCATATGATAGTTTTAATTACTTAATAGAATGTATGATTTTTTAAAAGAATTGTCAATGCTTAAAAAATATATGATTTTTTAATATCGCCAATTATATATGTTTTTTACTCAAACATGTCCATTCTTAAAATTGCTTTATGCCTTCATATCCAAAATTAATACTAAAATTTATTCCGCAATAATTATTAGCCCAACCAGTGGCTGAGAGGTTCTGCTCTCAAAACTGGTAGACGGGAAGTGCTGGGTTCAAACCCCTGTCCCGCTCGTCGACCCTATCGTTCGGAGTTTTCCGTGGTTTTCTTCGAACCTTGCACAAAAACGGGTTAAGATCCCTTAGAAAGACCCCCACGGAGGACACTCTCCCCGCCGGCCTATACTCCTAGCGCAGATAATCAGCGGTAATAAATAAATAACTGTAATAGTTAATATTTTTTAAATGTCAAATGCACTAGAAAAAAAAACTAAGTGTAATACAATTATGTGGTAATGTCAGGTACAAAAACATTTTTTATACATACTAACACTCTTTAAATTTAGGGTAAAATTTAATTAAGCATCGACCATATTGATGTAGAAGAGATGCCTTCAGGGAGACTTTTTGAAGGGACAATCACTCCGCCCGAACTATGCTTGTTTGATCCCGTAAGCATCGACCCCAGCCCCTCATTTTGTGGGCGTGATTGTGTGTTAACCACTGGACTAAAAGCGTCCACTTACACTGCACAAGATTTGAGTAAAAAAAAAAAAATCATGCGAGAACACAGGGGCGAGGAGAACACAGATGAGCCTTATTCGTATTTTCGTTCATAACTTTAACAACAATGAAGATATATTACCAGAATTATCAATAGATTAAATTTGCCTATTATAAAATGTAAATGTAATTGACTTCATAGATACATTGTAAGTGTATTCAAATTTTAGCAGTAATACCATATGTACCATCAATTACTTATAGAGAATGTAGCTCAGATATACTCAACTTGTGACCGGCCAAGTTGTTTGCTGCCCGAGACACGTAAAAATGAGTCCCTAAAAATTAATTCAGATGTGCATAAACTGTTTTTAAGACCTTCGCCTTTTATATATTTTCCTGGGAAGACCAAATCCGTCCAGTTATTTAAAATTATTTTAAACCATCTTAAATGCCTTTTCCTTAGTCAAAAGTTCTTTTAACATATAGTTCTATTTGTGCTGTAGCGGTGTATACATTTCTTAATCTTCCACACTATAATTAAGTATTATTCCAAATTAATTAAACTTTTACTATGTATTTATACACTTTAAAAAAAAGAAGTTTTTGCATTGATATAAAGACGATATTAAAGAAAATCTCCTGATTTATTTTTTTTAGAACTTGGAAATTCTGCATTGATATATTATTATGTTTTATACTTACCGTTATCATATAGCTTATAAAGCTTATCAGAGTAAAACATTTGACGCGGAAAAAACTGACAGTAAGATTTTTTGTACCACTATTTCCAAACAAAAATCTTTGCGGCATATTTCTACATCATTTGCAATAGAAATCTACCACAAGGTATGTTGTTTGGAAAAAGTGGTGTTAAAAAAGTTTGGCGACATTTCTTGTTCAATTAAATGTTCAATCCTTCTGATTATATTAACTTTATTGTATTGCTTTGTTAAGCTAGACCATAGCTAACAAAAATTGTTTTTATGACACATATTATTACCTAAAAATTTTTAGTGATGATTTGTAGCCTCTCTGTATAAAAAGAAAGAATTTTAATGTGTTTGACTGTGAGTTATAATCGAGGCTTTACAAATTTGATAAAACCTGGTATCCAGCAAAAAATTCTAGTCACTTAAAAAAAGTGTCTACGGCCCCTCTCCCTCCGCTGTCATCGATTAAAAAAAAAAAAAAAAAGTTTTTTTTTTTTAATGAATTAATTGAGAAAATAATAATAATAACAAAAGCATAGTTTAGAATTAATAGTTTCATACTTTAGAATAGTACATACTTTAAGAAGATAATGTCTAAGTTTTCTAATGAAACTTATCAAAATTACATATCTCTGATAAAAAAGAAAAAGAAAAATAAGTACTATAAATACTATAAAAGCTGAATTAACAGACATGTTCCGAAAATGCTGATTGCTGAATAATTTAAATGTCTCCGGATAGATGAGTGCTACAAAATCTATATCTGATGGGAGAACATAGATAAAATAGTGAAGCAAGAAATTTTTTTTTTGCCTATTTTCAAACTGAAGTTAGTTAAATTATTCTGGTTTTATTATTTTAAAAAATTCAGTTCATGAACTTATTAAAAATTAACCAAAATAATTAAATTACAAAATAATTTATAATTAAAATGACCAAATTAAAAATAAAAGTTATTAATTATTTTATTTTATTATTATTATTATTTTAATTTTTAATATAGTTTCTAAGTTATTTCGTAATATTGGGGGGAGAGAAAAATGCCGTTTGTGATACTGTTTTAGGTCAACTTTTGTAATTAAAAAAGAAAAAAAAAATCGACGCCAGATTTTATAACGTGGTCGCCAGGAGCGACTTGGCGACCGTATTTGTCAAGCCCTGGTTATAACCACACCAGAAATAAAAGTTTATAGTAATTTAAATACATAATACAAAATATTATATTGTTTATTAATTTTATCCAGTAAAAAAGGAAAAAAAAGAACAGATGTTTAAACAGGTGTTATTTGCCTAGACAGACAGGTGGAGAGAAATCCTTTAATTGACAATTACGAAAATGTTTACTTTATGGCGCATTGAAAGTACATTAACAATATTTGATTTCTGCATACATTTCTATATGATGTTGGTGTGTGTGTGTGTGTGTGTGTGTGTGTGTGACGGTAATAAAATCCTTATTATGCCTAATATAAATATATATTACACAATCTCATTTTCCTTTTTAATATTCGATCTTAATAATTAGAATCAAAATCGGGTGAATGCACTTCAAACAACTAATGCAAAATAATTAAAATTTTATCAATTTATATTATGGGTTAATTAAATCATAACTAATTATTTTCTGTAAAATTGTATTATCAAAATTTTATAGCGTGTTTGTTTTTAAACAAAATTTACATATTTATATTTATATAAAAATAGAATTATTTTTTCTAACAAAAATTATTCTAAATTTAAACAAGAAAGACACATTTTGCGTCAAGCGTAGCTTATGAAACTGTTTTCAACACATACAGAATACTGTAACAAAACTTCTTAGTTTGATAAACAATTTGGGAAAAGCATAACGCATTTGGAAACACAAACTCAGCAATTACCATCTATAATCGGGAAAGTATTCAAAAATTTTTTGAAGCCCTGTATATGATCTAAAGATTTCTATATATATTACATAGTATACTAAAATTTAGTTCAGTTAGGACACGGCTAACGGAGTTAAATATTCCCCTTCAATATTTTCAGTCCTTAAAAATAAATGTACTAGAATTTTTTTGTGCAGTCCTGTATATGAGCTATAGAATTGATACACACCAAGTAATATGCAAAAAAATTGTTAAATATAAAACGCGTAGCACAACTGAAAACGCACCTCTAGCAATTATTGTTAACAGACACAATTGTAACCGAATTCTTTTGTGTCCCTGTAAATGAACGATGAATTCTATGCACACCATATTTTAGAGTAAGCATCTTATAGTATACCCCAGATATATGTGTCTTTAAATATGTTTTAACCGGTGTACTATTAAAATACATTGCAAATTAATTTTTTCTCCATACACTATAACGTACCGACATTTGTTTTGAGTATGCCTGTAAACGAATTTTAAATGCTTCAGACGTCATTTTCAATACCGAACATTCCATAACCTATATGAACTACATAGCAATCCAAGTATACTTATCAATTTCAATATGTTTGAACCGGTCTACTATTAAAATACATTACAAATCAATTTTCCCCATACACTATAACGTAACGATATTTGTTTTGAGTATCCCTGTAAATGAATTTTAAATGCTACATACGTCATTTTCAATGCCCAACACTCCATAATATATATCAACTACGCAGCAATCCAAATATACTTATCAATTTCAATATGTTTGAATCGGTCTACTATTAAAATATATTACAAATGAATTTTCTCCATACACTATAACGTAACGACATTTGTTTTGAGTATCCCTGTAAACGAATTTTAAATGCTACAAACGTCATTTTCAATATCGAACATTCCATAACATATATCAACTACATAGCAATCCAAGTATACTTCTCAATTTCAATATGTTTGAACCATTCTACTATTAAAATATATAACAAATGAATTTTCCCCATACACTATAACGTAACGACATTAGTTTTGAGTATCTCTGTAAACGAATTTTAAATGCTACAGACGTCATTTTCAATACCGAACATTACATAACATATATCAACTACATAGCAATCCAAGTATGCTTATCAGTTTCAATATATTTGAACCGGTCTTCTATTAAAATACATTACAAGTGAATTTTCCCCATACACTATAACGTAACGACAATTGTTTTGAGTATCCCTGTAAACGAATTTTAAATGTTACAGACGTCATTTTCAATACCAACCATTACATAATATATATCAACTACATAGCAATCCAAGTATATTTACGCGAGCTACAGAGCGGACAAACGGACATACAGGCAAGCAGACAGACAGTGAGACAAATCGAATTCATAAAAACTTTTCAATAATGACCGAGAGTGTTAAAAAGAATTTAAAAAAAAATTATATGAAATAAAAATCACCAGAGTATTTAACTTACCTTATTTAAGCTGTGTATTATTTTCTTCAATACAAAACGGACAGTTAAACAGTAGAAAATGAAAAGACGTACATAGAAATTATTCTATTATAATTATTTATTTTCCTTTTTAATACTTTCCGGCACAGTTGAAAGGTGTTAATGAATTTTTTTGGCCGTCTTTCTGTACTTCTCTAACCCACGTAAATATACTCGGATCACTATGTAAGTTATACATATTATAAAGATTTATCATGACACATTCGGTATTAAAAATGAAGTGTCTAGCACTTATAGTTTGTTTACAGGGCCACTCAAACGAATTCCATTATATCATGGTTTATAAAGGAAAATCGTTTCCAGTGTATTTTAATAATTTTACACTGTTTGAAACATATTGAAATTGATATACATGTCTTAGATGCACAATAAGTTTCTTACCATATAATATGGTGTGCATAGTGTTTATAATTATTTTACAGAGTCACACAAAATAATTCATTTACAGTACTATCTATGAGCGATAAATGTTAGAATGCAGTTTACATTATTGTATGCGTTTTCAAATTTATCTAATATTTTACTTATTACTTGGTATGTTTAAATTCTATAGATCATATAAAGAAATGCACAAAAAAATTCGAGTACATTTCCGCTTATTGAAGCAAACTCGTAGGGGAATTTTCTACTGTTCTATGGAAATTAATTCGGTTTCTAAATGAACTGAATTTCTGCATACTATGTAGTATATATACAAATTTATAGATCACATAAAGGGCTGTACAAAATATCTCAGATATTTTTTCGAATAAATGGTAATTGCTGAAATTAGGTTTTCATAAGTTTTATGCTTTTTCCAAATTGCTTCCCATCCTTTTTAAATAAAATAGGAAAACGCTCCTCCTCCACATGTATATGCCAAAAAAGCTCAGGAACTGTTCTACATTACATATATAGTAATTGTCCTTTAATGAGACATACTTTCAATTACAATAAAAGTGTCACAGTGAGACAAAATCTGAATATAACTCTGTTTGATCCTTTAAACTATGATAAACTAAAAGAAAATTACAACATTCTGAATAAACATTTCTCCTTTATTAAAAAGGATCTATGATCCTTTTTCTTACATTTATAAAGTTCTTTTTACATAATAGACTATATTTTGTTTTTGAAATTTGTTTATTATAGTTCACATACTGATCACATTTTTGTACTCGTACTGTTCCTATTTCAGCTTACTGTTTGAACCATGCAAAATTACTAGCTGTGTTATGATTAAGTATTATTTTCATAAATTTCCTAATTACTTTCTTTTATACTTTTTCTAAATCATTTTTTTTAAATATTAAGAAATGTTGTGATATGAACTAGTATTGTAAAAAGTAACTTTGTACTTATTTTATATTAATCTCTAATGCAATATTCAACATCTGTATTCTAAAATATGAATTTTCAATAAACATTTCCCCTCGTGGAGAAAAGTTCCTATGCTTAACGGTTGGATCTCCACGAGAGGGTGATTTCATTTAATTTCATTTGCTTACTTAGACATCGTCTTTCATCTTATCAAACGATGACGTATAAGCGCAGTATACTGAATGTGTGAGAAAGCGTTTCATAATCTATGCTTGACGACGCATTATTATTTTTTCTTGTTTTAATTTTAAACTGTTTTGTAATCTAAAATTTAAAAGTACACGATGTGTTTTTTTTTTATAAAATTTTCTAAATTATCTTAAAAAAGCTGTTGTTTATATGTTTTAAAGTAAATTTTGTAAAGTAAAACTCTCTTTATGAGTATTGTAGCTTTTATTTTGATACTTTGATAAAGACTTATAAACATGAAGGACACATATTGTTTTCTTCTGCATTTTGCATATTAACTTACAAACTTCATATTTAGATATACAAACATAATCGACTTCATATCTTATAAAATAGTATATTTAATTTTTCACTGGTATAAATCTGACAATCGTATTTTAAAGTTTTGTTGCTTTTAAAACAATTTATCCAATGCGATTTTTTTTTAAATGTCATTTTTTTCGCTCAAGTACGATTGGGTGTGTTAAAAATTAAAAACATGGTGATTCAAATGATGTACTCAGTTCCATACGGTTGTATTTCCTTAACGATATATTTTGAGATTCTATGTCAATTATGTAAATTACATTTGATTTTACCGACATTAAAAATTGCAACGGTTCTATGTGCCCTTATCCAGTTTCTTGGATGCACTTTGAAAAGTAGCTGAATTTATCGTAGTCCCTGAGTTCGTCATTTTGTGATACTTAAAAAAAAATTGGAAACTGTTGTGAGATGTGGTGCATAATTTGATTTTTTTGGCGAACCAACGCACATACACACATAAAAAAAAAAAAATGACGTTTTTATACTAAATTCGCAGAATTTCAAAAATCTTGTACAGCATCTTGCTTATTTTTATTATTATTGGAATTGTTGTGCACAAATTCACAGCATTTGAAATTTTATATTCTTTTAAATTTAAAATTTTGAAATTTTTCAAATGCAGCTATCAAATGCTTTCAGATGCTTTCAATTGCAGTTTTCAAACGCTTTAAGATGTTTTCAAATGCTGCTTTCAAATGCTGCTTTCAAGTACTTTCAAATGCTTCTTTAAAATTAAAATTTTTTTATCTTCTTTCAGATTTAAAATTTGTTATCTTCTTTCAGATTTAAAATTTTATCCTCTTTAAAAGTATCTTTAATTCATGCCATGCATTGTCAAATTTCAAAGGTGGAGGTATTCGTGTGAAATTGAATCCATAATTTTGAATCACTTTGTAAAATTTCGGACAGAAAATCCTTTTTATTTTCCGATCACATTGTGTAAAGAAAGTATTGTACTCAGGATGTAGGTATGTGTGTGATTGAACACGATAATTTCCAAACGGTCCTTTTGATTGATGTCCCATTTGTCGAATATGTCGTAAACCACAGTTGCAAGAACTGGATAGATTTTCGTACAAATCGGTCTGTGGATTAGGTATTTAAACCATTTTTAAATGATTAAAATCTAGAGAAATGCTTAAGTGATACTAAAAGAAACAACAAAAGGTTTATAAAAACCTTTTCAATGATCAACATACGTTTTAACGCTCCTACGGCCCCATTTTCAAGAAATATAATGATAAACAAAGTATTCTTGCATATTTTGGAAAATCCGCCTCATTTGAATTGCCTAAAATTTGGGACGAGGTACTTTTCCGTTTTAAAAAGCAATAACGAAATATTAATTTTCACGATTACAGTTGGCTACTGCAAGCACCTGCTTTTCTCTCTCTCTCTCTCTCTCTCTCTCTCTCTCTCTCTTTTTTTTTACATATTTGATCTCGTGATTCGTGTTTTCAAGGTTATTTTCCAAAATTTGCAAGAATACTTTGTTTATCATTATATTTCTTGAAAATGGCGCCGTAGGAGCGTTGAAACGTATGTCAATCATTGAAAAGGTTTTTATAAGCCTTTTGTTGTTTCTTTTAGTATCCCTTAAACATTTATCTAGATTTTAATTATATTTAGTGATCTTATTTTGTGATTATGTAACATTTTTAAATGATCTTGTAACCTTTTTTCTACTGATTCTATGAGGAAAATCAGCAAGCAGAAAATAACTCATAACAAATAAGTGATAAATATTGTGGCGATGTTGTCAAGAATTAGTGGTTCAGAGGTAGGGTCTACAGTTTTAAAACGAAGATCCAGTGTTCGAATTCAGGTGACTCCACGTGCCTTCTCGACCCTTCGCGGATGAGAGGCTTATCTACCACTCACAGGTATAAGTGTACACAATGTTTCTGGTATCATTAAATTCTTCTCTTTATTAGTCTAATAACTGTTCAAGCACCATGTTTTTACTAATTGTAGTTTTATAACTTTGATTTTTTAAAGTTCTATTATTTTGTTTTCGGTTGCCCCGATTTTTACACAAAAGTTTTTTGCATCGTGCTTCAACGCACTTAATCATTTTAATTAAAGCTTTTTGTCATACATTAGCGTCATCATGTTTTATTTTTGTGCCAAATGTCGTCTAATGACCTTAATTAGCATTTAGTAATTAATTAATTTCTGTTTACCGGAATTATTTCTTTTTACTCTTACTGATTTGTATTCGTGTTCTGAGCCCTCATATTTTATGTGAGTTATTATCAATAATGATTCTTTATCATGTATATATATCATATAAAGGACCTTTTGAACTCTAAATAGTAGTTTTATTATATATTGAGCGTATATTTATGCCATATTTATCGACAAAAAAAACAGTATAGAGTGTTATACACTTTACAGGTAAACAAATACACGGATCAATTAAATTTTAAATAATATAAAGGTTTGCCGTATTAATAAATGATCTTTATGTTTTATACATATGTTATCTCATGTACTAAAATATTTTTGATAGTAAAATATTAATATTTGAAGATTTAAATTTGTTTTCTTTTTCAACAATAGTACAGTAGGCTCTTTTTATATTGCGTCTCGTTAGATCGTTTAATCGGATATATCGCTTTTTCCGTAGAAATGTTCTATCTTACACGTAATTTTAGAGTAATTTTATCTGTAATTAGATTACAAAAGTGTCTCTATTGTTATTTTTCTTAAGAAATATCGCTATTGGTATTTTAATATGCGTATAAAGTACCATTTGGAATGTACTTTAAATTTGATAGTACTTTAATTTTAATTTCAATGTTAAACAGTGTATTCTTGATAAATCGCGCCTTTCTCTCGTCTCCCGGCAAGCGCGATTAACGAGTGGTTACTGTATTATTCATGTATAAAAATGGCAAATACGCAAATTGTTTTAAATTTTTATAATATAATAGTTCATGGTTTTAATTAATTCTTTTGATACATTATATAATTATGGTAAATCATGCAATACAAAAACTTAGTGTTTCAATATAGTATTATTTCATTTTATGTTCTCGCCGGTGACTTTGGTTTTTGAAAATTTAGAATCAATCTTTTATTCATAAGTTTTATAGTACATTATACGCTTTTCTAAATAATTTCATTTGTACTTTAAGTGATTATATCCAATATTAATATTTTAAAAATTATTCTTTATTCGGCATCACATTTCGGCATCTTCTTTATTCGGCCGACGGGTTTCATTGTTTTGGTTTGAAATTTTCTTCCTTGGTTTGCTACTTCACCGCGCTTAGTAATTTTTGTCTATAATTTTTAACATCAATTCTTACATTCACATACTTTCATTTTTCGTTTTTATTCATACTTTAACTGATTATATCAAATATTAATTTTTTAGGAGTTATTCTTTATTTGGTCTCCTTTACGGGTTTCACTGTTAGGTAGCTTTCAATACTAAAAAGTATAAAGCTACCTATTGCAGCCGTTCGGAGGAAAGCAGTTCCGGACAATTTCGATATATTTTCACCGATCCTGACCCCCAGACCCCAAAACCACCCTCCGCTCAAATGTTGATTTATATATATAGATATATCCATATATATATATATATATATATATATATATCTGACCTATGTCATACGATAACGCTCGTATTTATAAATCGATTTTGATGAAACTAATTGTGTGTATTAAGGTCACCAATGTCTCGACCGAGTTCGTTGGCCAGCTTGGTCCGCCATTTTGATTCAAGATGGCGGCCATTTAAAAATTTAAAACTAAAATAAATATACAAAAAAATTAAAAATTCAAGTTTATTTTTTAATTACGTGTTAGGCCTTGATACAAGGATTCCAGAGCATTTTTTGGTTTACCTCTATCTTAAAAAATGGCTGAGATAGAGCAGTTTGAAATTCTAGGGTGGCTGACATTTTGAAACAAAACAGCACATTAACGCGATTACTCGCATATTATTTTCTTTCATTGTTGTAATAATTTTCCCAATCATACAAATAAAACTATATATTCATATCCGTTAGCGCCAAAATTGGCGAAATTGGCGACAAAATTGGCAAAATTGGCGAAATTGGCGAAATATCGCCAAATTTGGCGACCAAAATAAGTCATCATAAATGAAGCCAATTTGGCTATTGCTCAATAATTTGGCGAATTTCTTATTCAAATTCAGTATTAACGAATCTTTTGTAAACGTTTCTTTGCATTTTAACTTGCTGTTTTCGTGTAACATTAGCTGAAATTTTAAAACGAAGATGTAGGAAAGCTACCTTTTCCTCCCGGTACAGGCCGGAAGGACTGTTTTTTATTTCAAACTTTCTTACTTGGTCTGTTGCGTAAGCGCGCTTTGTAATTTTTGTTACTAATTTTTACCAGTTATTCTGATATTCATATGCTTTCCTTTTTAGAAGCGGCAAGTCATATTCTTAATTAGTTTTTAGGATATTAAGGTTTAAATATTGATTTTTCCTAACACCCCCCCCCCCCACACCTCATCCCATTACTGGTGTTTATGGTCATTGATTAATACTTGTTTCAGATAATTCTTTTAGTCGTTTCTTTTTGCTATATATATGCTTTTTGTCATATTTTATTGTGTTAATATTCTTAAGGTATTTTGGCCAAAATATTGATTAGGCACATTTATGTTTATTTTTAGTATTTTTGTGTTCATTTCGTGTATGATAGAAGTGTTCAATATTGGAATATGGTATTGACTGGCAATGCATTTTTGCACTTTTGATTTCATTCTATCTCTACATATGTGTTTTTATTAGAAGAGCGGACATGATAATTTTTTTTATTATTAATTAAATATGATATTTTGTATGATATTCTTTCCATTTGGCTTCTGTTTTTTTAATTAAAAACACATCTCTTTCTTTGCGTGCAAAAGCATTCGCACATGCCCAGAACCCTATTTACGCATCCAGAGGGATTGGAAAAGATAACACGCGTTTTATTTTTATTTTCTTTTATTAGATCGTCCAAAATCGGCAAAACCAATCGGCACAGTTAAAATTGTACGACATATTCAGATATATCCTACTCTTACGTCTCAAATGCTACAATCAATTTGAAAAAATATCGTTGTTTAAGCTTTTTATTTATTTTTTTAAAGGGTCCTTTTCCCGAAGGACGTTGTTCTTTCTTAAGTTAACGCCCCTCCAGGGCGCAATTTTAAATTATCGACAAGCCAAAATAAACTCTAAAAGCTAATACCTTCGTCTAATCAAATGTGAAATAAGTTTTTAAAAATAAGAATTTTAAATCTTTCAAAAAGACCCCCGAACACAGATCACTTCGCGCCTCACTGAGACGATCTTTTTTTTATGTAAAAATAACTGAACGTCCGTATTTCGACACAATCTTTTTAGAACATCTCGATAGACAACATTTACACCACCGACAAATTTTTCGAAATATTCGGAAACGCAGAAGTATTTAAAAAAAAATTCAATCTGAGAAAAAAAAACCCTCACGTAAAAGCGGTGTGTTTTGCTCTGCTTCGACTCATGTTTCCATTACTAAATATGCATATTTTATCACAAAAGTTTAAAGAGAACTTGGATACAGTTATATTTACAACCAATTGAAATTTCAGAGAGTTCGGAAGATGAGAACTATTTTTCTATTCTTATGGTAAAGCAGCCGACGCGAAAACAAACCAAAAAAAAAAAAAAAAAATGCGAGAAGACAAAATATTTTTTTTACAACTAGATAGCAATATTTTTTCAGGAAACTTGTACACGGGCTATATCTCATTTAAAAATATAATCTCATGCGAAATCGGATTAAAAATACAAAATCATACAAACTTGTGGTTTGTTTAAATTTATTATCACGGGCCCGGAAAACGCCGGGCGGGTCAGCTAGTTTTAATTAAAATGTCTGTATTTGCTCTTTTGAAGGTTAATGTTCTAGTTATATAAAGTTATGTAAAATTACATTTTCAGTTCAGAGATCTCATTTCCTGAGTATGATGATAACAGTTTGCGAACGTAATGCTAACAAAATGTGATTATTTTTCTGGTAATTTTATAACTAATATAATATTGATGAGTATGTTTAATAATTATGGAGTTTGTGTCTATGAAACGGAGCTCTAATGGTAAGTGTATTATTATGTATCAGTAGGGAGCTGGTGATGTTCAGAGACTGTGTGAAGAACTTCAGTTGGCGCCCTATACCCCTCCCTTTCCCGCCCATACTTTTATAAAAAATTATAAAAAACAACAAAATAATTTACAGGAAAATAAAGTAATTTATCTTATGTGACAAAAAATATCATTTGTGAATTGTATCTTATATAGTTTTATGTAAATTAACAGCTAATAAATATAAAGCTAAATATAATGCCAAAATTAGATAGTCGTATTAGAACAATTTCAGTATCAAATGGAACTCTTAAGCTTTTTTTTTTTTTTTTTTTTTTTTTTGTAAAAAAAAAAAAAAAAAAAATCTATATCGAAAGAAGACCTAATATCCAGTTGAACGGCTATTTTCGATTTCTTTCTGGGACAATTAGGTGATTAAAATGCATTGGGTGTTTTTTTCTTCTGACCCTACATCAATTAATGCACAAAATACTAATCAACATATAAATAGCCCATAAACATTACTGGACTACATTAATGTTTACTGATACATTAATGTTACTACATTAAAGTTTTCATTTCTTCCTATTATTAATACCTTTCTTTATTAACAGACATTAAGAAATGAAAAAAATATTTATACTTAAATTTTTAGCCTGTGAATGTCTTCATCTTAATGCAAACCTGAATGCGAAATTTAAAATAAGATAAATTTTAATATGCTATTGGTGAGCAAATTGGGTACCCCCATACATGAGATGATAAGCCTAATTAAAATTACATTTTTTAAATCATAAAACACGTTAGATGAATAAAACTATAATAAAGCCGTTAATTTTATTTCTAACTTACATTTTTAGGGAAGCAGGGATTTTGTTAATCATCGGCCAGTTTTGGTCATATTTCTGTAAAAGGGGTGCTTTCAAAGAGAACATTTGAAGGGAAAGTGAGCCGCATTATTGTTCTTGTACAAGGAAATCCCTAAAAACCTTGCACAATCACCACCACCGCCCTAGTATCGAATCTCCGAACATCGGAGCAAACTCTTCATTTTCCGTCTATCTTCTATATTTTGTTTAGGATTATTCTTTGCATAAAATATTCATTATTTAAGCAGTCAATTGAATAACATTCATTAATAATTATATTTACGTATATTGTAACGCATTTTGAAATTCAGAAACGGCCATTATTGCCACCTGTTAATATTCAAATGATTAATGAACATAATTACACTAGTTGTGATGAATGTATGATGTAAACTTTTATTGGTCTTTATATTGTACATGTTTGATATTATGTATTTTACAGGTAAAGATTTGGGTTGTTATATACATATTATTTCAACAAACGGTAAGTAAAATTTGAAAACTGTGTTAGGCTATGAAAGAAACATTAAAGTGCTTCTAACATAAGCTATTCGTAATATATGTACATATTTTTTTTTTTTTTGAGTTACACAAAAAATACTTCTATTACATATTTTTGTATAGATATTCTTTTTCTTTCTATTTGTAACATAAATACAAATTATATATTTACATTTGAGATAAAAAAGAAAATAATAGTTTTTTTCCCTCTTACGTTTATTTTCCACTTTCTCTAAAATTGCAACATTCATCATCATTTTTTTCTTTCCATTGTCGTTGAAGTTTCGTTTGGAATTTCAATTATTAAAATATTTGCTATTATGTTATACTATTTCCTATGTTTGCAAGATTTATTTTATGGTAAGAAAGTGAAATTATGTGTTACTTGAATGTGAAATTATTTCGGAGAAAACCGTTACCGCAAAAAAAAAAAAAAAAAAAAAAAAATTACTTAACGAATAGTTTCTTCATATAATTCACTCAGATTTTTCATCAAACATGAA
This sequence comes from Maratus michaelseni, assembly GCA_963931845.1. Classification (NCBI taxonomy): domain Eukaryota; kingdom Metazoa; phylum Arthropoda; class Arachnida; order Araneae; family Salticidae; genus Maratus; species Maratus michaelseni. The sequence continues at coordinate 306,160,799 of OZ007588.1, forward strand.
AAAGTTACAATGTAAAGCGGCATTTTTCTACCAAGCGAAATACATGATTAAAAAATACTAGGGGGCTCAGCCCCCTACTCGCTAACGCTCGCCAACCCCCCGTGAATTGTGAAGCAATTCACATTGAGACCGCTACGCGGTCCCAGGTCGCTTCGCTCGCTCGCCCCTTTTTATTTTTGCATAAATTCTAGCCGGAATAAGTACTACCATAAATAATTTGAACATATGAAATTGACAATTTTTTTTATGTAAAAAAGTAATTGAATTCTGTTGAAAACACAACTAAAAATGCATTTAGTTGGAGCTACTAATGAGCATATAAATCATTTAAATACTATGAATAAAGGATCTTGGAAACATAATTTGTTTAAAACTTATTGCACCTATAATATTGTACAGCAAGGCTTATTCATAAAAAAAAGGAAAGAAAAAAAAAACACTACGTAATAAGAAGATAGTTTATCATCAATGATTGTTTACATTTCGTTCGACATTTTAATATTCTAATTGAGTATAGATTTCTGCAACAGATGGCAGCAGGTGCAACCTAGACAGTTGATATTTTTACTTCTCTCCGATTTTTCATGTGAGTGAAATTCATAAATAAATTCTAAATAAGAGTTTAGAATTCATTTGAAATTAGCAATATTACTCCTAATTAAAATGAGGAGTAATCTCAGACGCTTTGGGTTACGTACATGTTATTTTATTTTTAATATTTGCTAGCTTGATTTTCACTGCTCTGACACTGACCATATTGGAGGTGGAGCTGATCTATCTAACACAATCTAGTGTTTTCATTGGTCTGAGCTCTGGAAACTACGGTTGTTGCCAACAATAAGCTAGAAATTCAGCCCTATTTCCGCGCCACGTAAGACAAATTTATATATAGATATTTATCATGGAAACATTACCTAGAAAAATAAAAATACATGCTTACAATAACATTGCGACTGTATGAAATAATTGAGCTTTGACTAATTGTGTGATATGACAAACAGTTGGATTATTTTGTTGTAGATTAAGTTCTAAATTTTTATTCATGTTTCTTTATTTTATTTTATTATCATCCTCAATTTTATACAATATTTCTTAATTTCCTGTTTTGAAGTTTAGTGTTAAATGTTTTTTTTTATTTATCAATAAACCTAATGGGAAAATAAAATGAAGAACATGCCAATGTTATGATTGATTTATATTTTAATAATTTTGTTACAGATTTCGATAATCAAACATTTATCCTAGTCTACAATATGAATTATCCATGCTTAAAATACAGCGTGTGCGAGAAAGGTCTTTATCATTTTAAACATTAATAACAAAAATACTAACAGGTAAAATGGAATGCAGTTTTCTGAAAAGAATGAAGAAATCTAAGAGTTTTCTTCTGGTATCAATTGACTGAAGTATGAAATGAAAAATCATGAAATCACACATCAATCCTCACTGTTACACCGCAAATGTTAAAAAAACACTTGAAGGGAAATCGAGTACAGGCTCGACATTCTTCGTTCTACTAACGGAGCTCATGTACAGCTACATTGAAGGTACTGTAAAAAAACTCTTAAATTTCTTCATTCTTTTGCAGCAAACTGCATTTCATTTCATCTGTTAGTATTTTTGTTAATAATGTTTATAATTATAAAGACCTTTTTTCGGACACGCTGTATTTTTCAAAAAGTACATAATTAATCTAAATATTTTAAATTTAACAGGTAATAGTAATATAAATCTCTTCAATTTTCCATTTTTATGCGAAATAACCTAAATATGTGTTAGAACACTCAACTAGTATCTATATAAAGCAAGAACATTACAAATAGGAAAAATATGATCTAACGTGAATTAATGTTTTAAATAAGCTGAAAAAAATGTTCAAACACTAAAAATTATAATAATAAAATGTTCTTCCAGTAGTTAAGACCGTTGAAGCAAATGTTTTAAATTGTAGTTGAATTGTAATTGAAAAGTATTCTTATGCACCTAAAACAGCATGAATGAAATATTTAAGGGCCTACCTTCTTTTCACCAAAAAAAGAAAAAAAAACTTATTAATATTACTTATTATTATAACATAAAATTACACATTTACAATAAAAATTTATCGCTGTGAAATCATTTAATCTGTGTTCTATTGATTTAAGAAAGAAACAAAATAACGTGGGATAGTGAACATCTATACTTAATATTTCCGATAAAGAACATTTAAGAATTTTTATATGTCTGTAAAAATTTCACAGTTATGTAGTAAACGAAACTTACACATGTATTACCGTTCAAAAGAAAGTTCAAAAACTTCAGTGGAAAGTAATAATGAATCCTTTTTTTGTGGTTTTTATTCGCTTTTATTAGCCTATTCCTTTAATTAAAAATATATTTATAACGGATAAAATTTATTAAAATATCACCGGAATACGTTTTTATCTTAACCCAGAAAAAGTTATTTTTAAAATTAATTTTGTAATTCTACAAAATCTGAAAAAAAAAAAAAAAACTATTCTCATTCCTTGTACATTTGCGAAGCACAAATGTTATATTTATGTTTCAAAGAAGATATTATTATAAGTAAAATATGAATACATTTTACTAATTATTTAAAAAATGAAATAAACCATGTTATTTTCACACAGAAGTGTGAATAGCTAATGAATATGAACTCTTTATTAAAATGAAACTTGTGCATGCAAAATGAAAAAAAAAAAGGTAAGTATCTTTCTTCTTTTCTACAACTCTTTGTGAGTAGTTCATACAGTTCTCATCATGTTGACTGAGTCGTAAAAATCTTTTTACGTGTCATCCAGAATCCCTACCGCATATTACTGTAGTGAGAGTGGGCAAAGAAAAATTATAGAGCAGTTGGAGAAATGCCTTCAGTATCTTCTGCTAAAACACTAGCATGAATTACAGCTAAAATTAGATAATATTATTTCCAGATGTTTTACATAAAGTAACAATGATTGCTTACTGCACTCTCAAAAAATCCGTGAATTGAACAAATTTTTCCATAGCCCTTTTTCGTTAAAACTCGAAAATTTCCGCTGCTTCGATTCCCACAAAATACGGAAAACTCACCAATCTAACATACTATATACCTGAAATTCTCCAATCTAAGTCTGCAATTTCTTCAAATCACAGGGGTGTACCGGCAACTGTGCTGCTTGTTACTTTTTCGTATTAGAAACGGATTTTTTACGTATGTTTTTTTCCTACAAAACACGGAAAATTCAAGAAACGAAGGTCATATTTTCCTGAAATTCTCCAGTCACAAGATAGAAATTTCTTCAAATAACAGAAAAATCTCTTCCAATCACAGGGGTGTTCTGACACCTTGCTGTCTGTATTTTATACGGTTTTTGACAAAATTTATTTTGAGAGTGTGTGTAGAGTTCAACTCTTGTGTTTCCGTGAATTTTTAACTATACATGGTGTTAGTTGGAATTGCAAAAATGTTTTAAATGAGGTAAAAAAGTATTTTAAGAGATATTTGGATTAATTAAAACATTTCTTAAAAAGTTACGAAACTTATTTTTTTATACGATCCCCCGATCCTATAAGTGATATTTAGTAAACATTTCCTATTACACTAACAAGTAAGACAAAAAAAGTTCCATTTATTTACGATTAAAACTGATCGAGAAATAGCTTTTTAAAGTAATTGCAGTATCTGTTTCGCTGCGAAATAGGGGTCATTCTCAAATTTACTAAATATACATAATCGTCAGATATAAAAAAAAATAACAGTTGAGAGTAAAATTAACATTACAATATAAATTTCAAATATATTTTTATTCTGACATATTAAAGAAAACTATATAAATTGTACTAACAATATAAGTGAAAAAATAACTGAATTTTCATCAAACGAAATCATGAAAAGCAACAGTCTCAATTCTTTACAAGATAAAACATATGTTAAGATACAATTATTTTAATCAATCTGAAACTCAATTAATAAAAATTAACATTATCGTAATACTTTTTCGGTGTGACTACTTTCAGTTAAAGTGCAGATACATGTGAAATAAATTCTATTAACACTTTAAGCACTTTGTGTACGATCCCTCGACGCATGGCGCAACTCATCTGTATTCAGATACAGAAAATTGGTGTAAGTCAGGCAATTCAAAGTTTCATAACTCGGTCAATTTTAGTGTTAGATGCACTGAGAAAAAAAACCCTCCTTCAACTAGATTGAATAGTTAGACTGTTTCTAAACCCCTAAACTAGAAATATAGAAGTCCGAGCTATGCGAATAGGGTAAGCAACTAAACTGAATAGACGAAATGATTGAGAATTTCTAGTCTCTTGTTTTCTAGGTGACGAAACGATAATGAATCGTGTAAATTGCGAGAAATTATCACTTTATTTCTGGAATGGATTTATAAACTAGCATTATAGTTACTAAAACTAGCGTCTTGTTTTCGCATCTATTTGAGACATTTTAAAATAAGTTTGACCACGATAATATAGGAAAACACTCTTGAATTCTAATAGGAGACTCTAGAACTCTCAGACAAAGGGAACTAGAATTTATAGGGATGACATTAAACTATTTTTTCTAGAGCCACAATTTAGATTCTAGTTGAGAAGGGCAGATTTTTTTCTCAGTGTGAATGGTACTTTTTCTCTTACTTGTTAGAGTAATAGGACATTTTTACTAAATATCACTTATAGGACCGGAGGACCGTATAAAAAATGAAATAACGTAACTTTTTAAGAAATGTTTTTACTGACTCAAATCGCTTTTTAAATACTTTTTTTTCCTCATTTAAAACATTTTTTAAATTGGAACTATATATCTATGACTAACGGTTTCGGAATTAGTTATTGGACACCGTTGAGAGTGGACACCCTGTATAGTAAATTGTAACATTATGCTGTTCAATTTACAACAGCAATTATATTTAAATTTTGAAAGATTTCTAGTGCAAAGTTGTTTTTTTATCCATCCTCCATAATTAAGAAAAATAAATTAACTCTGCGTTCCAATATATCGGGTGTCCGAAAAAGGTTGGACTGATTTGAAAGAATCATAACTCTAAAAATAATTGAGTAAATGCAATTATTTTTTTTTTCAAAGTACTTGTCAAATATCCAAGATTTGTTAGATGTCGCTGTTTTAAAATCGTGACATTCAAACGATGCGCAGAATCGATGATCGGAAAATGCAAATCGCACCACACATTCGCAATTTTAACTTTTTGCTTAGGTTGTTTGTGTACATAGTGGATCCTTTCCTACTAAATCGAAGATGCTGAAGAACTTTCTAATTGACATTTTCCCATAACTCCGCAATAGTTTTAGACTTATATGCTTTCCACTACGGAATCATCGAAGAAATTGAGAATGTGTGCTGCGATTTGCATTTACATATCATCGATTCTGCGCATCGTCTGAATGTTACGACTTTAAAACAGCTACATCTAACAAATCTTGGATATTTGACGAGTACTTTGAAAAGAAAATAATTGCATTTGCTCAATTATTTTTAGAGTTATGATTCTTTCAAATCAGTTCAAACTTTTTCGGACACCCGGTATTGTAAATATCTAATACGATTTATATTTAATCCGTTTTTATCTATCTCAAAATTATTGGTAGAATATAAATTTCTAACTATTATATTTGCAGGAATTATGTTTGTTAAGAAATTTATTTTTAATTGTCTATCATTGTTCCGTTATTCTTTAAAAATGAAATTTGAATGAAACTGTTGAAATAACTAAGAAAAGAAATGAAAATTAACCATGAGCGTTTAATTAATACCTATATCTTGTCTTTCAAAGACACCTAGAAAGATATTATATAACAAACAACTAACATTCATTTTATATTCATATTTCTAATTTTCGTCTGAAAACCTTTCGAGGATAGGGAAAAGAAAGACTCTGATCAGTGAAATGTGTAAACATATATCTTTGAAAACTTGCATAAAACTTTCTGTACTTGTAATATATATGTAAGTGTAATTTTCTTATTTTTGTCGTTTTTCACAAATGATAATTTACTTTCTTTTTTAACGCAGTTCAAATATTTTAATTAAAATTTAATTAAAAAGTATATATATGGTATGTTTTGTAGGAATTAAAGAAGAAAACACTTTGTGTATTTCCAGTTATTTGCGAAAGCTATAATGAGAAACATCCATGCAAATTTTCCGGAGAATAATAAATATTTGTTAGAATAACGCTTAATTAGTAAAATTGTTTTTACTTTCTGAAAATCTTAAACATAATAACTTGTTACACAAAACACATTAATCTTCAGGGCGTAAAGGTCAAATAAACATGACTGTGTTTTGTGTGATAAACCAATGTTCATTTAATAATGTTTATTGAGTATAGGACAGTTTCTTTTAAAAGTATGACTATGCTTTAAAAATGCCTAAAGACTTAGCGCTATACAGTAAAAGTAAAGGTAACAACATTTAAAGAAACAAAATATTTACAAACTATTGCAATAATTGAAAAATCTTTAGGTGTTCAAAACGCTGATATACAGGGTGTTCTAGAAAGGACTCCCCAACTTTTAAATGACATAACTTCGAAACAGTGAGAGATGGAAATGTGAAACAAGTTGAATGTTAAACAGATAGGTCTGGAATTTGTTATACACGAATGTGAAAAAATAGTTCCAATATTGGATAATAGGTGGCAGCACAAGCACATGGAACTTTAAATGGTACTCAGAAGGACAGAAATTTCATTCGTGCGTCTGTTTCATTGCTGACACGTGTAAAAAAGTTGTATAGAATTAGAGAATAATTCGGAATTCAAGAATATCATGCCGTATTCACCATATTCCCCGGATCTGAATCCATGCGACTTCTTTTTGTGGGGTTACTTGAAGGACGCTGTTTATTCTAAGAATCCCCAAACGTTGGAACAGGTCTAACAATTCATCTGTGAGGCATGTGCATCCATTTCAATAGAAGTATTGCAACAAGTGATTTCGAACGTTACCTGTAGGTTGCGTCATGTTGTTGTTGAAAAAGGTAACCATATCGAAACCATTGTAATGTGATTTTTATCTCAGTTCAAACAGCTCACTTTCAGGAACTATTTCAAAGACACAGCTTTGTGATTGCAGCGCCCTCTCGTGTCCAATATTAGAACTATTTTTTTAAATTGATGTATAAAAAATTCCAGACCTATCTGTCTAACATTCAACTTGTTTCACATTTCTATCTCTCACTGTTTCGAAGTTATGTCATTTCAAAGTTGAGGAGTCCTTTCTAGAACACCCTGTATTTACTTATATGCACTATGTTTGTTAAATTTATTATTTAAAATTTTAGTTCTGTGAAAAAAATGAAATATTCTTTTGAACTCATAATTTCTTTTTCGAACAAAATTCTAAGACGTATTTAAAGAAACACACATTTCGCTTTATTTAAAACTTTTATTTTACTCAAATTCATATTGCATTAACGTTAACTAAGCATGTATACATTTTCTAAAAACTTTTGTAAACAATACACAAATTTTAAAATAAATCAGCACTCGTTTTTTATGCAAAATGCACAGAAAAAAATATTTTACTTTGCTTATGTTTTTTTTTGCGTGTGACTAAACAAAATTTTAAATTGCTTTTTTTATATCCCACAAACATATGTAAATTATCGTAAAATATATTCTAAAAAGATAGAAAATTGCTAAATCCAGAAATACTTCCTTCATTAATTCTAAAATTAAACTCAGAAAATGTTTTAAGAAACTAACGATACTGATTTTTTTCTGAAATGTTTGGTATACTTATTTAATTTTTCATTTTTCATTGTAGAAGGAATATTTCCAAAAAATCCCTTTTTTAGAAAACAAATGAGAAGAAAAAATGACTATTCAATAATTTATAAGCATTTAACTTTAATGAATTGTTATTTCTGTCTTAACGATCCCAAATCACGCTACTGTGTCAAAATATAGGAAGTAATTTTCTGATTAATAATGAACTTGCATCTCATGATTTCTTGCAGATTTTCTCATTACATAAATTTTGTTGGTAGTTCAAAAATTACCAGTTACAAAGTATTTTTGTGATATGACACGCCATAATTCATGTACAGAGATGCAATGATTTTTGTAATAATGTTTTGGCCACGAATACTTAATTTTTCGCTTCATAAAAGTAGTTTAAAAGCTCGTATAGCTATCCAAGATAATATTAAAAAATGTTCATAGATTATTGTTTAATAATGTATAAAATAACAAAAAAATTCTGAAAAAAAATTATAAATTATTTTGGAAAAGGGTATTGCACAATTCAAGTGTTTTTTGAGTAATGTACAGGGTGATTTTTTTTAAAGTTGTGAAAGTAATTCCCTATAACAAAGGAACCACTGATCCAAATGACCTGAAATTTCATCAGTATGCTCCCTAAGCAATGGGTATTTATTGGGAGTGGTTTAAAAAAAAAAAAATTAAAATCGCACCGACAGATGGCACTGTATATGCAATAAAGTCGGGTTACGAGTTTTCGCACGACACACGCATAGTGGCGTTAAAACGTGAAGCACGCACACCTCGTGGTCATTATTCTACGGATATCCTCGCAATGACTGTGCCATTGACGGACCGTGCGTTTTTAGTAAAACTACATTATCAGAATAATAACAGCGCAGCAACTGCTCTTATGAAATTTAGGTCACTTGAGAATTTAAGAAAAGGTCCGAGAAAAGTAACGAGACTGGATAAATAATTTTTGTTTGTAAAAATAACCCCGACGCAGGGTTCAAGTAGCTCCAGTTTACAGCAGTGTAAAAGAAGAATACTAAATCATAAATTATTTTATAAATAGCGTAACTGTTAACACATAATTTATGTCCTATGATGTTTAATCAAATTGCGTTTTTTAAAACAGATATACGATATATTGTTTAATTAGTGAAGCAATGGCAAAATAATTGTAGAATTTAATTCTCCCAAATACTGAACTAAAAGATAACCACAAAGACTGAGATATTTATTTTGTATAAACAAAACAATTGTACACTATTGATTTTTGATGATGCTTTACAGTCTTTTGCAATGCTTCATATCACCCCCCCCCTCCAAAAAAAGTTCGCTAAAAACAACACGAAAGTTATAATTTACAACAAATTATTATTTTTCGAGTATATTAAGAGGAAAATTGAGTTTTTTTTTTTTTTTTTTTTTTTTTTTTTTTTTACAGAAGAACGCCACTAGACAAATATATATTCCCATAAACAACATGTAAATGACAACTTTATTTTACCGATTTTTTTACGCTTACAAGCTGACGTTCCTAGTTAGGAAAACTGAATTTCAATCGAAAACATTCTGTCACTAACGTAAGTAAATAACACTTTTATTTTTTCCAATTTATGTTGGTTACTCCTTGAAATTCCAGTTTTGTAAAACACTTAAATTTTTAACCTTTCCATTTTTCTTGTCACAAGTTCCGCTCACGTTAGAATTTGGCTAACGAATTTGCTATATTTATGTTGGTTATCCCTTGAAGTTACCAGTTTGACAAACAGAAGTTCATAAAAAAAATATTCTGCCTCAAACGAAAGTAAATAACAATTTTAATTGAACCAATTTGTGTTGGTTAGTCCTTGAAATTGCCATGTTTGGAAACAGAATTTCACAAGACAAATATTCTTCCACAAATAGAAAGAAAATAACAATTTTAATTTGACCAATTTATATTGATTTCTCTTTGAAATTACCAGTTTGACAATCACTCACATTTTAAATCATTTCTATTTTACTCATAACAGATTGGAATGATGTTAGAATTTAAACAATTAACTGACGGGAGTTTTGTAAGTTACGCTTTGAAATTCCCTGTTTAGAAAATATAATTTTATTAGAAAACCCCTAAATTTTAAACCGTTTCCATTTTCCTGATAACAGGTTGCATTCATATTAGATTTGTGATAAATAACTAGCACAATTGTTGTTTTGTTTTTCTTTACTTATTTATTTTAGATATGGGGAGTAGCAATTTCTGATGTTGTTGCTTACAAATTATTTTAATCATTTTCTAAAAATCCCAAAGTTTTAATGAAATATAAATCATTATCTGAGATATTTAATCTGACCCTTGCTGAGTTTCATGCAAATGAAATCCCCCTCCTCAGAAAATCCTGCGTGAATAATAAGTGTAAAAAAACTCCAAAAAAAAAAGGATAATGTTTGAACCAAGTGCAGCTTATTTAGTCAGTGATCGATATCTTCTGTGCTACTTCTTTATTAAAAACTGAAAGAAAATATGTGGTTCCCGGTGCATGAATGTAAAAATAAAATCATGGAAATTGTATATGAGCATAATTCGATGTTTCAGTTATCACTGTAATCATAATTTTGGTACGCTTCGCGAATACGGAAATTTAAATGAGACATCAATGCGGCCCGTTAATTCACTATACAGGAATCTTAAAATATTAAACTTGAATTATAGCGTAATTGGTTAATTCATATATCATAATATTCTAGGCCCTGCTATCCACACATGAAAAAGAAAGAATGTCATTAGCTCCTCATAACTCACTGTACATAAATCACACCACCAATTTTGAATCCAAGTATTATTCGTTAATTTATCGATCACAATAAATGGAGTATTTTATAGCTAGTTTTATAACTATATCTATTCTAATTAATTTCTAGCAGCTAAAAAATAAATGAAGAATCTCAGTGTCGCAGTCAGTTCGGTAATTTTGTGTTTTTTCCTATTTGTCTTAGTTCAATTTAAGCCTAATCCCATTTGTTTAGTTTGGGAAAGACGTAAGTTTTAACCAAATGTTTTGTCGTCACATTTTCTACTTTTAAAGGATAATGATGAATTTCTTTTATTTATATGCGTTTTTTATGAATTTATTTTTTTTGTTTTCAATGAATAAACACAATGAAGTTAATGAATGCGGATGATATACTGGATAGAAACGGAAGAGACTCGAAATCAATATCGATCTGGATAGCTTTAAATTAATTATAAAAAAGTCGCTAATCAGTTCTCCTGATTATAAAAAACTGAAAATGAAAAATTACAGGCAATTTAATAGTGTCAAATATTTGCCGCTTAGTTATTTTTCAAACTACATTTCTACGCATACTTAATGTTGCAAAGTAATTTTCTATTAACCGACTTACAAGTATAAGGGGATTATACAATTCGTTTGCATATAGTATATTTCTCTATGTATATCCACGCATAGATTTTGAATGTATGTTCCCATTTACATACTTCTTTTTCGAAAGGTCTCATTCTGCAGATGGCCCCATTTTAATATTATTAGGAGCTGATAAATGATATGTTTTTTTATCTGTATGTGTCCATGTCCTTTGTTTACTTTATAGACTTTAACTTTCGCAAAAATTGACCAACTGTCACGTATTTATAGTACTTCACGGTTTTTAAATAGCCGTTTTATCGTGTATAGTTTTTTACAGGAATATCTCAATCATTTTATTATATTATCGTCTACTGCGTTTGAAAATAAGCGATACTGACAATAATGAAAATTAAAATAGTTCTGAACCAGATCTCAATGTTACTCAAGTTTGACCTGACCCGTGGTTTGGGTCAAGACTACTTGGCCATAACTTTTGTCATCGCGAGTCTTGTTCAGGTGGAATTCAGGTTGGGTTTTGACTCTTGCAAATCGGGTTTAGTAATCCGTTTTTTCAACAGAAAACCCACAATATTGTTTAAAATGAAAAACTATTGGGTCATCCGGAAATTTTCGCGGTTTTTCAAAGCGAAGCGCGGTTTTGTCTGCTTATATTTTTCTACTGCAGATAAGGAGTGACCTTGAATGACCCAGATATGTAAATACGGTCTTTTGTGCTTGCTTTGCTTAATTCTCGCTTGTGTTGTGGCATAATTTTTGTCTCACTGCAGTGCTAAGAATGGAGAACCAGAACGTTTATTTTCGTCAAGTATGCTCCTTTATTTCAATAAAGGTAAAAATGCTTGTTAGACTACTTGTAAAATTTGTGCTGTATATCGACAAAGTGCTATTTCAAATGACACAGTTCGTAGGTTGTTTGAAATGTTTAAGCGCGACAATTTCAGCCTCGAAGATGATGCCCGCTCTGGAAGACTGTCATCTGTAAAGGAGGACCTCTTAAAAGAAACGAAACTATTGCTAAAAAACCAAGTTACACAGTTCAGGAGCTATCGCACTGATCTGAAGGCTCGGTAGTGCCTTCACCAATCCGAGAAAGCACAACCGTAAGCACTTTCTTCTTAGGATTTAGAGAAAACTTTTTCTTAGATGTCATCTAGGAGGACCTCTTAAAAGAAGCTATCAAATGATCATACATTGCAGGTTTTAGAATATTTAGTTGATGTGATAGCTCCTGAACTGTGTAACGGGGATTTTAAGAGATAGCTTCTTTTAAGGGGTCCTCCTTTACAGATGATGGTCGTCCAAAGAGGCATCCTTTTCGAGGCTGCAATTTCCGCGCTTAACCCTTTCCGGTACATACAAATTCTGTTCGTAAAATGAGAAATTACTGACTGACACCGGAATTTACAAACGACTTTTTTAGAAAATAAGAACTCTTTATTTTAAGCTTTCATTATAGAAATTTTTTTTTATTAAAATAGTCTTGGTATCGTATGCAAGTTTGGAATTAAAATTAGGTGTGCCCGGAGTGGGACCACTGTGCCGGAAAGGGTTAAACTTCTCAAACAACCTTCGAACTGTGTCATCTGAAACAACACTTTGTCCATATACAAACACAAATTTTACGAGCAGTTGGAGTATAATTTTTACCTTTCTTGAAATAAAACAGCATATTTGACAAAAATCATCTTTTTTGGTTCTCCATTCTTAGTGCTGCATTGAAACAAAAATTATGCCACAACCCAAGCAAGATTTATATGTAATGCAGAGAGAAAAAACCGAATTTACATTTCTGGGTCATTCAAGGTCAGTCATTATCAGTAATATCAATATAACCATACAAAATTGCGCTTGGGTGTGAAAAACCGCAGAACATCCCGTTAACCCAATATATATTTGAATATGAATGTGTATATATATATATAATTCAAATATATATAATGATAAATTGTTGTACAACAGGCACAGAAGCAGCACATAACGTATGCAACAAGAATATAATTCCTCAAATTATGAAATATTTAAATTTTATGAAAGAAGGTGTATATAAGACTTGTTTATAATAATTAACTATAAACACTTATAACAATTAACTATAACCACTTATAACAATTAACTATAAACACTTATAACAATTAACTATAAACACTTATAACAATTAAGTATAAACACTTATAACGTTAGAACATAAAAACTACACAGGCGAAAGACAATCTGCTTCTCATCAGTGGACGGACAGACAGAATTAACTATCACCCCCCTCGCTATAAACTTGTAGGTTTTGAAACACGAATTAAACACACAATTAAATGCAGTGAGGGGGGGGGAGGGTGATTGTTAATTCTGTCTGTCCGTCCACTCATGAGAAGCAGATTGTCTTTTGCCTGTGTAGTTTTTATGTTCTAACGTTATAAATGTTTATACTTAATTGTTATAAAAAAGTTTTATATACATCATCTTTCATAAAATTTAAATATTTCATAATTTAAGAAACTATATATATATATATATATATATATATATATATATGTATGTGTGTGTGTGTGTGTGTGTTCATTTCTATTAGAATATATGATCCTCTGAACGTGTCAACTGAGAAGAGACATTTTCATTCCTTTCATTTGTTTCTCTTCAACATCTACACCATAGAATTGGTGATTACTTTTCTTTTTCCTCCTTGTGTGCGGGTACGATCGAATTGTCCTACACAATACATTTATGATCTTCGTAATCATTTTAGTGTACATGTAGATTTAGACTATGCTTGACTAATGATATATGCCCCTTTCATATATTTAATTATTAGGTTTAAGCTAGTTTCTTTATTAGCCTGGATACGTAATTTTCAACTGCACCGTAAAATGTAATTAAAAACTTACAAATATATTTACAGTTTTTTATTCAAGATTCTTCATTGCTATAAATGTTTTAAGTCCATTTCTTTTGCTCACTATGAAGATCATAGTATGTGAACTATCGTGGATTAATATTCTAAGGATAATGTGCATATCGGATAACATCACAAGAGATAAGTGAATACGTACCTTACCTTTAAGATTTGTAATTAAAATAAATATTGACGAATTTCTGGCATTGGAACAAATATAAAAACAATATTTATTTGTGAATATCATTTTCCATAAATAAAAAATTTCAAAGTATTTTTCTACATAAAAGAAAAAAATTATATTAGAAATATAATTACAGATTTATTTATTTATTTATTTATTTATTTTTAAACTTTGCTTTAAATTCAGAATTAAATTTCTTCCAGTTCGGTTTTGGGTCGATATCGTCTTGAAGCGAGTTTTGTTTGGGTCGGGTTTCAGCTTTACTTCAAAAAGAATTTTCGGGTTCGCGTCTGTATAACCGGACCTGTGAAAGACTCTAATGTAGATAACAATACACGGTTGCTACGAAAATAAAAAGTAAGAAGCAGTCCCTTGAAGTTGAATTTATTCTTTGTTAGAAATTACTTGTTTAAACCATATGTGAAGGTTTTCTTATCAATTTATGCTTAATTAAAAGCTATCGATATTACTTTAATGAATTTAAATATATTTTAAAGTATAACATAAATAATAAATGAAATCAAAAAACGTGAAATAAAGTAATATATTACTCATCAAATAAGTAAAGAAAGGAAACGTTCAAAGTATGTCAAGAAATCAATTAGTGTGAGCTACAAAAGCACACTTCATAATGGCAACAACGGTTGAAAGCTTACAATGAGAATTCTTCTCGGGAAACTCTCGTAATTTTCATTATTTTTCCTTTATTATTATAATTAATGACCATTCAACCATTCACTTTCTCTAAATTAATTGTCTGCAAACCCGAAGCAAAGATAAATTTAGTGTAAATAAAGTTTAATGTAATACGAAAATGCTTCTGATTAAAAGTCTTAAATTTACCTGTTTGTATTTTATGATACTTTTATCAATGTCTATTTAAAATATTTTGAAATAACTGGAATTTTGACAAACTTTTAATATTATTTTATTGATCGATATTTTCGATTATTGGTCGATATTTTCGTAAAGCGATTTTTGTTTGGGTCGGGTTTCAGATTTACTTCAAAAAGAATTTTCGGGTTCGCGTCTGTATAACCCGACCTGTGAAAGACTTTAATGTATATAATAATACAGGGTTGCTACGAAAATAAAAAGAAAAAAGCAGTCCCTTGAAGTTGAATTTATTCTTTGTTAGAAATTACTTGTTTGAACCATATGTGAAGGTTTTCCTATCAATTTATTCTTCATTAAAAGCTATTGATATCCCTTTAATGAATTTAAATATATTGTAAATTATAACAAATATAAATGAATCCAAAAATCTGAAATAAAGCATATTTTACTCATCAAATAAATAAAGAAAGGAAACGTTTAAAGTATGTCAAGAAATCAATTAGTGTGAGCTACAAACGCACACTTCATAATGGCAACAACGGTTGAAAGCCTACAATGGGAATTCTTCTCGGGAAACTCTCGTAATTTTCATTATTTTTACTTTATTATTATAATTAATGACCATTCAGCCATTCACTTTCTCTAAATTAATTGTCTGCAAACCCGAAGCAAAGATAAATTCAGAGTAAATAAAGTTTATTTTAATACGAAAAAAGCTTCTGATTAAAAGTCTTAAATTTGCCTGTTTGTATTTTATGATACTTTTATCAATGTCTATTTAAAATAATTTGAGATAACTGGAATTTTGAAAAACTTTTAATATTATTTTATTGATCGATATTTTTTTGAAGCGATTTTTGTTTGGGTCGGGTTTCAGCTTTACTTCAAAAAGAATTTTCGGGTTCGCGTCTGTATAACCCGACCTGTGAAAGACTCAAATGTAGATAAAAATACAGGGTTGCTACGAAAATAAAAAGAAAGAAGCAGTCCCTTGAAGTTGCATTTATTCTTTGTTAGAAATTACTTGTTTGAACCATATGTGAAGGTTTTCCTATCAATTTATTCTTAATTAAAAGCTATTGATATCCCTTTAATGAATTTAAATATATTGTAAAGTATAACATAAATATAAATGAATCCAAAAAATGTGAAATAAAGCATATTTTACTCATCAAATAAATAAAGAAAGGAAACGTTTAAAGTATGCCAAGAAATCAATTAGTGTGAGCTACAAAAGCACACTTCATTATGGCAACAACGGTTGAAAGCCTACAATGGGAATTCTTCTCGGGAAACTCTCGTAATTTTCATTATTTTTCCTTTATTATTATAATAAATGACCATTCAGCCATTCACTTTCTCTAAATTAATTGTCTTCAAACCCGAAGCAAAGATAAATTCAGTGTAAATAAAGTTTAATACGAAAATGCTTCTGATTAAAAGTCTTAAATTTGCCTGTTTGTACTTTATGATACTTTTATCAATGTCTATTTAAAAAAATAATTTGAGATAACTCGAATTTTGAAAATCTTTTAATATTATTTTTCGTGAAAAAGCCTGTACTCTGTACAAAAGAAAATAACCTTATACAAGACGTTTAAAAAGGAAAGTCCGATTATAAATGACCATAATTTCGTTGTAAATACTGATCGAAAGAAATGATTTAAACCTAATACAAAATGAATCTTAAAATCTTTTTCGCGTATTTCATAATTGTTCTAAGTGACATCTCTTAGTTGCCAAGAAAACAATCAAATGATAATCAGTCCTTTTCACACCAGATTGTGTGAAGGCATTTTGCATAACACCTTCTCACAGCTTTTTTTGGGGGGAAATGCCTTCTTTACCTACGACAATGAACGTGCGCACATTGACATCAGCGTCTATACGAACCTACTTCTGGTGTGAAATGGACTAACTTATCGACATTTTCTGTATGTCTAAAGAAGCCACTTAGAACAATTAAGAAATACTTTTTTATGTATTGTACATAAAGTATTTCTACAAATCACTGTTTAAAGTGAAGTTATTGCCATTTGAAATCGGATCATTCTTTTTGAAAGACATGTATATTGCGCAAGCGTAAGTAACATATGTCAATGTATGCAATTAAAATAAATTTTAACCAAAAATTTAGATGTATGTAACAGTCTCGAAATGAATAGACTGCAGAAAATTTGTTTTGAGAAAAATTCATTTGAAATCTTATCTTATTTTCATGCTATTCTTTCTTTCATTTCTTCTCTTTATAAGAATTATAAAAACACACTGTTAGCCAAATATATGGCAATATATATGTTAAAATTTATATATATATACAGGGTGTTTCACAAAGGACCCCTAACTTTAAAAATCAATAACCCGGAAACGGTGATAGGGAGAAACATGAAACCAGTAGTATGTTTATTAAAAAAATCATAAGAATCTTATACATAAATATCAAAATTTAGTTTAAAATAGCGCCGATAGATGGCGCTGCGATAAATAGGCGTATCAAAAGTGATTCAAAAGGTGCACCTTTTACACAACAGACTTATCGCAAACGAAGAATGAAATTGTCATTGACTCTGTGCTGTATGTCGCCGGTCTGTTTGTTGAAATTTTTTGAAAAGCTCACGAATTGTTTTCCCATCTGGGTTTTTTGAGACTTGAAATCGCGTTTGAAAACTTCTCCTTGAGGCAGTAGGATTCTGATTTAATCGGTGGTACTCCAACACAATAAACATACGTTCCTCCACGGTATATATCACTTTCGGAAGTATTTTCACTATAAGCTAATAGCGGTCAGATTTCAATGGCAAAATCTTCAACGGCAAGTCTTCCTATACTTCTGAACTCTCTGTAGAAGGATTCTTAACGCTCTCAGTGTCATCTGTCGGTACTATTTTTAACTAAATTTTGAGATCTATGGATAAGATTCTTACGATGTTTTTATTAAATATACCACTGGTTTCATGTTTCTATCTATAACCGTTTCCGGGTTATTGATTTTTAAAGTTAGGGGTCCTTTGTGAAACACCCTGTATATATATATATATATATATATATATATATATGTGGTCGCAGGAGTTCTCATCTGAACTTTAGACTGCAAACACAAGCACATACTTTATTGGGGCTTGTGAAGTTGAATGATGCCTCGCGAACAATATAAATTTTGATGATGTGCAATTTTATCGTGAGAACAGAGTAGATGTGCTACAGCCTTCGCCTCGATCAGACGGATCGACGGTGGTCTCTTGTTAATTCTATGCCGGTCGGTGGAACCGTGCATTTAACAAATGATTAAGCCCGACAGACGGTCGGATCAATTCTAAGTGTATATATGTTTTTTAAATTAATGTTGTAAATATTTTATATGATAATCAAGAATTAAAAGTATAACGTTTTAATCAATTGGAAAAACGTGTGGACTATTACTCTCATCCCCTAGACGCCAGCTTAAATCCTACAGATTTTGGGGGTTCGGCCGGGATAATTTTTTGAACACCAGAGGACAGACTTCAGACTTCTTATCATAAATTTCCGATGCTTCGAAAAAGAGAAAGAAGAAAAGTTTTCCGAAGCTGATAAAAGAAATAATTTGACCTACTGACGTGCGTTTTTCTCCAGATGTGATGTGTTTTACACTGTTTTTGCACCGAAAAGCGTGAATAGTGTGAATTGCTTCCTGAGTGTTTGTGACATCTTTCTACAGAAGAAGAAAAAAAAAGGCCTCGCATCGAGTGCGATGTTTTGGTCTCATTAGTGAAAGAAAGTGGAGTGATTATTTTTTGTTGTTGTTGTAGCTATTTTTGTGCACGCAAGTAGTGATTTGAAGCAGTGAAATTATTTTTGTTTTTCTTTATCTTTTTACATTACAAAGATTAAAGCAGGGTGTAATTTTGTTTTTCCTGCATTCAACGAAGTGATAAAGAAAATAAAAAACCTGTAGTGCTTTATTTTTTTTGCAGGTAATATTGAAAAAGAATAAAAAATGTGGTGGTACCTTTTGTTTTATAATATTTTAAAGGAAACGAAAAAAAATAAATACCTGTAGTGTTAATTTTTTTGCAGGTAATATTTAAAAGAAAAAAGGTGGTGGTACCTTTCTTTACGCTATTTTAAAGAAAACGAAAATTAATTACCTGTAGTGCTTTATTTTTTGTGCAGGTAATATTCAGTAATATTAAAAAGACAAGGCGGTCGAACCTTGGTCTTAAAAAAATAAAGGGAGCTCAGATTCCCATGCATAGTGTATATTTTATATGTTTTATTTTTATATATTTAAATTGGATCTCTTATTGAAGTAAGTGAAAAAAAAAATGTTTTTTATGTGTATTGTTTATTACGATTAGATAGTTAATTTTGAATTTAATAGAAAATGGCATACCTCGCGCGAGTTAAAAAGTGTGATCTAATCACATTGGTTGAAGAATTAAATCTAGTATTGCCAGAAAATGTAAAATGTTCAGTACTGACAGACTTAATTCTTAAATCCGATAATTACGATGAAGAATACACGAAAAATATTCAAATGCGTATTACGTCAGACAGGGAAGAGAAAGAAATGAGAGAGAGGCAATTAGCTGAGTAACAATCAAAGAGGGAATTTGAAATTCGTAAGTTAGAGTTGCAGTCAACAATTAGTGCTAATGCCCCCCCCCCCCCCCAACAAATAAAAATAATTTGTTAAAAATTATGGCGAAATTTGAATTACCAGGTGATATCGGGGTATATCTTAACCTTTTTGAAAGGCAAATAAATAGAATAGGATTAGATAAGAGTGAGTGGGTTTCTCATTTGCTAGGTTTGTTACCTCTTGACATAGTACAATTCGTTTGTCGGGAACCAGACCCCAATGCTTCAGATTATGATTTCGTGAAGAAATTGTTGCTTAAACGGTACCGCTTGTCACCTGAACAATTTAGACAGAAATTTAATAATCATCGTAAAGACATTTCATCTTCTTGGCGTGATTATGCTTTTGAGATTAACACATTTCTACGAGAATGGATAGAAGGTCTTCAAATACGGACTTTTTCAGAATTTCAAGACCTGATAGTTGTGGATCAAATCCGGAAAAAATTACCTCCAGACATTCGTGAACATTTTTGTGATGAATTGCCAAAAATAACAAATGTAGAAGAGTTAATTGTTAAATTAGACGATTATGAATCAGCAAGGAACAATATTAGAAAAAATGATTATAGAAACCCGAATTCGGAATTTAGAAAACGTTCGATTGAAAGTAATAGGACATTTCATCGAAGTGATACGAGTCGCGTGCCGTATGAGAAAAATTACGCAAGTGCCCCAAAAAATAGTTCAAGTGTAAAAATTCGTTGTTTCAACTGTAACGAATTTTCGCACAAGTCGATTAACTGCCCACGTAAAAGAGAAGGACCCATTTGTTTCAAATGCAAATCCATAGGTCATAAAGCGGATCAGTGTACTTATAATGTCCCTAAAAGTGTAAATTCCTTTGCAAGCGACATCTCAATTTCTTCAGATAGAATAATGAAAAACGTGATGATTTTAGGAAAAAGTATTGAAAGTTTAATTGACACAGGGAGCGAAGTAAATATGGCAAATTTAGACACTTATGATTCTCTAGGACGTCCCAAATTATATGCAAATGATATAACTTTGTCAGGTATAGGTGGAAACCATGTAACACCTATGGGCTACGTGAATCTAAATGTTGAGATGGATAATTATATTGTAAATACCGATTTATATATTGTAAAAGATTTAAATTATAATATTATATTGGGGAGTAAATTTTTAAAACAAGTAAATTTCAATATTTCTGAAAACGGAATTCAGATTACTGGAAAAAGAAAACTGAAAGAAGTCAAAATCAATTACGCAATAGCTTTCCCACGAGAAACCACAAGAAAAAATTTTGCCCACATCAGTTTCAGCACACCCAGAAATTATTTGCGGTCAGTGTTAAAAACCTCTCCTACATTTGAAAAAACTGCAACGCACTCTGATTTCGTGAGAACCGAAGAATTTAACCGCAACACTCCCATTTTTAACTTTGCTGAGAAATCAAACATGCCAATTAAAGTGCAAAGTGACTGTTTGTTAGAAAATGAAGAGTGTACAGATATGCAACCGAATTTAATGGAAACCACAAAGATTTGTTTAGCTGAAACAGCAAATTCAATAAATTTTCAGGAGATAGATACTAGTCATATTACAAACAAGGAAATTAAAACAAAATTAACGGAACTTATCACTAACTATAGGCCTAATAAAATTAAAGATACGAATTTAAAAGTAAACATAATATTAACAGACGATGTTCCAATTGCACAGCGACCACGTAGGTTAGCATTTCCGGAACAGGAATTCGTAGATAAACAGATACAGGAATGGTTAGACTCAGGTATTATAACAGAAAGTCATTCGAACTATGCATCCCCTATAGTTCTAGCGAAGAAGAAGGACAATTCATGGCGCCTTTGTGTAGATTACAGACCCCTAAACAAAAAAATAATTAAAGATCACTTCCCCTTACCAATAATAGAAGAAGTTCTAGACAACATAGAACAAGCGCAAGTTTTCACTACCTTAGATTTAAAAAATGGTTTTTTTCATATCGATATTGCAGAGGATAGTAAGAAATATACCTCATTTGTAACACATAATTCTCAATTCCAGTTCGAGAAACTCCCTTTCGGACTATCGGTTGGACCTCAACAGTTCCAAAGATACATCCATGTTGTCTTTAAACAACTAATTAAAGAAAAAGTTGTACTAGTTTATTTAGATGATATTATAATTCTTGCGCAAACTGACGAAGAAGCTCTTTTAAAACTGAAACGTGTTCTAGAAATTGCAGCTGATTACGGACTTAAGTTTAATTTTACAAAATGCCAATTTCTCAAGCGAAAAATAGAATTTTTAGGTTACATAATAGAAAATGGTACGGTTAGGCCATCAGAAGCTAAGACCTTGGCAGTGAAAAAATTCCCCGAACCCCGTACTCTTAAGCAACTACATAGTTTTTTAGGTTTAACATCTTACTTTAGAAAATACATTCCTCACTATGCTAGAGTAGCAAAGCCCTTAAGCGATTTGTTAAAAGCAGAAAATACATTCAAATTTGGACCCATCGAAAAAGAAGCTTTCGAGACACTTAAAGAGAAATTAGTAAATACCCCAGTATTGCACATATTCAGACGCGGTGCTAAATTAGAGTTGCACACAGATGCAAGTGCTATAGGTTTTGGTAGTGTCCTACTACAGGAAGATGAAAACAAAAACCTACACCCCATACATTACATGAGTAGAAAAACTACACCTACTCAATCAAAATATTCGAGTTATGAATTAGAAACACTTGCAGTAATCGAGTCAATGAAAAAATTTCGAAATTATTTATTGGGAACAAAAGTTAAAATTGTTACTGATTGTGAAGCATTCCAAAAGACACTCGACAAAAAAGATCTTGCGCCAAAAGTTGCCAGATGGGCACTATTTTTACAAGAGTTTGATTATGAAATAGTACATCGAGCGGGAAATAAAATGAAGCATGTCGATGCACTAAGCAGAAATACGGTATTGGTAGTAACACGTTCTTATGACGAATTAACAGCAAAAATTAAATTAGCGCAACAAGAAGATGAGCATATTCAAACCATCAAAAAATTAATCGAAAAAAATGAAAGCCCGGAATATTTTAATCGAAATGACATACTGTATAAATATGAAAACGACAGAGAACTGTTGATGATTCCCGTAAATATGCAAAAAGAAATAATACGCCATGTTCACAATAAAGGTCATTATGCTGTAGCAAAAACCGAAACAATAATAAAAGAAAACTATTTTATACCCCAGTTAAGGAAGCAAATAGAAAATGTCATTGCGAATTGCGTAGAGTGTATTTTGTGTAATAAAAAGCAAGGGAAAGGAGAAGGTTTATTGAACCCGATCCCAAAACAAAATATTCCCCTTGAGACTTATCATATTGATCATATAGGACCAATGCCATCCACTCACAAAAATTATAATCATATTTTTACCGTCGTAGATGCTTTCACAAAATTTGTCTGGTTATACCCAGTTAAAACTACTGCTGCCGTAGAAGTTATAGATAAATTAAAATTACAACACAACATTTTCGGAAACCCGTCCCGAATAATAACCGACAAAGGACCCGCGTTTACATCCGATGATTTTGAAGCATATTGTAACGAACAAAAAATACAACATGTCCCAATAACGACAGGTGTTCCAAGAGGAAATGGCCAGATAGAACGGATGCACAGAATACTGATACCAATTTTACCAAAACTTAGCATAGAAGACCCCACAAAATGGTACAAATATGTAGCATCGGTACAGCGAATTATAAACAGCACTATATCTAGAAGCACAAAATTTTCACCATTTGAGCTTCTAACCGGAGTGAGATTGCGACATAAAAACGATTTGCAAATAAAAGAGTTGTTAGACGAAGAACATGTAAATTCGATTATGTCAGAGAGAAATTTCAATAGGGAAATTGCAAAAGAGAACATTTTAAAAATACAGCAAGAGAATCGCAAAACCTTTAATAAAAAAAAGAAAAACGGCATACACTTATAAACTCGGTGATTTAGTAGCTATACAAAAAACACAATTTGGTACAGGCATGAAGTTGAGACCTAAATTTCTCGGTCCCTATGAAATCACCAAAGTGAAAGGAAAGGATCGATACAACGTAAAGAAAATTGGCTACCATGATGGTCCAAACATTACATCGAGTGCTGCTGACTTTATGAAACGATGGACAAATTGGACAGATTGATATTTTGAAACAATATTCTTTTTACTTTTATTGAACATTATGAGTGAACTCTGAACTTTAAGCAATTTTCAACGTTATAACAAGTTTTGTTGTGTTATTTTCATTTTTATATTTTAGGAAACACTGTATGTTTCAATATTTACTATTGTTTATTGTTTTGTTTGTTTATATATTTTTTGTGTGTATTTGATAATTTTAGATTTTAGTCGACTGGTTCTATACCTAGTGAAATTAGTAGATGATGACTGTGAGGACACAGCACAGTCAGGACGGCCGAGTTGTGGTCGCAGGAGTTCTCATCTGAACTTTAGACTGCAAACACAAGCACATACTTTATTGGGGCTTGTGAAGTTGAATGATGCCTCGCGAACAATATAAATTTTGATGATGTGCAATTTTATCGTGAGAACAGAGTAGATATGCTACAGCCTTCGCCTCGATCAGACGGATCGACGGTGGTCTCTTGTTAATTCTATGCCGGTCGGTGGAACCGCGCATTTAACAAATGATTAAGCCCGACAGACGGTCGGATCAATTCTAAGTGTATATATGTTTTTTAAATTAATGTTGTAAATATTTTATATGATAATCAAGAATTAAAAGTATAACGTTTTAATCAATTGGAAAAACGTGTGGACTATTACTCTCATCCCCTAGACGCCAGCTTAAATCCTACATATATATATATATATATATATAAATTTTAACAAAAAATTTTAAAACGAAAACAAAAATCCGTTTTTAACCGCCCTCTTAAACTATATGCACAAATAATTTATCAGTATCAGACTTATTATTAAAATAAACACTGTGCCACAATAGCAAACTATGATGTCGTGTAATCAATCTGTTCCGTTCAAAAGCCTTAATTATATATAGCTGATATGAGAAACAACTTTTTGGTGAGATCGAAAACCACGTTGAAATTCACTTGATAAAGCCTTAAAATATTTTGATTTCGGAGATTTCAGCAGGTTTCTTGAATAAATTTCTTTAGCCCGATCACACATTATGTCATGTAATCTAATAAAATGAAAAGATTTGATAATTTAAACGCCTTTAACATTAAAATGTTTTGTTCCTACCCTATTTATAAATATTTACAGAGTAGATTATAATTTAAAAAGGGTACAAATCATTTAAAATATTGACATAAATTCTGTTTGGTGAAGAATATTAACACTTGTGAATAATATATTTAATAAAATACTATAGTCGGTATGATTATAAAAGTGGTCCTAAAATTTAAAGTATATACAGTGGTGGTGAAAAGTGTGGACATTTTTGGAAAGTTTCATGTTTTTCAACTTTGTGTGCTAGTAGAATATATTCATTTTCACTTAAATACAAACGTTTATATATCAAATTGAAGGCAATTTAATGTAGAATTTAATAATAAAAACAGTATTACAATATCTGTATTACAAAAAAAGTTATGCAACTAATAGTAAGATCTATCTTAGATTGGCATTTTTTTAAAGTGATACTTACACAATCAATACTTAGTAGGATAACCCTTATTTTTTAAGACAGCTTCACAGCGTCATTTCATTGAGTGAACGAGTGTTTGTCGTTCATCTTTCGTAATCACATGGTGCCAAGAATCAATTATAGCTTCAATAAGTTGTCTTTTATTGGATGGACGTTTTTTTCGTACAAGAATTTTCAAACGTCGCCACAAATTTTCAATTGGATTGAGATCAGGGCTGTTTCCTGGCAATGGTAATATAACTATGCTTTTATTTTGAAACCATGCTTTGCATACTTTTACTGTGTGGCATGGAGCTGAATCCTGCTGAAAAAAAATGATGCGTTGTTGGTGAAGAGATCCCTGATGGAAAGTATCAATTTTGGTTCCAGGACAGTTTCGATGTATTTTTTGGCATTCAGGATGCCATCAATCACTTGAATTCGGCCCACACCATTTGCAGACATACATGCCCAAATCATGACATTTGTTGGGTTTTTTGTAGTTGCTTCAATGCAATCAGGATGAAGTGCGTCCCCTACTCTACGTCTCACGTATTTTCTACCATCACTACCAAAGAGCGATATTTTACTCTCATCGCTCCAGATTACTTGCTTCCATTGATTTTCTGACCATTTAATGTGTTCTTTTGCCCACTTAACTCATTTTTTGCTATGCTTTTGATTTAAATATGGTGTTTTCCTTGGAATTTTAGCTTGTAGTCCAAATCCTGATAACCTTCTTCTTACTGTTCTTGAACTTACTGCAATACCCGCTGCATTCATTTCACATCTAATGGCATCTGATGAATTTTTTCTATCTTGAAGGCATAGCCGTTTAATTTTTCGATCGGCAGTAGCACTTGTGCATCTTTTTCGGCCTGATTTGGCCTTATTTTCCACTGATTTCATTTTTTCATAACATAAACAGAACTTTCGTACACCAGAACAAGTCACTGAACCACCAACTTGTCTTGCAATTTCAGCATAAGAGAGGCCATTTTCTCTCAATATGACAATTTGGCTTCTTTTTGTAGATGTCCAATTAGTTCTTCTTGTTGATGACATTGTTTAAAATTAGTTTAATTAGAAAAAAGGACTTTAAATATTCAAAAACAGCAATACTCTATTTAATTGTACTAGTATGCATCATTCCGCAAAATATTTCCACAACAATAACTCTTTTACCATCCAAATAACCTAAACTATAGTTACAGACATTTGATTGGTCCTCAGAACAGTGTTTGTGATTAGCTAGTACGCTTTTATTACAAAACACGTCGTTATTCAAAACGATTTGTGTTTGTTTGTTCTACTAAAATGAGCATAACTTTTCTTGTAATACAGATATTGTAATACTGTTTTTATTATTAAATTCTACATTAAATTACCTTCAATTTGATATATAAACTTGGTATTTAAGTGAAAATTAATATATTCTACGAGCACACAAATTTGAAAAACATGAAACTTTCAAAAAATGTTCAAACTTTTGGCCACCACTGTATTTATATAGTGAATAATCATTTACTAACAATGTGAAATCAAAAATTGATTAAAAACGCTAAGTAAGTAATATTTAACCGGTAAATAGACTGACTTAAAATAAATTCATATTACAGAAAATTATTTATTTATTGATACTTCAGAAATATAATTTATGCATTAATATTAGAAAAATACAATTATATATAAATATAAAAAAAAATATAATATACATAAATAAATTTATAATATAACAAATTTGATATATTTTGTAAAACGAGAAAGTTCTTTTCAATTTTATTGTAATATTTTATGAATAATTATTCTCCTAAAGTAAATATAAACCAGAATCAAAATGTTAGCCTTCGTTCGCTCTGAATGAAAAAAAAATAGTAAAAACGTAAAAAATAGACCAGTTTGACCACCAAAAAATATTTGTTTTGCAATGGCGGTGAACATAAATGTTACATAACATTTTGTAGTTATAAAAACAATTAAAAAATATATAATAAAAAAAATTCAAGAAACTTTTATGTTTACTAATGTGTTATGTTTTTTGTACTATTATGTTCACTATATTTTTCTGCGATCAATTTCATTAAATATTAATTAACGTATATCCGCTTCTAATTAGATGACTTTTTTTGAAAATTAGATTTCTGGGTTTAGCGTTACATTCCGTGCATAGGTGTGTAATTTTCAAACCGGTAAATGGAGTATTTTTAATTTTTTTTAATAAAGGTTCAACTGTCCCAGTAGATTAAAAATGTGTGTTTTTTATTTTCTGCCAGGTGTTTCTCATTCAAATTGACGTGTTCAAGGGAATTATTTTTCTGCAATCGAATTAATGAAATGATAATTAAGGTCTTTGGTTGTAGTTGAAGAAATTTTACAAAAATTACTTTTTTGGATTCAGCATTAAAAATACGCATACATGTGTTTATTTAAAATCGATAAATTCAATATTAAAAAAAAAAAAATTCTATAGAGCCGGAAAAATGCCTAGTCCGCCATCTTTGGGCTGTGGAAACAGATGTCAGACTGTTCGTCTGTGGTTTTCCAATGCAAAGAAATTAAACTAATTTATTCAAATCGCTTTTTAAATGATATTTACACTTCTAGTATGTGTAATAAATTTTTTTTTAGAAATTCTGAAGTATAATTTTTTTTTCTTGTGTGTTCGAAATATCACATTCCTAGGTGAAATAGTTCATGAGATAGGGGTGTCCATCAAACGTGCACTCTATTATCGCCATTGCAATGCTGTAACTATGGCAACCCTTCCCTCTCTTCTGGAGTTTCTGAATGAATTTTCTTTGCGGGTTGATTAAATTTTATGCGTTAGTTGAATATTTTCCATTAATGAGGGTTTTTTAATTAATATCTGGCGTTATCTAAGACTTTTTCAAAATTTTATGATTTTTCGTGTGGCAAGAGGTATTCAACTGTAAGTACACAAAATTTCTACTCTCTAACTTATACAGTCGTATACAGGCTCTGTAACGGACAGACCAACATACAGACATAGCAGAGAGACGAATAGGGATTCGTTAGATGAACAAATCCCCAAAAACATGTGGCTGGCGCTGACTACCTACCCCTCTCTATTTTAAGATGGTTTTTAATTTTTCTAATTTTTGTTCGACATAAAAGAAACATATGTTTGTCAAGATGCGTAAAACTAATGTATTTTTACTAATACATATTTAAATATTATTGTACTTTAATTACATTCTCGTTGCACTAAAACGAATAAATTTAAAATAGAATCAATTAAATGTAAAAAATTAAATATAAAATAGACATGCTTTCATTAATATTTACAAAAAAGTCAACTTATATTATAAAGCACAAATGTGTGCATTGCTCAATGCTGACCTCATAATGATGTGGGCAATAGCGTGGTTAAAATGGATTAATGTTGCAACAATGGAGCTACTTTTTAAATTAATAAACAATCGTAACGTTATTTCTATGGGGAAAATGCAAGTTTTGTACCGGCGCGGCGTTGCCCCACCTTAGAGATCGAATTAAAAAAAATCAATGTCCAAGTCATGTATTACTCTCAGGAGTACATATATGTTCATGTACATATATGTACATTGCAAAGCTCTCTGTCAATTGGAAGTGCGTGAAAAATGAGTAACAAGATTTGACTGCCACTTACATACATAAATGTAAGTTAAAAGAAAGCATGTAAAAATATGAAGAAAAAATTGTGGTTGGTAATATAGACAGAATTTTTTCCTTTTTTTTTCGGAACATGAGCTGAACACACACAAAAAAAAAATGGTACTTTTCCGTTATACGGACACCACTGTCGCCAAGCATACATTTACATACATTTAATACATACATTTACATACATTTAATACATACATTTACATACATTTACATACATACATACATGTACATACATTATACATTAGCATACATTTTGGCATGGTGTCCATATAACGAAAAGTACCCAAAAAACAGTTTAAAAGAATTAATTGAAAAGGGAGGGGGATCGGCCTAATTCTTAAAGATTTGTTATTAACTCAAAATATCATTCATACTACAAAATGTAAAATAAATTCAGAGGATCAGTAAGAAAAAAAATGTTTAGATTTAAAAATCTTATTTTTTGGTCTCTTTAAATGTAACAATCTGTGTTATTTATACTACACAGTACTTTAATGGTAGGTGATTTCTTTTAAAGAAAAACTTATAAATTTAAAACTAATCTACAGTATACGTATATTTTCAAGTATTTATCTTTTCTTATAAGTTAAATCTTTATTACAATGACAGATTTAATTTTAATAATTAAACCTTGAAAATAATTGAAATGTAATCTATTAAAAGTAATAGTATTGATGAAATGATTCTTTCTTTATTTACGTTCATGGAAAATATGCAAGAAAATATAAAACAGTATCGTATTTCATAGAAATCAGAACGGATAATTGGTTATTGTTATTATGTAATTTTGATTTCTTATTATATTTCTGGTGATTGAAAATAAATAAACCAATATTCTATCGGTATCTTTCGTATGAATTAATTTTATAAAATTATTTGTGCATCTTTTACTTAAGGCAGTGTTTACTATATTTGGCCAAAATAAGCTTGCTCTTTGGAAAATTTTTGTTTTGAACTAGAAGTTTTTGCACTATATTTACACAAGCTTCATGAATTTTGTCAATAGAAAATATTAGAAACTTGGCTTTATAAGACGGAGATTATGGTCAAGTGCACGCTTTGCATCAGTTGAGATTTTGGGCTCTTTTTTTCGGAGCCTGCCAGAACCCGAAAAATTTTGTGGTATCAGAGACCGGATTCGATACCAGAAATACACAATAGAAAATTATCAATAACATTATAAAATTGTTTGAAGATTTATTTTCTCATTTAAAAAAAATATGTCATCTTGCATAGAAATAAGTATACATCCTAAATACTCCCCCATGACGAACGTTTTGTGATTTTCATGTTCCTGAAAATCTGTTTAAATTAGCAAAATCTTTTATTTATACCAAAACACTGTCAGATATCAGCAAAAGTTACAGTTATTATTCTTTTAAAATATCATTGTAAAATTGTGGCAGAAAGACATTAGTTCTGTTTTCTCCAATCAGAAAGAGAAGGTAGTCAAAGGATATCTCACTGCTTCTTTATGTTACTAACACTGTCCGTGCAAAGGCATCAGAATCATGTAGAATGTTTCCTTTATATGCCATCATTAACATTTTTTGTCCTTTTCAAAATTATTTTTAAAGAATTGTTAATCAGTGTAAAAAACTTAAAGTTTATTCATGTTTCACATACAGCAAGTTTTGCTTTCCTTTTCAATTTGTGAATAAATAAAATTTTTATCTTCAGCCCGAGCACGAAGATTGGCGTAACAATTGAATCCGCCTCATTTCTACTGTGCACTTCCAATTGGGTGGTAATTTTTCTCACGATTTATTCATCTGGAACTGATAGTTCTGTAATATAAAGATTATAATATTCTCCGGTGCTTTATATCAACATTTACTGTTCAAAAGCTGATGATTGTCAAAAAAGCAACATATTTTTTAAAGTATTATTTCGTGTTTATTTTTAAGTTTATTTCTCTATAAAAATATTTATTAACTATTAGTATAGAATTATTAAAATCAATATATATTATTGGTATAAGTTCCAGCAAAATGTGCTTTTTTGATTTAAAAAAAAAGAGAGAGAGAGAGAGAAAATGACTACCGCCCATTTCGGCGTATACTTTGGTAGTTTCTCCGTCACATGAAGAAATGAGAAATATTTCCGAGTGACAATATTTATGGAACTTGTCTAAACTTCAGAAAATATATTGTAAAAACACCGGAGATGATATCTTTATCATAGTTTCAAAATCCAGAATAACATGTTTTTTTTTTTTTTTTTTTTTTTTTTTTAAATAGTAAACATCTCATATAATTATCAACATAAGTACCTTGAAAAACAAAACCTTAATTAGAGGTATATGAATGATTTAGGAGCAATAGTTCAAGATGATTTAAGTTTAAAGAAAATTCTAGTAATACTATACTTCTCCAACATTTTGAAACATAATTTTTTTTTCTAAATATTCCTAACATTTTATCTCATTTTATAGAAAATTATTCTATTTCTGACCTCTGACAGTCTCAAGATGTTTCGTTCAGCGGTTATGGAGATATTATGAGCGCAGTACCATAATTTTTACTCCGTGATAAAAGCTTTTGAAACTTTTAAATTAAGGAGAAACACTTAGAAATGCGTTCATTCTTCGTGTAATGATTTTGATGCACCGTATTGCTGAAACTTAAATTCAGTATCGAATTGTTCAGAATTCTATGTTTGACTTAACACTTTCACTTAAGGCACCCTATAAATAGTACATGTCTTTAAATTTACTATTATTTTGTATTTACAATTACTTTTGTTATTATTTGCATATAGTAATGATAGTAGTATATGTCTTTACATTTACTATTTTGATTTTATGTTTCAGCATCTATTATACAGTGTGTTTATAATGTCCCGGACCCATTTTGATGTTTAATAACTTATAAAATAAGGAAGATATAAACATATAAACAAACTTATGGCATTTATTGATGGTATAACTCATATATTTTCCTTTTCAGGTTTGAATATCTTTACTTTTGTAAATATCGTCTGTGCGTGTGGTTAATTTCAGATAATTTCATTTTCCAGTCTAAATATCTGTACTTTTCTAAATATCCTCTGCTT
This sequence comes from Maratus michaelseni, assembly GCA_963931845.1. Classification (NCBI taxonomy): domain Eukaryota; kingdom Metazoa; phylum Arthropoda; class Arachnida; order Araneae; family Salticidae; genus Maratus; species Maratus michaelseni. Next base: position 306,192,780 of record OZ007588.1, read on the forward strand.
ATTAATTGCATTTTTCTCTCTTTTGTTTTTGGCAACTATTGCAATGTTATGTTTACTTTTGATGTGTTTGTTCTATGTTACTTCTGTATGTGATGTTTTATTCGAGCGGATATTAAGGAGAATGCATACACCACAAGAGAAAGCACAGATTTTATGGTGGTTCATAGAAACAAAATTGATAGTGCAAGCACAGAGAAATTGCAGAAGAATTTACCAAAAAGATCCTCCATCCAAAAGCAGCATCTTGCGGTGGAAAAAGAATTTTCTAGAAACTGGAAGTATCGCAGATAAGAAACGTTCCGGACGTCCCTGCACAAGTGATTTTGATGTTGCGCGTGTCAGAGACACATTTTTACACAATCCTAGAAGATCTGTGAGATCAGCACTAAAAGTTTAACTTTTATTGTGCATAATGAAACTTTTTAAGTCTATCTAATCATTTATGTTATTAATTTTAATCTATCTTTATTATTTTATGAGTTATTAAACATGAAAATGGGTCCGGGACTTTATAAACACCCGTATTAAAATCTGACTTTGTATTTCACCGTTACTTCTTCTGGGATATCGAACGTTGGACGATGAAGTTAACACTAGTTATCTGCGTGGATCCGATGATATCATATAAGGTCTCGGAATTTTAAAATTGGAATTCATTTCCAAGATATTAAATTTTCTTTTGTATTTTTTAAAATGACATTTCTGTAATATTGGCAACTAAATTACTCTATTTTTGGGTTACAATAAAAAACTAGTCGTTGGGGGCCACCGTAATACTTACCCATCATGGATATGCATAATGTAAAATATTAAAATAAAAATGTGTAAACTACTTATAAAATGCATTGCAATTCAAATAAAATCGTGGCTTGATGACGTCACAAACTTTAAAGGCTCGTTTACTGAATTGCTTGAAAGAGGTTTTTCCGTATAACTCCAAAAATAATAATCCTATTAACTAGCGGTTTATTGCATCTGATTAAGCGTCAAATTTCCAATTAAAATATATCTTTGAAGTGAAATTTGGATGAAATACAGGGTCATGAAAAATCGAAGAGTGTGGAAAATAGGATTCCAAATATCTCGGCAACTCATTATCCGATCGACTTCATGCTTTATTCAAAATTTATGTTTTTTTATTGTCTTTAATATTCATTTCTTAAAATAAACAATTTCGAAAATTTTTATATACCTTTCATCAGAACGAATATTTCGAGAGTCCGAAAAAAATTGTTCCGGTTAATCGAGGTTATTGAAATGAAATAGGCTTCTTCCCATTACTACATACTAAGTACATACCAAATTGCAAGTCTCTATCTCAATTTTTTTGGGAGATAGAGAGTTTACAGACACACAGACACACACACAGACACACACACAGACACACAGACGGACGGCAAAATTTTTTTTCTAAAAATATGTTTTTCGGAATCACCAGTGTCTGAAACGTGTAAATCCGTCAAAAAAAATTTTTCGATTTTCAAAACGATTACAAGACTTACCCTATACTACGTATGATGGGTAAGTAAAAAGAAAAGCGATATGGATCATTAAATTTTTTGAAGTTATTTTCTCATTAAAAATGAAGAGAGAAATTGATATCAATTTAAATAAATGGTGAAAAAAAATCCTGATTAAATAAAAATTTCAAAGAAATATAGAAGAAACAAAACCTATTTTTACATATTCATGCTTCATAAATCAATTTATTGTACGAAAAAACAATCGTCTGTCGACATGTTGATATTTAGAAACTATAACATCGTAGGTTTTTTTGCTTCAGCTTTACATTCAGCCAAGGAGGAAGATTTAAAATCCTCGCATTTAAGTGAACAATTATTGACCCCTATTCACAAAAATCGAATTTAAAGAAAAAGCACTATTTTCAATTAATTATTTTTAAAAGATGGTGGTTAAAACGTTTTACAAAGACACTTAAAGTAAAATGATCTATCGGGCAAAAATGACATTTTTTTACTTGTAAATATTTATTTTTTTCAAAAAACTAAAAAAATATTTTATAAGTTTATCAAACTTACGTTATTTTCATTTTAATAGCTAAGAAATTAGAAACCAAATCTTAAAAATACAATGTAGTTTTGACAAATAAATTTTGCATAAAAAAATCAACCGATCTGCATTTAGAATTTCTTACTTGAAAAAGTATATATAATAAAATTAATGTTGTAAATGTTTTTTTTAAATATGCAGTAATATTGAATTTCTTTTTTTCTCAAGAAATCAGAAGAACTCGTGCACTGTAAATGCAACACTTCTGGTTAAAACGAACCTACACTGTTAAAAATTTGCAGCAAACTGTCCAGTCATATGACCGTTTTAAGAGAAAACGGTTACATAACCGTAATTTAACTCTGTTCTGACCATATTATTGACCATATTATTGTCAGAATAGTGTTAAATTACGGTTATGTAATTGTTTTCTATAAAAACGGTCAAATGACTGGGCAGTTTGCTGCCAATTTTTAACAGTGTAGTTTAGTAATAAAAATAGAAAATTTTTATTAAAGCTGTATAAACCGTTGCTGAGAATTTTATTTCAAACATGTGTTTCAATCATTAAACTAAAAAATAGGGTTACTTTTCCGGACTAATAATTTATGATAAAAAAAGAAAATAATAAAGGGAAAGTATTATGTTTATTTAATTCTCGTGTATTAAAACTCATCTAAACGTCTCCGAAAAATCTTCTACAGTTATAGGAATAGTAGGCAATGTAATTACTGGCATATTTGTTAAAACTTAATTTTTCTCTCAGTTTTGATTTATTCTACATTATTATTATTATTATTATTATTATTATTATTATTATTACTATTATTATTTTACGAAAAATTAATTTTCCCAGAAAAAAAATATAATCGGATCCGAAACGACTATTATAAAAAAAAGAAATTTGATTTTTTTGACGCATTAAAGGGATGTTATCTCCTTAACAGATTAAATATGTACTAAATCATTAGAAACCTTTCAGTTTCCCAAAAAAGTATCAACAGATAAAACAAATGTTCTTTCAAATATACAGAGACTGTTCGAACTTTTTTTAGACAAGTTTGATAAATCATTTAAAAGTGGAATGATTTTGGAGGAAAAACATTCTGACAACAACTAATTACTTGTAATTCATATTATCATCTGATACTTTCAAATTTATTTTTCTTTCAAGATGGAGAATGTAGACAAACTATGAATCGGAGGATACGTTTCTTTTATTTTCCCGAAAATAAATATTTTTATTCGGAAGTTACCAACAGATAAAACAAATATACAAAGGCTGTTCGCACATTTTTTAGACAAGTTTGATAAATCATTTAAAAGTGGAATGATTTTGGAGGAAAAACATTCTGACAACAACTAATTACTTGTAATTCATATTATCATCTGATACTTTCAAATTTATTTTTCTTTCAAGATGGAGAATGTAGACAAACTATGAATCGGAGGATACGTTTCTTTTATTTTCCCGAAAATAAATATTTTTATTCGGAAGTTACCAACAGATAAAACAAATATACAAAGGCTGTTCGCACATTTTTTAGACAAGTTTGATAAATCATTTAAAAGTGGAATGATTTTGGAGGAAAAACATTCTGACAACAACTAATTACTTGTAATTCATATTATCATCTGATACTTTCAAATTTATTTTTCTTTCAAGATGGAGAATGTAGACAAACTATGAATCGGAGGATACGTTTCTTTTATTTTCCCGAAAATAAATATTTTTATTCGGAAGTTACCAACAGATAAAACAAATATACAGAGGCTGTTCGCACATTTTTTAGACAAGTTTGATAAATCATTTAAAATTGGAATTATTTTGGAGGAAAAAATTCTGACAACAACTAATTATTTGTAATTCATATTATCGTCTGATACTTTCAAATTTATTTTTATTTCAAGATGGAGAATGTAGACGAGCTATGAATAAACGGATATGTTTTTTTAGGGTTTCGTTCATCTCACGAAACCCTATTACCCCCGCTCTGTTGTCTGTCCGTCACAGAGCCATTCTCAAAAAGTATGTAACTTACAGAGTTGAAACTTAGTGTATAAATCTGAATAGCAGCTGTAAAAAGCTCAAAATATTAAAATTTGAAAAATTCGTATTATTTTAATAAATAGAGAAAAAAAAAACCCAAAATTCTAACAGCCTTTTCCTATTAAGTTGAAACATTTTTCGTTATAGCAGATGCCAAAGATTTAAAATCCACAATGAAATTCTTTCTACAATAATTAATTTTCTATCAGACGATTTTCACGTGAAAAATGAAAATGAAATAAAAAGTTTCACCAATTGAAAAAAAAGATAAATATGAAATAAAATTGATTGACGTCATAGTCGTAATAAAACGGAAAATGTCTAAGATTTCTCAACAATACAAGGAGTATGAGTAGTATGTGTAAGTGGACAAAGCAGATTAACATCACGTCATTAGAGAATTAAAAAGAAAATCTGACGTCATATAGGTACTGATTTTTCAAATGTTTGAGAATAATACAAAGCGAGTATCAATATAAATAATATATAATAGTAAATATATGAGTTTGAGAAACATATTTAATCGTGATAAAAATCCGATTATGGAAATATTCGCATATTTTAACATTTTGAAGGTGTACAATTTGTTTAATTTTGAAATTAAACTTTAATTTTTTTAAATTAAATTTAATTTTTTTTAATATTGCATTTAGTCCGTATGACGGATATTATTATGACAGAATATAATAGCGGGCTTGGACCGCTATCGGGCTGGTTTAGATATTCGAAAAAAGGAAAAAAATAGACCGGTAAATTTTTACTTTATAAAAAACATGACTTTTTTTTTGTTGTTGCTAAATGAAATTTGTTTGAATTTATTAAAGAAAGGATAAAGTGTTTTGAAAGGAATATTAAACGAAACCCTTTGAGCGATCTTCGATCACACTTACCCACTTGTTTTTGTTTTCCCGAAGAGAAATACTTTTATTCAGAAGTTTAAAATGATTGGAAAGCGCATAGTATAAAAATTTCTACGTGCAAAATAAACACTACTATTAATCGGAAAGTGCTATCTCAAAATCAGTACTTATATATAGTAAAAGTATTCTAAATGAAAAAAAAAAGAAAAAAAACACGAAAAAAAGTCATTTCACAGCTGAAAACGAAGTTTCAAGTAAAGATTTGTGACTGTCGCAAATGTCCCTTACAATGGGAAAATAAATATAAGATTTTTTTAATTGCTTGAAAGGCGTAAAGCCAACATAGTGAAAAAGTACCCAAGTCGGGACTCGAACCCGGGTCATCAGTATAGTTAATTGCTTAAAAGGCGTAAAACCAACATAGTGAAAAAGCTTATTATACACATACTTTTACAAGCATGTTTGTGACCTTGCCAACATGTTATAGTGAAAAAGTGTCAGGCTGAGTATCACTCCCAAGTGGTTTAGTTGGCTATAATGATGACCGGGATTCGAGTCCCGGCTTGGGTACTTTTGTACTAGGTTGGCTTTACGCCTTTTAAGCAATTAAAAAGAAAAAAAAAGAAATATTGTGAATGCAAGGTGTGAGAAATTTTCTATGAAAAAATTTCCAAGTATTAAATACATATTTAAATATAAGAAGTTTGAACAAAAATGATACAATCAATTCATCATACTATTAAGATAATGTGTTACGTCCGATATTTACAGAAAAAATTCCTTTTTACTTTTTAAATATCAACGACTTTTAAAAAGTGAGACTGCACCAAGGCAAACCGCCTTTCATACTTCGAAAAGTACCACTGTATTCATTGAAAAAATAAAAACTTACACACGTATTCAAAATATTCCTAAGAAGTCACCTGACGTTTCGCTTATAGTTTATTGTGCATTTGGTCTGCTGAAAAGAGCTCTTTCAAAGTGCAAAACCACCCCGAATGATGGACTCTGGAAAGTGATGATAGAGAAATAAAATATTCCTAAGAAGTCATCTGGCGTTCGCCTATAGTTTATTGTGCATTTGGTCTGCTGAAAAGAGCTCATTCAAAGTGTAAAACCACCCCGAATGATGGACACTGGAAAGTGATGATAGAGAAATGGCAAGCAATACCCCTGTAAATTTTACAAAAAACCTTCCATCAGAAAAAACATGACGCAGAATTAGAATCCGGAAGCAATATTATCAGGTCCATCATTTAAAAAAAATAATAATAATTACATTTTAAACATTAAAAAATAAAAATCTTCTAAAGAAATGTGTGAACACCTTCTGTAAACGACAACTACTAAAATAATTTTATTATGAATGTTTCAACTGCTAAAATGTAATACTTACCTGAACATATAATTACCAAAGAGACTATTTGTAAATAAATAATTGAAAATTCCATGAATATTCTAAGTACAATTCGTTTTGGTAATGTACTGAAAGAACACACACTATCAAACAATTTACGTTGAATCAATTCATCACGAGTTGCGGCAATTAATTCAGAAAATTTAATTAACTCTTGAAATTATTTCTTGAAACGCTGGAATTCTGAATACAATTATCAGCATACGGAAAAGCGTAAAACCTTTTTATTCTGAGGTTTTTGATACTTACCTCATGAATTAGTTAATGTCGCCTGCGTTTAATTAAATATTTATGTAAAATGTATTAAAACGGAATGGGAAAATTAATTTAGTTTCTTTCATTTCAACTGTCATTCAGATAAGAGATTCAACTATTAATCTTATCACCTTAAAAGTTGCTTTTCTACGGTTGTAATCTGTCTGGGAATCTATACACATTAGAGAAAAATAAATAAAATATACACATCACAGAAAAAAAAATTGTTGATTTTACGGCATAATACTGGCATCCCAGCTGCCAGTATTGTGTATTGTATCGTAAAATTAACAGTAATAAACAGTAAAATAAGCAGTGTAGATAAAAGGTATAGAGTAGACAATAAATTTATCCAAAATATTTTTGAATGAATATGAATGCCAACATAAGTCCTACATTTTAGTTAGAAAACGATAATTATTTATTATTGAACTGTATTTTAATTTCTATTTTTCAGTACGATAACAACTTCAAAAAAAGTTTCAAAGAGTTACACGTACTATAACTAGTAAACCTGCAGATCAGGGGCCTCAACGTCAGCTCTGCAAGTCATTGTTCTTTAATCACATTTTTCTTAATATTTAACATCCTACAGTCCTCAATTTAATTTTTTTTTAAATTACATACTTATAAGCATATAAAATTCTTCGAAAGTTACGGAAATTAGAATCGTTAAACTAAACACGGTGTTATGCAATGATATTCTAAAATTCTGATAAAGTACTTATTCTTTTAATTCTTTTGATAAAAAAAGGGATTTCTTCAGGGGAGGCAGAGTCTTCCTAAATCCCCCGTAGTCTCATTAAATTTACATGCGTAATTTCCTATTGATTGTGCGAATGATTATAGTATGTCTTGTTTTTACACTGTGATTTTGTTAGGATAAGCAACAGTTTGGAAAAGAATTTAATGTTATATTAATATCCAAATAGCAATATTTACTTACCTGTCAACCAAGAAAGACCTACATTTGATGCATAAGTTGAATAAAAGCTCATGTATGAAATTAGCGTATCGAAATTTAAACTGAATCTACTATATTTCACTTATGTCTAATTTAGAAATGTAATGTTTTAACTTTTTTTTTCGGAAAAACTGTTTTGATGGTCAACTTATATAATATTTAAGATGTAAGATCTTATGTAAGTACATCCTGATCTACTACCCAATTTTACATTCTATAGCTATATTATTCATAAATCACTCAAAAATAGGCATATTTCGAAACTTTTATATCCCCTGGGTAATCATTCATAATCGTGTCCACTGCCAATTGACTATACAGCAAGCGGGATTTGGCGTTATAAAGTATTTTTCTGTGATAGTATTTTAAAAGTAACATCACTAAATTTAAATCTCAGTGTTAATGCATCATATAACTATAACCGAAATGTTCGACTGTATATTTTGATGCGTATTACTACTCTAATTTCTTTGGAGTAACCATCTCGTTGTAAGAGAAATTTTACCCTATTTTTAAAAAAATACTAACTTTTCAACCACGAACCATCCGCATCTGTTGCAGAAATTGCATAACATGTCAGTTAGGAAACATACTTTTACAAATGTAAATTTCTACTACGAGACTTGAATCCAAATTAGACACTTTCAAAGTTGTTATAATTTTCGTTTGGAAAAAAATGTTTTGGTGATCATTCTATACTAGTTAAAAGAGAACTTTTATCCAAATAATTCTTCATCTATTTCACTGAAATCACCCGAAAATTAGCTATTTTGCTAAAAACGTATTACGGCTAAATCGTGCGATTTACTTGAATATTATTATTTTGATATGCTTTGAAATAGAGTTGCAAGACAACGATTAAATTACATAAGAAAATAAAAGGAAATTCATTTTAAAATTTGTAAAAAAAAGGGGAAAATAAAATATTTTGTATTCTTCGAACATATGCATATATTTTCCCACTAATTTGAACAATTATTTTCTAAATTACAATAATTTGGCAAATTTTCTATGCGATTAGACATATTTAAAGCCCTTATATCGAAAATTTAGCATGCACAACTTACCTTTTAAACCCATTAATTAAATACGCCATTTTATTTACAACGAATGGAAATTTTAAAAATAGTCTGAATTCCCATAGGAAAGCATTATGACATGAAAAGCAATGTTCCATATTTTTCGAACGAATGAACAAAATTATTACAGAATTAACAGAATTAACCAAAGACTATACAGTTAATTCCGGGTACCTCGCCAACATACCTACCAAAAATCAACCTAATCGGACTATTTTTTTGGCAGTTATCGTAGAACAGACAAAGAAACAGACAGACAAACAGACTGCAAAAACTTTTCGCGTCTCCACAGTGAGCCACAACTGACGTTTCGGCAATTAAATGCATTTTAGAAGCAACCCATTTATTTGTATATTAGTGTAATATTGTTAAATTGAATAAATTGTCGTTTGAAAGATTTAAATAAAATATCGGGAATGTTGTGAATTTCTATTTAAAATTAAAACGATTTTCAATTAAATAATTAACCATTTTTTACATCTGAAAGCCAGACCAGATTATTTAAATTTCTTGAATATCATCAGTATATGATTGTATTTATTTAATTATAATATGGAGTAAAATTTCAAAGAGAAAATTTCAAAGAGAAAATTATAATTTCTCTGTTTATTTATATTTTAAAAATATATCAGAGCAATATATAAGGGAATTTTTTTTAAATATTTCGTCTACAAAAGCCAGGATTTAAACATCTGTATCGGTTTAACATTATAAAATATTATTATTATTATTTACACTTAGCGTTATCAACTTAAATAAAGTGCTAAAAGTGTGTTACCATTTGATAAACGAAAATGAGTACAGTTTTTGATATGTTGACGCTACTTTATGCAAAATATGTATTCATATCCGTAAAAAAAAAAAAAAAAAAAAAAAAAAAAAAAAAAAAAAACAATATTCCTAATCTAATGTTAACTTTGTTATGATTTTATAGTAAACAATCTGCGAATAAAAGCGGGGAGGTATCTTTTTTTATGAAACGGACAGTACAGTGAACAAATGATAAAACAAAAATGCCCCTATAATATTTTATTACTAAATTATCACAGATACCATTCGATTTGGGATTGTGTCTTTTATAAAACTGTATGAATAAGGATTTTGTGTGTTGAAACAGATACAAAGTTTCAAATTTCCAAAGCTAATAGCTATTTTTTACGTGTAAAAAAAAAAAATAAATAAATAAAAAAAAAAAAAAAAAAAAAAAACAGAAAAATTTCTAACTTATACTGATTTTGGTTTTATTTTTTTTAGGGTATTTTAATATAGAGAGATAAAAAACAAAAAATCTAACAGCTTTTTCCTATTCAATTTAAACATTTTTTGTTATAGCAGATGCCAACAATTGAAAATCCACAATAAAATTATTTCTACAATAATTCATTTTCTATTGAATGATTCACAATTGTAAATCTGTTGTTGTGTAAATCCACGTGTAAAATTAAAATGAAATAAAAAGTTTCAACAATTGGAAAAAAAGATGAATATGACGTCATATTGGTAGTGTTAGGGAAATTTTCAAATATTTATCAGTAATACAAGGAGTATCAGTATGTGAAAGTACAGAAAGCAGGTTAATATGATGTCATTAGATAATTAAAAACAAAATTAATCTGACATCATATTGGATGTTTAACGTACTTTTTTCAAATATTTGAGAATAATACAAGAGTATCAATATGAGTAATAGAGAAAGCAAGTAGATATGACGTCAGCAAGCGTTTATAACGTCATATGAGTTTGAAGAACGTATTGAATCATCGATTATGGAAATATTGGTACATTTTAACATTTTGAAGGTACATACAACACGTTTAATTTTGAAATTGATTTTTTTTTTATATCGCAGTTAGTCCACATGAGAGATATTATTATGACAGAGTATTATAGCGGGTATAATATCATTTCATAAAAACCCCAAAGCAAAAAAGGAGTAGAAATCGTTTACATGATTTTTATTATCATTTCTACATTTGACTACGCTGTTTTATTTCCAAGTTTAATACGCTGGTCCATTAATCTATTTTTTTTTTAAATTACTGTTTGCATTTGAAACCTTTACATAACATTACATTATAATTATTATTTCAGAAACTATTAGAAATAATTAACTTTAAATATAATAATTGTATAACATTGAATTTGAAATTTCACTTGTAAAAATGTCGTTTGTAACATAATCAATTTACAAGTCATTTCTTATTCCTCGTTAGATATTTTTAGAACCCTTGTAGTACAATCGGTTTCATATGACAGAATGCAGATTTAGGTCATAAATGAGCAAGATGAGAGAAAGCTGTCAACAAGTCACGGATTTAAAACCAATTAGATTTTCAGAAATTTGAAGAAAATATCGAGAAAAAGAGCATATATTTGCAATCAATCATAATACATTAACCCATAAATCATAATTTATGTTTTTCGTGACAGCATGTAATTTATCATTTTGTTGATTTTTGTTTTAAAATGTATAAGATTTCGACATGTGTTGAAAGTCAGGGATTAGACAGTCTCTTAAGAATAAAATTGCTAATAGAAAAAAAAAGGGTAACTTTGAACTTTCTCAAAAGACACAAATAATATATCATTTTATACAGCAATGTTTAATTTTTCAACAGATAAACTTTAAAAGATTTTGGTTAAGCGCATTTTTTTCCGAAAAGTAAAGTTCGCCTGTCAATAAGCAACCATAATGTTCTTTGATTATGGAACTATAATAGTTTAGCCGACAAGTTTTTATTTTTGGACAAATTTATTTAAACAAATAAGTGTAACAAAAATATACGGGTTTCACTGATGTAAACTAAAGATAAATATACAATAATAAAGTTGTAATAACAGCACACCAGTTAGCAAAACACTACAGGATAATTAGAGATGAATGGTGCAAATGAATTGTCGTTTGATATGTCTCTTGCATAGGCAGCCCCTCCCTTCACACTGTTTAATCCACATTCTGATTTTGTAATGGTGAGTAGCTTTTTTAGAAAACTTGTTCCGGAAATGTCTCTATACGACTGCTGTCGGTGAATTTTCTACGTATTACAAACACACAGTGAGAATTTTCTTTCGCTTCTGTTGTCATTTTGAATAAAAATAACAAAATTTGCATTTTGCCAAACGAAACTTGCAAAGTTACACATTCACCTTATATTAGTATTTATGATATAAATTCATTACGGCAGTCAATACATGTTTTCTTTTTATACCATTTTATTTTGAGTCACCCTGTAGAATGAAAAAAATATCGTCATATTGAATTCATATTTCATAGAGTTGCGTTTTCCACATAAAGCTGAGAAGTAGCTCTTTGGTAACTTTGTGTACGCGCTATTGATGAATCTGTTCTTTGCAGATAGGCAGGCTTTCCTGTTAGTTTGTTGTAAGTTCTGTCTTAGTTTCGAAATCCGAAACTTAATTTAGCATGAAGTCGCTGACCAGTATATATATATATATATTTATCAGAGTAGCGGCATATACACACATTGAAATGTGATATTTTGGGCAAAAATTGGTTTAAGACTATGTTCACTATTTGATTACTGAAGTAAATAAACACTCACTCATCTAAGCAAACTAACCGATGCATTTTTTTTAAAGTTAAAGTGCTATTACACGAGACGTCAAAGTTGTCGCGATGTTAGGGCTACACAATGTTAACCTATGGCTTTCAAAGAGTTGCTCAAAAAACAAGCAACTTTTCTGGGAGCAATTTTGTCACATATAATGTCTACTTAAGTAAATGTCGAGGAATGTCGCCTGGACCAGGCAATCAAATACTTGGAAAACTGACGAGTCGAGGTAATTTAGCTCGCTTCAAATTATCCCGTGTGCGACTTTAATGCGAGTTGCCACAGTTTGGGTACTAACTCTTTTTTTAGTAAAAACTTCTAGTCTGATACACGCTCTGTGCACTTGTCGCTTCTCTATTTTGAAGATACTCTAGCCTGAAGGACAATTTAAATCAAACTCTGGCCTAGCCCTTCTGTCCTTCATAAGTAGACCCAGTCCTGTTATAGATTTCTAAGATTTTTATAATGTATTTATGAAGAAAGATACATACTTATAATTTTTTGTTTTTTATACCCCAGATAGGGGAGATAAATTGATGTCATTTCCATACCCAAATTTTTGTCTTCGCTGATGTATAATCGAATGGACAATTCTATGGGACGTGATATTTTGTTACGGAAGATTATTTATTTGATAACGTAGATGCATTTCGTATATATTCTGGTGCAATTTAAAGCTGAATACGTGGGGATATAGTAAAAAAAAAAACTATGACTATGCTATTCAATTTAATATTTTTTAATCTATTGAAAAGACATCATTTTAATTATTGCACTGTGCATTAAAAAATATCTTTAAATTTATACTTGGGCCTAAATTTTAAAACAAGCGAAGTAAGGCAGTGAAAATGATTTTATTTTGGTTCAATCGCAGTAACAATTAGAGATATTAAAAACGTTGTGCTTTTTCATTTTATGTAAAAAAATAAAAATTTGTAAGTGACATAATTGCTTTCCGAATTCAGTCACCGGATAAACATCATGCAGTCTGTTATAAAAAAGTTTATACCGCGGAAAGTAACCAATAACGTAACAATTGTTTTGTTGCACATAAGTATTATGGAAGATTCACGCTCACTTTCATATGTTGTATCGTACCTACACTGCAAAAAAAAAGTGTTGATTTTACAGTATAATACTAGCATCCCAGCTGTTAGTATTATATCGTAAAATTAACAGTAATAAACAGTAAAATAAGCAGTAATACACTGCCGCGCATGCACGGCAGCGTATACCGTGTCTTATGGTCTGTTGTACATCTTCAGAGCATACATATCAGGGGATTTTTTTACATATCTAGAACATGAGAAAAGTCCTCAGAGTAAAATAAACAAGAAAGAAAAATCATGCGCCAAGCATAGATTATGAAAATTTTTAATGCTTGCGGAATACTGCAAGGTACTTTAAAGTTTGAAGTGGTGAAAGATGATGCCCAAGTAAACAATTTGAAAAACGCATAACACATTTGAAAACTTAATTTCAGCAATTAACAAATAAAACCTGAAAGAAATATCCGAATTATTTTGTGCAGGCCTGTATATGATATGTACATTTGTAAATATACTACATAGGATGCAAAAGTTTTGTTCAGTTAGGAAACGCAAAACACAGTTGACAATTCCCCTTCAGCAATTTCCGTCACGAAAATATTCGTGTACATTCCGCCTAATGTACACGAATATTTTCGTGTAGCTTTGTATATCATCTACAGAATTTATATACACTAAGTAATATGCAAAAAATTTGTTAAATTAAAAAACGCATTCTTCAACTGAAAACGCTCTTCAACTGAAACGCCAGCAATTATTGCTCATAGACAGTAATGCAATCGAATTCTTTTGTTTGTCTCTGTAAATGAACGATAAATGATATGCTCATTATAATCTGTAGTAAGGATCTTGTGGTGGGGATTTATATAAATTTCAATATGTTTGGAATAGTGTAACATTAAAATACACTGCGAACGATTTTTCTCCGCAGATCATAATGTAACGGAATTTTTTGAGTGTTCCTGTAAACGAACTATAAATGCTAAACACTTCATTTTGAATACCGAACATACCATGGTAAACTTCAGTAAGCTACATAAATTACATGACAATCCCAGTATATTTTCGTGAAATAGAGCGCGGCCAGACAGACCGACATGCAAACTGAATTTATGAAGACTTTCAACTATGTCCGAAAGAGTAAAAAAATAGGAATATTTTTGAAAATATAGTATAATAACTGTATCATTTTTTATACAAAGAGTATCGGTAATTTAAGTCTTAAATCTGGGAATTTCGCGAAGAAATGAGGTACACGGAAAGGAATATTACTTGGTAAATAACATTTTAAGAAACGTTATTTTATTTTGAAAAGATGTATTGAAGTTTTAAAAATATTTTTCTAAGATTTTTCTTTAATGATTATTTTTTACAATTGCTTTTAAGAATTCAACCTGAAACAACAATCCTGAAATAGAATTATAAAAGATAGTAAAAACAACTGTATTATTGTAAAATAAATCTTTCACGGCAATTGCAAAAAGCAGAAATGAAAACCTAGTATTAATAAAAGAAAGCCCTTATATTTTGTGATATGAAAACTTAGTTTAGAAATCTCATATAAACTTGTGGTTTTTCTCTTGCATTTTGAGGATTCTAGAATTTAAAGAATAAGACCCATTACATGAGTGTTATTTAGTTTAAAATGTAAACATTTTTTGAAAGCTACACTGTAAAAATGCGCATTTCAAAGTTAAACTATTATGTGTAAATTAATTAGACGAACCACATTATTAATTCTTATTAAATTAACCAAAAAACTTCTAATTATGGTTCAGTTTTGAAAATTATTTAATATTTTACCAAACAAATTAAATTATTCAACATCTAATCGAACAAATAGTTGAATGCACTTACAAAATGCTATTCTACACTGTTAAAAAAAAATGCAGTAAAATTACGGGTAGAGGCCGGCAGCAGAGATTCCAGTCATACCCCGTAAAAAAAAAAAAAATCCATGCCCATCATTTTGTGCTGCCAGTAATTTTACGGGGCAAAGTAATACAGCATTATAATGCACAGGATATAATGCACTTTAAAACACAATAACATTTTACTTACTGTTCCGTAGCACGTAGCACGTTAGATAATCATCACAGAATCGCTGTTTTTTTTTCGGGTTAAAATTTTCGAAACACGAGTAAAATGAAGGGTTACACCCTAGCGGAGGACAATGTATGGGGTCGTACCGTATTTTTGCTAACATATGGGCTAGAACTGAAAGAATATGTGGATTGCTCTAAATTTTCTAAGTATCTAAGGGATAAGGCTGCTTATTTAGTGGATCAGACCGTTTTTCATCAAATAAGGCTGTTGCCCGTGAAAATTGAAGGGCAAACGCTCATAAGTTTACAGTTTTTTCTGAGAGTGTAGAGAGCGAGGGTATCCATCTGCGTGTCTAGTGATTTGAACGCTGGTTGCAAGTCAAAAAGTATCGAATGTGAAACCCTGTTTCATAGTGGGGTGTTTGTAGTCTCTGGATTTCCTGTTTAACCTTTTCAGGGGCAAGTAGTTGTGTTTATGTAATGTTGAATTCACATTAGAATTTTTGAAAACTTTTAATTGAAAATAAGGAAATGCAATTTTACAGGTTTTTTTTTTTCACCAAAGTTATGAATGTAAAATTTTATTCAAAAATTCTGATACAAACTTGATGATCTTGAAAAATATTAAGTGGGATATAATGTATCCCACTACCCTGTAACGGATTAAATGTACGTTCCGGTATGATCATACCTTTTTCTCTAAGGAATAACCACAGCTACTTTGTGGCTCGATATTTTACAATTCATTTTAAATACGGAACGGGACACATATATCCCACTGAACTAAGGGCTGGCAATGGCGCGTATACTTTTATTTTAAACAAGTAATATATAAAAAAATAATGAATGTCAATTCCTACTTAGGGTCGGTCTACTTAGGTCAACAAAGAAAATTTTTATTTTAGTTACTTTTTAATGCAATAATATCCGATAATAAACGAAGTATAAATAAACGAAGAGTGCTAATTTATTAAATTTATATCCTGCTAAATATCTTTTAAAAGAGAAATTGTTTTTCTCTCATATAAAACTAAAATTAATTAAAAAAAAATAATTAATGAATTAATATTTGAAAAAACTGTATTAATATCAAGTGTCAACCACTACAAGTTTTAAAAAAATGTATTTGAACTTGAGTGGATGAATAAAAAGTATTTTATTAACGATTGAAAATTTGAAGAAGATATATAAATATATATAGGTAGAGTGTGAACTAATAGTAGGAATTGAAGAAAACCTTTTTTTGGAATACAGTTCTAGGACGATTTTAAGAGAAAACTCAGAGAATATTTTTATAAATAGTGGTACGAATCCTCGTTAATAAAAAAGTATGCGTTGCTGACGAGTGGGATTTTCGCTAATCGTTGCCACAGATTAAACTCGGAAAATGAAACATTTGAAGTTATCCTTGTTAATAAAAGATATGCGTTGCTGACGACTGGGATTTTCGCTAATCGTTGCTACAGATTAAACTCGGAAAATGAAACATTTGAAGTTACTGAAAAAATTAATTGCTCAAAAAGTATTTGTAGGAAAATTGTTAGACAAACTGCGTTAGAAAGGTAAAAAATTGTATTTTTCTTGATATAAATTTCAAACCCACTGATTATGCCATTTTTCAAATATTGAATTTCAAAAATTTCTCAATGAAGTACCATAGCGAAAACTTCACGCGTAAAAAATAATAACAGCAATGTGTCAGCACGAGTCACAAATTATAGTAACCGTATTATTCTGTTAAAATATAAAAGTGAATTATGATGTCACGAGTGCAGGATTTTTATTTAATTCTCGACAAATACCAGATGCGCCATTTCTTTTTAGTTATGAATAATATAGGTTTATTGCCGTTATTAAAAAATGTAGCTATAAAACATATAAATCAATGGAAAAGGTAGGTAATAAATCGTACATTAAATAACTTCTATAGAACGACTACAGAATATTGTACGTTAAATAAAAAAGTAGTTTGAATTTTCTAAAATATAAATTAGAAAAAGTTTAAGAATGATAAAATTATAAAAAAATTTGGGAACATACTATTCTTCCGAAACATAAGCAAACAACAATAACAGAACATCATTTCATTAATTTTTTTTTATACTTCCTAAAAACTTATAATTGTTCGTAAAATTCTTTTACAGAATAACAAGACGGGTTTATTATTTTTTACATACATTACTATTATTCTATAAGAAGTTATATCTGTCTTTCATATCTACTTCAATGTTCACATCTACGAGAAAATAGTTTCATTTGAATTTTCTAACAGAATGATTGAATATCTTTTTTGTCCCAGTTTTTGTTCGGACTAAGAAAAGAGATGGGATGATACGATTCAATCGTAATATTTTTTCCTATTTTTCCTTGAAACATTTCATTCCATGATATCATCTACCACTATAGAATGACTGGAACCTTTTCAGAATTTCACTTACTCAGTAGCAGAAAATTTGAATGAAATATGAAAAGAATGGTGAAATACATATATAAGTTAACATGAAATGCATAGTGCATTACAGTCTAACTTCAAAATTTAAGGTTTAAAAACTTGTTCAAAGGTAAGTATACATTAACTCTTCTAAAAGACTTCTTAGAAATGTAAGTGCAAATGCTATTCACGGTTTTCTTGTCAAAATGATAACGTACATAAAAATTCGATTTGAAACTTTTCGATCATATTTAAGAATCTACTCACGTTAATCGATTTTTGAATATGTATTAAACTTTTAGTAACACCAAGCAGAAACGTAACGCATAGCTTTAAAACTTCAAAATGGGTTCTAAGGTTTAATATTTACTCTTAAATGTCACCGATGTATTCAGAAATACTACTTTGAATAAAATCGAATACTTATATTATAGAGAAATACAAAATCTAAATTTCTGCACTAGTAATGTTATAATTTAACATTATATTATAGCATTTGTTTACTTTTCAGTTAAAATCCTACTTATAAGAGTAATACATTTATTTCTTGCACTAGATTGACTTAGCTTAAAGAAACGTTAGAGAAATAAAGTATGAATAAGGAAGCTGTACATATATAGCGTTATCAAAATTTTGATAGTTTTGGCCCCCCTCACCCCCCTCTTAATGATATCGTTATTAATGTCTAAAATTTTTTCTTATTTTTTATAAGTTTGCAGTGATATAACGATAATGTTACACATTTATTATTATCATACTTTCCTGATTCAAATGAAGAGAAGAAGTCAATAAAATATCACTATTATACATGAAATAACTTTATATATCAAATAGCATCTAAAAGAGATAGTTACTATTTAAATGTATTTAATAATAGTTCATTGATACATAATGCATTCCATAATAATATTGTCTTCTTGCACTTGTTTCCTGCACGGGGAAGATTAAAGTGGAAAAAACAAGTGGACAGCATTCTTTCTTTTTCTTTACTAGTAAACACAACAAGTATAATTTCAAACATATTTCTCACCTGTTTTCTCTAACAGCAAATTATTCTACCGCACATGCGCGGCAGTGTATTACTGCTTATTTTACTGGTTATAACTGTTAATTTTACGATATTATACTGGCAGCTGTGATGCCAGTATTACACTGCAAAATCAACCATTTTTCTTTGCAGTGTAGGATGCTATTTTATCCGCAATGAAACATATTCAACTGGGTTGTATTTGTATTGTAACTGCATTTGTACATGCAAGAGTAAATAACTAACATGAAATTTAATTTTAATGGGAATGCCGTTAATTTATCATATTTCTCTGTAAAATATGTTTTTTGAAAATGGAAATGTTTACTTGATATTTGATAGCCTCCAAAAAACCTATATTCCTGGTTGAGAAATCAGAAATAATAATTCGGAAACGTTTTCAAAAATAAGTGTCAGCAAAAAACACCATTTGTTTTTATAAATGCTTCTTTAAATCTAAAAAAAAAACATATTTGTTTCTGAGGTTTCTAAAGATAAAAAATGCATTTTGGAATCATGGGTAAGCCAGAAGAGGTTGTTGTATATTTCGTTCGTGGTTATATGGTACTTTCCTAGATTAGGAAATATTCCAAAAAGCGTTTTTCATCTTTAGAAACCTCAGAAACCAAAATATTTTCGAGACTTAAAGATGCATTTATAAAAACAATGTTTCTTTTGCTGCAACTTATTTTCTGAAACATTTCAGAATAGTTTTTAGCTCACAGGCTATCAAAGCCTGAGTGCTAATGTGTCCACCGATTCTGTGTGTATGAACGTATGCATGTATGTATGTATGTACGTATGTACGTAACGCGATAACTCTTGATAGAAATAACCATTTTGCTTCAAATTTTGTTTATAGGTTCATTGTGATAAGGCGCTTCCCTGATTAGTTTTGGGGGTTCATTGGTTAAGCATAAAGGGGAAAACGGGGGGCTAACCCCCCTTAATTTATATAAATGGATTTTTCATGCAAAAATATCCGATTTTCTACAAATTTTGTATATAGGTTCATTGTGATAAGACGCTTCCCTGATTAGTTTAGGGAGTTCATTGTTTAAGTATAAAGAGAGCTAATCCCCTTAATTTAGATATATGGGTTTTTCATTCAGAATTATGCGATTTGCTTCAAATTTTGTATATATGTTCGAGCTTCACTGATTAGTTATGGGAGTTCATTGGTAAATTAGAAGGGGGAACGGGGGATGCGCCACCCTTAATATATTGTCGATTTCTTTATTTTTCGAAGGGCTTATTTGAAATTCTCTGGAATAAGAGTATAATATATAATTACTGTGAATAGCCTGTGAGCTCAATGCCATCAGTTTAACTGGGCACTTTTCTTTTTATTATAATGTATTAATCAGATTTCACAATTCGGAATATAGCTTTTTTTTAATACTATCCTTTCCCAAGTAAACATATTCATGTTCCACAAACATGATATATTAATAGCAGTCACATTAACATCAAAATTAAGATATATGTATATTATTTTAGTCTTGCATCTCGAAATTCAATTACGCAGCTGAAAATATTTAACTGAGAATAAATACCATACTAAAATACCCATATTCCGGTTTCAGAAAACTGAATAATACACTATAAAAAATTACTCAAAAACATTTCCGAAAATCGGTGGCAGCAAAATAAACTTTGTTTTTATAAATGCTTCTTAAAAATTTCGAAAATATATTTGTTTCTGAAGCTTTTAAAGATAAAGAATGTATTTCGGAATCATGGTTAACTTGGAAGAAGTTATTGCATTTTTCGTTCGTAGTTACATTATCCTATATTAAGAAACATCTGTTATCTTTACAGTGTACTACGAACCATGACCTTTATCATATCCTCAGTGTATGAAACATCATTTTATAGTTTATGCCCCATTCAAGAAAAAAAAAATTGACCTAAAATAAGAAAACAATCTAAAAAGTAATCTACTGCAGTTATTTATTCATACTTAACGAAAAGTATTTTGATACACCGATACTATTTTAACATTGCTTGGACAAAAAATACCCGGATTTATTTTTACTGCTAAGGATTTTTCTTTTCGATATATTTCATGTCTAAATATATAATGGTATTATTTTTTCTACTTTAATTTACACAGGAAAATCCTTAAGGATTGGGTGTATTTAAAGCTCTACAAGTTCTTTTGCTGCATTAAGATGAATAAATAAATACACTGAAAGAGCTTATGTGTGAATAATCTTATTAATTTAATAAATAATAGGCACAGATAATATAATTTTTTTCTCTCAATAAAAATAATAAAAGCATGGTTTTGCTTTATGCCAAATAATCTTAAGAATCTGTCTAGTGTTAATATAGGTAGGTTATACCCACTAACAATGTTAAATTGTTTTCGGATTTTTTATATTCCATAATCTTTAATTTAATTTCATATGATACATACACTGTTAAAAAAACACTTGCGCAAATGTAAGAACCTAAGTATCCTCATCTATTTATTTATTTTTTGAAAAGATATCACAAAAGAGAGCATAACATGCTCAGATGCTAGATTTAGTCTTAAGATTTCGGTAAAGTTGAGAAATACTTTAACCCTTTGTGACCAAACAACTCCGATTTTTAAAATATTCACTCAGATGTTACAATATATCATTTTAATCATGTAAAAAATAATTAATAAAAATTAGAACATAAAAAAACATATTGACAAAAATATATCTATTTTTGGACGTTTCAAGCCTTTTAAATTTGACAAAATTTACTAAGTTCATTTTAGCAATAACGCTGTGAAACTGCTCAAATGATAAATCAAACTTCGGCTTGAAACATTAACTCAGTATCGGCCGTCTGTTGAGAATTCAATGAGTAGATTATATTAACTGTTGTTTTGGGTGATAGCAGCAATAAACAAAAGCGTCTTTTAAAGTCCAATGCATAAGTAAAATTGACTTTTGGATAGGTTGCAAATATGCAACACTGTGATACAAAGGGTTTTAAGTCATACAACTTAGCTTTTAAATCTGAAAAACGCAGAAAAAAGTCAAAGGCATATTAAAGTTGTGGAATAGAATGTATTTTTCGAAAAAACATTTTCTCACTATAAATAACATAATGGTTTTTATTTATTTCGTATTATCACTCCTTTCCCTACAGTGTAAAAAACAGAAAAAAAAAAAAAAAAAAAAATGTTTCTTAATCCATGAATACATAATATCACCACGAACGAAAACATACAGTAACGTATTTCGAGTTATCCAGTATTCCGAAAACCGTTCTTAATCTTTAGAAATTCGAGAAACCAATATATTTTCGAGGATTTAAAAAAGCATTTATAAAAACAAAGTTTTTTTTTGCTGCCAGTAGTTTTCAGAAAGTAGTTTTTATGGTGTTCGTTGTTCTATCAATTTTGCTGAACACGGAATGTAGGTGTTTTGGATGCTATCAATTCTCAAGTAAACATTTTCATATTCAACAAACATGTTTTATAGACAAACATGATTAATTAACATCATTAACATTAACATTAAAATTAATATTACATTGTTATTCTTGCATGCATAAATACAATTCGCGGCTGAAAATGTTTAATTGGGGATTTATAGCATTCTTGAAATCGATATTCCGATTTCTGAAAACTGATTAATACACTAATAAAACCATTCGGAAACGATTTCGAATATTTGTGGCAGCAAAATAAATTTTGTTTTTATGAATGATTTTTTAAATGTCTAAAATATATTGGTTTCTCGGGTGTCTAAAGATAAAGAACGCTTTTCGGAAGCCTGAGTAACTCGGAAGTGGTTATTGTATATTTTTGTCCGTGGTGATACTAAATATTCGTGGATTAATGCACATTTCTCTTTTTTATAGTGCAGCAGGAAATGTGGTAATACGAAAGAAACAAAACCCCTTATTTTATTTGTATTGCGAAAAATGTATTGCAAAAAATACATTGTATTATAAACGTTCATGAAGCTTTGGCAATTTTGTTTTCCAAATATTAAAGTTAAATTTGGATAATTAAAGTACTTTTCAATTTTAATCTTGGGACTAAGGTTTCACAGAGAATTATAGAGACACAAAAGAGACTCTTGTCTATCACTATCCATATGCACCTGAGCCTCAGAATTTTAATATTTTGTTAATTAGAGTAGTTATTAATTAAAAACTGATCAAAGATCACAAATAAAAAAACACTCTTCCGATATCCGCGCGCACATGCTCAGAAGCCCTTTATCCGTATCTCCGTAAGTTACAAAGCACGAGTCACCCCGTTTTTTTTAGTAAGTTTTTCTAAATTTGCTATGGGCGAACGGCTGAAAATACTGAAAAACCGTCTACATATTCTCAAAGAACGTACTTTTACGTCTCGAACGATCCGGCAGTAAGTATTTTCGGGTAAAAAGGGACATTGCTTAAAGTACAAGGTGGCCATAATTAAACTGACGGTGCTCAGACTGTTCTGTAGCGCGATCTAATTGCGAGAATTTTGTGGGAAGATTAAACGAGACGGGGGACGAAGGATTCCGCGAAAAAAAAAATAGTTCCAAAATTCTCCGTCAGATGAATATGTGGCGCTGTGTATTCGAAAAAGAGAGTTTCAAAAAATGAAGAATCAATACTGAAATAAAAATACCGTTTATTTAACGAATTTAGCAATTTAATCCAAGCTCAAAATGGTAACAGTTTACAAAAAGCTAAAAATTTACATAAACACTGCTAAAGTTTGTTTATTTGCAATTTCACTTACAGAGCCCCAAAGAAAGCAACAGCAGAAGAAGAAGTTCTTTATTCAAATTTCACGTTACATCTTTTGGCCCAGTACCAGCTTGTTCGGCTTTAAAAGGTAATGTGCTACTGTTAGAAGCAATTTCATGGAAAGTTATCTTTCGTAATGTCTCCTTCTTTAGTCGAGCGAGCTCTACTAGTCAAATTATTTTACCTCAACTAGTGCAATGCGCCAGCCGCTCTTCGTGCTTTTAGAAACCACAAAAAAATGCGTAAAGGTAACGGTCCTTGGTAAGTTATTGGTTTAAAAGCAATGGTTGAGAAGTTTGAGAAAACAGGTTCTCTAAACGTTCAGTCAGGCAGATTACGAAAACCCGTATCACAGGATACAATCGAAGAAGTGGCAACGGCGATTGTCGACAGAGTACCAGATAATATTGCTACCACTTCCAGCGCTCGTGGGATAGCTCGAAATCTGGATATGCCTTATTGTACGGTATGGAAAATCCTACGAAAGTTTATCCACTTCTATCCGTACAAGAGTTACGTCACGCCGACCATGATAAGCGATTGACTTTTGCTCTCACTTTTCTTGCCAGAATGGAGTTGGATGATGATTGGCCTTGGAAAATCTTATGGGGAGACGAGACCCACTTTTACCTGAATGGAACTGTAAATACCCAGAACTGCCGAATTTGGGATAACAAGTCACCAAGATCATTCAAGGAAATTCCTTTGCATTCACCCCCCACCAGTGGCTGAGAGGTTCTGCTCTCGAAGCTGGTAGACGGGAGGTGCTGGGTTCGATCCCAATCGTGCCCGTTGACCTAATCGTTCGGAGTTTTCGTGGTTTTCTTCGAGCCGTGGATTTATCCATGCGTAAATACGGGTTAGGTTCCCTTAGAAAGACCCCCACGAAGGGCACTCCCCCGGGCCTATATCCCAAGTGTAGATAATTGGCCGTCAATAATCAACCCAACCCAACCCTCTGCATTCACCAAAATATAACTGTTTGGTTTGGTTTCACAGCAGATATGATCATATATCCATTCTTCTATGAGAACATTACTCCGACAGGACCTGTAACTTGTTCTGTTACCGGAGACAAATATCGCCAAATGCTAAACAACTTTGTTATTCGGGCACTTCAGCAAAGACAGTGCTTGGAGAAAATCATTTTCATGCAAGATGGAACCCCTCCACATATTGCTTTGCGGGTACAGCAGCTGCTACGATAGAAATTCACAACAGAAAGAGTCATTAGCCGCTGTTTTCCAACTGCATGGCCACCTCGGTCCCCTGATCTTACACCCTGCGACTTTTGGCTATGGGGTTAAATGGGGCTATGGGGATAGATCCAAGGTCTATCACGGAGGTGTCCAGGACCTGGCTACGTTGAAAGATAACATATCGCGAACTGTACGGGAGATTCCTGCAGACATGTTATTCTCTGCTGTTGTAAATGCTGTGCACAGAATGCAATATGCGATCCACAAAAACGGCTGCCACATCGAACCTGAGTTGGATGTGCTAAATAAACGGTAATTTTATTTCAGTATTGATTCTTCTTTTTCTCAGTATTGATTCCTCTTCCTACAAAATTTGGCGCCAAGTCTCGCAATTAGATCGCGCTACAGAACACTCTGAGTACCGTCAGTTTAATTATGAGTACCTTGTACATATCTAAACAAACCATGATTTACAAAGGATAGTATGAATTATTACTTTAATAGTCAAAAACTGACATTTTGATTCTATCTAAAATTTTAACCCATTTAAAGATATAGAATTTTATTATCTTAATTTAGTACGATTTAATTTTTCAAAAACATACATTTTACTGAATTCTAGCAGAACCGCCCGGCGACAGGATAGTAACCTGAAATAGATATAAAATTACCTGAAATATAATATAAAAACGAACCTAGTGGTAGGAGCGCCGCTGCCTTCTTCTGCATCATACTGAGTTAACGTTAATACGGTAAAAAAAACAATTAACGACACTTCGTTAATATGACAAAAGTTTAATGAACAACTTTATAAAAATAAACAGTTAAAAATATCATCAAAAAGAAAAAAATAACTAAAAATTTAGATTTTGTATTATAAATCGCTAAAACAACTACTATCGTAAAAATAATCATTTTTATTATAACTGTAAATCGTTAAAAACATGAAAAAAATCATTCGAAAATAAAAGTCGAAAATATTATGACGTGACATTTACAGTTTTCGAAAGTGAAATGCGAAAAAATACTTTTGCAAATTTATGTAGTTCATATTGAAAAAAAAAAAGACCTTATAAAAATATCGTCTAGTGCTGAAAAATTTCGTCACCAGAGACACAGAAAAAAAAATACTTGCTCAGAACTTGAAAAAATGTGGTGATACTATAGCAATGCATTCATTTTCCCTTTTTCCTCACGGGAACATTGCTTCGTTTCAGACAAAATAATAGATGACCTTATTATTATTATTTTTTAAATAACTAACTAAAAAATATAAAAAACTATTTCGTAGATTTTGAAATTTGAAACAATAAATGAAACTTTGCTCCATACAAGGATATAAACTAGTAAATCTGCAGATCAGGAGCCTCAACGTCAGCTCTGAGAGTCATTGCTTTTTAATCTCACTTTTCATATCATTTTGCCTCTTATAATTCGCAATTTAATTTTTTTATGTTACATACATATTTATAGGCATATAAATACTTCGGAGGTTTCAGAAATTGGAAGCGTTAAATTAAACACGATTTATGCAATGATATTCGAACTTCTTATTCTTGTAATTTTTTAGATACAAAAATGCATTTCTTATTTTGATATTCTTTGAAATATGGTTGCTAAGCAACTAATAAAATAAAGAGGAAAGAAAAAGAAATGCATTTTAAAATTTGCAAAAAATAGGAAAATTAAATGTTTTATATTTTCCGAACAGTTGCAAATTTTTTTTCCAATAATGTAAACAATTAATTTCTAAATTCTAACAGATGTATCGACAAAATTTCAAAGCTATTGCATATATTTAAGAGCTCCACTTCTAAAATTTAGTATCCGTAATTTTACGTTTAAATCCATTATTCAAATATGCGATTTTCATTTCATTTAAAAAGGAAATTTTAAAATCGTCTGCATTCTCATAAGAAAGCATTATGAGCTAAAAAGAAATTATCTATATTTTTCGAACGAATGAACCAACTGTAACTAAAAAGTATACAGCTGATTCCGGGTACCTCACAAACATACCCACCAAAAATAAACTTAATAGGACGATTTTTACGGCAGTTATTGCGGTACAGACAGACAGACAAACAGACGGAAACCAAAAATTTTTCGCGTCTCCACAGTGAGCCTTCACTGACGTTTCAGCAAATATACGATTGGACGAATAAAATATCAAATAAAAATTGATTGATAAAAAAAACCCCTCATTTTCGGCAAAAAGAAAACTTAAAAATAAAAATTGCGAAAAATGCAAAATCGATGTAGATTTTTGGATAAATTTTATTGAAATGAGGATAAAATCTATTATATTGGGCTGAAAAAGGAATTTTGATTGTTTTTATGGATGGAACAAAATCTCCGGCAAACTTGAAATATCGGTGAAAACGCGAAAATTTCCGTTCAATATAAAATAACAAAAAAAAAAAATCTAATTAGAAAATCGAAATTCTAAGCCTCATGTACACTGGTCTCCAAAAGTTAAGGTACAACCGGTTTTTTGCGTCTAATTTGCAAATGAATAAATATAAAAACAACAATTTGGAGGAAATGTGCGCTAAACTGTTATTTATTAAATGCGACATAGAAATTTACTTAAGTTAAACGTATAAATGAAATTACAACAAAAAAAGCACTCATGGTGGAAAATTCCATTCTTGGAGAAATCAGTACATCGCAGTATTATGCGGTAAAATGTGACAGAAACATTAAAAAACTGGTTCTAATACGAAATATGTCCACCCCGGACTTGAATGCATTGGCGGCATCGACATTCCATGCTCTCAATTAAATTCTCGGACATAGGTAACGCTGACCAGACTTGGAGTAAGCCTTGTTACAGCTCATTTAATGACCTTGGAGGAGGACTTAAAGCCGCAACCTGTCTTCCAAGATAGTCCTAAAGATGTTCCATCGGATATAGATGTTCTATCGGATCAGAGTGAGCTGGCCATTCCATTCTCTCCAAACCGTGATCCTCAAGATAATCTTCAACAACCACAGCTCAGTGTGGTCTCGCATTATCATCCATTAGAATGAAACCATTGCCAATAGCAATGGCATATGGGCGCACATATGAATCAAGGATCTGATCCCGATATCTCGCACCACTCACAGTTCCTCCATGGAACACATGCATGTCATTGTGACCTCCGAGTGAGATCCCTGCCCAAACCATGATTCCACCGTTTCTGTACCTGTGTGTTTCGACAGTGTTTGATTGATGGTATCGAGTTCATTGTTCTCTCCAGATCAGAAGACGTCCTGAATCGCTCTCCAGTGTGAATCTGGACTCGTCTGTAAAGAGTACAGAAGCCCACTGCTGGCTGATCCAGGAAACATGTTCTCTTGCCCAACATAAGCGGGCCCTTCTCTGTCGTCTGTTGAGGGGGACACACACAACTGGTCGCCTTGCATAGAGACCTGCATTGTGAAGACGTCTTCGTACCGTAGTAGCGGAGATTATTCTCCCTGATGCTGCAAAATGGTCTGCAATGAGTTGCGGCACAGTAGTTCGTCTTCTCCTTCGGGCCGAAAGAGCTAGAAACCGGCCTTCTGCAGGTGTTGAACACGTGGGCGGCCTGGAACATGCCTTCTGGACACAGAATCTTCGGATTCATACTGATCCCAGAGTTGTTGGACTACACTGCGAGACACATTGAGCCGTCTAGCAGTATCGGCCTGTGACAACCCCATTTCCATCCATCCTACCGCCCGCCACCTTAATGAATCGGGGAAATGACTTCTTCTAAACATTTCTAGACTCTACTGGCTGTTGTGAATAAAACTGACCGCAATAGTTCGAATACAACAAAACTTACAAGCAAAATTACTAAAGCTTCGTAATTGCATATTTTTCTCTCATTCACAAATACCTATTCTTTTCTATAAATTAAAAGCGGTAGCTGTAATTTTTGCGTAAGTTTTTTTAAAGCTTATAATTGTCATTCATATAAACTATGAAGTTGTCTCTGACTGTCATTTTTTGTCTGATGAGCTTCGAAAAACATGTTGTACCTTAACTTTTGGAGGCCAGTGTACAATTGGAATAAATTTACAGATCTGTGTGATATATTTTCTTTGCCATCACCAACAAACAAAGAAATAAACAGATACACAGACATATTCGTCTATCCGGAACTAAATTTCTAGACCTGTTTGTGCGATATATTTTCCTAGCCATCAGCAACAAACAGAGAAATAAACGGATACACACACAGACAACAACTTTCTTTTGTTAGTATAGTTATAATAATAAGTTAAAAGAAAAAACTATGTTTTATCACATTTGGTATATTTGAAGTATAATTTTAGGATCTTTTTTTTTCCACATCTTCTATTTCTCCTGTGTCGTATTACCCCCCTTTCCCTTTCTAAATACTACACAGATTTAAACAGGTAACATATAAACCAAACCAAGGTCCATATAAGACCGAAGCTAATTTCAATATCAACAGGAATCACCAATGGGTTACCTTAACGTGTCAAGTTCCACGCGAGGTGCCGCTACTTGCGTGGGGCGAAATTTATATACTTAAAAACACCCATTTCTTTAAGTGTTTAGTTTAACGTCTATGTATATATGCAAAAGCAAATTATGCTTCTTAATGCAAATTTCCTAAAATGTTCCGAAAAACTTTCCGAAAATTTCCTAGTAGAAAATTTCGTATTTTTTTAAAATTTAAATAAATATATATTTATATACATTTACGTATATTTGTATATGTATTTCTTAAATAAATATTAATTCATTTTTTTTATAATTTTAAATACTTGAATAATTTTTTTTACTTTAGATTTTATTAACCATTTTGAAAATGGTCGTTGCAGTCGGTCGAGAATGGACCAAATGATGTACGCATTTTACTCTTTTAACCGTTTTTAACGAAATTCTGTAACTTTAGAAGATATGTTCTTTGAATAGGCAATAGAAAGGCATAAAATCGTTACAAAAAATGTTAAAGTTACAAAAAGGATAGATGCAAATTATCAGATATAAAATAAAGACGAATTCAAAAATTGACTTCGGATGAGAAATCGTCTTATAAAGCAAACAACATGGTCTTCAACTTTAATTTCCTCAAAATACCTTCAGCTCAGACATCAATCTAAACAAGAGTTAAAGCAATACTTAAATTTTGCTGAGGGGATAGTCTACAAACAGAAATTGTACCAAACTTTAAAAATTTCAATGCTAACACCTAAAGTTGGTATCATATTTGGATATTTCGGTTTATTCTACCTTCGGATACTAAACGGGAAGTCAGTAGCTAGGGAATGGGACTTCTGCGTCAGCAGCAGGTAGTGGCGGCAGTGCAGTGGTAACACCGCCTGCTGTCGAGATAATACTATAATAGATGGGTGGAATAGCTAGCGTGGGGAAGCTATGTTTTAGTAGGGTGGGGCGAATAGGTCTGCTATAAGAGGGGGATATTTTAGGGAGGGCTAAATTAATAAAATTTTTAAATGTCTTATAGTACGAGGTAACGGTTATGGTAGAATCCGAACCCTGCCCAGCTATCCCTCTGCATTTTCCCAATGGTTGTTGTAATTTGTTAAATTAGATTTTTTTTATTTATTTAGTTTTTTGTTTTTTTAAAGAATAAGCTATACTGCAATTGCAGTCTTAATGTGTAGCAATTGAAGTTTTTCCAAAATTATCAATAAGTGAATTAAATGTGTAACAATATCTTCTCGGATAATTTAATAACTCGCTTTTTTACAGACTAAAGAGCCGTTACAATAAGTGGGGAAAACTATTATTGTAAAGAGTAAATATTTCCCGTTTCTTTTCCAAATGAATCGTATGTTGTTTTCCACATTTGTCATACAAAGAATGATGAAAAAGTGTCATTATTATTGTTATTAGTATGTACGTGAATTCAAAAACACACCGCAGTGAAAATAGCGGCATGGCATTGCTCCAGCACCGGGAGGTGAATCGATTATTGACGTTTCTTAGAATAAATACGTTACGACAACCTGACAGACTAAGCACTCACTTGTAGTTTGAAACACGCGAGTCTAAAACATTTTTATTTCTATGGATAGTTACGAAAATAATGCTATTTATACGTATACAATAATACAATTCTTCCAAAGAAAGCGAAATTTAAATTAATGTAGGATTTCTAAATAAAGACAAATGTTTCTTAATCTACGAATATATAAACATACATTAATCTCTTCCAAGTTGCCCACGATTTCGATAAATGTACTATCTTTAAAAACTTCTGAAACATGTTTCGCTATTTAAAGACGCATTTTTGAAAACAAAGTTTCTCATGCTGCAACTGATTTTACTTACCCATCATACGTAGTATAGGGTAAGTCTTGTAATCGTTTTGAAAATCGAAAATATTTTTTTGACGGATTTACACGTTTCAGACACTGGAGATTCCGAAAAACATATTTTTAGAAAAAAATTTTTGCCGTCCGTCTGTGTGTCTGTGTGTCTGTGTGTGTGTGTGTCTGTAAACGCTCTATCTCCCGAAAAAATTGAGATAGAGACTTGCAATTTGGTATGTACTTAGTATGTAATAATGGGAAGAAGCCTATTTCATTTCATTAACCTCGATTAACCGGAACTATTTTATTCGGACCCTCGAAATATTCGTTCTGATAAAAGGTATACAAAAATTTTCGAAATTGTTTATTTTAAGAAATGAATATAAAAGACAATAAAAAAACATACATTTTACATAAAGCATGAAGTCGATCGGATAATTAGTTGCCGAGATATTTGGAATCCTATTTTCCACACTCTTCGATTTTTCATGACCCTGTATTTCATCCAAATTTCACTTCAAAGAGATATTTTAATTGGAAATTTGATGCTTAATCAGATGCAATAAACCGCTAGTAAATAGGATTATTATTTTTGGAGTTATAAGGAAAAACCTCTTTCAAGCAATTCAGTAATCGAGCCTTTAAAGTTTGTGACGTCATCAAGCCACGATTTTATTTGAATTGCAATGCATTTTATAAGTAGTTTACACATTTTTATTTTAATATTTTACATTATGCATATCCATGATGGGTAAGTATTACGGTGGCCCCCAACGACTAGTTTAGGTGCGTTCGTAATTATATAAATACGTAGCACCTATTGTCGTCGTCTGGATTGTCCGTCTGTCCGTCCGTCCGTCTGTCTGCGTATAACAACACAAAAACTACCCAACTGAATGGTTTGAAATTTAAGATATATTATCTTTGCTGAATTTTGCGCGGCGTTTCAAATTTTATGAAAATCGAATTACAAATTTAGAAGATATTAAAAAAAAGAAATTTGAATTAAAAAAAAAATCTGTGCTTTTTTGTTATAGGAGCTTCCGAGGTTTAATCGTCAAGCGACCGAGATACTTATTTTATTACGAAAATTAATCTACAGACGATATAGATCATTTCACAGAATTAAAAATCATCAATATCTGAATATTTATATAACTAGCTATAGTACGAACGCACCTCATTTGTCACGTTTGACGTACAATTTCCAACTTGTTGAAAATGAATCTGAAAAGTTTTTATAGTATATATTAATCTCTTTTCCCTAACCGGAAAATCGGATTTCAGAATGATATCAGATCTCATTTAAGCATTTTTTTAGAAATTTTCCTTATTTAAATTTTTTTTTTTAGTTTTTTAAAGAATAAGCTATTTTAAATGCACTCTTAATGTGTAACAATTTAAGTTATAAATACGTAAATTAAATGTATTACAATTTCTTTTCGCATAATTTAACAAATCGTTTTTTTTTTTTTTTTTTTTTCCTGTCGGCAAAATAGCTGTTACAATAAGTGGGATGTCTGTTATTGCAGAGAGTAAATATTTCCCGTTTGTTTTGCAAATGAATCATACGCTGCTTTCCACATTTGCAATGCAAAGAATAATGAAAATGTGTCATTATTATTGCCATTAGTATCTAAGTGAGTTCAAAAACACACCGCAATGAAAATAGAGGCATGCAATGCTGAAGCATCGTGATATGACTTCATTATTGACATTTATTAGAAGAAATATGTTGCGATAACCTGACAGACGGGACAGACATTTGTCGTTTGAAACACGCAAGACTATAACACTTTTATTTCTATGGATAGTTACGAAACTAATGCTATTACAATAATACAATTCTTCCAAAGAAAGCAGAATTTAAACTAATATAGAATTTCGAAAAAAAAAAAGAATTATTAATCTCCGAAAATATAATATAACCATGTACGAAAATACAGGGTGTCAAATCAAAAACTCCAAAACTCTGCGCAGTCTGATTTCTCGCTTATAGTCTATTAAAAATACTCAAAGCACTATACCTTTACGACCATAGTTTTTGTAAAAAAGCGAAAGAAAAGTATAACGTCGTATCCGGTGCAGGTAAAAAAAAAAATACTGGAAACATGAACATCGGGGTTTGCAGACGAAGAAGCTGAATATATTGCGGAATTAAAATATTGCGCATATTGAGGGATGCATGCGCGCCTTAAACATATGCAAATACCGATGATCATGTTTTCAATAAAGTTTTTTTCCTTGTACCAGATATGACGTCATATTTTTCTTTCGCATTTTTCTCGAAAACTATGGGTAGTAGAGGTATAGCACTTTGGGCATTTTTTTATGGAAAAATTTTTCAAGCGAGAAATTTGGCTGTGCAGAGTTTGGGCGGTCTTGAGGGGACACCTTGTATACAATTTCCTCTTCCAAGTTACCCACGATTTCGAAAAGCATTTATTTTTAGAAACCTAAGTAACTAATATATTTTCGAGATTTAAAGACCTATTTATAAAAACAAAGTTTCGCTTGCCGCAACGGATTTTCGGAAACGAATCAGAAAAATTTTATAGGAATAGCAGGGGTACAAATTAATTCATGTAAAGATTTTACAGAATTGTTTAAACAAATATTTAAGAAACATAAACATGTCGTCCCATTTAGCTGCACTTTACGTGAAAATCTAATTAAAAAATTAAGTTAAAATAAATTGAAATAAAGCAATAAAGCACTTCTTATAGAGTAAATATGCCACAAGGGGAAAATAAATAGGTACGGTATTAGAATGCTTATATTTTGTATAAAAAATTAGAAGTGTGGATTATCCAAAAATAACATAAAGAATAAATAACCTTGTATGAATTTAAATAATATATTATAACTAACTATAACACAGTAACAATACTTCTTACACAACTGGTAAATTACTAAGTAAATTCAAGACAGGGATACGACAAATAATACTACTATGAATCCTGACTTTATATTATCATCAGTGTATGAAGCATCAATTTATGTTTATGCTCTCGTTAAGAAAAAAAAATCTTTAACTTAAAATGTGAAAGAAGACATAGAAAATGAAATCTTACACAGCAACATTTTTTTTTTAAAATTATACTTAAAGGAAAGTACCTTGATACACTCACAAACAATAATATTCTTTTTACACTCTCTTATTCAACTCAACTTGTTTTTTAAATGTAAAAATGTAATTTTGTAACCGATTTAATACTCACTATACACAGATATGTACAATGGTTTTTTTCCGATGACTACACATCATTTTAATATTTTTAGAACTTAATTAAAATTAATTAATAATTTGATTTTAAGGCATTTTTTCGTTAGTTGGATGCAGGTGATAAATCGCCAAATAGCCTTTAGGGTTTTCTTTAATTGTATACGAGTTACAACAACAATGCATTTAAATATGTGCAAAACCACGGTCGCCAAAAAAGGCCAACTGGCTGTGAAGCTGCAAAAACGAAATATTTTAAACAATAAAAAATAGAACAGAAACACATATAAAAAAAATAAAAAATGGAATATATATATGGGAAGGCTAATTCCTTTCCACTAGGTCATGCGTAGTGTTTTACGACATTCGAACATTACTCTTAAATAAAGACTCTCTACTGAATGCTGAAGGCGTGACTAAAGAACTAGCAGATGAACTGAAGTGATGTGATTGAGAACAGAAGTACTGTTATGTTTTGGCACGGAGAACTGTTCTGAGAGACAACTCAACTGTGCAGTGAGAGACGACGTTTTTTTTTCAAGACGCAGACGATGCAAATTTACAAAGGATGGTTTAAACCAGGGCATGAAATTTCAGTTGAAAAGCTACTAGTCATACAAAAATTTTTGCTCGCCACTATTTTACATTCATTCAGACAGTAACGTCGGCCACCATACCTGCTCAGAAAATGAACTATTTATGAAAAACTGAATTTAAATTGATCATTGTTAGAAGGAGCTCTCTGTTAAATACAGAATATTTTACATTCATGAAAATATGAACAATTTCTAAAATGTTAAAAATTCGGGATAAAGCGAATAATTTTTACCGTGTTTCAAGCAGCTGAGCTTAGGTACAGAAACCGGATTCACTTCGCGCAGGAGTGAATTGCGATCAGATTCTGCCTCGGAAGCAAAAAAAGCATCCTTGGCGCTTGCGAGGTGCGAAAGCGGGGGGAACGAATGCAAACAAGGAAAGTTCGTTCCTCCATAGAAAAGAAATGGAAGTGGATGATGCCGCATTTTTTTCTCCTTTTGGAAGATAAATTCCGCCGCTTGATTTTAAAACACTTCTGCGTGTCGCTAGATTGAGGCAATATATTTTGAGCGTATACAGTTTGGTTTGAAGCAAAACATTTCAAAAGACGAAACATACTCGCCAATGGCGAGCTGGCGAGCGGAAATTTCGTGCCCTGGTTTAAACTGTTTATTTCACGGAATGTACATAATTTTGTAAATATTGTGTTCATCTTATAATATATATTATTATTTTATTCAAATGCTTCTTTATTGAATTCCGAATTACACATCCAGTTCCTATATATGTATATACTCTTTAATAATTTAATAGTTTCATAATAATTAAATTAAGGTTATGTGTTGAGAAAACAAGTTAGAAATCCTAAAAGATAGTTTAAATACTGCTTTTTTTATTGTCATACCTTAAACAAAAAACAGAGCAAAAATTATTATTTTTTTAAAATTCACTAGATAGCGCTTTCTACCAAGTGTAAAAAAAAAAAAAAAAACAGTATGAATTTTTCGTAATCGGTTTCGGTGCCCACGCCAAATTAATGAATTGGAATTTTTTTGGAAATTTTTTCAAAGTAAACATTGAATGTTTAAAAAATAGTGTATTAAAAAATCCCTATTTTTACTTTTATACTTATTATACTTACTCATCATACGTAGTATAGGGTAAGTCTTGTAATCGTTTCGAAAAAAAAAATGACGGATTTACACGTTTCAGACACTGGAGATTCTGAAAAACATATTTTTAGAAAAAAAAAAAAATTGCCGTCCATCTGTCTGTGCGTGTGTCTGTAAACGCTCTGTCTCCCGAACAAATTGAGACAGAGACTTGAAATTTGGTACGTACTTAGTATGTAATAATATGAAGAAGCTTATTGAATTTCAGTAACCTCTATTATCCGGAACTATTTTTTTCGGACTCTCGAAATATTCGTTCTGATAAAATTTTGTATAAAAATTTTCGAAATTGTTTATTTTAAGGGGGGAATATAAAAGACAATAAAACAACATAAATTTTGCATACAGAATGAAGTCAATCGGATAATGAGGTGCCGAGATATTTGTAAATATATTTTCCACACTCATCGATTTTTCATGACCCTGTATTTCATTCAAAATTCAATTCAAAGATATAGTTTAGTTGGAAATGAGACGCTTAATCCGGCGCAGTAAACTGTTAGTTAATATGATTATAAATGTTGGAGTTATAAGGATGTTTCTTTTAGGCATTTCAGTAATGGAGCATTTTACGTTTATGACGTCATCAAGCCACAATTCTATTCTAATTGCAATGTATTTTATAAATAGTTTACACATGTTTTATTTTCATATTTTATATTAAGCATAACCATGATGGGTAAGTATTACGGTGGCCCCCAACGACTAGTTTGACTATGTATTTAAACAAATAATAATGCTTTTTTTTTAATCCAATGTTTTATCTGTAAATCTTTAATTTTATTCATCTTTATGTTTTAATTTATGCAGAATAGTTCAAAAAGATTGGGTATCAGTATATTTTTTTATTATATTGGGATAAATAAACATGTCAACTGTAAGAACTTTTGAGGAGTAAACGATACATTCAGAATAAAAATGTTTTTAGTTAGAAACATGAAAGCAGTGCTTTGGTTCATGCCAAATGAATTCTAAAATTTAAAATAAAAAAATAGAATGAAGGATACTAAAAAGAATGATACGCGTAGTTTACAAGAATTATTCGCGCTGAAAAAAATAATATTGTAGGAAAATGTTTTTTTTTCTTCAATATGTTTTGACAATAAAATGAGATATATGGGGGAAAAACAGCGAAATGTTTGTTTTTTATTAATTTAAAGACTGTGCTAAATCTATTTATAAGTACTTTAAAAATGTGTCATACCTAGAAAAATTAATAAGTAGCATTTAATTTACCCATTATGATAGAACAAATGTATTCTAAAATTTAAAAAAAAAAAAAAAAAAAATAGAATGATTGAAAGCTAAAACTGTGTAGTTTACAAGAATTATTCTCTCAGAAAAAAAGTAATTAAATATTATATGAAAATGGTTTTCTCTTCAATATGTTTTGACAGTAAAATGGGATACATTATATGATATACAATAAAATTTGGCATACCCATTATTTCAAAAAGCGTTCTTTATCATTAGATATCTCTGAAATCAATATATTTCCCAGATTTAAAGAATCATTTATAAAAACATAGTTTATTTTGCTGCCACCTATTTTCGGAAACATTTCTGAGTATTTTTTATAGTGTAATAAACAGTTTTCTCAAACCGAAATATGGGTTTTTTTTAATATGGTATTTATTCTCAATTAAACATTTTCAGCTGCGTAATTGAATTTGTACATTTAAGAGTATATATATACGTGGATTGCTAAAAAAATTATTAAAACTTTTTTTTAAAAAGAAAATTTACAAAAATATCATAAAATAACAAAATCCCCCCCCCCTAAAAAAATTATAAAATAAAAATACCATTTTGGAGGGATGTGGCGGGACTGCTAAAAAAAGTTTAAAAAAAAATTTATTAAAAGGAAAAAAAAAGGTTTTATGCATTTAATCATTTTATTCACATCACAACATCATTTCTACACCATGAATACACACACTGTCTTATTATCGATTGCTAATTATTGTACTTGTCTTCCCATATGATCTTTATTATATTTAAATTTTATTTACTTCATTAAGTTTCCTCACATTTCAGTTATTATTTGCTTTGTCAATATATGTTTCTCGTTGTCTCTTTTTATTATATTTCATCTTCATCACTAACAGATGGCAGCACTAGCATTTTTAACGTCTACAATTTTAGATTTTACTTATAATTAACTGGGATAGATGACAGCACTACGTAATTTTATTATCACTATTCTCAGCAAAGTTTTGGGCTGTTACATGCAGCCATTTTGAGCAGGAGCAGGTGTCTGGTTAAATGTCAAGTAACTACAATCTTTTTACATCTACTTTCAAATTTGTCTTTTTTGGTGAGTCTTGAACATTATTTTATGTTCTATTTACTATTTAAGTTGAATAAATTTTTATTTATCTAATTTCTATTTCAGTTGCATTTTTATTTATTTATTTTTCTATTTGAACCTCATGTCGGGTTTTATTTTTCTTGTTTCATTTTACTTTGTCATTTGAATCTCATGTCGGTCCTTAATTTTCTTGTTTCAGTTGTATATGTTATTAGGGGCTTAATATTGTCGATTTTAGGCATAATGCTGACAATATTTGTTGAAATAACATATACTTACTATGACTATTCTTATAAAGCTCTTCTGAAGATTCTATAAGATATTCATAGTTTTCCAATTTTGCTTTTTCAATTTTTGCTTTTTCATCCTTTTAAGTATAATTCCTTCAGTGTCCATTCCATTGCTTCTTATGGTGTTTTATCCTTCGTTCTTCACACACACACACATATATATATATATATATATATATATAAATTTTAATGTTAATTCTGTTACCTGAATATGTTTATTTGGGAAATGACAACATCAGAAAAACCTACATTCCGAGTTATGAAATCTGATTAATACACTATAAAAACTACCCTGAAACGTTTTCGAAAATCAGTGGCAGGAAAAAAGAATGTTTTTATAAATGCTTCTTTAACTCTCGGAAGTATGTTGGTTTTCTCATTTTTTTTTATTATTTTTTTTTTATTTTAAAGAAGAAGAACGCTTTTCGGAACCATGTGTAACTTCGAACAAGTTATTGTATTTTCCGTACGTAACCGTATATTATATTTTCCAAGATAAAGACATCTGTCTTCTTTTACAGTATGCTATGAAACATGATGTTATCTTATCTTCAGTGTTCAGAACATCTTTTATTTTTTTTAATCTAAAATAATAAAACAGACTAAAAAAATCGAATCTACGGCAGCAATATGTATTTACTTATTGCCGAAACGTCAGTTGAGGCTCACTGTGGAAACGCGGAAAGTTTTTCGTTTCTGTCTGTTTGTTTGTTTGTCTGTCTGTTTGTTTGTCTGTCTGTTCCGCGATAACTGCCGTAAAAAATCGTGCTATTAGGTTGATTTTTGGTGGGTATGTTGGTGAGGTAACCCGGAATTAGCTGTACCGTTTTTAGTTACATTTGGTTCATTTGTTTGAAAAATATAGAGCGTTTCTTTTTAGGTCTTAATGTTTTCTTATGGGAATGCAGACGATTTCAAAATTTCATTTTTAACTGAAATGAAAATCGCATGTTTGAATAATGGATTTAAACGTAAAATTACTAATGCTAAATTTTTGATATGGAGGTTTTAAATATATACAATAGCTTAGAAAATTTGCTGATACATTCATTAGAATTTAGAAATTAATTTTTAAATTATTGAAAAATTTTTTGCATCTGTTCGGGAAATATAAAACATTTTATTTTCATATTTTTTTTTTTTACAAATTTTAAAATGCATTTCTTTTTACTTTGCTCTTTAATTTATTAGTTGCTTAGCAACCCTATTTCAAAGAATATCAAAATAATAAAATTCAAGTAACTCGCACTATTTTGCTGCAATATTTTATTATCAAAATAAATTATTTTTGTGTTCTATTGACATAAATGAAGAATTTATTTTAATACAAGTTTATTTTTTTTTAATCTAAAATTTACATGAATAAGAAGTTCATAAGAATTTCAGAATATCATTGCATAAACCGTGTTTAATTTAACGCTTCTAATTTCTGAAACCTCCGAATTATTTTATATACCTATAAATATGTATGTATTATAAAAAAAATTGAATTGCGGATTGTAAGATGCTCAATAATAGGAAAAGTGAGATTAAAAAACAATGATTTTTAGAGCTGACGTTGAGGCTCCTGATCTGCAGATTTACTAATTTATTATTCTTTCAAAAAAAATTTTGATACACCGATAATAAGCATTCAATTTTTAGCATGTGCTTGGACAAATAAAACTCTGATTTATTTTTACTGCTACTGATTTTTCTTTTCGATATGTTTCAAGTCTAATTATTTAATATTATTAATCTTTATACCGTGATTTATACAAAAAAGCCTTAAGGATTGTGTATAATTAAAGCTCT
Source organism: Maratus michaelseni (assembly GCA_963931845.1). Lineage (NCBI taxonomy): Eukaryota > Metazoa > Arthropoda > Arachnida > Araneae > Salticidae > Maratus > Maratus michaelseni. Next base: position 306,233,084 of record OZ007588.1, read on the forward strand.
AAAAGCTCTTTTGATGCATTAAGATTAATGAATAAATTAACTGAAAGAGTTTTTGTGTGAATAATGTTATTCATTTTATAAATAATGGATAGAGTTAATAGAATTTTCCCCCCTCACTTAGAATAACGAAAGCAATGTTTTACGTATAGCCATATATTCTTAAGAATATTGCTATTATTTATATAGGTAGGTTATATTCACTGATAATGTGGTTTTTTAGTTTTTTTTATATTTCATAACCTTTAATTTATTTTCATATAGCATACACTCTTAAAAAAACTTTCTGAAATGTAACAACCTAAATATCCTCGCCTATTTGTTCATTTTAGTGCAAAATATATCACAAAAGAGCGCATAACATGCTCAACTGTTAGAAATGACAACCACTGTATAAATGCTTAAACATAAATTATATCAATTTACTTTATTTACCTTAAAATAAATATTTAGGTAGTAACAATGTGTACTTAAATATAACTTTCTTGATAAATATAAAGATAATCTGATATTCCTCCATTTTACATTATTTAAAATGTACTTAAGAAAAAGAGATGAAACTAAATAAAACTGAAATGAAAAATATGATAGTCAATGAAAGATTCATAGTTATTAATGAAGACTAGCTGACTTCGCCCGCTAGCGGGTCCCTAATTTACATATGTGCCTCGAACCTTGTAAAACATCGAATCTTTTGAATTCTCCATTTGTATAAAACCTCGAAAAGAACGAACCTCCAGCTCGCGTCCCCCTCGAACCAAGCGATCCTCCGACCCGTGTCCCCGCTGCCTTCGGCTCCAGATAATTCCTTAATTTGCACATAGAATAGTATAAAACTCTAATCGAACGAACCTCCGACCCGGGGCCCGCTGCCTTCGACACCGTATACCGGTCGTGCTATGCACGCACCGGATAATTCCTTAGTTCCGCCTTCCACCGCCGGGGGGCGCAATCTGTTCATACAATCATAACTGAAATCGTTAAGGCCTTCGATGTCGAGTCGAATGAGCCATACCCCATCGTGTTCATGCCCATAGAACCAGAGATAGGAAAGTGCCCCCTGATGGTGAAAATATGAGCTAAAATCGGTAAGCTCTATCGATGTCGAGTCGAATGACCGAAACCGCGTCGTGATGGTACCCATAGAACCCGGGTTAGCTGAAAAATCCTTTAGTTACACATTCTACCACCAGGAGGCGCAATCTGTTCTATACGAACATAACCGAAATCTTTGAGGCTGTCGACGTCGAGTCGAATGAGCCATACCGCGTCGTGATCGGGCTCTTAGAACCAGAGAAAGGAAAGCGCCCCTGGTGTTGAAACATCTTTAGTTACACCTTCCACCGCCAGGGACGGGAATACTTGACATTAGAATAAGAACTATCAATAAATCAAAAATAAGAAAACGTAGTATAAAATTCTTGTTTGAATTTAAATGAATGAATTAAGTTTATTTAAAACACAGTATAAATATTTATTATACAGCTGGCAAAAATATTAAGAAAGATTCATGAACGAGATCTTAGAAGCAACTCAATGCTTTCTAGTCCGGGTTCTTATTTTATCTTGTTCGCAGTGGACGGAATAACATTTTATTTTTTATGACCCTTAAACCGCAAAATCTATACTAATATATAAAATTAGAGTGTGTCTGTTTGTGATTTTTTAAACAAATACTTAGGGTGAAACCCTCAGTTATTGACACCTAACCAGTAACTGACACTCCAGCAGAAATCTAACTCAAATAAGCATTTTCTTGTAAAATTATGCAAAGTAATGTCATCTAGTGATAACTTATTTGTCCTAACTGTTAAAACTTACTTTTCAGTTATTGGTTTTTCAAAAAAGGATGGTGTCAGTTACTGGAGATATTGACAATATTTATGAAAAAAAAATTTTTTTAGTAATAAAAAGCATACTTTGTCAAAATTTTGTGTCAATTATAATTTTTTAATGCATCTTTACTGTACTTTCAAAAACAAATATAAATATAAAATATATTTAAAACTTTGTAATAGTGATTTGAACAAGAAAAAATCCTTTAAGTGTCAGGTACTGGGGGTTTCACCCTATTTCTAAGTTCCTTCGACTATTTAGGCGATGTGTAATTAAAAATTTAATTATTTCTTTTTATCTATCTCTTTGCCCAAAAAAGTCTTAGAAACGGTTGAATAACAAATACCGAACTCATCAGGAACAGATAGAGAATATGTCTGTTTACGATCTGAAGTTTGCCGCATTCCGATATCTAAAATAGTTTTTCTGAAAACAAGGAAATATAGGGAGAATTAATCAATCAAGGAATACTTCAATACTCAAAACTAATTTATCAATTTTAAGGAACCTTACGGCGATTGAAAAGGCTGAATAAAATATATAAATGATAATTCTGGTGCTGTAATCAGCAGCTTTAGGCCTTCCGATATCTAATATAACTTTTGAGAAAACAGGGGGAAATCGGGAGAATTAATCAATCAAGGAATATTTCAATACTCAATAACTCTGTAACTAATTTGTCAATTTTAAGAAACCTTTCGGCGATAAAAATGTTTAGATAAAATTTATAAATGATAATTCTGTCTGCAATCTGCAGTTTGCCGCCTTCCGATATCTACAATGTTTTTTGAGAAAACAACGAAAAACCGGGAAAATAAATCAATTAACCAATCTTTCAATGCTCAAAAGTTCGGGAACTAATTGATCAACTTTAAGGTATCTTAAGGGTATTGAAAAGTCTAATTAAGATTTATAAATGATAATATTTATAAATTTCGCTTATACCTTATAAATGTTAATTTAAAAACTGGATTGGTAAATATTTCTAACCAAAAACTCGAAAGAGCTTTTAAAATTCAAATGCTACACAACGGCTTGCTACGCAGCTAGTATGCAATAAAAAAACGTAATTTATCATGCATAGTATTATTTTATTATTTATGTTTAAACGAAAGTATTTTTATGCGCTGATAAAAACACACTTTTTTTTTTTACTATGCTTTTAAATAAATAATTCCCAGATTTATTTCCTCCACTAAGGATTTACTATACTTGTTTACGATAAGTTACATCTCTAAATATTTCATGGTATTTGTTTTTATACTTTAATTTATGCAAATACAAATACATAAGGATTGGGTGTAACTAAAGCTCTAAAAGTTTTTTGATGCGTCGAGATAAATAATAAATCAGCTGAAAGAACTTGTTTGGAGAAAATCGTATTAATGTATTCATATAATCGACTCATTTTCGAGAGAAATCTTTTTAGATAGGAACAGGAAAACATTGTATTTCTTTATGCCAAATGCATTCTAAAATCTCAACATTGTTTACATATATCAGTTATTCCCATTAATAATGCTGCATTGTTTTAAAAATTTAGTATACTCTTTTACTTAACTCAACCTGGTTTTTGTAGGTAAAGATGGACTTTTTAGATAGGAACAGGAAAGCATTGTGTTTCTTTATGTCAAAGGCATTCTAAAATCTTAACATTGTTAACATATATCAGTTATTCCCATTAATAATGTTGCATTGTTTTAAAAATTTATTATACTCTTTTATTTAACTCAATCTGGTTTTTGTAGGTAAAGATGGAATTTTTAGATAGGAACAGGAAAGCATTGTGTTTCTTTATGTAAAATGCATTCTAAAAGCTTAACCCTGTTTACATATATCAGTTATTCCCATTAATAATGTTGCATTGTTTTAAAAATTTATTATACTCTTTTATTTAACTCAATCTGGTTTTTGTAGGTAAAGATGGAATTTTTAGATAGGAACAGGAAAGCATTGTGTTTCTTTATGTAAAATGCATTCTAAAAGCTTAACCCTGTTTACATATATCAGTTATTCCTATTAATAATGATGCATTGTTTTAAAAATTTATTATACTCTTTTATTTAACTCAACCTGGTTTTTGTAGGTAAAGATGGAATTTTTAGATAGGAATAGGAAAACATTGTGTCTCTTTGTGCCAAATGCATTCTAAAATCTTAACATTGTTTACATATATCAGTTATGCCTATTAATAATGTTGCATTGTTTTAAAAATTTATTATACTCTTTTATTTAACTTAACCTGGTTTTTGTAGGTAAAGATGGAATTTTTAGATAGGAACAGGAAAGCATTGTGTTTCTTTATGTAAAATGCATTCTAAAAGCTTAACCCTGTTTACATATATCAGTTATTCCCATTAATAATGTTGCATTGTTTTAAAAATTTATTATACTCTTTTATTTAACTCAATCTGGTTTTTGTAGGTAAAGATGGAATTCTTAGATAGGAACAGGAAAGCATTGTGTTTCTTTATGTAAAATGCATTCTAAAATCTTAACACTGTTTACATATATCAGTTATTCCCATTAATAATGTTGCATTGTTTTAAAAAATTATTATACTAATTTATTTAACTCAACCTGGTTTTTGTAGGTAAAGATAGAATTTTGTGATAGATTTTTAATGCACTTCCTGATATGCTAGAATTCTAGTAATTACATGCACAGGTGTGTTTTTGATGACAATACAACATTGTAATATTTTTAGAACTTAATTATAAATTAATACATTAATTTTAAGGCATTTTTCCGTTCGCCCGTCACTGCTGATAAATCGCCAAATATTCTCTGTAACTCGTACAATTGCCGGCGAGTTGAAACAACAATGGATTTAATATGCGCCAATACACGGTCGCCAAAATATGCCAAATGGCTGTGAAACTGCTACAGTGAAATATTTTAAAGACTAAAAAGTAAAAAAAAATTAATAAAAAATAAAGAGTGTAATATTTAAAAAATATACACTTTTATCAATTAATAATATAAGATTAATTAATTTACAAATATACATTGAAAGATCAATTTCAAAATCGTAAAAATATAGTTTAAAAAATGTTTTATTTTTTTCTTACTGGTTCGTAAAAAAAAATAAAAAATAAAATAAAACAGTATAAATTATCAATTTTTTAATAAATGCACTTTATTGCGCTTTCTACCAAGTGTTAAAAAATTCACCGTAAAAATAAGAGGTTATAATCATTTATAGATGGATTTATATGAATATTTTAAGTAGATATTGAAATTTTTAGATGCGTTTTCCAGATTGATAAATTTTGAGTTTGCGCGCACTGTTACTTTCAAACTATATAAGTTAAAACTTAAAAATTTTAACCACATGTGCGTTACTTTTTAGTTTTCATGCTAAAACAAATATCTATATTTATACTTTTTTTTCACTTGAAAAATATTATTATTATTATTATTTTCAATTTTTTGTTAAAATTAAATTTTAAACAATACTTTGTGTGAATATTTTGGTTTTAAGTTAGATATGAGTATGTTATGACTATATTTTGTCAAAAACTCATTTTTTTATATGCGTAATTTCTAATTTTATCACGCTCGCAGCCCTTAATGATTTTCATTCACGTATTAGTGATATGAGTTTTTAAAATTAAATTTAAAATACTATTTTTGAACATACAACATTTATTTTTTTGTATAATATACTTAAGAATAAATACTTTAGGCAGGAAGAAAAAAATTTGAATTGCATATTATGTGAGTTTTGATAATTTGTAAATGTGGACGATTTTGATCGTTTCGACACACTCAAAGTTCCTGTGCCACAACTTATAAATCACATAACCTATAATCGAAAAATAAGGACTAGAAATGTTAAATTAAAGTGATGTTTCAAACTCTTGTATCACACACTTCGGTTAATGGGTAAAAAACAGATATAAATAATCTGGCAATTCTTCATTGAGAAAAATGACACTTTCAAATCCGAGTAAATCGATGTTTTCATTTTGTTATGAAAATTTTTGTTTGAAATATGACGACCCAATACTTTCAATTCTGAAATACCAGAAATATTCAGAATATTGTAACATGGACATACTCAAAATTGAGCATATAGAGGTCATTTCATACTCATTTTTGAAACATGGACATACTCAAAATTAATTAGGGTCAGTTCATACTCATTTTTGAAACATAGACATACTCAAATTTGAGCACATGATGTTTTATTCTTGAGTGTGTGCATGTTTTCAGAAATGAGTATATACATTGTTTGCATTTTATCAAACACTATGATGGGTTCGATATATTTTAATATTCAAGCCTTTTAATTATCACAAAATTTATGTACACACTTATAAATTATAGAAATGGGACATTCGACGAGATGTTGATATAGACAGTTATTTACATATTTACAATATTATAGGTTAATTTTACCTTGATTCTGATTATCGTACTATACACAATAAAAGATGATCCTAAATTATATCTTCTATTTTCACTTTATTCAATGCCCGTAATTCTTTTTCTGGAAAATTAGACGGAATTCTTTTAAATCACATTCGTAGCTACTCCTCACAAAACATTCTTTTTCTTTACTACACAACAAAAAAACAGATGCCAATTTCTTTTCCCTAAATTTTTAATCTCTTTTCGTGAGATAATAAAATGTAAAAAGAAGGCAAAAAGAAAAAACAACTACGTTGCTATAGAAACGAGCCACATTTAACAAATAAAATAAAATATAAAAGAAACAATTTTATCGGCATTAGCTAAAGTCGTCTGCATAAATAAAAATATGAATTCACCGATTCCTAACATACATGTTTCAAACTTGAGTAATTTTGATTCGGAGCCATTTTGACTATGCGACATACTCAGATTTGACTATTTTTTGCTCAGTTTTGAAAATGTCGTTTTTAGAGTGTTGTAACTAATAAAAGAGTATTTAAAAAATATATATATATTTGTATTTTAAATTCTACATTTTAATGTTCAAACTATTTGATTGTTTCTGTTTCACAGCCAATTGGCATATTTCAGCGAACGTAATTTGGCGCATAATTACTACATTATGGTTGTAACTCGTATGCAGTTATAACAAAAAAGAATCGTTGACAATTTATCATCTGCGTCCAGCTAACAAAAAAATGCCTTGAAATTAATTAATTATATTATAAGTATGTTCTAAAAATGTTAAAATGTTTTATCGCAATCGGAAACGTACCTGTGTACATAATTTTTATAATTGCAGCGTATCAGGAAGTGAGTGTAAAATTGCTTAAAAAAATTTCTCTTTACAAACAATAATCAAGTTAAGTTAAATAAAAGAGTGTAAAAAGTTATTTAAAATATTTGATTTCCATAAAAAATATTATTAAATATAAAAACTATAGTTACATATGGGATAATTTAACAAATAATTAAATAAAAGTGAATCGGAGTGTTACGAATTATTGTTAAATTAAGGAAATCGGGGATAATTTATTCGCGTTTATACTGTATACTTGTAAACGTTATACCAGGTTCGTTTATAATTATATTATAAATGTAGGATTTAAAAAAAATCGGATTAACTTTTATTAACCCTTTCCTGTACAGACAAATTTGTTCGTAAAATGAGAAATTACTGACTGATCCTAGAATTAACAAACGACTTTTTTTAGAAAATAAGAACTCCTAATTTTGAGCTTTCATTCTAGAAACAAATTTTATTAAAATATTCTTGGTGCCGTATGCAAATTTGGAATTAAAATTACGTGTGCCCAGAGTGGACCACTGTGCCGGAAAGGATTAATACGGTGTTTTGAACCGATTTTCAAAGCAAAATATTCCATCCTTTTCATCTATTTAAACAATTTGTACGTATGAAAGAATTAATATGTCCAGATGTAATAAAATGATATTAATTTAATCAATTTCAAATTTAAAGTGACACTATCCCACATTTCACATTTCACATATAAAGTGATACTATTTATAGTGATATACGCTGATCCTAATCGTTTAATTTCTTTAATTTTTTTAAAATTTGTATTTAAATTAATTTTGTTGACGACACTTGCCCCAAACCATTCTAATGATATTCTATGAAATAAATTCTTCTATACTTTTATAAACTTTAAAGCAAGCATCGGACATTTTATTTTGAGTAGTATTTTGCGTGCTACATTTCCGTAATAGATGACTATCTGCTATTAAAGTTTATCGGTTGAGTCAAACATCTCTCATTTCAATGATAAATGTTTTAACCTTTGACCTAATTAAATGTCTGCTACTAGATTGTACATATAATTAATTAAGTAAATGAAATTTCGATTAGAATTTATGACGTATTCACTATAAAACATTACTTTTTGTTTGAGTTTTCTAAAATGTTTTTTTTTTTTTTTTTTTTTTAATTTCTGGAAAGTTACTAAAATTTTATCTTATTTTTTTTAATTACCCTGGGATAGCACGTCTGAGATATAGCAGTTTTAAAAATCTAGGTTGTCTGACATTTTAAAGCAAGACAACAGATTAAAAGTAATGAATTCCTCCATAAAAAACTTTATGGGTTTCAGTGAACATAGTTCTTCGAATTTTTTTATTTCATTGTTGTACTCATTGCTCCATCTGTCATACGCTTAAAATTATATACTCATATCCACTACCGTCAAATTTTCGACATGTTTGGCGACACTTGGCGAAATATCGCCAAATTAGCAACCAAAAATAAATCCTCATAAATGCAGCCTTTTTTTTACTGTAGCTGCTTACTTTGGCGAAATTCTCATTCAAATTCAGTATTGACGAAAATTGGGAATGAATCGTCTATAATCGTGTTCCTCGCATTTAAGCTTTGTGTTTTTGAGTAAAATAAGCTAAAACCTTAAAACCAAGAAATAGGGAAGCTACCTTTGCTTCTCTGTAGAGGTCAGAAAGACTTGTTTTTCTTTTTTTTTCATTTTGTGTATTTGATCCCGAGCCTGAAGGCTAGTATAAAAATTGTGCCCGAACCCGAAAGGGGCTCGATCTGAGCACGTTTCAACTCTAATATAAATACGCATGGTTTTGAAAATTAAAATTATGTCTTATGCATAGTAAAAACATCAGATATCTTTTATGAAAACCTCACATTATTCTGAAATTTAAATCACGGCTCAAGTATCGCAAAATAATGTTTCGAAAAATGAGTCGTTTAAACAAAAACCATGATATTGTTATGTTTTAATGACATAGTTAAACTTGGCAGAGATCCAGATATTTTACAGATTTTAAAAGCATTTTTTAAAAGCATAATATTTTAACAAATTTTAAAGTTGGTCGGACATATATAAATAATTTATGACACTGAGTGAAGTAAGAATCTATTTACAACTAGGGAAGAGCATGGTGGGCCTCCATAAAATTGAACTGAACGAGTTAATATGCAAAATTATTTCATCCATTAAAAAACTTTTCAGGAATGAGAGAGTTAATATATATCCAGATGTAAGAAAATTATATTAATTTAACCATTTTCACATTTAAAGTGTTAATCATATTCCTAGATACGATCCTTTAAGTTAAAAAAAAAAATTAGAATTGATTTAAAACGAATTTTGTTGATGGCACGCGACCAAAACGTTTCTATTTATATTCTATCAAACGAAATTCTTCTCTGCATTTATAAACTTTAAAGCAAGGATCGAAAATTTTGTTTTTTGTAGTTGCTGTGTCCTATATTGCCTGATAGATCACTATTTGTTATTAAAGTTTTCGGTTGAGTAAATGACAACCACTGACTTCAATGATGAATGTTTTTTAACTTTTGACCTAGTTATATGACTGCGACTAAATTACATATACCGTGTCCACCAAAAATTCGTTAAAAATGTAAAAATTCATTAAAAAGAAACAAATGATGATAAAAAATTGCAGCAACGGGATTAGAGGGAGATCGGATTTTTTTTTTTTTTTTTTTTTTTTTTTTTTTTTTAATAACAACAATATTTTGGTTAAAAGCTTACCGATAGATGCCGCTGCATGCATAAGTTGAAGCAGATTTATGCAAATCAGGCTGTAATGTTTTAACTTTTGACCTAGTTGTATGCCTGCGACTAAATTACATATACAGTGTCCACCAAAAATTTGTTAAAAATGTAAAAAATCATTAAAAAGAAACAAATGATGATAAAAAATTGCAACAATGGGATTAGAGGGAGATCGGATTTGTTTTTTTAATAACAACAATATTTTGGTTAAAAGCTTACCGATAGATGGCGCTGCATGCATAAGTTGAAGCAGATTTATGCAAATCAGGCTGTCAATAAAATCCCCCAATGCACACAGAGACTTCATGCGATGGAAGAAGTATGCTATCATTACCAGATCAAGTGCTGTTGGTTAAACACTTTTATAAGAACAGGGTATCGGCAACTGGCGCATTTCAAAAATTTTGTACGACAAAATGACAGAAATCGAGAAAAGAGCCCGTTTCATGTGTAGGATACTGAAGCTTGTCAGACGCTTCGCTGAGATATGCCTTTTACTATAAGCCAAATTTGCACACATTATACTTCATATTATGCATGCCAGCGCCATCTATTGGTCTTTTTTAACCACAAAATTTTTTGTTATTAAAAAAAACGATCTCAATGATTGAGCTGGACCGTTACACCATCAAAACATTATTGTAATAAAAATATTGTGTATAGTAAACACACGATTTTACTGAATGGTGTATGAAAAATTTTATGCAAAATTATATTTTAAAATTACATTAAATTGACGTTTCGGTCAACTTCTATGACCATCATCAGAATATGTATTTCTGTAACAATTCTTTTTAGTCAATTTTTAAGGTTTTAACGAATTTTTGGCGCATCCAGTGTAAGTAACTATGTAAATGGAATTTCAGTTAGCATTTATAATATAATTACTGTATTAAAAAAAAAAAAACGTTTCGTTTGTTCTTTGTATAGTGTTTTTTTTTATTATAATTTTAAAATTTCTGAAAATTTGTTAAAAAAGTATGTATTTGATATATATATTCGAAGGTATCAGAAGAGACCGCGGGCAGTTTACTAATTTGGATGTTTTTATGTTTGGGTAATTATTCGTACTTTTAAAGAAATATGAAAATAATTGTAATGTATATTGATCTTACCTTTCTTATAAATAAATCTTAATGCATAAAAAAATGTTTTGAGTGAATTTAAATTGTACAAGTATATAAAAAAAATTTCATACTATAAGGGAGAGAAAAAAAGAAAAAAAAGTTAATATGAAATTAATTTAACACTTACATTTGAATGCTAAATATAATGCAAAATGCGCTAGACATGAAAAAAAGATTATTATTCTATCGTAGATATCGGGTTTTCACCTTTAAGTAAAGATTTCAACATAAACTTCTTTTCTTCCTACATTAAAAATTATTTAACAATCCTCTTGTATATAACAAGCTAAATCCTTAAAAACTATAAAGAAGATTTTCGATAAAAAAAATTGACTTTTACTAAAATGAAATCTGATTCAATGTACTATGATTGCATAATATGCTTTTAAAAATTTAGAGTAATTTTTTCATTTATTGGTCGCATTTATAAAACTTTCTTGTATTCTTATTTTCCACATTTGCTTTAACAGACAGCTTTGAAAATAGAACGGAAAACAGATATGTAAATCTACACTGATTTTGAAGACAAGGAACACCGTAGGCTGGTGGATCTGATGGTGTAGGTGCGGAATAAAAAAAAAAAAAAATCAAAAATTTTGTTCTCCCACAGACACACCTAGTTGGAACAAAATCTTCGTCTTCGAATCAGGAGCAAAGGTCAAACGCAAAGATTAGAAGCAGGGGTATTTTGTAAATACGCCTTTTATTTTATTTTTTTTTTTTTTATTTATTTATTTATTTATTATTTTTTTTTTTGCCTCGAGCTTTTACTCTGTAATATATACGCTTTGCGTCTGTAAGTGATCTTTGAATATTTTTGAGACATATTTGAGAAATCTTTGAACTATATTTTTTATTATTATTGTTAAAATTTCCTCCTACGAAGAAATGTTATAATGTTAGAATTGAACATTTCAAAATTTTATTTGACTTGAGATAGATAACAATAGTTATAAATCAGTGTAAATTAAGAGATGAGGTCGGGGTCTTTTTTCGGAGATCGAGCCCGCCGATTCCAAAATCTAAAATACGCAATAGAAAATTATGAATAACATTTTGATGCTTCAAGATTAATACTCTTATTTAAAAATATCTCCTTACATAGAAGTATATATTAATCCTAAATACTCCCTCATGACGACGTTTTGGGATTTTCATTTCGCTTCAAATCTGTTTAAAACAGCCAAATTGATATTTATAGCCAACCACTGGCAGAAATCTGCAAATTCACAATTCTTATTTTTTTAAATATCATAGCACTACAATGACAGAAATGCATGAGTTCTGTTTCCAGAAATAATGGAAAAGAACCTCACTCAGAAAACGGGGATAGACAAGGGATACCCCACGACTTCAATAAGTTACTAGCACTGACCGTGCAAATGCTACAGAATTAGATAGAATACTTATCTTTATAGTCCATCAATGACAATTCAATTCCCTTTCATTTAAATTTTAAAGAATTATAATAAACTTTATTAAACTTAGAGTACATTATTGTAGAGGGATTTTTATGTTATCCTAACATTCAAAAGCAATACTTACTTATCTACCAACTACAAAAAAGCTGCATTTGATGGAGAAGTTTAATAAAATCGCATGTACGAAAGGTAAGTAGTAGAAAAAGAACTCTGCCTTTTTCAACTACTAAAATACATATGAAAATGTAAAATGTATTTACTATACTAGATTACTTTTTGACACAATTATTCAAATTGGTAAAGAAATCATATGAGAGGTAATCTTCCCCACTGAGCGAAAAAGTCCGAGCCAGGATTCTAACCTGGAATCCCTAGGCTGCAGCTGCCAATGAGCAATCCCATACGAATATGTCTGAACTAATTTACCCAATTAACCTTAATGATCATAGCATCTGATCTGATATCTGAATTAAAACGACAGAATAAATCACACGTAATGGGACCTCCTGTAAACGCTGGAAACGTGATTACACTAGATTAATTTTTGACACAATTATTCAAATTGGTAAAGAAATCATATGAGATGTAATCTTCCCAACTGGGCGAAAAAGTCCGGGCCAGACATATTCGTCCGGGATTGCTCAGTTGGTAGAGCATTGGCAGCTTCAGCCAAGGATCCTGGGTTCGAATCCTGACCCGACCTTTTCCGCCCAGTTGCGAAGATTGCATCTCATATGTTAGGAATATTACAGACTATACTTATATATAACTGAGAAATCTAATGTTGTTACAATTTTTATTTCGGAAAAACAGTTTTGGTGGTCATTGTATAATTTTTAGATTTAAGATCTTATCTTAATACATCCTAATCAACTCAATCAATAGCAATAAAATGAATAAAATCACAAAAAAAGAAGGCATAATTGTACACTTTTAAACCTATTGAGAAATCATCCGTATTCGTGTCCACTGTCAACTGATTATTTTAGAAAGCGTGATTTGGCGCTATAACGTGTGTTTTGTGATAACATTTTAATAGTATTCATACTAACATCGTCCATATTTGACGCCATCCTAGGTTTTAGACCCGATTACGAAATATTAACTGTTATTTTCCTTATTCAGACTTTCGGCTCAATCTTTTGTAATCGGCATTATTTTAAAGATTTTTTTGTATATGAAATAGAGTTGCTTCAGAACTGATAAAAGAGAAAGAGAAAAAAGAAACATGTATTGTGTCAAATATGTAAAGTGATAAAACATTTTTTTTAATACTTTTCGAACAGATATAAAAAAAAATCCATCAAAAGATATATTGAATTTTAAAAATCTGACAAATGTATTAACAAAATTTCAAATCAATCAAAATAAGTTAAGACCCCATTGGGAAATTTTAGCATCTGTAATTTAACATTTTAATCAATTATTGAGATGCGCCATTTTTTTTTACAATGAATAGTAAAATTCGAAAATCGTCAGAATTCTCATAGAAAAGCATTATGACGTAAAGGAAAAACTATAGCTATATCCGGTACCTCACTCACATACCTTCCTAATTACACGCTAATCGTTCATTTTGTAGCATGTATCGTGGAGCAGACAGACTATCAAACAGAACCCAAAAACTTTTCGTGCCTTTACAGTGAGTCTCAACTGACATTTAGACAATAATGAAATATTTCTTAGTTACACATTAAAATTATATAATGATTCGAACATTTTTAAGAAAGATATACTGTGATCGGCAGAAGCAAAGTAACAACAAAAGAAACAGATAATCTGACATATTAAACGCAGTAAACATTTTCCAAAACATGTCAGGAGATTTTGAATTAAACTAAAAATTTTGATTTATTTCAGTACTTTAAATTGCAAATATTCAACACAAAATCCACTTATGTGTTTTTTAAAATTAATTTTTCAGGAGTGAAATTCGCCCGAAATTATTGGATATTTACACACGTGAATGTACGCATTGATACTAAGCGTAAAATCCACAGAGTGCAATTTTTCTAAGCTAGGAATAGAATCCGGGCCCTTGGATTGACGCTCCAATGCTCTGCGATTGAGCTATGAGGACGATACCCAGTCTGGCATATTTCACTAACATATATGCGTTGACCTATGCTGGGCGTTGTGTGTCGTCTCAAGTTTGCCGCAAGTTTTGTTTGCCAATGGTGAGATTTACATCTTGTGCTGCGTTTTCATCCTTACCGACATATGTGAATGAAATATGCCAGGCTGGGTATAGTCCTCATAGGTCAATGGTAGAACATTGGAGCGTAATTCCAAAGGTCCGGGTTCGATTCGCGGCTTGGACAATTTTCACTCTGTCGGTTTTACGTTTAGTTAGCAATGTGCAAATTCACGTGTTTATTATACAAAATCCACTATTTTATTTTCCATACTTGAAAATTGTTAAAAATGTTTTTTTTTTATCCCTAAAATGTAAAAAAAGAACTTTCCCTTTTCATAAACGTGTAAAAACATAAAAACTTTTATTTACTTAAGAAAGGTGTCACACAAAATATACACATAAAACAAATAAACAACTGACATGTTTCGGTTTCATTCGAGATAAAAATCATTTTCGTAATATTGCAACATCAATCAAGACGAATGGCACTGGGAAATGAAATATATAGAACATTTAAAACCAGTGGCGAAGCGAGGATTGGGTTTTGAAGATAGAAATACTACTATTTTAATATAGTGGATCTTTATCTTATTTAAGTGTAGAAATTTGTCGATTAAATAAAGCGAAAAAAAACTCTTAGAAAAAAGTGGTATCCAGTGACTCTAAACCCCCACCCTGGCTGCGCCACTGTTTAAAACACATAAACACCCTCTATTGTCAATCAAGAAAAGAAATCAAATACATCGATTTGTTTACTACTTACTTGCATAGGGGGAGCCAGGGGAGAAAACAATCTTAAATCGATGTCTTTGATTTCTTTTCATAATTGATAATAGAGGGTGTTTATGTGTTTTGAATGTTCTATATATATTTCATTGTCCAATGTCATTCGTCTTAATTGATGTTGATTTCTTATGAAAATGTTTTTTTTTTTTTTTTTTTTGTCTCGAATGATTTGTTAACAAAATTAGCGGTTTTTTTTCTTTTCTTTTTAACACTTTCCAACCTAGTTGAAAAGGGTTTATGACTTCGATTTGTCTGCTGTCTGCCGTCTGGCCGTCTGTCCGTGCTCTAACTCCCGTAAATATGCTCGGATTGCCCTGCAATTTTTATATGTTATTATCGTTATCTATAGCATGTTCCCTATTTCAACTGAAGTGTATAGCACTTATAGCTTTCTTACAGGGACACTCAAAAGAATTCCGTTACATTACGGTCTATGGGGAAAAATCATTTGCGGTTTATTTTAATGATGTTACACAATTACAAACACATTGAAATTGATATATATCACTAAGGTGCATTACAAGAAGCTTAATATAGAATAGGGTGTGCATAGCACTTATAGTTACTTCACAGGGACAGTCAAAAGAATTCCGTTACATTACGTCTATAGAGAAAAATCGTTTGCGGTTTAATTAAATAATGTTTTACTCTTTTAAACGCATTGAAATTTATATGTATCACTAAGGTGCATTACAAGAGGCTTACTACAGAGTAATGTGTGTATAGCAGTCATCGTTCATTTACAGGGACACCCAAAAAATTCTCTACTGTCTGTTAACAATAATTCCTGGAAGTGCGTTTTACGTTGCTGAACGCGATTTTAAATTTAACTCACTTTTTGTCTATTACTTGGTGTGTATAAATTGTGTAGATCATATACAGGGCAGCACAAAAGTTTGCGAACGCGTTTCCGTTTATTGACAGAAACTCCAGAAGGAGAACTTTAAACTGTGCTACGCGTTTCCTAACTAAACTAAAATTTAGCATCCAATGTAGTATATATACAAATCTGTAGCTCATATACAGGGCTGAATAAAAGTATTCGGATATTTTTCCGAATATTGTATATGTTGGAAATATATGTTGGAAATTCCTGAAATTACGTTTTTAAATATGTTATGCGTTTTCCAAATTGTTTACTTAGATGTTATATTTCAGCTTATTAAACGGTAATGATTTGTAAAATTATTTTGGAAGTGTTGGAAAGTGTTACATAATCTATGCTTGACGCATGATTTTTCGTTCTTGTTTTTTTTTGTAATCCTGCAACGAAATTTGCGGGTTTTTTTTTTTTTTTCGAACCCTTAATGAAATTCAAATCCTTTGAAGAAATTGTCTATTTTATCTGCGAACGATAGACAATTGATTTTTTTCGGCGACTATCGTTCAAAATTCGAGATATTTATGTTCGAAATTTTGGACTGAAGACTTAAATTTTCGAAATCGAATGCCTTAAATTTTTAGGAAAACTTGATCAGAATCACCTCTGATGAAATAAATACATAACTATTTTTTGTTTCTAATTAATCGGAAAATAAATTAATTTAAAACTAAAATTTGAGAGAAAAATGATTTGTTTTTAATTTCGGAAAGAGAAGGGGGGGGGGGTTACCGTGTTCACCTACTTTCTGAAGTAACAATATTTTAGTGATTAAACATTGAAATACAATGGACTGAAAAAAAAATTAGAAATCGGTAAAATTTTCGAAAAATTTCAGAAAATTTAAAATTTTAGTAAAAATTTACAAATTTAGAAAATTTTCGAGTTTTTCTTTCCGGATATTGGATTTTCGGATAATATGTCATATACTGTAAAATTATTCTTTCTTATCAAACGTAATTAAAATATAAGAAATGCATAGTACAGCGTAATTTCCATTTAATTTTGCTTATATAATCAAACAATGAGTTATATGGTGAGTCAAGCTGTTTAAAAACTCATCGATAACACTTTTTTACAAAAACTTTCGCAAATGGATTATTTGTTAATATTTAATTTGAATGTTTTATCCAATCGTTGAACTATTTCAGAAATTTAATACTGAGTAATATATATATATATATATCCTCATTATTTTTATTTGTAGAAATCATTTGTCCTTTTTAAAATGTATTTTTGTACAATACAAACCTTTCAATAATAAATCTTCATGCTGTTTGTTTGTATGAAGTCTTATGAAAATGAAACGCAGATCAACAATCCGCCATTTTTGACGGGGTTATATACTAGTAATATTATAAATTAAAAAAATATTATAAATCAAAAATGCATTTCAGTGTTTTTTGCCTATAGTTTATGTGATTAAAAAAATATTTTTCCTCCGATAAAATCAAAACAATTAAATTAAGTTTCAATTCTTTGGGGTAAAATTACTTTTTAGAACTTTTTAGTATCAAATGATAAACACTTAATTAAAGGTTGTAATTAGAACGAGGTTATTTGTTCTTTTTTTAATTATTAAAACATACTTTTTAAATGTACTTAAATTTAATTTAAATTTGTTTTTATTAGTTCGCAAAGTTTTTTGCAAAAACCGTTTTTTAAGTTTTTTTATCTTGCAGTTAAATTTTCTATTTTTTTATGTATTTAAAATATTAATTTAACGTAAATGGATAAAGATATTAACTGTTTGAGTCCCAAGGGGTACTTAAGTCATTTTTTTAAATAATAGCGAGTTGTGAAATAGCGCTTTGTATTATTTCATGTCGAAAAACCCCAAGTGGTACGATAGCAATTGTATGTCAAAAAAAGTCCTTCCGGCTTGTACCGGGAGGAAAAGGTAGCTTTCCTATATCTACGTTTTAAAATTTTAGCTAATGTTATTCGAAAACAGCAAGCTAAAATACAAAGAAATCGTTTACAAAAGATTCGTTAATACTGAATTTGAATAAGAAATTCGCTAAATTATTGAGCTATATCCAAGTTGGCTTCATTTATAAAAACTTATATTGGTCGCCAAATTTGGCAATATTTCGCCAAATGTCGCCAAGTTTGGCGAGAATTTGGCGATAACTGATATGAATATATGGTTTTATGCATATGATTGGGAAAATGATTACAACAATGAAAGAAATTAATTTGCGAGAAATCGCGTTCACTAAAACTCATAAATGAATCGTTGGTTTTTTGTAACGTGCTGTCATGTTTCAAAATGTCAGCCACCCTAGAATTTCAAACTGCTCTATCGCAGCCATTTATTTAAGATAGAGGTAAAACAAATAATGCTCTGGAATCCTTGTATCAAGGCCTATCACTTAATTAAAAAATAAATTTGAATTTTTAACTTTTTTGTATATTTATTTTAGTTTTAAAATTTTGAGTAGCCGCGACCAAGATGGCCAACGAACTCGGTCGAGGCATTGGTGAGCTTAATACACACAATTAGTTTCATCAAAATGAATTTATAAATACGAGCGTTATCGTATGACATAGATCAGATATATATATATATATATATATATATATATATATATAAATCAACATTTCAACGGAGGGTGGTTTTGAGGTCTGGGGGTCATGATCGGTGAAAATATATCGAAATTTTCCGGAACTGCTTTCCTCCGAACGGCTGCAATAGGTAGCTTTATACTTTTTTGTATTGAAAGCTACCTAATAGTTGGACTGCGAGGATCCAAACCAAATTTTAGATCCGGAACTATCGAATTAAAACAATTTTAAAATGATGGTAATTGAAAACAAAATATCTTCATTATGTACATTGTAAGAGAAAAATGCTTCTTAATCTACGAAAGTATAGTATAACCAAATACGAAAATATAATATAACCAAATACGAAAATATAATAATAACCATATTCAAAAATATATAATAACTGATTTACCAACGATTTCGAAAAACGTTCTTTATCTGTAGAGACATCAGACACCAATATATCTTCGCGATTAAAAGAAGCATTTATATAAACAATGTTTCCTTTGCTGCCATAGATTTTTCGGAGCGTTTCCGAGTAGTTTTTATAGTGTATTAATCATTTTTCTCAATCAGGAATATTGGTTTTTAAGATGCTTTCAATTCTCAATTAGGTATTTTCAACTGCGTAACTGATTTTATATAAGCAAGAGTATTAATATAACGTTACTTTTTCTGTTATTGTGAATGGTGATAACTTATCATGTTTGTCTGTGAAACATGCTTGTTGAACATGAAAATTTTTACTTGAGAATCTATAGCATCCAAAAAGCTTATGTTCCAGGTTGAGAAAAGTGATTAATACACTATACAAACTACTCGGAAACGTTTCCAGAGTTAGCAAAAGAAAGTTTGTTTTTATAAATGCTTCTTTCTCTCAATCTCGAAAATATATTAGTTTCTGGTGTTTCTAAAGAAAAAAAACGTTTTCAAAATCGTGGGGAGTTCGGAAATATTTAATATATACTTTTGTTTGTGTTTATATTATAATTTTGTAGATTCAAAAACATTTGTCTTTTTTTTAGAGTAAAGTTTAAATTTAAAATAAAAGATACTATGAATTAAAAATCGGAAATCTGAGCACGGTGACTTTGACTGAATGAATCGATGCGTCGATATTTGTAAATCAATATTAAATGGGATGATTTCTTCAACATGGAATTTAAACAAAGCGATCACGATTAATAAGATAAAACGTACATTCCAATGTCGTTTTAAAATAATATATAACTGATATAAAAAAAAATACTTTCAGATTTGCAGTATTATAAGAACACTAATGCCGCAGGTAGACATAAGAGTACTTAAACTTTTATTCCAGAAAGGAATTAAAATACTCAGATAATACCGTACTTTATATTTTTACAGGTCACAGCTGTTTCTCCAGTTTTTTTTTTTTTTTTTTTTTTTTTTTTTTAATTAAACAATTTACATCCAATGAATGTGAGTATGATTCCTATTTCCTATAAACTACACTATTGGTATTTATATCAGCTTCGCATATGATAACTTCCTTGTAATGCAATTTGGCTAAGATGCTTTACACTCACGCAGAAAAAAAAATAATCGGTTAAAAAAGGAAAAAAGTCGCCAAATTTAGGGGATTTTTTCTTTAATGGCAACTTAGCCATTGTATTAAGTTATTCGTTTGGCGCGGTCTTGAACATCGCGCCAACCAAAAAGTCGCCAAACTTATGTTTACATGTTTGCGTGAGTGTAAAGCATCAGTTCATGCAATTTTGTTTTATATGTAACCATAGAATCACAGCAGGCCGTTATTGACAAGAGATATGAGGATAAATTCGGGTTCGGAAAGAAATGAGACACCTTATATGTTTGACTGAAAAAATTGTTTATAAATTTATGTTCCTATGCAGAAATTATTTTTTCTTGTGTGCGCTTTTCCCTGATAAAGGTGTAACCTTGCTTCTGAAACTGTAACTTGTTATTATATTATTGTGACCTTGTATACTTAGTTTCCTTTGAAATATATATATTACAACATTTTTAATTTTTGTTTCGCCAAGGTTAACATTTTTCTATATAAATTTTTCTTTTAATAATATTCCATATATTATGACGGCTTATTAAATTAAAACCTATTCTTAAACTAATCTATCAATCTCCATATGTAAAGGTATAAGATCTTAATCCACCTAATAATATTTATTCTAAATTACTTAAATCTAAAAATTTCGCTAACTACTTATATTCCTTAAATAAAAACCTTTTATTATTTAAATCCCATTAAAATTCACTATTATTTCCCGTGTATATCAACCCTCTCTAAATTTTTTAATTAATTTGCTAAAATGTCATAACCCATAAATTATCCCGTTCTAAAAAACCTATTTATTTAAAAGCATTCTTTTATTAAAATATCAAAATGTCTCATATAATATTTCAATGCTTTAATGTTCTAATTTTTTTCCGCATCAATAAGTTCTTTTTTTTTTCTTTTTTTTTTTCTGTTTTTCTGTAGTGCAAGTTAAAATTATCGTCTGAAATCTATTTTTTGCCGACACTCTCGATTCAGAGTGTATTGTTTATTTACACGACGTGTACCTGAGTTCGAGGCTATTAGATTGTTCTAGAAGGTCTTTTCGCGCAAAGGAAGTAAATTTACCTCAAGATTATTTCACCGGAACTGTTAATAAGGCCCTCTTAAAGCAATTATGATTGGAGAAGGGAATTGAAGTCACTTGGTTGTCACTTTGCGCACGATTAACTTAAATACGTATATATATAAGAATTTAATTTATCACACTATAGACGCTGTTCATTATGTGACAGCCCAATCGTGTAAGGAAAGTTCTTAAAAATATTTATTCTTACAACTTGATGCAGTATTATTTTTGTTTTCATTTTAAATAGATTATTTTAAGATTTAAATATTTAAATATCAAATTTTGAGAAAAAAATTAAATATTTATTAACAGTAAAGTGAAAATAAGCATTATAGATAATAGAAAATATGGAATGGAAATTTTATGTCTAAGTAAATAAAAGGTTTGTTGCAGACTCAAAGTTTAATGTTTAATTAGTAAGATTCCGATTAATTAGTATTATACATTTAAATTAGTAGATATTCCGATTCTTGCTACTGAAATTTTGCACGGGCACAGACCTGCTCTGAAACAAGAGGATGATTCAGATCATACATCCAATTCTCATTAAAAAAGAATTTTCATTGTAAGATAATGTTGATTAAGAAATATGAGCATATTTTACAAAAATTAAGTCGTCAAGGTCAGGTCGGGCAACTACTATACCTTTAACTTACATTTCTAACCAGGCCGAACCAATAGTGATTTCGTACAGAACGCACTGGAACCGGAACTAAAATTTTTTGTCCGTGCAGACCTAACTCAAACTCCCTGCATTCGGAAAACAAACTTCTAGAAAACGAATTATTCTATTTTTACTTTCCCATCATACGTAGTATAGGGAAAGTCTTGTAATCGTTTTGAAAATCGAAAAAAAAAATTACGGATTTACACGTTTCAGACATTGGAGATTCCGAAAAACATATTTTTAGAAAAAAAAAAATTGCCGTCAGTCTGTTTGTGTGTGTGTCTGTAAACGCTCTATCTCCTGAACAAATTGAGATAGAGACTTGAAATTTGGTGTGTACTTAGTATGTAATAATGGGAAGAAGCTTATTGAATTTCAGTAACCTCGAATATATTTTTCGGACTCTTGAAATAAAAGATATATAAAAATTTTCAAAATTGTTTTTGTTGAGGAGTGAGTGAATTTAAAAAACAATAAAAAATCATAATTTTTTCATTAAGAATGAAGTGGATCGGATAATGAGTTGCCAAGATATTTGGAATCACATTTTTTACACTCTTCGATTTTTCATGACCCTGTATTTCATTCAAATTTCCATTCAAAGAGATATTTCAATTAGTAAAGAGACGCTTCATGCGACGCAGTAAACTGTTAGTTATTGGGGTTATGATCATTTTTAGAGTTATAAGGATGCTTCTCTTACGCAATTCAGTAATAGAGCATTTAACGTTTATGACGTCATCAAGCCAGGATTTTGTTCGAATTGCAATGCATTTCATAAATAGTTTACACATGTTTTATTTTCATATCTTATATTATGCATATCCATGATGGGTAAAAGTATTACGGTAGCCCCCAACGACTAGTTTCATTATAATATAAAACTTTACTTATTTTTGCATAAGGAATAATCTTCCATATAAACTATTCAACAGTTAACAAAACAAATGGAAAGTTTTTTGCACTTAGTAGAAATGGAAAAATCTCCTGTCATGATTCGGCTTTCACAGTTGAATAACAATAAATGGCTTTTTCGTGATTCACAGTGGATGATAATCAAAGATTAGTGGCTGTCACTATGTTTCATGCAGTACTACCTTAGAATGAATGCTGTAACGAAAGAGTTATCGCAGGAAGACAGCAATATATCTATAGCTGTCTCTACTTTCAGACTTAAATCAGTCATTTTTATTTTCTTCTATCTATAACAGAAAAAGTATTTTAATCGATTTTTTTCGACTGGTATTTGACGGATTTACACGTTTTAAGGATTAGAGATTCCGAAATACATGTTTTTGAAAAATGTATGTGTGTTTGTGTGAGTGTATTCTTTGTATCATCAAAAAGCGTATAAAGTTAGTTATACACAGAAATAATTAAAATTATATATATATGTTTTTCGCTATAGCCAGCAGGTCTCTCCTTACAAAATTTTCTTATAAAATTATATAAAAAATATTTATAGAAAACTCACTATAGAATCTTATAGAATTATGAGCCGTTTTTCTATAACCTTGTTTAACCGAAAGCTATAGAAATATTTCTAGAAGTTCAATAGAAATGTCTGTAGAGCTTCTATAAAAATATCTATAGAAAAAATATACAGCTTGTATAAAAATATACATAGAATTTTATATAGAATCCAGGTGGTTACCCTCCCAAGCAGTAACCACTTTCGATGCTGCTTGACTTCAATGATCGGACAAAGAACGAGTACTTTCAGCATGACACAACCATTGACAGTTCTTTTGTGATTTGCATTCCCAATCATAATAGTTTTGTAAAAATATTTAAAGTCTAATAAATTATTATTTGTTAAAACTGAAACAATTGTTTAAATATTTATATTTCAGATTAAAATATTTGAATAAAAATTACAATATTATTAGTGAACAAAATTTATGAAATTAGATGAATGGTTTTATAAATTTAACAGCAAATTAATAAATGATTATAAATTTAACCAATAAATTAATTAATTATAAACAAATTAATTAATCATAATTTAATTCAGTAGTTTGACTGATATAATATAATATTGACAATTTAATCACAATGTATTAGAATTGAATTAAATTATATATATATAATCATATTAAATCTATGGAGTGCAATTATATACTAAACTGATGTATTACAAAATTTTTTTTTTTTTTCATTTTAATATATAGTTATAAATAAATTACTACACACATAAATTTTAAAAGAACAAGAAAAATTTTTTTAATAAAAAAAATCTATAGAATTGTTAGTGTATAGAATTTAATTCCATAAGATGCATAGTAACCTATAGAAAAACTGTTTAAAAAAATCTATATAACCTCTAAGAATTCTATAGAATCATTGTCTTTAGAAAAAGTATTCTATAGAACTCTTTAAAACTCTATAGAAATAGTATTCTATAGAGCTTGTAAAGAATTCTATAGAGTTCTATACAGCTAGCTCTATGAACTATTTTCGTAAGGGTCAGTTTAGTTTAGGTATATTCCGACAGAAGGCAGCTTTGTGATAGCGATTTTTGTGCCATTTTCATTATTGTATCATCGAAAAGTGTATAAAATTATGCAAAGAACTGAATCAAATTTCATATGTATGTTTTTTGGATATGGCCAGCAGGTCCCAGTTGAATTTGGGAATATTTCGCTGGAAGGGAGCCTGGGATAGAGATTTTTGTGCCCTTTGCATTATTGTATCAACGAAATTGTATGAAGTTATGGATATAATTAAACCAATCTTCATATATATGTTTTTGACTATAGACGTCAGGTTCAAGAAAATTAGGATATTCTCCCGGTATGTGGCAGTGTGATAGCGGTTTTTATACGATTTTCTCAATTTTTAATTTTTGCGGTTTTAGTGAAGAAATTATGAATATTTTTCGACGAAATTTTATATTTAGATGTAATGTAATAGGTCGAAGTTTGTATAAATATTTTGAAAAATTCGGCCAGAAGGTGGAGCTGTGATGACGAAATTTGTTCGATTTTCGGACAACGAACTGTTCAAAAAAATCATACTGAATCATCCTTATGTCCAACCTGAGGTTTAATATGCATATTTGAAATAGGCAAAATTTTTCACTTTCTTTATTTATATATATTATCCGCTGATTACATTTCATTACGATTTTTTTTTCTCCCCATCCAAACGCTCATGGTTTTGAAAAATTTATTGACAAAAAACTTGAAATGTAATAAAAATAAATTACAAGTGTTAACATGTATGAGATTAAAAGAAAATTTTGAGATTGGCACAGTTTTTATTTTCGAGGCATATAAACTGTACAAATAATGGCACGAAAGATATGATTAACAATTATTTTTAAGAACATGAACACAAATATGATTTAGATGACACTTTCATAGATAAATGCACCTTTATGTGACCATTGTAAAATGTTTGTTGAAAACTAACTTTATCTATTTTTGATGTTTTAAATATAGCATGTAATATATATATATATATATATATATATATATATATATATATATATATATATATATATATAAATTTTACTTAAAGTTTATATATATATATATATATATATATATATATATATATATATATATATATATATATATATATATATATATATATATAGGGGTATTCTAAATGATGGACCCATTTTCAAAAAAATGTATTTATTTAATTACAAATCCAAAATGAACAATCTTTATACCAATGAAAAGAGGAAGTTCCAAAGTGACATTATAAATGTTCAATGGGTCCACCGTTTTCTGCACGGCAAACATCTCCGCGATAGCCAAACTCGTCCCATGTACGAGAAAGCGTATTTGCTGTTACTGAGTGCACGGCTTTCAAAGCGATGATGGTTCCAGAGGCGGTCGGTAGAGCTCGCGCGGCAATAGGCCTCGATTTCGTTTCACTGTCAGATGTGAGTGAGATGGCTACTGTGGAGCACAAGGTTTTCTGCGTTCTTGACTTCGCAAGAAGTGAGTCGTAAAATGCAGTGCAACGGTCATTTCGTACCAAATTCGGTATTAAAAAAAACTTTGAAACTTCCTCTTTTCATTGGTATAAAGATTGTTCATTTTGGATTTGTACTTTAATAAATACAATTTTTTGAAAATGGGTCCATCATTTAGAATAACCCTGTATATATATAAAATAAAAGATAAATCAACAGCTTTTTAGCATTGTAGTTTTTCGAACAAAGTTGTAAATTTATCTTTTAATATATATTTTTTATAATGAAATATGTAATGTTTTATATATAGAACATTCTGTAATGTATCTAAAAAAAATATATATTGGACAGGATTTTATTGCTGTATTTAAGAACTTTTTTCAGATTATAAAAGTAAAACTGTGTTTCAATCCTTTCAAAATTGAGTTTAAGTTGTCGTCGAATTTGTTAAAAAGGGGATAAAAGTAAAACACATAACAAACGAAATTAACCAAAGTTTTCTTTTAATGAAAAAAAATGTCGATAGTTGAAAAAGAAAAAGCACTTTTAAAATAAAATCCTTCACAAACATTTTTGTCAGTGTAAATTTTAGTATTTAGATTTTTAAGGGAAGAAAAACATTTTTCAGACTTCTTATTTCGAGTTTTGTTTTTTGCATTGGAAATATATTGAACAACTATTTTTGGAAAGCTAAAAAAGGATTCAAATACTTTGATATACTTATCTTATAGTTCTTTTAAACATTTCTGGCTGTCCTTTTAATAATTGTTAAGATTTCTTTCTCAAAATGCTCATTATTTAAAAATCTAAAATTGAGAGAAAATAAAATGTCATTTCGGATAGAAAATTTGCATTGTTGTACATTTATTTTAAAAAGAATATCCTATCACATTTTAATGTCAAATAACCGTTAATAAATAAACGTTAAATAATGTCTATAAAACATTAAAATTTTGAAAATTCTTAAAAACATTTCAATGTATTTCAGACTATGCAAACAAAGCGAGTAATGTGTTTATTAAATACTAGCAAGCTACGCCCGCTACGCTGGTCAATTTCTCTTAACGAACCTTTAATCAAACAAAATATTGACATTTCATAATTCACTTTTATATTTTAACAGAATAATAAGGATACTATAATTTGTGACTCGTGCTATAGTCAATATACACGTCAGGACACGTCGCCCTTATCATTATCTTTTTACGCGTGAAGGTTTCGCTATGGTACTCTATTGTGAAATTTGGTAATTTTAGAAATTCAATAGTTGAAAAATCGCAGAATCATTACATCATTTTTCTTTAGAAATTGTTCTTAGAGCGCATTTATATCTTATAAATAACAATCATGCCGAACTTGAAGTTTCTAGCTCCTTCAGCATTGCAAAAATCGCAATTTTAGAACGTTTTTCGCTTCTGCACCCCCCTCGGGGTAGTGGCACCGACATAAAATATAGCCTATGTTGGAGCAGGGATTGTCACCATCCATTTGACACCATCACTTTTGAAATCGCTTTAGTAGTTCCAGACATTCCATACAAATTGTAATTTATAATGTTTTTAGAAAATTTTTTGCTTATTTCAGCCTTTTAAATTTCGAATTTTTTTAGATTTTGTTCTTATAGAGCATTTAAATCTTGTAAGTAACGACCAAACAAAATGTCAAGTTCCTAACTCCTTCATTCTTGAAAATATCATAATTTTGGAACGTTTTTCGCTCCTGCACCCTATGCGGGCAGTGGCACCGACAAACAATTTAGCATATGTTGGAGAAGGGACTGTCACCATCCATTTGCCACCATCACTTTTGAAATCGGTTCTGTAGTTTCAGAAATTCCATAGAAATTGTAATTTAGAATGTTTTTCGAACGCTTCTTCCTCATCTCACCCTTTTAAATTGCGAATGTTTTTATAATTTGTTCTTAGAGAGCATTTACATGTTATAAGTAACTACCATACCAAATTTGATACTTCTATCTCCTTCAGTACACAAAAAATCGAAATTTTAGAACGTTTTTCGCTCCTGCACCCCCCTGGGGGTGGTGGCACCGACATAAAATATAGCCTATGTTGGAGCAGGGATTGTCACCATTAATTTGCCACCATCACTTTTAAAATCGCTTCAGTGGTTCCAGAGATTACCCCCTACAAACAAACAAACAAACAAACAAACAATCTTTACTACTTTATACATTAATATAGATAAGGGAGAATTAGCCCCTTGTTCCCCCCCTTTATACTTAACCAATCAATCACGAAAACTAATCAGAGATGCGCCTTAACACAGTGAACCTATAAATAAAATTTGAAGGAAATGGGATAATTCTGCATGAAAAACCCATTTACATAAATTAAGGGGGGTATTAGCCCCCGTTCCCCCCCTTTATACCTAATCAATCAATCCCGAAAACTAATCAGGGAAGCGTCTTAACCCAATGAATCTATAAACAAATTTTGAAGCAAATAGAATAATTCTGCATGAAAAACCCATTTATATAAATTAAGGGGGGGATTATCCCCCCGTTCCCCCCCTTTATACTTAACCAATCAATCCCGAAAACTAATCAGGGAAGCACCTTAACACAGTGAACCTATAAACAAAATTTGAAGGAAAACGGAATATTTCTGCCTGAAAAACCCATTTATATAAATTAAGGGGGGATTAGCCCCCCGATCCCCCCTCTTTATACTTAACTAATCAATCCCGAAAACTAATCAGGGAAGCTCCTTAACTCAGTGAACCTATAAGCAAAATTTGAAGGAAAACGGAATAATTCTGCATGAAAACCCATTTATATAAATTAAGGGGGGGATTAGACCCCCCCCCCGTTCCCCCCTTTATACTCAGCCAATCAATCCCGAAAATTATCATGCAAGCCCTTAACACAGTGAACCTATAAACAAAATTTGAAGTAAAACGGAATAATTCTGCATGAAAAACCCATTTATATAAATTAAGGGGGGGATTAGCCCCCCGTTCCCCCCTTTATACTTAACCAATCAATCCCGAAAAGTAATCAGGGAAGCGTCTTAACCCAATGAACCTATAAACAAAATTTGAAGGAAAACGGAATAATTCTGCATGAAAAACCCATTTATATAAATTAAGGGGGGGATTAACCCCCCCCGATCCCCCCCCTTTATACTTAACTAATCAAACCCGTAAACTAATCAGGGAAGCGCCTTAACGGAGTGAACCTATAAACAAAATTTGAAGGGAAACGGAATAATTCTGCATGAAAAACCCATTTATATAAATTAAGGGGGGGAATTAGCCCCCCGATCCCCCCCTCCTTCATATTAACTAATCAATCCCGAAAACTAATCAGGGAAGCGCCTTAACACAGTGAACCTATAAACAAAATTTGAAGGAAAACGGAATAATTCTGCATGAAAAACCCATTTATATAAATTAAGGGGGGGGGGAATTAGCCCCTTGTTCCCCCCCTTTATACTTAACCAATCAATCCTGAAAAGTAATCAGGGAAGCGTCTTAACCGAATGAACCTATAAACAAAATTTGAAGGAAAACGGAATAATTCTGCATGAAAAACCCATTTATATAAATTAAGGGGGGGATTAACCCCCCCGATCCCCCCCCCCCTTTATACTTAACTAATCAAACCCGTAAACTAATCAGGGAAGCGCCTTAACGGAGTGAACCTATAAACAAAATTTGAAGGGAAACGGAATAATTCTGCATGAAAAACCCATTTATATAAATTAAGGGGGGGGGGGAATTAGACCCTTGTTCCCCCCCTTTATACTTGACCAATCAATCCCGAAAACTAATCAGAGAAGCGCCTTAACTCAGTGAACCTATAAACAAAATTTGAAGGAAAACGGAATAATTCTGCATGAAAAACCCATTTATATAAATTAAGGGGGGGGAATTAGCCCCTTGTCCCCCCCCCCTTTTATACTTAACCAATCAATCCCGAAAACTAATCAGGAAAGCGCCTTAACACAGTGAACCTATAAACAAAATTTGAAGGAAAACGGATATTTCTATGAAGAGTTATCGCATTACGTACGTACATACATACATACAGAACCGGCTGCCAAGCTGTCAGGTCTTGACAGCCAGTGTGATAACTGAAAAATCGCAATTTTAGAACGTTTTTTGCTCCTGCACCCCCTGTGGTTAGTGGCACCGACATAAAATATAGCCTATGTTGGAGCAGGAACAATACATACATACAGAACCGGCTGCCAAGCAGGGTCGGACTGGGCCAGGGGAAAGGGCGCAAACCTTGGATTTTCAGAGGGCGCAAAAATGTTAACGAACTTAAATCAATTTTACTTACTTGTGTTGTGTCTGAATTGACAAACTTTAACACATTCGCTTAGCACCAAGTAAGAAAAGGGCTCAATATTATGTTCTTGAGTTTAGATAGACGACTGCGCTATATTCCCGTGCATGTTTGAAGTTCCATTATATCTACACAATGCTACACAGTTTTTCAAACTATGTCATGTAATATTCAAAAACTCTAGAAAGTTGAATACAGATTACTTTATATCCTACTTTATTCTTTCGGCAATAGATACCTTAGAACAGTCATAGTATAAAAGTGATCACTCCTTACTAATTATCCTGCAAATAAGGTATAAAAAATACATAGGTACAAACCAATTTATTGGGAAAATTTTCTGCTATTAAATTATATTCAAAATTTTGTTTTGAGGATTGTCTACATACTGAAAAATGCACGAACGTTTATTTTTCAAATTGTAATACCTATGTTTGAGTTCCCTGGATCAAGAAAAGACGAAAAGACGCATAATTTCCATAATTTCCCTGTCCACCGCGGATAGACAATTGCGATTATCATGCTTTCTGATTAGTTGTTAAACCGAACGCTTCTTAAGTCATTTCCGGTTGAACGTGGTTTCTTATATAATATCTATTAATTTCTATATAATCTAATTAATTTATAACCGTAATATAATAAATATTATACTAATATAATCTAATCAATATATAATCTAATATTTCTATATAATCTAAAAATATATATTAATTTCTTGTATTATATCTTCTTATATCTTCATAATCCTCCAAAATACCGGAAATGACTTAAGAAGCGTTTGCTTTTACAAATAATCAGAAAGCGTAAAAATCCAAATCGTCGATCGGCGGTGGAAACGAAAATTATGCGATCAAAAGACAGCCTGGGAATATACTTATCTTAATTCTTCATAGAGTTATAAAAGAAAATGTGTTAGAGATTTATCTAAAAAATTTCGGAAAATAAAATTTAAATCTTACAAGAAAAAGTGCTGAACACTCATTTAGTCAGCAGTAAAATTATACAGGAACTTTAAATTTATAATAAACTTTCTTTATATAAAAGTAAACGAGCAGGGATCCCTGCTTTGAGTTCAAATATCACGAAATATCTTTCAATTTGCGCCAAGTATGTGCTTTGTCATTGGTAATCTTGAAAGTCAATTTCCATCCTAATGTCGCCAATATTTCTCCAAATTTGGCGAAATGATGACAACTTTCCGGCTTCGTTTATTGCCAGATATTCAACAACTTAATAACTGTTGCATTGTTCATTTCCATTGAAACGCATTACGCATAGTGATACCAGAATGATCCACTAACCGAATTTTCTCGAACATGTGACCTATACCAATGATTTTCTCATGCTCAAAAACCCTAGGATACAAAATTTAGTTAAATCGTCTGAGCCATTTTTAAGATAAAATAGCTTGACCCATAATGACCCATGACCAAAATAACCCACTAATCGAATTTTCTCGAACATGTGACCTAGTCCAACAGTCTTCTCGTTCTCAAAAACTGCAGGATACTTAATTTAGTTCAAATCGTCCGAGCCGTTTTAAAGATAAAAGATAGCTTGACCCATAATGACCCATGACCAAAATGACCCACTAATCGAAATTTCTCGAACATGTGACCAATAGTCTTCTCGCTCCCGAAAACTCTAGCATACAAAACTTAGTTCGAATTGTCTGAGCCTTTTTAAAATAAAAATAGCTTGACCCATAACGACCCATGACCAAAATGATCCACTAATCGAATTTTCTCGAACATGTGACCTGGCTCAATGGATTTCTCGTGCCCGAAAATGGTAGGATACAAAATTTAGTCAAAATCGTTAGAGCCGTTTTTAAAATAAAATTTGCACACACACACACAAGATTTGCTCGTATTAGAATATATGATATGATAGTACAAAATGTGTTTACGTGTTATTTTCTGTAGATTCTTTGAAAACAGAAGACGATCCACTTAGACTGTAGGAAGGTTCTCTGCATCTCGAAAACTATTTATTCCAATGAGCTGTACACTTACACACACTTTTTTATTTATACAAAAATTAATGTAGGTGATAAATCATAATTTTTTAATATGCATTTATTAATAATTTTCATAATTAAAAATATATCTTTGGATATTTAAAAAAAAAAAAAAAAAAAAAAAAAAAAAAAAAAAAACCTGAAATACGTTTGGATTTATTAAGTGTATTTCATTAAAAAATTAATAAAAATTCTATCGGATGATTTTTATAAGTTTGTCAAATGGATTTAACATTAGCTTCCTCAAACTTTAAACTCTTCCAGCTCTATGAAAATTTAACATAAAGTATTTAAACTATACTTTTCCGCAGGCTGTCTCGATCCAAGCAACTCAAATAGAGTCTCAAAATGTTACAATTGGTTTTAAAAGAATTGGTACAGGTGATCACGTTTTTTTTTTTTTTTTTTTTTTTCCCAGGACTGTAAATTAACACACTTGATATATCCATAGTTCTGTCCTTTAACACACATACACACACACAAAAAAAAAAAAGAAAAAAAAAATCTTTCTTTACTTTTTTAGTAATTTTAGACATTATTACAAGTTTGACGATATTTATGATTTTTTTAAACCGTCATCGTGCTGTGAGATATGACTTGACCAACTCTTCCCTTTTATACAATTATTTTTCACTCAAGCAACACAGAATTGTTGGATATCATTAGTCCATTGTTTTCTAGCTTCATTGGCCAATGATTGATTTTGGCTGCTTCCAATAGCTGAGCCAATGGTTAGCTGATCGTCGGTCTAAAGATATGAGTTCCCATTTGATCAACAGTTATGTTTGCTGGCAAAACTGCGCTAATAATAATAATAAAATATGCAAATAATTGATCCTATTTCAATTGGAAACTTCAACTAATTTTTCGATTTTTTTGGCAAAAATTAATGCTTCTAGAATTACTTATTAAAATTGCTTCTAAGTTGGTTTCCTTGGTTTCAGAAATGTTTCCTCATTTTGCATTTGTATTTAAACAAATATTTTTAAAACTATTATGCAAATAAATTTCACTTTTATGACTACTAAAATGCAAGAATATCAGTGCTAAGAGCTCCAACCTCTATTTAAAGAAATATATATATTTATTTAGCATAATAGGAATTAGTTACCAAGTCAGTTATATTATAAACATGGTATAGATGCAATTTCTGATATAATATGACAGCAAATGCTGTTTATTTACTACAGCTGTTTTTTCCTTTAGTAAAGTAGAATTTTTAAATGTCGTCTCTGACGGTGTCTGCCTCATCACACATACAAAATAAGGATTCAGTATGCAAAATTCGTTCAAAAAATATTTATATCGAAAACAAAAATGTACTTTCAGTATAGAAATAGAAATTTTGAAACTAAAACTTATGATTTTTTTTAAAATTATTATTGAAAAAGTACCACATATTATAGCACTATTTGAATGTCCAATATAGGTGTATTTGAATGGGGAAGTAACACTTGCTTGTGAAAATATTACACTTGCAGCATTTGGGATAAGGACAGGCGGGAGGAGGAAGAGGCATTTTGTGTGCTTAAAAATGACTTTATGCATCCTTAAAATTCTGAATTGATATCGCACTATAAAAAGATTTTTACTGAAAAATGACATCAAAAATAGCGATTAGCAGCCTTAAATCGCTAAAATAATTGAGTAAATTTACTTTTCTCAGCACACTCTTCCCATGATTTGTAAAGTTCTTATCATAGTTAGAGATCAAGGGAAATTAAGCTTCCATAATTGAAACATATCCTCCGCAGGGCCCGCTTAAGACTTAGAAGTAGGGTAAGCCCGACACAGGGGGCCCCTTATTCCTCTACTAATTTCTTTGTCATTTACTAAATCCATTTTTCATAATCAACTTTAAATTTTGACATCAAAATTTCGAGTAAATGACACTTTTAATATTAAACTGAAACTAACTACTCATATACCTATGACAAATTATTTTATTATATAATACATAATTATACATAACAAAACAAATTATTTTTGAAAATTATTTCACAAATATAGAAGTACAGTATTTGAACTTCAAAATATCTTTTATTCTTTACAAAGTGCAGCATTTGCCAATGCTAAGAGCAGTGCACGGACAACAAATATTTAACAAGTAAATTTGGGGCTCCCCTTTGTATTTCAGTAAGGTAAGCACGGGCTTCACGGGCCTATTCGGTTAACAGGCCCTTCTCCGCGGATTGCAATCCTGCAAGAGACAGGAATTTGCTGCCAGCGTTTTATAATTAAAAAAAACTACGAAAGTTTCTGAATAGTAATCATCACTTTATTTAATGATCGATTTTTCCGTGATTAAATAAAAAATATATTTTATTTAAAATACATACCAAAATTTCGGAATAGTTATTTAATTACGGAAAGGCTGTCATTAAATAAAGTTAACCAAAAGTTTTGGAAGGTATTTTGAATGAAAAAACTCTGGCCGCGCGATCCCAGCTTGCAGAATTGCAATCCAGAAGTGTCATCGAGGTTATATTTATTCCTCGAAAAGTTATGTTTTCCAGTCAACAACAAAATCCACACGAAACGTTTTTGCCTTCTAATATTTATCTTTTTCTTTTATAAAGTTTTTTTTTTCAATTATAGGTCCATTCAGGAACGGCTTTAAAAGGGCGCAAGGTTCCCTGGGTACTACAATGGAGAATACGCAAAATGTTTGTTCTGAGATTAAGACCTAAAAAATATCATCCTAAGAACCGATGAAAAAAATCTATCTCAGGGCGCTAGAGTAGCGTGTCATGGCGTGAGCTTTTGTAGCCACGGCGCGACAGGGCTATTAAAACTTTCCCTAGATGCCCGTTTTCTATCCTCAATCGTATGTAAATACGTCCGCATTGGTATCCGATTCTGAAAATTCCTTCGATGTATCTTCAACTTCTTTATGATAATAAAAATCCCTCTTTTTTTCATCTGTCTATTAGTTGATGACTATCCCTAAGCAAATTCTCGAAATTTAGTACACTAATAAGAATATATGTGTGTGAAAAAATATTGGAGCGGCCTAGGGGCGCAACATTTTCCCTGGCTGAGGGCGCACCGGCCCTCGGGCCGATGGGCCGGCGGGCCAGTCCGAGCCTGCTGCCAAGCTCTCAGGGCTTGACAGCCAGTGTGATAACTGAAAAATCGCAATTTTAGAACGTTTTTTGCTCCTGCACTCCCTGGGGTTAGTGGCACCGACATAAAATATAGCCTATGTTGGAGCAGGGGTTGTCACCATCAATTTGCCACCATCACTTTTGAAATCGGTTCGGTAGTTCCAGAGATTGCCCCCTACAAACAAACAAACAAGATTTACTCCTTTATAATATTAGTATAGATTGAAAAATCATCAATAAAACTGAAAAGTAGGGAAACTGTATCTTTTAATTCGCTGTTTGTTTCCTAACCTTTACTATATAATGTGATATTATACTCTATACATTAAAAAAAAAATGGTTACTATCGTTTCCACAAGGAAATAAATGTCTATTCATATTGCTTTTATTCTATTAATGTACAATTTAAAATTCATAAATCATTTTTATAAGCATTAATGTATATTTTGAGGATTTCTGATGTACTTGTTCATTTGCATGCTATGAATATTAAACTTTGAAAAACGCAACTAAAACATATAAAATCTTCATACATAAAAATAAGTTAAGATTTTTTTTTAAAAATCCTAAATATATCTAAAAAATAAAGAAAAGTAAAAACATTTTAATTGGGAAACCGATTTTGTTATTTTACTTATTTGTCACTATTTTGTCCAATCTGGCTAATGGAAAATATCATTTGAATGATACCACCGTGGTTTTCGTGATAACTGGCAGTTGGAGTAGATGGTGAATACGAGTGTAAACTATTGACTTTTGGATATGAGTTCAAACTAAATTACTTTTTACGTAGTTTTAAGTTTTAATTATACATGAGATGAAATTGCATTCGAAATATTTTCTAAATCGAATACTTGAAAATTAACTTTAAATATTTTACTTGAAATATACTTGAAATATTTTAATACCATTTAAAAATTTAATTATCTGAAATTAATTGTATAGAGTTTGTAGCTTATTTTTAACGTTAATTATATAAAAAACATATATGTATCTCTGCTATTGAATAAATGTGCCTTATTTCTTAGAAGGAGTACTTTTAATTGAGTTTTTAAAGCGAAAATAATCGAAATATTTGTCACCTTATTAAGAAATGCTTAACTATCTTTCAACCAGTGGAAAATGAACATTATGAATCATTAAATATGTCTTATTGGCATATAATGAGTACTTTTAATTGAGTTTTTTAAAGCGAAAATAATCGAAATATTTGTCACTTTATTAAGAAATGCTTAACTATCGCTCAACCAGTGAAAAATGAGCATTATGAATCATTAAATGTGTCTTATTGGCATACCTGTAAGACAAATGCCTAAATACCTTGCACGGATACTCAACCAGTGAAAAATGAACACTATTAATCATTAAATGTGTCGTATTGGAATGTGATGAGTAATTTTAATTGAGTTTTTTAAAGTGAAATTAATCGACATTTTCGTTACTTGTAAAAAAAAAAGCCTAAATATTTCGCACGAATAGTCCACCAATGGCAATGTCCACCAATGCTCGTATTTACCATCTACCCCAACTGCCGGTTAATAGTGAAGATGACCTCGTCGAAAGTTTCAATGGTATTTACGATAAATCTGACTGGACTTCAGCCACTATCTTGTCCAATCTGGTTAATGGAAAATACCATTTGAATGTGATAACTGGTAGTTGGAGTAGATGGTAAATACGAGTGTAAAGTATTGACTTTTGAATATGGGTTAAAACTAAATTACTTTTTACGTAGTTTTAATTATACATGAGATTAAATTGCTTTCTAAATATTTTCTAAATCGAATACTTGAAAATTAACATATTTTTTAATACCATTTAAAAATTGAATTATCTGAAATTAATTGTATAGTGGTTGTAGCTTACGTTAATTATTTAAAAAACATATATGTATCTTTGCTGTTGAATAAATGTGCTTTATTTAGAGTTGCAAAGACTAGAAAAAACCCGGTTTAAACCTGGGAATAAACCGGGTTTTTTGGGAATAAACTTGGTTTTCTGGAAATAAACCGGGTCTTTTGTGAATAAACCTGGGAATAAATCGGGTCTATTAGAGATAAACCTGGGAATAAACCGGTTTTTTGCAACTCTAGCCTTATTGCTTAGAATGAGTACCTTTAATTGAGTTTTATAAAGCGAAAATAATCGAAATATTTGTCACCTTATTACGAAATGCTTAACTATCTCTTAACCAGTGGAAAATGAGCATTATGAATCATTAAATGTGTCTTATTGGCATAGAATGAGTACTTCTAATTGCGTTTTTTAAAGCGAAAATAATCGAAATATCTGTCACCTTATTAAGACATGCTTAACTATCTCTCAACCAGTGGAAAATGAGCATTATGAATCATTAAATGTGTCTTATTGGCATAGAATGAGTACATTTAATTGAGTTTTTTTAAAGCGAAAATAATCGAAACCTTTGATACCTGTAAGACAAATGCCTAAAGACCTAGCACGGATACTCAACGAGTGAAAAATGAACACTATTAATCATTAAATGTGTCGTATTGGAATATGATGAGTAATTTTAATTGAGTTTTTTAAAGCGAAAACAATCGAAATTTGCATTACTTGTAAAAAAAAAAAAAAGCCTAAATATTTTGCACGAATAGTCCACCAATGGCAAATGGGCATTATGTATCATTTGTAAACCTTTAAAAAATAATTGTGAGAAAAACTCGAACATCGAAATTCATTTTACGAATAATTCTGTCAATAAATTTAATTTATATAATACGTTCAATTATAAGAATGAACAAAAAAAAAAAATTTTAAATTCTTTTCGCATTACATAAACAAAATCTTTGTTCATGTTTGTTGACATTTAATCTCTAATATTGTAATTTTATTATTATTAAGTAGACCATGACAAGTGGAAAATAATACCACGGAATGTGATTAATAACACCTTTACAATCATATGCACGCACATTTGCATGTCTGTAATACAAACTACTACTATAATTATACGAGTTAATGAAGTTGGTGCCTTTCAAGCTAAACACGGGACGAGCATACTGGGTTAAGCACGTATCCAAGCATTTCTTAAACTTAACTGTTTATTTTTCAACAATCCAAAAGAGAGTTCCAAAAATAAACTGAAATATTAAAATGAACCATATCAACGCAATTCACAATTATCATAAAAAAAAATCCTGTAAACCATTAAGTTCTTCAATTTGACAATTCGGGTCAGAATAAATTACCTACTTTAAACTATTTTGTTTCAGGTATGAGTTTGTAAATGAGCTTTTAATGACATAAAATAATATTTTTATTTGTACAAAGAATAAATTAACTAAAATAAAGTATCTATTAAGAAAATATATGACGAAATGTTGATATTTTTTAATATTATTGCAAGAAAAAGTTTTATGGTAGATAGTAATTACGTCAAACAAACATCATAAGAAACTTTTAGCAGACTTTTTGATAATGCAAAAGTAACTTAATAAAGTACTCAATAATTATACAAGTTTGTTAAAGATTTAATCAAATTTACCTAAACTAATTCTTTTCAAAATCAGTTAATAATGCATTTATTTTTGAAATAAAACCTCTAATTCTAAAATAAATGGCATTTATTTTACAGGTCGATAAAGACAATATTTATTTCCCTTGTTGAATATAACTTCGTTATTCTTAATGACATCTTTGTTTCAGTCTTTGAACGATTTCCTAAAGTGTTGCCAAAAAATTAATAACTACGGAAGATAATTTTGTAACTTGCCTCGATTTCAATAGATAATATCAACATTTATCACGTGCTGTTCGATTTTTGTAGTATTTAATAAGAACCCCCAGACAGAAATAATACGAGAGTTAACTATTATACATCTCAATCTGTGTTTACAGGGCAGAAGTTTAGAAAAGGTTTCTGCAGCGAAACCTTGAAATAAATGTTCTGTTTGTACAAGAATCGAGTTTCCTGAATGTCTTGAAATGTTGATTAAATATCAATGACACATACATGTAGCAGATTAACATCAATGGAAAGAAGAGATGATTTTATTTCGTACATTTTGCTGCATATTTATAATCTAGCTTTCTGTTGAAAATATATATATATATATATATATATATATTTTTTTTTTTTTTTTTTTTTTTTTTGCAATTTATATATTATCATGGTTAAATTTCTATGATTGAGAATGTTTTTACGGAAGTTAACATTAATTAATATTTTTCTCATTAAAAGAATAAACTGGTAAAAAATTATTGTATTTTAAAGTTAAAAGCTCAATACAAATTTCAACAACAACAAAACTTCCAAAGTATACCTTCTTATGAACAAATTAAATATTTTTGCTAAATAAAGAAGCTGTTTTTATTAGCAAATAAATTATTGTTATCATCTATGCATTTGTAAAACAATTATTTAAAAACATTTAATCAATTATCGAATTAAATTCAATTTCAAAACATTTTCATTTGTCTACTATCACCCTTAATTTCTATCTTCTATGTATTATTTATCATCATTTCTATCATCCTAATTTAAAAAAATAACCTGTAATGTTTAAAATATTCCTTATTTTATAGATTGGTAAAGAATATCTCTATTTTTCATTATCAAATATAACTTCGTTATAGTTAAACACATATTTGTTATTTAAGAACATTTAATGGATTGTCGAATTAAATTCAATTTCAAAACATTATAATTTGTCTACAAAGTATCACCCTCCGTTTCTATCATCATTTCTATCATCCTAATAATAATAATAATAATAGTAAAAACCTGTAATGTTTCAAATATTTCTTATTTTATAGATTGTTAAAGAGTATGTCTATTTCTCATTATCAAATATAGCTTCATTATAGTTAAAGATATGTTTGTTATTTAAGAACATTTAATGAATTATCGAAGTAAATTCAATTTCAAAACATTTTCATTTGTCTACTAACTATCGTCCTTAATTTCTGTGTATTATTTATTATCATTTATTTGCTTCATCATAAGAAAAAATTTAACCTGTAATGTTTAAAATATTCCTTATTTTATAGATTGTAAAGAGTATCTCTATTTTTCATTATCAAATATAACTTCGTTATAGTTAAAGACATGTTTCTTATTTAAGAACATTTAATGAATTATCGAATTAAATTCAATTTCAAAACATTATAATTTGTCTATAAACTATCACCCTTTATTTCTATCTTCTGTCTATTATCTATCATCATTTCTATCATCCTAATAAAGAAAATAACCTGTGATGCTTAAAATAATCCTTATTTTATAGATTGGTAAAGAGCATCTCTATTTCCCATTATCAAATATAACTTCGTTATAGTTAAATACATGTTTGTTATTTAAGAACATTTAATGAATTATCGAATTCAAATCAATTCCTAAACATTATCATTTGTCTATAAAATATCGCACTTAATTTCTATCTTCTGTTTATTATCTATCATCATTTCGATCATCCATATAATAAAAAAAACCTGTAATGTTTAAAATATTTCTTATTTTATGAATTGGTAAAGAGTATCTCTATTTCTCATTATCAAATATAACTTCATTATAGTTAAAGATATGTTGTTATTTAAGAACATTTAATGAATTATCGAATTAAATTCAAATTCAAAAAATTATCATTTGTCAATTGACTATCATCCTTAATTTCTATCTTCTGTCTATTATGTATCATCATTTCTATCATCCTAATACAAAAATAACCTGTAATGTTTAAACTATTCCTTATTTCATAGATTGGTAAAAAGTATCTTTATTTCTCATTATCAAACATAACTTTGTTATAGCTAAAGACATGTTTGTTATTTAAGAACATTTAATGAGTTATCGAATTAAATTCAATTTCGAAACATTATCATTTGTCTATTCACTATTACCCTTCATTTCTATCTTCTGTCTATTATCTATCATCATTTCTATCAGCCTAATAAAAAAAATAACCTGTAAGGTTTAAAATATACTTTATTTTATAGATTGGTAAAAAGTATCTATATTTCTCATTATCAAATATAACTTTGTTATAGTTAAAGACATGTTTCTTTCATTTGTCAAAAGGTTTTACAAACTGCTACCGAAAAAAAAAAAATCAATTACGGAAGAGAAGTTTTCCGGTTTTGCAACACCTGTGTTACTTTCGGGGATTTCAGAAGATCTCTTGCTCTTCTACTTTGCGTAGTATTTAATCAAAGCAAACTAATGCAAGAGAGCTAACTATTATATACCTGAAGTACGAGTATATGACTTTAGATGAGAAGTTTAGAAAACTCTATTGCAGCGGGACCTTTGAATTAAATGTTCTGTTTATACCAGAATCGAGTTTCCTTGATCTCTTGAAATATTTATTAACTGATGACACACACATGTGACAGACTTATTTGAATGGAAATAGAAATAGAATCTGATTATAGTATTTTATATTATAATGATTTTTTTTTCATGCTTATTCTAATCATATAATTTCTTCATGCATTTATTTTCTTTTCATTTATAATCCATCTTTCTGTTGGAAGTACGATTTGTATCCACTTCATATATCACCATAACTAAATTTTTACTTTATTCTATCTATACAAGAAGAAAATGTTGGATTCCAGTAAATTTTCAACTTCCGGGTTTCGACGGATTTATACGTTTTAGAAGGTCATGAACACGATTTGACTGTTTTTCTAAAATGTCTGTTCCTGAGACTATGTGTCTGTCTGTATTGCACACATTTTGCGGCGCTCTAACTCACCTACTACGTAGAATAGGATGGATGAAATTTCATATAAAGTTCTATCCTTATGTGAACTGATGCTGGGTATTTTGTTGTCTAAATTCCCCAAGAGGGGGTGCGCAAATCGATGTTTGTTCAATTTAATTGATGCTTATATCTCTAGTTTATGTGCGCAGAATTCAACGAAACATCAAATTTAGAATCCTCATTATAGGAATAGCTTGGCATTTAATTTTGGTTGCAGTTATTTAACAAAGGGTGCCCAAATTAGATGATTTGTTCAAAATATGCGATGCAATCACCAGTTTAAATGCATAGAATTCAACGAAACTTCACGCATCCTGAATATGGGAATACATTGTGTAAACAACCTATTTGCTTTATACTATTTAGATCATTTAATTGGTTTGATTTGTATAGAAGAGCGTTTTGTGATGGCCAGAACGTATTAGATATATTTGATAATGATTTAATTGCTTGTACTATTTAAATGATTTATTTGATTTGATTTGTATAGAAGAGCGTTTTGTGATGGCCAGAACGTATTAGATATATTTGATAATGATTTAATTTCTTAATTATATTTATTTATACATTTTTACCAATTTTTTTCAGACATTATTTATAAAGAAGCATGGTTAAAAATTTCCATTAAAAACGTCCTTCATTTAAAAAAAATTAAAAACAGTCTCTAATAAAAACTTCCACCACCTAACAAAAGCGCTTTCACCCCCCGCCAGGGCGTCATCAGTTGTGATCTCTAACCAACTTCCTCTCCATAATATACATGACTGGTGGCTGAAGAGCTCCCCCTATCGGATTTCAATATTTTCTCTCTCTCTCTCTCTCTCTCCCTCTCTTCCAACATTTTTCTCCAGCGGCAATCAAGGAATGAGTGTACCATGTCATTTCACGCGGCTTTGGATGCATTTATTTCTATTGATTCTCGTAATAACGCGTTATGTAAGTTTTCGTAGTTAGCTATTTTCTTTATTTGTAGTGTATCAAGTTTTATTGGGGTTTTAACGTTTAATCTTGCAAGAGCTGTTGACTGTTTATTTAGTTTTATATCTCGGATATGTTCTTTCTTTCTTTCTTCTATTTTCCTCTTCGTCATTCCTATGAAAGTAACTTTTTCATTTCTGCTGTTTAGACAATTTATTTTGCATATTCCTGCTGTTTGTATTTCTTCATATTTCTCTATTTCATTTCTTATTGATTTGAAGAGGGATGGATTTGGGGTTAGTGGGACTATTTTTCCTAATTTTTCTAATTCTCGTTTTATTTTCAAAGATACACCTTTTATATATGGAATAGGGGGAGTGTATGTTAGATTCCTCTGTGCTGGTTGTATATGGTCAATTCTTGTATATGGTCAATTCTTATGGTTAATTTCTTGTACTATTTAAATCATTTACTTGATTTGATTTGCATAGAAGAACGTTTTGCGTGATGGGCAGAACGAAATATATATATTTGACAATGCTTTTATGAAGGGATACATTCTTTAATAATTTTCTCATTTAAAACAAATAATTTCTAAAGTTTTTACGTTTGTAACTATAAGTAGTTTTTTCTGGAGTAAGAAATCCTTTTAAGATAAAAAATATATTAATAGTATAATCTATGCATATGTTAAATATACCCGTAATTTCCATATATTTAAAACTACTATTGTCCAGTTAACATTTTAAATATTGTTTTATTATTTTTTTAAGACAACTTAAGGGAATTTCTGATTATTGAATCTTTGTTACTAAAATCCATTGCGAAGTCTTCTATTTTGTCAATGAAGTATAATAAATAAATGTATCACACTTATTAAAAAAATATAACATGAAAATGTCATTTACTTTAGAGATCGATAAAGACAATTTCTACTTTTCTTATCAAATATAACTTCGTTATAATTAATAACATATTTGTTTCATTCTTTGAAAGATTTTCTAAACTGTTACCAAAAAAATAATAATTATGGAAGATAAGTTTTCCGGTTTTGCAACAGGACTGTCACTTCCGGGAATTTCAGGAGATAACATTAACGTTTGTCGCCTGCTCTTTTATTTTCGTACTATTAAATAAAAACAGCGTGAGGAAAGTAAAAAAAAGAAAACTAATTGTTGCACCTTTTAAGTGTATGTTTGCAGTTGAGAATTTTAGGATAGTTTTCTGTAGCAAGTCCTTGAATTAAAAGTTCTGTTTATACGAGAATTGAGTTTCTCTGGATCGCTAGAAATATTGATTAAATATCAGTGACACATAGATGGAACGGATTCACTTTAATGAAAATAGAAAGCGAAGATGTTTTTATTTCATATCTTCTTTTCTCTAAGATTTATTATCTACACTATCTGTTGAACGTAATATTTTTAATGCACTTCATAAATAATCAAAGTTAAAAATTTATGGTTAAGTATGTTTTATACGGAATTTAACATTAATTAA
Organism: Maratus michaelseni; assembly: GCA_963931845.1. Taxonomy (NCBI): domain Eukaryota; kingdom Metazoa; phylum Arthropoda; class Arachnida; order Araneae; family Salticidae; genus Maratus; species Maratus michaelseni. The sequence goes on from OZ007588.1 coordinate 306,277,607, forward strand.
TAATTTTTTTCATTATGAGCGTAAAATAATAAAACATTGTTGTATTATAACAAAAAAAAAAAAAAAAAAAGGAAAATGCATTGTTTTTAAATTAAGCTTCAAAAGTGTTTTCCTATCTGAAAAGCAAATATTTTGTTGATAGCCTTTTATGATTAGAAAATAATTTAATGGTATAACCTAATGTATTTGTAAATTATACTTGTTATTTACTTATATTTGAAACTAGTATATTTTGCATGTCTTTTAAGTATATTTAATATATATTTTTAAGACTATTTAATGAAGTACTAGATTATAGCATTTTAGTTACAAAATTCAATGCCAAAAATTCTTTTTGAGTCTAGAAATTAAAAAAAAAAAGTATGCATTAAAGAAAATAAAAAATACTAACCTATAATTTTGAAAATATAATTTGTTTTATAGCTCAGTAGAGATAACCCCTCTTTTCTATATTAAATATAACTTCGCTATAGTTAATGACAAATTTGTTTCATTCTGCAAAAAACTTTACAAACTATTGAGAAAAAAAAAAAAAAAAGGAAAATGCATTATGTTTAAATTAAGCTTCAAACGTGTTTTCCTATGTGAAAAGGAAATATTTTGGTGATAGCCTTTTATAATTAGAAAATAATTTAATAGTATAACCTAATGTATTTGTAAATTATACTTGTTATTTACTTATATTTGAAACTAGTATCTTTTGCATGTCTTTTAAGTATTTTTAATATATATTTTTAAGACTATTTAATGAAGTACTAGATTATAGCATTTTAGTTACAAAATTCAATGTCAAAAATTCTTTCTGAGTCCAGAAATTATAAAAAAAAAGTATGCATTAAAGTAATAAAAAATACTAACCTATAATTTTGAAAATATAATTTGTTTTATAGATCAGTAGAGATAATCCCTCTTTTCTTTATTAAATCTAACTTCGCTATAGTTAATGACAAGTTTGTTTCATTCTGCAAAAGACTTTACAAACTATTGGCAAAATATATATATATATATATATATATATATACATATAATTATGGAAGAGAAGTTTTCCGGGTCTTGAAATATCGCTGTCACTTCCGGAATTTCAACAGATAACATTAACATTTGTTTCTTGCTCTTCTATTTTCGTAGTGTTTAATCAGAACAGCGAGAGCAAACTAATAGAAAAGCTAACTATTACGCCTCTGAAGTATGTGCTTACAGATGATAAATTTAGGAAATGTTTCTGCAGCGAAACCTTGAAATAGATCTATTTCAATGGATATTCTGTTTATACAAGAATCGAGTTTCCCCGGATCTCTGAAAATTTTCATAAAATAGGACTGACACGTAATTGTGGCTGATTAATTTTGACGGAAATAGAAAGCGAAAATTAGTTTATCTTATAAAAAAATCTTTTAATATTTTGTTATATTGTAATAAAATATATAACATAATTCAAATTTAACAACTCACTCATTATCCGTTTTAAGCGTTTAATACATTTGTATAGCTACACTCACAAACATACACATATGCAAATTATTATCTACTTTCTGTATTATTAAAAAAATTTCTGTGTCATGTTAGCCAAATTCTATTCGATAATTTTGTAATATTTTAACACAAGCTAAATCTTTCTTTCACCTAATTGTAACATAAATCTACGTCACAAATAAAAAAAAAATATTTTGAACTATTTAATTTAAAAATACACAATCTTTTACAAAAATACATTTTCGAAATTTAATCAAGTTGCCTTTAAGATTGTTTTTAATTCAGATTCTTGATAATAACGCATTCATTTATTTTCTTTAAATCTAAAGTATTTAAAAAAAATATATATATTTTTTATATATTTATAAACAGAATCTATATTCATTATCAAATAGATGTTCGTTATACTTAATGACACGCTTGTTTTACTCTTTGAAATATTTTCTAAACTGTTGCCAAATAAATAACAGTTACACGAGAGAAGTTTTCCAGTTTTGCAATAACCGCTGACACTTCCGGGGATTTCAGCAGATAACATTGACGTTTGTCTGCTGCTCTTCTATTTTCTTAGTATTTAATCAAAACCGCAAGAGCAAACTAGTAAAAGAGCTAACCCCTCTGAAGTATGTGTTTGCGGATCAGAAGTGTTTTCCGTAGCGAGACCTTGAAATAAAGATTCTGTTTGTACAAGAATCGAGTTTCCCGGATCGCTTGAAATGTTGATTAAATATCGATGACACATACATATGGCAGATAATTTTCAAAAAAAAAAAAAATATTTTGAGCCCCAATTTTATTATCTAACTTTTATAATTTATTTTTCAGTTGAAAATTAAAATATTATGCATTTCATATACACAAATTTTTACCAATGAATACTTTACAGAAATTTATCTCATAAATGGTTTTTATAGAAGTTGCATTAGTTAATATTTTACTCAGTAAAAATTAAACTGGTAAAAAAATATTACATTTTAATGCAAATTTAAATTGAATGCTTGTTTAAAAAATATTTTGTTTTTATATTTATAAAGATAATATATATTCTTTATAAAATACAACTTCGTTATAGTTAATGATATGCTCGTTTGACTCTTTGAAATATTGTCTAAACTGATGCCAAATAAATAACAGTTGACAAGAGAAGTTTTCCAGTTTTAGAATAATCTCTGATACTTCCGGGGATTTCAGCAGATAACATTGACGTTTGTCTTTTGCTCTTCTATTTTGGTAGTATTTAATCAGATTCGAAAGAGCAAGCTAATACAAGAGCTAACTATTGCACCTCTTAAGTATATGTTTGCGGATCAGAAGAGTTTTCTTACACGAGTTGGCATTAATTAATATTTTACTTGTTAAAAGTTAAACTGGTGAAAAAATATAATATTTTAATGCATATTTAAAATATATATATATATATATATATTTATATATATATTTTTATTTAGAAAGATAATATATACTCCTTATAAAATATAACTTCGTTATCGTTAATGACATGTTTGTTTGACTCTTTGAAATATCTTCTAAGCTGTTGCCAAATAAATATCAAATATTCAAGAGAAGTTTGCCAGTTTTTGAATAATCGCTGACACTTCCGGAGATTTCAGCAGATAACATTGACTTTTGTCTTCTGCTCTTCTATTTTCGTAGTATTTAATCAGATCCGAAAGAGCTAAGTATTACATCTCTTAAGTATATGTTTGGACACACATACATATGGATAACACATACATATGGCAGATAAACTTCAACAGAAATTACAAGAAAAAATGATTTTATTATGTGACTTTTATTTTCAAACAATTATAATCTATTTGAAATATTATGCATTTCATATACAAAAGTTTTTAACAATGAATGCTTCACAAAAATGTATGTCATAAATGCTTCTTACAGAGGTTGGCATTAATTAATATTTTACTTATTAAAAGTTAAACTGGTGAAAAAATATTATATTTTAATGAAAATTTAAATTTTAATGCTTATATAAAATATATATTTTTTTTATGTTTACAAAGATAATCTATATATTTTATCAAATACAATTTCGTTATAGTTAATGACATGCTCGTTTGACTCTTTAAAATATTTTTGAAACTGTTACCTAATAAACAAAAATTACATGAGAAGTTTTCCTCCAGTTTTGGAATAATCTCTGACACTTCCGGGGATTTCAGAAGATAACATTGACTTTTATCTTCTGCTCTTCTATTTTCGTAGTATTTAATCAGATCCGAAAGAGCTAAGTATTACATCTCTTAAGTATATGTTTGCGGATCAGAAGAGTTTTCTGTAGCTAGACCTTGAAATAAATGTTCTGTTTGTACAAGAATCGAGTTTCCTGGATCGCTTGAAATATTGATTAAATATGGATAACACATACATATGGCAGATAAACTTCAACAGAAATTACAAGAAAAAATGATTTTATTATGTGACTTTTATTTTCAAACAATTATAATCTATTTGAAATATTATGCATTTCATATACAAAAGTTTTTAACAATGAATGCTTCACAAAAATGTATGTCATAAATGCTTCTTACAGAGGTTGGCATTAATTAATATTTTACTTATTAAAAGTTAAACTGGTGAAAAAATATTATATTTTAATGAAAATTTAAATTTTAATGCTTATATAAAATATATATTTTTTTATGTTTACAAAGATAATCTATATATTTTATCAAATACAACTTCGTTATAGTTAATGACATGCTCGTTTGACTCTTTAAAATATTTTTGAAACTGTTACCTAATAAACAAAAATTACATGAGAAGTTTTCCTCCAGTTTTGGAATAATCTCTGACACTTCCGGGGATTTCAGAAGATAACATTGACTTTTATCTTCTGCTCTTCTATTTTCGTAGTATTTAATCAGATCCGAAAGAGCTAACTATTACATCTCTTAAGTATATGTTTGCGGATCAGAAGAGTTTTCTGTAGCGAGACCTTGAAATAAATGTTCTGTTTGTAGAAGAATCGAGTTTCCTGGATAGCTCGAAATTCTGATTAAATATGGATGACACATAGGGGAAGGTGGCCTAAAATGATCCCAGCGGGCAAAACGATCCACATATGGTTTCTTCCAGGCAGGTCGCGCTATCTACAAGGTAACACATAAACTAGTTGTTATAAGTGAAGAAGAAGCAATGGCGGTATTCAAGCGATCGCAGTATTACGCGTCTGAATAGAATTCTTTGAAAAATTGGGTTTTATAACATCTGTTATAAGGTAAACACAAACTTTATATTATTTAGATATTTATACTGTATTTATTTAGATATATAGTCTTTCATGTACAGAAATATGACTTGGTTTACCTTATGGAGTATAACAATATAATAAATTATTACACCTTGTAATAATATATTTCTTTTAAATGCTAAAAGGGGTAAATTAACAATATAAAATAACTTTTATTAGGTTGTTTGACATATTTCGGCTCACTTGTTCATCACTATCTCATTTGTTTTTTGAAAATTGCTCGGAGTGAGCCGAAACATGTCAAACAACCTAATAAAAGTTATTTTATGTTATTAATTTACACTTTTGAGCAGTTAAAAGAAATATATTATTGGAATATGTTTTTAGATGTGAATTACACTTATGTATTATCATAATTACGTTTATATCCATTATTTTGCCGATAAAAACAATTTACAACTATTTTTAAATGAAGGATCATTTTGCCGTTTTGGCGAGGGTAAAATGATCCTTTGGACACATTTTTAAAAATCTATTTCTTTTTTTTCATTACTCAATTTAGGTTTAAATTATTATTAAAATGTGTTTATAATGGAAAATATAGTGTAAAACATTCTAGCAAATGGCAAACAATTTATTTAAATAGTTATGTTATTTTACACAAGTTTTTCCCTTAAGGGGATCATTATAGGCCACCTTTCCCTACAAATGGCAGATAAACTTCAACAGAAATTAAAAGAAAAAATTATTTTGTTTTGTAAATTTTATTCTCAAACATTTATAATCTATTTTTCAGTTGAAAATTAAAATATTATGCATTTCATATACACAAATTTTTACCAATGAATGCTTTAAAAAAATTCATGTCATAAATGCTTCTTACAGAAGTTGGCATTAATTAATATTTTATTCATTAAAAGTTAAACTGGTGAAAAAATATTATATTTTAATGAAAATAAAAATTTTAATGCTTATATAAAAGGTATTTTGTTTTTTTAATATGTACAAAGATAATCTATATACTTTATCAAATACAACTTTGTTATAGTTAATGACATGCTCGTTTGACTCTTTATAATATTTTTTAAACTGTTACCAAATAAATAACAATTACACGAAAAGTTTTCCAGTTTTGGAATAATCTCTGACACTTCCGGTGATTTGAGCAGATAACATTGACGTTTGTCTTCTGCTCTTCTACTTTGGTAGTATTTAATCAGAACCGAAACAGCAAACTAATACAAGTGCTAACTATTACCCATCTTAAGTATATGTTTGCGGATCAGAAAGATTTTCTGTAGCGAGATCTTGAAATAAATATTCTGTTTGTACAAGAATCGAGTTTCCTGGATCCCTTGAAATATTGATTAAATATCGATAACACATACACATGGCAGATAAATTGCAACGGAAATGAAAACAAAAAATGATTTTATTTTGTGCATTTTATTCTCCAAACTACCTTTCTGTTGAAAATTGAAATCTTATGCAAACAATTCATATATACAACTTTTTACAAATGAAAACTTTACAAAAATTTATGTCTATGAATTTTTGTTACGGAAATTAGCATTAATTAATATTTTACTCATTAAACGATTAACTGGTGAAAAAGCATTATGTGTTAATGCAAAATGCTAAATCATTACTCATTTAAAAAAATTCGTAACAAGTTCTTCTTCGGTGCAACAGAAAAAGAAATATTTCTGAATTAAAAAACTTTTGTTGATTAAAAAATATAAAATACTTCTAATTTAATACACTATTGCTAAAGCTTTTTTTTTCAAGTAAAGAATAAAAAAAACACAAGGTAAGAGAAAATAAGTTTTCGTTAATTGCACAATTTTTTTCAAATGCAAATTTTTTCCTTTCAGTTCCATCAAATGATGTACCGGAGCAATTTCCATTTTTCTGATTGTTTTTAATTATTTACCCTCTAAATGAGGCATTTTATGCAATTTTATTGTTTTAAACATAAAACGTAGGACACTTTGATTTATCGCGAATCAAAAAACGAAAAGAAATTTGAAATGTTATAAAAAAAAAGCATTTTGTTATAACAGCAAGTGTTGATTAGACATCTTCACCTTCATAGATGTGCCTGAATTTGTCTATGGCGATTTTTTTAAGTATTACAGAGCAATAAAGAGTCACTTCCTAGAGGGTTCATTGTGAACCAAGTTAAAGCAGATGGATTTTAGTTGATGGACTTTAATAAAGCCCAGTTTAGTTTATATTATTTTGGGCCATGAGTGATCATTGATACAGGTGTATTTCACAAGCATTGGGTGTGTTTATTACTTTAGCCTAGCATCAATTTGGAACTAAAAGAAACAAAAGTTTTGCATTATGATATTTGCATTCTTATAATGAAATAAATATTACTGAAAATAAAAAAAGAACGTCTTAAGGAAAAAGTATCTTAGTATACTAAATATAATTCAGCTGGAAAATGCATAACTCAATTAAAAAACATCCTTAAGCATTTCATGTTCATACACAGAAGTGCTTACGAATCATATTGGTAGCACTATATATATGATCTATAAGATTTATACACACCACATAGTATGCAAAAATTTAGTTTAACATAAAATATCATATCACATCGGAAAACGCACCTCCAGCGCTTATCGCTCATAGACAGTGCTGTAACCGAAATATTTTGTCTATCCCTGTAAATCAATGATAACTGCTATTCACGTTATATTCTACAATAAATATCTTGTACTTAACATAAAAAATGTATAAAAATTTCATTTGGTTTCAGATAGTGTAACATTTTAAAAACTAGTCATTGGGGGCCATCGTAATACTTACCCATCATGGATATGCATAATGTAAAATATGAAAATAAAACATGTGTAAACTATTTATAAAATGCATTGCAATTCGAATAAAGTCGTGGCTTGATGAAGTCATAAACTTTAAATGCTCTATTACTGAATTGCGTAAAAGAAACATCCTTATAACTCCAAAATTGATAATCATATTAACTAACGGTTTACTGCGTCGATTAAGCGCCTCATTTCCAATAAAATATATCTTTGAATTGAAATTTGAATGAAATACAGAGTCATGAAAAATCGAAGAGTGTGGAAAACAGGAATACAAATACCTCGGCAACTAAATATCCAATCGACTTCAATCTTCATGCAAAATTTATGTTTTATATTGTCTTTTATATTCACTCCTTAAAATAAAAGATTTCGAAAAAATTTATATACCTTTTATCAAAACGGATATTTCGAGAGTCCAAAAAAAAAAAATAGTTCCTGATAATCGACGTTACTGAATTTCAATAAGGTTCTTCCCATTATTATATACTAAGTACATACCAAATTTCAAGTCTCTATCTCAATTTGTTCGGAAGATAGAGCGTTTACACACACACACACAGACATACAGACACACACACAGACAGACGGACGGCAAATGTTTTTATGAATCTCCATTGTCTGAAACGTGTAAATCCGTCAAATTTTTTATTTTTTTTTTCAAAATGATTACAAGACTTACACAATACTACGTATGATGGTTAAGTAATACGCTGGTACCAATTTTTCCTCGTAGATGATTATGTAACCAAATTCTCTTGAGTGATCCTGAAACTAAATGATACATTTTTACCACCCATATTATACAGATAGCATTTTTAATGCATCTCATAAAAGTATATCGATTTCGATATCTTTGAAATAGTGCAACATCATTAAAATGAACCGCAAATTTATTTTTTCCCAATGACAATAATGTAACGGAATTATTTAAAGTGTTCATTTAAACTAAATACAGGGTCATTCATAATTCCCTCCGGGGTTTCGAAACGTTATAGTAAAAAAACGAAGACGAATATGAAAAAAAGAAACATATGAAATTATCCGAAACTATTCCGAAACTATTCAAGTTTTACTTACATACATTACAGGTGTTCTATGTGTGAACCCTTGGTCACACGGCATACATCCATGCGATAGTCCAGTTCCTGCCATACTCCGTTTCTTTAAATCTGAATCAGTGGTGTCAGTTCAACGGGCCTTTCGTAATAAATATCGAAAACAGGGACCAACTAACAAAACAATTCATGTGTGGTACCGGAAATTTGAAGAAACGGAGTATGGCAGGAACTGGACTATCGCATGGATGTATGCCGTGTGACCAAGGGTTCACACATAGAACACCTGTAATGTATGTAAGTAAAACTTGAATAGTTTCGGAATAATTTCATATGTTTCTTTTTTTCATATTCGTCTTCGTTTTTTTACTATAACGTTTCGAACCCCCGGAGGGAATTATGAATGACCCTGTATAAACGCTTCACAGTTTATTTTCAATAGCTAACATGTCATAGTAAACTTCAATAACGTATGTAAATTTACATGGCAATTCAAGAATATTTAAAAAATGAGAGTACTGAAAGAAGGTAATCAGATGGCAACATGTTAGAAAGTGTTGAAAAATAATACCAAGGACGTTTTAAGAGAGATACTTGATATTTATCGTGATTTTAAATAAAAATACTCAATTATTTTTACACTATGAGACAATTTAGGATAGCTAAACAATTATTTAACGTGTATTGTTTTAATTGTCCAGATTTAAGTTAAAATACATTTTTGAAAATATGTTACAATTCAAATTACTGAAAAATATCAATTTTAAAATGACACATGCATAATTATTTATTGAAAAAAAATATCTAAAATCATTAAATGAACAATTTTCGACAACTTTAAAGAAATTGAGACTGAAAATGTTTTAGCATCAATTTCTGTTACCAACAATACATCCATATACAATAATCAAGGAAATATCACCCTTTTTTAAAAATATATTCAGTGTTTCTGACTAATGAATGTGATACTATCTATAACATTCGCGAATGATGACAGTTTCTCGTGTGATAATTTATCATCTATCATATTACATTTAACAATTTATAAAGCAGAAGCACAATTATTTTTGACTGTTTCATTTCGTGTATAATAAAGTATCTTGATATACTTTCAAGGTATAAATCACTGCGAAAGAAACTAAATATGAAATAACTACAGAAGAAATGGTATATGAATCATGTTACTATATATCAAGTAAAATTTTCTAATGCGTTAGGGTTTTGTTTGAGTAGGAAAACTGTCACTTTAATCTACCTAACACTGCAGGTGGTTATTCGATGCATATTTTTATTCAAATTTTGAACTTCGTATGATGTGTAGTGCGTTTTTCTCGGTGGGTGTTCCCAAAAGGATCAGGATCCATAAGCTGTGTTTTTGGCCCATGAAATAGACTAAAACTCGAATTTGTTATACTGATTTAATTATTTCACTTTTTAATATTAGAAGGTTTATCCTGTACGATTTCAACAATACTTTTTGCATTTTGTTTGGTTATATATGACTTACACAAGCTCAAAGTTCGTATTATTCGCAGTTTTTGATGAAAAATACGCAATTTCTCCTAATTTTACCTCAATTATTTATAGGAGCGCAATCGTGCAACACTTTCTTCTTTACATATATTATAAAACACATCGAAATGTACAATATATGTAAAAATAAAAGTGTTGCAAAGCTGCGCTCATAGTAAAATATAAAAAAATATATTAAAAATTGAGGTAAAATTAGGCGAAATTGCGTATTTTGCATCAAAAACTACGAATAATATGAACTTTGAGCTTGTGTAAATTATATAAATCCGAATAAAATGCAAAATATATTGTTGAAATCGCACAGGATAAACCTTCTAATATTATAAAGTGAAATAATTAAGTCATTATAACATCAAATTTCAGTCTTATTTCATTGGCCAAAACCACGGTTTATGGACCCTGATCCTTTATTTTCCCTTAACCTCAATGAATTTTTAAACTATTTAATTGATTAGAAGAAAATCGTTTGATTGCAGTGATTACAATTTTTAACAAGAAATAAAAATCATGCATCAAGCATAGATTATGAAACATTTCCCAACACATTCAGAATGTTATAACAAAGCTTCACCGTCTAATAAGGCGAAAGAAGATATATAAGTAAACAATTAGGAAAACTCATATGACACATTTGAAAAACCAATTTTTAACAATTACCATCTGCAGTCAGAAACTTATCCGATTTATTTTGCGCAGCCCTTTATATGATCTACCGATTTGTATATAGACTACATAGTCTGATAAAATTTTGTTTAATTGAGAGGGTCGGGGCAAAAGAGTGCTAAGCAATATTTTTGAACTTCTGAGATATTTCAATTTGAAAATTTGATCAAATACTAAAATCAAGATATATAACATAAAGGTTTTTCGCCAACGTGTTAGTAACATTTGAGATATTCTGAGTAACAATGATATTACTGTTACGTTCTTTGTAAATTAGCTATAGTCATCGGGGGCATAAATGTATGGGGTAAACACCAAACCTGGGATATATGCTGCCCCCAAGTGCATTAGAAACAAATTATATGTAGGATATTATAATTTTAAATATTAAGCAACATATTACAGTGTTAGATTTATTTCACCAAAAATGTGACTTGGCACTTTCTTACCCCGAACCCCCTATTACATTTTCGTCAATATACGAAAATGTATTCGAATTTCTTTGTGCAGTCCTGTATATGAACGATATAATTTACACACAACAAGTAATGTGCAAAAAAAAAAAAAAGGAGTTAAATTTAAAAACGCATACCACAATTTAAATTGCATTTTCAGAAAATATTGATCATAGACAATACTGTACCCGAATCCTTTCATGCGTCCTTATAAAATGAATGATAAATATTATGTACAGGCATATTCTATAATAAGCATTTTGTGGTGCTATTTTACCAAGGTTTTTCGGTACTTACGTATTAACGCCACCGCAGCTACAGATTTGGCGGTTTTTAAGTGCCGCTAATTTTTCGTAGCATTAGAAAATGGCGTCAAAAATCAGCAAACAACAAGGCAACAAGGAATCCAAAAGATAACTGTGTGCACGAGCGAACAACAAGATTGCAAGCACAACTTCTGCTGCGGTGGCGTTAATACGTAAGTACCGATTTTTCAACTATGTAGAGTTTTTCTATAAGTCCCAGAGCATTTGAAACAAATATTTTTTTTTCCATTACACACCTTCTAGCCCCGTTTTAGTAGGAAATGTATCGTAAAAGTAGCAAAAACAGATGAAAACCAAAAATGAGTAACTGGTAGAAAAATTATTGTATAAGTCAAGTTTTTTTACATTCTTTAATATTCTAAATTAACGTTTTTCATCTTGTGACTCTGATTCTAAATTTATCTTTTTAAATAAATTGGATTTTGATACCTATGAATGTTTTTTTGAATTTTTTATAATTTTCAACATTTCCGTCGTGTAAAGACACGCTAAATCCCGCAAAATCGTTGGTACGTTCTTCTTCTATTGGTTTTTTAGGAGTGAGAAACGTTGGGATTACATGCATCCAAGTGCAACTTTGGAAGTCCATGTAAAAAAAAAAAAAAAAAAAAAATTGAAACAACCTTGTTAAAAAAGAAAAAAAACTTTTTTTGTTTAAAAAGAACTAAATATTGAGATTTTGAATTAAAAATGTATACAATTAACAAAAACTGTCGTGATTAAAAATTCTGAAACTCGATAAATACTGGAAACTCATTTGTCAATGTCTATTTTAGGAAATGTTAACAACTATGTTGGAAAGTGTTAAAAAGTGAACGTTTTACTAATTTAACACATTAATCATAAATGTTTTGGTTTTAATTTTTCGAGATTAAATTATTTAAGTTCATACTACTTGTTTCATTGATATTTTAAACTATTCTCAACAAAGGTCTCAAGCAGCACAATTAATAAAAGAAGAAAGATTACGTTGAAAATCAAATATAATATACAATTTATAATACTAGGGGATCCAAGCCGAGTTTTCCGGCTTACAGAATATATGTGAACATATTTTTTTTTCATTGAATACACTATTTTTTTTAATTTAATATATTTACTAGATTAAGCACTAACAACACCAAAAAACATTTTTATGTGGAAAATACTAATTTATGCATTATAAAAAATCTTTTGAAATTTACTAAATACGATACATTCGTATTATCCTTATGTCAGGAGTTAACAGCCGAAAAAATCCCCAAAGATTTCGCTACTTACAGCAACCTTTTTGATTTTCATAATTTCGGTTGTTTTAGAGCGTAGTTTCGATTACATGTTATTAAATTTATGTTTTATTTGTATTATTTTATTTATTTAATAAGAAAGTTTTAATCTCGCTATGGAATATCAGTTGCAATCAATTACGGAACTATTTATATTGTGTTAAGTGCACAATTAATGGGTTAATCTTTTGTAATCGGACTACACGCGATAGAGATAGATTAAAAAAAAATCATTCTTGAAAATTATTTTAAAAAGAATTAAAATTCAGTAAATTAAATACAGTTTTCGAACAAATTGCATTTGAAAGAACATTTTGTTTCCTATTCGATGGTGGCCCCACCAGTGGCTGAGAGGTTGTGCTCTCGAAGCTGGTAGACGGGAGGTGCTGGGTTCGATCCCAATCGCGCCCGTCGGCCTAATCGTTCGGAGTTTTCGTGGTTTTCTTCGAGCCGTAGATTTATCCATGCGTAAATACGGATTAGGTTCCCTTAGAAAGACCCCCACGAAGGGCACCCCCCCCGGGCCTATATCCCTAGTGTAGATAATTGGCCGTCAATAATCAACCCAACCCAACCCTATTCGATGGTGTAAAAATTGAAATTGTGTGATCTTTAGAAGTTAAACAAAATGGAAATAAATACGAGCTGTATTGGTCAAGTGTTGCGACCTTAAATATGACGTTAGCGTTACTCACGGAATCGCTTTTGCTGCGTAATATAGATTTTTATTTAAATATATATAAATTATATATAGATAATTCTAAAAGCTTTCATAATAAAAATCTATCACTAATTTAAAACATTGAATAATTCTCCATTACAGAAAAACATGAAAGTATCATTCTGTACATTGTTGATCATTTGACCTATTTACTAGATGTGTGGAGATTAAGACAACATAAATTTTCGGATGATGCTGAATTACTGAGAAGAAAGAATAAAACACAGGTGATTATAAATTATAATCACTTGTGTTTTATTCTTTCTTGTATAACGTTATAATCCCGGTATGTATAATATTGGAAAACTGGAGGAATTTTAGATTTCTAACACTTTCCAACACACAGAAAAAAATAAAACCATATCTCATTTCATTGTATGAAGAAATAAAATTTATTAATAATATTCTGTTACTGTTGAAAGTGTTTCATAATATATGCCTGAGGCACGTTTTTTTTTTCGTTCCTCTTATACATTAGAATTCTGAATCTCAGATCTAGAATTAAAGAATTTTCTATAACTGCTTCTAGAGTCGAAATAAAACTTACATACACAGTAAGCTATCTTTTACTTACATTAAAGAAAAAACTGCTTATGCCTTAAAAAAAGTGTTGATAAAATTATTTCAATGAAACTGATTAAAATTTTATTCATTTCAGAGTGTAATTATCTAAATTTATACTCAATTTGCATGCTTGGTGACTCAATATATCGAAAAGGATGAGAAATAGACTGTACAAAATGTTTAATGATTTACAGGAATAAGCTGTATCAATATAAAAAGAGGACAAAAAGTCCTCATAACATTTTCCTTGAACAAAACTTTTCTTGCGCAATCAACTCCCATTCCTACGCTTTAAAAATCCTTTTTAAAAATTATACCTAATATTATATGTAGAAAGAAAGGAAATAGAAACGCAACAATTCACTCTAATACCACGGAAAGATGGATAAGGTCGGAGAATTAAGAATGCACTTTAGTAAAATTTGATTAATAAAAATAGTAGCTGTTAAAAGTATAACTAAGCAAAATTTTGATAATGTGAGTTACTCAATTTTTAAATGCATTGGGTTCCGTTATAGTACATTGTTACACCCCCCCCCCTCTCCCCACCGCTCACATACAAAAATATTTCAAAAGAATATTAAAAGTAACATTAATACCTTTACCTTATCTTCAAAAATTCATTTAAATATAAAACAGTCTAATTGAATCAATGTCTATAAAATAAAAATAAATGTGTTCAATGATTTTATGTAAAAAATATAATTGGATAAATAAAAATATTTTAATGAAATCAATTAACATTTTTCTATTTGATTAAAATAAAGTGTTTGTTTGTTGGCGATGACTAAGGAATCTATCGCAGGAAGAGACCTTCAAAATTGGATAAGGACAGACGAAGACAGGTCCTATTGCACCCGAGACTCATAATTTGGATTGTCTAATAACTGGATGAGATATTAATTAAAACCCTCATCGAACGCTAATGAACGAGCTTCGATTGCCCTCAGCTCGCTGGAGTCAGGATAGCTAACTACCAGTTTTGTAACTGAGTGAACTCATTGAGTGGGTTTGACTCACTTTCTGCGAGTTTTGTGTTCAGTTTGATTCACCTTTTTGAAAAACGAGCGTGAGTTGAGTTAAACTTAAAAAATCCTCGAGTTTGAGTCAAAATTACATATCAAACTCATTGATTTTTTTTTATAATTTCCTAAAATGTTTCTTGTCATATGTTCCTAAAATGTTTCTTCTTCAAATAAAATTAAGCATATTTATTTATTTTTTGTCTAGGTTTTTGACTTCAAACACCAGTTCCCACAAACTAGCAAAACTCCAGTGTAGAATACTGAGAAAATATGTGTGCGGTGATGTGTTTATGTATAGTGTTTCACACTTAAGAAGTGGCTCACAGTTAAGAGAAGTGTCCCTTTTTTTATAGTTTACAAAATATCTCTATAATATATGCTTAATTTAATATCTTGTGTGTTAAAAACTGACGCACCGTGAGTAAGATTTCAACACTTCAAATAAAACTAAGTATACTTATTATTTATTGTACGAGGGGCAGTCGGAAAATAAGTTTCCCCTGGCGACTGTGGACAGAGGTGTGTATGAAAGACAAAAAATGTAATGAGACATTAAAGATAAAACATAACTTTATTTTCCACATAAGTACCAAGTACATTGAGACATTTGTCATACCGCTTTATAAGCTTCAAAAAGCCCTCCAGGAAAAAATCAGGGCTTTGCATACGGATGAAGCGTTGAACGGCTATGGGCGAAAGACGACACAGCAGGTGAACCCGAACGTGCAGGACACCGATACACCATTGGGTAGAAATCGACCGCGATCAAGCAGATGGCGCTGTTGCAGTGCCTGCGCAGGGCTTTGCATACGGACGAAGTGTTGAACGGGGGCGAAAGACGACAAAGCAGGTGAACGCGAACCTGCAAGACACCGATACACCATTGGGTTGACCTCTATGCAATGGTGTATCGGTGTCTTGCACGTTCGTGTTCATCTGCTGTGTCGTCTTTTGCCCATAGCCGTTCAACGCTTCGTCCGTATGCAAAACCCTGATTTTTTTCTTGGAGGGCTTTTTGAAGCTTATAAAGCGGTATGACAAATGTCTCAATGTACTTGGTACTTATGTGGAAAAATAAAGTTATGTTTTATCTTTAATGTCTCATTACATTTTTTGTCTTTCATACACACCTCTGTCCACAGTCGCCAGGGGAAACTTATTTGCCGACTGCCCCTCGTATTTTAGATATATTTTGAAGACTAAAAAAGTAGAAGAGCCATCCTTGAAGTCAGAAGTAGACAGAAAAAAGAAGATAAAAATATTAATTTTCTGAGGAGATATTTTAAAAATAAAAATTCATTCCACGCCAATTTGTTTTAACATTAGTGAAGATAATTTGAAATCTCACTGACCAACACCATTAAATAAAAATAACAATAAGATATACTGTAATGTTCTTAATGGTAAATCACAGTTTGAAGAGAAAATTATCATGAGAATTTAACGCTAAAAAAACACTCTAGTATTTTAGAATTTAATATTATTCTCATAAGATAATTATATTAATTACAGTATTTCAAATACATCTAAGTAGTTTAAGTTTTGTTCCAATACCAAATTAATTAAAAGAGATTTTGACATCACTATGGTCAGTTCATAAAATAATACAAAATATATATATTTTTTATTTTTTTTTTTCGATTAATTTTCTTTTACTTATTTATATATATATATTTTTTTTTTTTATTAAAAAATGAATCTTTAGTGAGTTTTGCTCTTTTTAAAAACGAGTTTGAATTGAGCGGTTTCGTTTTATAAATTTTGGATTTTAGTGTAAACTTATTTTTGAGAAGTTGAATTTGAATTAGTTAATTTTTTTAGTGAGTTTGCCTAACAATGCATACAGCCATGACCATGGAAAAAGGCGGCTCTTCCAATGGAAATAAAAAAAATATATATATTCATTTTCTCTACCGCTTAAAATTGCGAGTGCGCGGCTCAGGACGTACCTAAATAAATTAAGAAAATTTGCGATACACGGTACATTCGTCGTTTTGATTGTACCTTTCATTAAAAAAAAATATCAATATTTACTATTTTAGAAAAAAGTTTTTCTAGAGCCCTTTTCATATTTCTCTTTTTTTAACGATGTGAGTCCATCGGTACTGATCATAATCAATCATTAGCATAAGGGAGAATGTTAAACTTTTATCACGAAAGTTGCGGACGAGTGTTTGTTTTTCTCTTCTCGTGGCTGTAACGAAGTATAAATGAGATAGTAATCATTTGCATTCCTCAAGTTTTTAGCACTTTCCAACCTAGTTGTTAGCACTTTCCAAACTAGTTGAAAAGTGCTTATGACTTCGGTTTGTCTGGCCGTATGGCCGGATGGCCGTCTGGCCGTCTGTCCATGCTCTAACTCCCGTAAATATGCTCGGATTGCTCTGCAATTTTTATATGTTATTGTCGTTATCTATGGCACGTTCCCTATTTCAACTGAAGTGTGTAGCACTTATAGTTTTCTTACAGGGACACTCAAAAGAATTCCGTTACATTGCGGTCTATGGGGAAAAATCATTTGCGGTTTATTTTAGAAATGTTTCACTATTGTAAACGCATTGACATTTATATAGATCACTAAGATGCATTAGAAGGAGCTTAATATGGAATAGTAGGTGTATAGCACTTAGAGTTACTTTACAGGGACAGTCAAAAGAATTCCGTTACATTACGTCTATGGAGAAAAATCGTCTGCGGCTTATTTAAATAATGTTCCACTATTTTAAACGCATTGAAGTTTATATATATTACTAAGGTGCATTACAAGAGGCTTACTACAGAATAGTGTGTGTATAGCAGTCATCGTTCATTTACAGGGACACACAAAAGAATTCTCTACTGTCTGTTAACAATAATTCCTGGAAGTGCGTTTTAAGTTACTAAACGCGATTTTAATCTTAACTAGCTTTTTGTCTCTTACGTGGTGTGTATAAATTCTGTAGATCCTATACAGGGCAGCACAAAAGTTCGCGAACACATTTCCGTTTATTGACAGAAACTCCAGAAGGAGAATTTAAATGGTGCTACGCGTTTCCTAACTAAACTAAAATTTAGCATCCTATGTATATATACAAATCTATAGATCATATACAGGGCTACATAAAAGTATTCGGATATTTTTCCGAATATTGTATATATTGAAAATTCCTGAAATTACGTTTTTAAATATGTTATGCGTTTTCCAAATTGTTTACTTAGATGTCATCTTTCAGCTTATTAAACGGTAATGATTTGTAAAATTATTTTAGAAGCGTTGGAAAGTGCTACATAATCTATGCTTGACACATGATTTTTCGTTCTTGTTTATATTAAACCCGCGTGTACTCAGACGAAGTCAGTGTTCTCCTCATTCATACATTCGTTTGAAAAACCATTCAGCGTGGGGAAATATATTTAAAGTGATCCCCGGTAACGTCGGGCGGGTCTGCTAATAATAAATAAACTAGTCGTTGGGGGCCACCGTAATACTTACCCATCATTGATATGCATAATGTAAAATGTTAAAAAAAAATGTGTAAACTACTTATAAAATGCGTTGCAATTCAAATAAAATCGTGGCTTGATGACGTCATAAACTTTAAAGGCTCGATTACTGAATTACTTGAAAGAAACCTCCTTATAACTCCAAAAATAATAATCCTATTAACTAGCGGTTTATTGCATCTGATTAAGCGTCAAATTGCCAAGTAAAATATGTTTTTGAAGTAAAATTTGGATGAAATACAGGGTCATGAAAAATCGAAGAGTGTGGAAATTGGATTCCAAATATCTCGGCAACTAATTGTCCGATCGACTTCATGCTTTATGCAAAATTTATGTTTTTTTATTGTCTTTTATATTCATTTCTTAAAATAAACAATTTCGAAAATTGTTATATACCTTTTATCAGAACGAATATTTCGAGAGTCCGAAAAAATAGTTCCGGATAATCAAGGTTACTGAAATGAAATAGGCTTCTTCCCATTATTACATACTAAGTACATACCAAATTGCAAGTCTCTATCTCAATTTTTTCGGGAGATAGAGCGTTTACAGACACAGACACACAGACGGACGGCAAAATTTTTTTTTCTAAAAATATGTTTTTCGGAATCTCCAGTGTCTGAAATGTGTAAATCCGTCAAAATTTTTTTTTCGATTTTCAAAACGATTACAAGACTTACCCTATACTACGTATGATGGGTAAATAAAAGTAATAAATAAATAGTAGACATTTTTTTATAAATAAAAAAAAAATTCTATTTAATACTTAATATAGAAATTGCGTGTAAATTAATTCATTGTCTTATAATCCAGAATATTTAATCATTTACTTAAATAAAACTTTAAATTCATAAAGATACAACTAAATGTAAATATATTGCTTGAAGGTGCGTAAAAACATACATAAAACATTTAAAAGTACATTAAAGTCCTTTTAAAAATTCAAAAAGGTTTTCAACCGAACTACTCGGTCATCATCAGTAAAAAATTAATAGTTAAGTTGAGTTGTTGTCTCTTCGCGCTTTCCAGTTTGCCCGGAAGAAACCATTTTACTTCAAGGGTGTGGAATATAAGGGGGGATGGGAAAGGTCATTTAACATTTCAAAAATAAGTACAGGTTAATCAATCATGTAGTAATTCATTCCAGACTGCGTGGATATCCTATGATAATACATCGTTACAGACTATTTATTTTTTAGATATTATTTCCAGAGACTCTCTCATGATAGCTTCCTGGTGATTACTTGTGCGGAATACAATTTTGGATCCATTGAAATCTACTTTTATAGGTTCAGTTGTGCTAATCTTGCTGACGCAGTGTGGGGTCTATTTAATTTTAAAAGGACTTTAATGTGCTTTTAAATGTTTTGTATATGTTTTTAGCACCTTCAAGCAATATATTTACATTTAGTTGTATCTTTATGAATTTTAATTATTAAACAAGGTGAATTTCCACTGAAATTTTAATTTTTTATTAAATAAAACTGTCGAATAAAGAAAATGTGTTGTAAAAATAAAAGTTAAGATCCTGGATCTATTAGATTAAAATATGAATGATTATCGGTTTGTATTTCACAGCTACTCCTCTTAAACTATGGAACGTAGCGCGATGCAATTAACACCAGTTATTCGCTTGGATCCGAGAATGTCATATAAGCTCTCAGAATTTTAAAATTTGAATTAGTTTCATATATATTAATTTTTTTAAACTTTTAACGAAGTTTCTCCAACTGAAATATTCCATTTTTAAAGATAAAAGATGGAAAAGGGGAAATTGCAGGATTTTTTTTTTTTTTTTTTTTAAGTCATTCACATTCAAATTTAAAAGTGAAATTATCTTTTAATTGTACAGACGGTGAAAAAAATTGTGATTAAATTGCATTTTTCAAGAAAATTAAAAAATATATAAGACACCTACAGTGTCTCACATAAGTGATGGGACACTTGTGCTTTACAAAAGGAAACTAATCAAATAAATTAAAAAAACATGTACACATTTTTTTGTGGGTGTGTTTCATACTTAAATTTAGTAAAGATTATTACATAACATACATTTTGTCAAAATATTAAAATATTAATTTAATAAAAATACAAATGTTTAGAACGGAGCAAAAAATAGCTCACATAAGTGATGGGACACCATTATATATGCAACAAAAATCGTCTGAAATAAGCAATAAAAATATTTTTTGGGGTTTTATTTTTACTTAAAAGCAATTGGCAATAATTTATAAAATCGTCTGCAGTATTTCTCTCCAGTTTGTTTTGGAATTTTTGTGTTTTTTAGCTCTGTGTAGCCATGAATGCTAAACGAAAAGAAACTTCGCCTGAAATTCGAAAATTAGTTATTAATTTGCATATTGAACGTGGAAAATCTATTGGAAAAACTGCTGAAACAGTTAACTTGAGTCGTTCAACAGTTTTCAATATCATTAAACGATATAAAAAGAATCATATGATTCAGGATAAAAGAAGACCTGGCCGACCATCAAAGCTATCCAATGGAATAAAGCGAATTATCGTTCGAAATATTAAAAAAAATCCAAGAATTAGTGCTTTAAAAGTTGCTGCTGATTTACAAGCATTATATGGAATAATTGTTAATCCTGAGACTATTAGAAGGGTAATTCGATCTGCTGGATATCACGGTAGAGTAGCCAGGAAAAAATTCTTCGTAAGTGAAAAGAATAGAAAACTCAGACTAGCTTTCGCAAAATCCAACATAAATAAGAATTCTGATTACTGGAATAAAGTTATATTTGCTGATGAGAGTAAATTTAATATATTTGGTTCTGACGGTAGAATCTTGGTGTGGAGAAAACCCAGGGAAGAATTTCGCAAACAGAACTTGGTACCAACAGTAAAACATGGTGGAGGAGGAGTTATGGTATGGGGGTGTATGTCGTCCGCTGGAGTAGGTAATCTTGTTTTTATTGACAGTATAATGGATCAGTACAAGTATATTGATATTTTAAAGCAAAATTTGAAATCTTCAGCACGAAAATTGAACCTTCATAACGATTTTAAATTCTACCAGGACAATGACCCCAAGCACACTGCTCTGAACGTTAGACTCTGGCTGCTATATAACTGTCCTGAAATAATAAAAACACCACCACAATCTCCAGACTTAAATCCCATAGAGAATATTTGGCAAGAATTGGAATCAAGAATTCGCAAACACACCATTTCTTCAAAACAACAACTAAAATCGGTACTTCAAGAAGAATGGGGTAAAATCACTCCAGAAATCACAAAAAAATTAGTCGAATCCATCCCAAAAAGATTAAATCATGTTTTAAAAGTAAAAGGAAATCCAACAAAATATTAAAACCTTTTAAAAAGTAAAATTTTTGGATAAATATTTGATGGAAAAGTAAGTGTCCCATCACTTATGTGAGCCATTTTTTGCTCCGTTCTGAACAATTGTATTTTTACTAAATTAATATTTTAATATTTTGACAAAATGTATGTTATGTAATAATTGTTACTAACTTTAAATATGAAACACACCCAAAAAATTTTTGCACATGTTTGTTTATTTATTTTATTGCAGTTTCTTTTTATAAAGCACAAGTGTCCCATCACTTTTGTGAGACACTGTATTTCACATATTCAAGCTTCAGGAATGATAAAAAAATCGTCTGTCTACAAATTCACTTGACATAAATAAAAACATAAATAAAAACATTTCAACATAGCTGAGCTTTTTTTTTACTTTTGCCGTCAACCAAGGAGGTAAAGAAAAAAACAAATTTAAGCTACTTGCATTGAAGTAGAGAATATTTGCCCCTCAATTTACAAGAAATGAATTAAAAGAAGATACACAGTATTTCAAGAAATTATTTTTTATAGATGGCAATTAAAGCTTTTCACAAAAGCTAAACTTAGGGAAAGGAGTTAAGACTTTGTGAAAAGTTCTCTCGCCGAAAAATGACATTTTTGTAAGCATTTATTTTAATTCATAAACTTGAAATCGTTTTGAATATGTTCGTCTAAATGACGTCATTTTTGTATTTGCAATCGTGATCAAGAATGGGGAAAATGGAAATAATAGGGATTATTATATTTATATTGACGTCATTTTCTTCTTAAATTGGAAAAGAACAAATATTTTTCATTTGAATAGGTATTGAAAACAATATCATGATTAAATTACATTTTTCAAGAAAAACCGAAGAAATAAGAAATATATATTTTTTATTACATATTCAAGCTTTAGGGATCAGTTTATCTTAGAAAGTAAAAAATCGTCTGTCGACAGATTAATACAAATAAGTTATTATCGTCATAGCTTTTTAAATTTTGTATTTAACGAAGTAGGTAAAATAAAAACAAAATTAATCTCCTAGCATTTAAATTATTGCTTTCTATATATAAAAAATGAATTAAAAAAAAAACACACAGATTTTGAACTATTTCCTTAATATGGCGATTAAAACTTTACACAAGGGCATCAACGGCGAAATGTTTTATCTAAAAAATCCCATTTTTGTAAGCATTTATTTAATTCAGAAATATAAAATGGTTTTCAATAAACTCGTTAAAACAACATCATTTTTATTCTAACAGCTATATTATGCTTTTGACAAACGAAATCATTGAGAATGGACATTTTTATTATTAAAGCTTTTAATCTAAATTGTAAATATTATTTAATATTTAAAATATAGTACTTAATAAAACTAATATTATAATTTGGTACTTGTTTCTTTTCCAGCCGGTCACTTTCTATTTAAGAAAAAAAAAAAAACTTTCGACAAACAATGTGTGATTTAACGCAAATAATACAAAAGCGTAATACCACACGTTTGTCTTCAAATGCAGCACCAGCATCGAAGTACGTGTTTCATTTATATTTATTTTGTGTTTTTTTTTTTTTTATCAAGAATATGAATTAACTGCTATTTCTCTGGTTTCTCTCGCATTTTAAAAAGAAAAATGATAAAGACCTGTGATTCATATTCAAATTAAGGATCTAGTTTATATTGAAGCTGAAATCCTCAAAATGAAAACTATTTTATTGCTAGTACATATTATAAAGGACAAACGTGTCCGTGCGTAAAGCTGACGTCATTTTGCGAATGGCAACAGTTGACCATGAAATATCGGTTTTGCGATTGTTCTACTGCAATTTTTTTTAAATTTCTAAACATCTCACATTTTACTTACCCATCATACGTAGTATAGGGTATTAATTACCCATCATACGTAGTATAGGGTAAGTCTTGTAATCGTTTTGAAAATCGAAAATTTTTTTTGACGTATTTACACGTTTCAGACACTAGAGATTCCGAAAAACATATTTTTAGAAAAAAAAATTTGCCGTCCGTCTGTGTGTCTGTGAGTCCGTGTGTCTGTGTGTCTGTAAACGCTCTATCTCCCGAAAAATTTAAGATAGAAACTTGCAATTTGGTATGTACTTAGTATGTAATAATGGGAAAAAGCCTATTTTATTTCAATAACCTCGATTAACCGGAACTATTTTTTTCGGACTCTCGAAATATTCGTTCTGATAAAAGGTAAATAAAAATTTTCGAAATTGTTTATTTTAAGAAATGAATATAAAAGACAATAAAAAAACATAAATTTTGCATAAAGCATGAAGTCGATCGGATAATTAGTTGCCGAGATATTTGGAATCCTATTTTCCACACTCTTCGATTTTTCATGACCCTGTATTTCATCTAAATTTCACTTTAAAGATATATTTTAATTGGAAATTTGACGCTTAATCAGATGCAATAAACCGCTAGTTAATAGGATTATTATTTTTGGAGTTATAAGGACGTTTCTTTCAAGCAATTCAGTAATCGAGCCTTTGAAGTTTGTGACGTCATCAAGCCACGATTTTATTTGAATTGCTATGCATTTTATAAGTAGTTTACACATTTTTATTTTAATATTTTACATTATGCATATCCATGATGGGTAAGTATTACTGTGGCCTCCAACGACTAGTTTAATTTTTACACCGTTATATATGGGGGAAAATCTACTTTCAGATGCAATTTGTTTGAAAACTGTATCTTAATTGACTGATTTATTAAATTAAATTTCAGGCATGATTTAAAAAAAAAATCTATCTCTATCGCTTGCAGAAGATTACAAAATATTAATCCGTTTGCAGTTTAAACAATATAAAAAGTGCAGCATTTGTTTCCAGTTAATATTCAATACGAAGTTAAAACTTGATTAAGAAATAATTAAAATAGTATAAATAAAGCACAGATTTAACAGACATGTAATTGAAATAAGCGCACAGAACTGCTGTAGATACCGAAATTTTTAGCAATTTCTTCGGCTATTAACTTATGGCTAGAGGCCAATACGAAATTACCAGTTTTATTAAATTTCAAAATTTTATTTGAATAGTATATAATTGACATATTTCATATAAAAATGCTCTTTGGTGTTGTTGGCGGGCAACCTAAAAAAATTATTACATGAAAAAAAATCTATTCATTAAAAAAAAAAAAAAAGTTTTTACATATATTTTCTATCCCGGGAAGCCCGGGTTCGATGCCCTAGTTTGAATAAAATTCGACCTTTTTGGCCGCATGAATAATTGCTGCAAATTTTGATGATTTTTTTTGTATCATAATTATAAGTATTTACGTAATTTTTAGGTACATTTTATATGTTATATCTGTTATTTATTATTGGCGTGTATGTTATATCTGTTTACGTTTACTGACTAAATGAAGAGCAATCTGTTCTTTCCAAACTTTCGTTATTATTGGCATTTATTACATCCCTCTAGAAAAAGTAACTATAACAGTAGTATACTACAATTAAAACCATAAACAAAGAATTTTGATGCAAACAGCTCTGTCCTGTGACTTCTTAGACGGAAGTCATGTCTAGTACTTTTAATTTTTCAGCGGAATACCTTCCCGCCAATCTTACATAGTCGGGATACACGAACGAGACATTCGTCCACGGTTATTCGCCGAGACACGTTAACGTGTAACGAATATGACGTCATATGTATGTATTTTTGGCGTTAAAACCCATTGTTTAGCGACAAATATTTATTTTATGAAAAGTGGTTGACGTAAAATTTTACCACTATTTATGATTGTTATCTAAAATTACAATAAAGTTACATTTATTTTCCCCTCAAAGAATCGAATGATGTCATGGATTTTAAATGCAACACATCGGGTTGTCACACAGCTAGTTATTTACATAAAAGTAACCAGATAACAGAAAATAATAAATAAAATAACCTCAATTTAATTAAAAATATTTTTAAAAGTAAATAGTAATAATTAAAAAAAGTAATATATTATTATTATTATTATTATTATTATTATTATTATTATTATTATTATTATTATTATTATTATCATTATTATTATTATTATTATTATATTTATTATTATTATTAACATCAATGAACTTTCTACTTAATACTCGACGTTGATAAATTCAATACCATACAAGTATTATTGTTCATTGTTTACATTAAAGTTAGGAAGGCCAATTTCCTGTTCTGTTGTAACATTAATCTTCAAAAGTTACTCATGTTCGCAACATTATACATAACACATATTTCAAGGAGCAACTCTGTTGTTGAAACTTTTGACATTTAAGATTACAGCGTTGCTATAGCATAATATTGCTTGATAAAGCTTTTCGCGGCGTTTAGCGGAAAATTAGGAAATATTCAAGAGGGAAATTTGTCTGATCGACATCTAATTTGATTTTTCGTTGCTAAGTTACAAAGAATATAGAAAATGCCAGGTCATATTTCGTAATAACGGACAGTTTTGTGATAAATTACATTTTCTTAAACTTATGTATCATTAATGTTTTTGATTTTACAAACATCTAGGGTGTTGGCATAAAATTATGAATAAATTTGACTGTTTTGTTTATCACTTCTAATAGCGTAGTTTACGATATTGCAATTGAATATATACTTTTTTAAATAAATGCTTTATCATAAGGAAATTGTAATTATACTATTTTTATAAAATAATGAGTGTTTTATTTGTTTAACAAATAACAGATTTTCTAAATAGTTGTGCTTGCATACACACATGTAAAAATGCTAAAACGTTCTTGTATTCTTTGCATTTTACAATTGACAAAATATGTGACAAACTTGTAGTTTTTAATCCATCATGTACGAGTATTGATATTTTTCAAATTTTCAAAATTTATATTTATCAAAAAATAATAAATATATTTTTAAAAATTTGAAAATTTGATAAAGTTCATATTATATTTTTATGTGAAAATGATTATCACATTAAAATAAAGTTATGTCCCCCCCCAAAAAAAAATATACTAATATAAAATAAAATTTCAAATTATTTTTGTATTATTGAAAACATTGTTTATCAGAACTCAAAAGATGTTTTATAAGCTTCAAGTACTTAAGAGATATTGCTTCATTTATGTCTCTGTGTCACACTTGAGATGTTTATTGTAAGTTATATTTTTTATAAAGTCAGAAAATATATGGATAATCTCTTCACAATGAATATGAGCTACATCTGGGATTGTACGCTCTATAATTAAATTGAAGGAGGGGGATATTTAGGAGCCATTATATATTTCTTATTATGTTCCAGTTAGTGGTAATTAAAACAGAAACTACTCACAAAACATTACAGTATGCTCGTAGTAGTTCCGAATTGATTTTAATAGGAAAATGTCGTTCTGTTAATGATGTAATTGATGTACAATCTTAAAATAAAAAGCTTAAAATATTCTATATTTCTTCCCGCTTTTTACGTTCTGTCTTTCCGAGGACAAAGTTAAAAAAGTGCGTTTCTAGAAACTTTTGTTTGTGATGTCAGTACCCCTTTCAAAATATTTAACCTTTACACGGAGGCTCGGACAGCATCTGTTCAAGTTTGGATGTATTCTCGGACAGATGCTGTCCGAGCCCATGTGTAAAGATTAAATGCGTTTTTTTCTTAAAAAGTTTTTGTGAACTGGTGAGCGTTATAATTAGGCAAACACCCAATACTCCACGTCCAGCTATCTTCTGGAAGACTCATAAGCATTACTTATTTTTGGCCCCGGAGACTTCTATATATGCGCTACTGAAGTTAAGTGGACTTGTAGTGGCCTGCGAATTGCTTCAAGTATCTAAGAGATATTGCCTAATTTATGTCTCTATAGTGTCATACATGAGATTTTTGTTGTACGTTACAGTTTTTATAAAGTCAGAAAAGACCATTAGTTGATAGGGATGATCTCTTGAGAAGATTTATGAGCTACATATGGAAATATACGCTCTAATTAAACTGAAGGAGGGGCATATTTAGGAGCCATTATATATTTCTTATTATGTTCCAATTAGTAGTAATTTAAAAATAAACTACCCACAAAACATTATAGTATGCTCGTAGTAGTTCCGAATCCATTTTAATAGGGAAATGCCGTTCTCTTAATGGTGCAATTGATGTAAACTCTTAAAAAAAAAACTTGAAACATTCTATATTTATTTTCGCTTTTTACGCTCTGCCTTCCTGAGGACACGGTTAAAAAATCGTGTTTCTATAGACTTTTGTTTGTGTCGTCAGTACCTCTTTCAAACTATACTTTTTTTTCTTAAAATTTTTTTGTGAACTGTTGGTGAAGACGACAGTGAGCTATTGATTTGTAACATGGAGAGAAGCTACATTATATATGTACATATCTGATGTACCATAAAAAAAGTGCATTTATATTTCTTTCTTTCTTTCTTTTTCTTCTATATATATATAAAAAACTCATTTGCAATTTTTTTTCAAATTTACACTTAAAAAAAATAATATATATATATATATATATATATATATAATCTTTTGTGATAAGGTATGTTTTCCAACATTTCAACATTCCATTTTCTGGCATTACACTGCCAACCCGCTTACGTATTCAGAGTAATAGGGGACAAAAGGGCTCCCCATAGGTGTGCAACAAACTGTGTAATTTAAAACTCATAAAAAATATGTAAATTTCACTACATTTTATATTATGCGACACTCAATTGTAAAAGTAAAACTAAATGAAAAATGAATAAGGCTTGTCACTATTTTTCCTTCGAAAACACAATATTGTGTATTAACAAATGGCTTTTTCCTTTAGAATTAAAAAAAATCTTTTTTAAATTTTAGTAAATTCGAATTGGAAAATTTGAGTTGCATTCAAAACAAATTTATTACAATAAATATATTTATTTTACAATTATTGTGTATAAACATTGTGCATTAACAAACGTCTTTTTCCTTTAGAATTAAAAAAAAAAAATTCAAAGTTTAGTAAATTTGAATTGGAAAATCTGAATTGCATTCAAAACAAATTTATTAGAATAAATATATTTATTTTAAAATACTTATGATGAAATAAGATTCTTGATTTTATCCCTTAAAATTATAGACCATCAACACCATGAAAGTAATACAATATTTTCGTAGGCATATACTATAAACGCAAAATATAGTATTTAGAGAAGATAATTATAATTATTCTTATGAAATTCATTCAGAAATTCATTCAGAATTTCATTTCAATTTCAAAATAAAGACATTTTTATTAAACAAATTATACATCTTAAATGATAATATGATCTGCTTTTTTTAAAATTCATGATTAAATTGCCAACATCATATTACTTAAGGAAATTATATAAGGAAACTAAAAATTAAATATAACGCACATTAAGCGAACACAATTTATCGTATCACACTGAAAGATAATTCATCACCTTTTTATGGTTTCGTTCATCTCACGAAACCCTATTACTCCCGCTCCGTTGTCTGTCTGTCACAGAGCCGTTCTCAGAACCTATGTATAACTTACAGAGTTGAAACTTTGTGTACATAGCTGAATACCAGCTATGAAGAGCTCAAAATATTAAAATTTGAAAAATTCGTATTATTTTAATAAATAGAGATAAAAAAAACCAAAATTCTAACAGCCTTTTCCAATTAAATTTAAACATTTTTCGTTATAGCAGATGCTAAAAATTAAAAATCCACTATGAAATTCTTTCTACAATAATTAATTTTCTATCAGACGATTTCCACGTGAAATTTTAAAATGAAATAAAAAGTTTCACCAGTTGAAAAAAAAATATTAATATGAAATAAAAATGATTGACGTCATAATGGTAATAAAACGAAATTTTCAAAGATTTCTCAATAATACAAGGAGTATGAGAATGCGTATGTACACAAAGCAGATTAATATCACGTCATTAGAGAATTAAAAAGAAAATCTGACGTCATATTGGAAGATTAACGGATTTTTCAAATGTTTGAGAATAATACAAAGCGCGTATCAATATGAGTAATAGAGAATATTAAATATATGAGTTTGAGAAACATATTGAATCGTGATAAAAATCCAATTATGGAAATATTCGCATATTTTAACATTTTAAAGGTGTACAACATGTTTAATTTTGAAATTATTTTTTTTAAATATCGCATTTAGTCCGCATGACAGATATTATTATGAAAGAATATAATAGTAGGCTGGTTTAGATATTCGAAAAAAAGAAGAAAAAATAGACCGGTAAATTTTTAATTTATAAAAAACATGATTTTTTTTTTGTTAAATGAAATTTATTTGGATTTATTAAAGAAAAGATAAAGTGTTTTGAAAGGAATATTAAACGAAACCCTTTGAGCGATATCGATCACACCTACCCACTTGTTAATAATAGTCCAGATGTGATGATACCAACTTTGTTATAAATTTTGAATCTGTGCATAGCCATTTATACTTATAGCTATACACAATAGTTAATGTTCATATTTTGTCGCCTCTATATTAGTCACATAAACTATATAAAAGGAAAAATGGATCTGATTTGTGTTCACGAAATAGATTTTTGGATACCCGAAACCCTTTCTTTCGAAGAATATGTTAGTAACGAAGATAAGCAAAATACATCAAAAAACCGTTTTTGATACAAAATCCATCGGTATTAGAACCTAAAATACAAAATACAGAATAGATTGATTTTATAACTTAAAATAATAAATACAAAATACTTTACTAATAAAAAAATATCCAAATACGAACTACATTTATTTTCAAAATGCATTTAAAATACAAATACATTTTGAAAATTTCAAAGTTAATGTGTATTAGTTTGCACTAAGCAAACGAAAAGTTCTTTTGCAAAGCTGATTAAACTCTTTGGAATTACAAAATTCCAAAATAAAGAAGCAAAACTGATCAAGAAAATAAATAAGTCTATCTGAGAACAGTTATATATATACAAGGGAGTTCAGCCCCCTAGTTGTTAACGTTCGCCAACCCTCGTGACTTGTGAGGCAATTCACATTGATACCGCTACGCGGTAACAGCTCGCTTCCGTCGCTTGCCATTTTTTACGGCAACTCTATAGCAAAACAAGCTGTTAGAGCCTGTGTTTCCTCCGTAGAACATTTTGTTATCCAGGGGGCGCTGCCGAGCGCTCAAGACGGGATGATGCGCGGAGCGGATTCCCATTCCCGCCAGTAGTGATGTTTTTGCTTGAGACGTAAGCGCAGTGTACCAACCACTGCCAGTCAATTTTGTTCTCCTTGTAAATAAATGTAATTAGTTAAGTTTTAACTCCACTCTTTATTGAGTACGAAATGATCATCTTAGTTTTCTTAACGAAATACAGTCCAACGAGATTAACTGAGCTATATACGGAACAAGTTTTGGTCCTCCGAGCCGGAGCGCTCATTTAGAACACTGTAAAGAATCATCGCCCTTGGATTTTTGTATGTAGTTATAGATAATTATAATGGCTACTATTAAAGGTACTGTGATCCTCAATCGGAAACGCGGAAACATACGCAGCCAAGTTACACGTATATCAAATGCAATAAAATCAAAACTTGGCCAGAAAGAATTGGAACTAAAGTTCAATGCACTTCAAACGTTAAAAAAGAAAACAGATGAGTTACGCAACGTAATTTCGGTATTTCTGAAAAGTCGTATTCGGTAATTTCTGATGATGATTTACCGGAATTTGAAAATTCCTTGACGGAGATAGAAGAACAGTTAGAAGTTCTCGAAGTAAGTCTTCTTGATTTAATAGAGCCTAGTGTTTCTAATGTTGAATGTCAAAATAATAATGATAGAATTAATGCTAATGAGTCAAAAATTAAATTGCCGTCAATTAATTTACCCCAATTTTCGGGACGTTACACAGAGTGGTTTAATTTTAAACTACAATTCACCACCTTGATTGATAGCAATGACGAATGAAATGATGCTCAAAAATTATATTATTTACAATCGGCTTTAACAGGCCCTGTGAAACAATTGCAAAACATTGATGATTCTTATGCTTCCTTATTCGAAGCTTTAAAAAAACGATTTGAAAACAAACGGTTAATTGTAAATTCTCATATTTCTGAATTATTGAGTAACAACAAAATAAAAATTGAAAATGCGAAAGAAATACGCAATCTGGTAGATAATTTATTGAGTCATTTGAGGGCTCTGAAACAATTGCGACTAGAAAATAATAATTTATCGGAATCAATTTTAATGTATTTTGTGTTACAAAGAATCGATGACGAGTCAAGAAAGGCATTTGAAATGAGTCTTAGTTGTAACGACTTGCCTGAATGGAATATTTTTATTGATTTTTTACTGAAAAGAGCTCAAGCTCTCGAAAACATACAAAAAAGCAACACCGTTACGAAACCTAGGTATGAAATTACTCAGAAACAAAAAAGTTTAGTATTACAGAATGACAAATTTAATTGCGCATTATGTAAACAACCTCATATGATATTTCGATGTCAAAGGTACTTAGATTTATCGGTTCAAGAGAAATTGAACCAAGTAAGGAAGTTGAAGTTATGTTATAACTGCTTATCGTTATCTCACGCTGTTAATCGATGTAATAAATTGCATAATAAGTGTAGGATTTGTTACTCCAACCATCATAGTTCTCTTCATGGAGCTAATTTTTCGAAACCTGCTTATGAAAATAGGCAAGTTAATTGTAATGCAAATGAACCGCAGTTGAAAATGGAAGATAACGTAAATTCTAATTCAATAGAACCCACCACAAATGCGTTAACATTGAGCTGTCAAAACAATTATGATCAAAATTTGTCTTGCTCCAGTTATAATGGGTTGATTTCGACAGCTGTGATTTATTTAAGGGGAAGTAATAATTCTTTTTTTCCTTGTATTGCGATTCTTGATACTGCGAGTAATGTCTCATTGGCCACGTTTTCTGTAGCAGATATGTTAGGGTTGCAAAAATATAAGGTCAAGTCATTAATTACTGGATTAAATGATTCTGTCTGTAAAATTAAAAGCAGAATAAATGTAGAAATTTCCAACAAGGATAGAAGTTTTAAAAAATTATCCAACATGTTTTTGGTTCCTAAAATCACTGATTTAACCCCTTCAAGCGCCATAGACATTTCTAATCTGCACTTACCACAGAATTTAACCTACGCGAACCCAAGATTTTTTTAACCTCAGCGATTTCAAGTGTTATTAGGAGCAGATGTATATTACGAATTGTTATTAGCTGGTCAAATAAAAATTCCTAAAACTTCTATAATTTTACAAAATTCTCATTTAGAATGGATCGCGGGTGGAACAATACAAGATAGAAATGAAAGTAAATTCACGTGCCATTTAATAGAAAATCAAGATGAATTCGATTTGAAAACCTTTTGGGACTTAGAGACGTTGGGAATTAAAGATGACCCAAACAGTGTTAAAAACGAGAAAATTTTAGAAAAATTTCATGAAACTGTGCGTTTTGAAAATAATAGATATGAAATCAGTCTCCCTTGGACAAGGGATTGGAACCATTTAGAAAATAATTATAAAACCGCCGAAGCGCGACTCTCAGGTCTTATAAAAAGAATGAAACGTGATACAAAGTTATACAAACAATATTGCAATATTTTGAATGAGTATTTAGAGATGAACATAATTGAAAGTGTACCCGATTTAGAAAACCCTTCAGATAAACCAGTTTTTTGCTTACCGCACCATACAGTATTTAGAGAAGATAGTGTTTATACTAAATGTCGAATAGTTTTTGACGCAAGTTCCCATGAAGCAGGACAATTGTCTTTGAACGACTGCCTTGACGCAGGAACTAATTTAAACCCTAATATTTTTCACTTATTAATTTTTTTCAGACTAAGCAAAATTGCCTTTCTAGCAGATATAGAGAAGGTTTTTCTACAAATTGCCATAAACGACAAGGACAGGGATGTTCTGAGATTCTTGTTTATAGATAAGAATCCTGTCGACAAAGACGCATTTAATGTTATCGTCTACAGATTTTTACGCCTAACATTTGGCTTGAACTCAAGCCCATTTTTGCTATCTGCTACAATTAAGCATCATCTTAACAAATTTGAAACGGAATATCCAATAACGACAGAAGTACTCCACAATTGTATTTATGTGGACGACTTAATAACCGGGACAGACACAGTCGAAGATGCGGTGAACATTTCGGAACAATCTCATAAAATAATGAAGGAAGCTAGCATGAATTTACGTAAGTGGATTTCGAACAATAAACTGTTAATGGAAGTATGGGATAATCGTGGATTTAGTACTATGCCACAACCTTTTGAGGATACTACAATACATAAGGTTTTGGGGATATCGTGGCAACCCAAGCAAGATATACTTTTGATAGATATTGATAATTTGCTCGAATTTTTGCGTAACGCAAAAAATACAAAACGTTTTGTATTACAAGTTGCAGGTAGCAACTTGACACTCTGGGTCTAATTAGACCCTCTGGGTCTAATTTCTCCGTATACAATACGAATTAAATGTTTATTTCAAGAACTGTGGAGTAGGAATTTAACGTGGGATGAAGAACTGCCCTCCGATATTACAAAGACGTGGGAACAATGGTGTTCCGAACTTCCCCAGTTGAGAAATCTAAAAATTCAAAGGAACATTTTTCAGTTTCCCGATGACTCCAATTGCACCCTAACTTTGCATACCTTTGCCGATGCCAGTCCAAAGGCATACGGTGCTTCCGTGTATCTACAAATTGATTCACTAAGTGAATCTTCCTTAAATTTGATTACATCAAAATCCAGAGTGGCACCATTGAAAAAAGTGTCACTTCCTAGACTTGAACTTCTAGCAGCATTACTTGCTGCACGCTTGTGAAGTAAAACGGTACTAGACCGCAAGGGACCATCATCTATGTATTTGTGGACAGATTCGCAGATTGTTTTGTACTGGATCAAAGGCTCTGCAAACAGGTGGAAGTCATTTGTGTCGAACCGTGTAAAGGAAATCCAAGCTCTGACAGACCCATCCAGGTGGTTTCACTGTGCAGGGTCCGAGAATCCTGCAGATTTGCTAACAAGAGGTATCAAGTGTGACCTTCTCGTTCAGAGTTCCAAATGGTGGACTGGACCAGAGTTTTTGAAAGACTTAGATCAGTGTAACAACGACCAGACTTTAGTGATTCCGAACAAGGACATATATATATAAACGAACTAAAAAGAGACTCCGTGAACATTATTGATGATGATTTTGTTACATTAACTATTTCTCACGATAAACCGTTAATTAATCATATTTTTGCATGTACTAATACTTTTGTAAAATTAATTCGTATAATGAGTTTTATTTTTAGATTCACCTTCAACTGTCGTACTAAATTGAAGAGAAGAAGTGGACCACTATCCCTCGACGAGGTTAGAGAGGTCGAATCGTTTCTAATTCGGTCAGCACAAAGGGGGGGAATTTAGGGAAGAATTAAAATGTCTCGAAAAAGGTAAGCCTGTTCACAATAAAAGTAGATTATCTTCCTTAAACGTATTTGTAGGAGAGGATGGATTAATTAGAGTTGGCGGCCGTTTAGCACATGCAGATTTGCCGCTTAACTCAAAGTTTCCAATTGTGTTGCCTGCAAATCATAAGTTAACGGATATTATTTTAAATTACTTCCATCTCAAATACTTTCATTTAGGCCCACAAGCGTTGCTTTTCCATGTAAGACAAAAATTTTGGCCACTTAATGGCAGGAATAATTGCCGAAGCATTGTTCACAAATGTGTGACATGCTTCAAGAATAAACCTGTTGTTAGCTCCCAATTAATGGCTGATCTGCCGGGAGAACGTGTGACACCAAATTTTGTATTTTCGGTGACAGGTCTGGATTACTGTGGCCCATTTTCTATTAAATTTAAAAATCAAAGGAAGGGCGTATTGAATAAAATTTATGTCGTAGTGTATGTGTGTTTATGCACCAAACAATACACCTGGACTTTGTTTCAGATCTCACAACTCAGGCTTTTATAGCTAGTCTAAAACGTTTCTTTGGCAGAAGGGGAAAATGTGCAAAAATCCTATCGGATAATGCAAAAACGTTCATCGGAGCTGACATAGAGTTGAAAAAATTGCATAAACTGATTAGTTTCCCAGATGAGGAATTGTGTAATTTTTTAACCCATGAAGGTGTCAAATGGGAATTTATTCCCCCCAAATCCCCGAATTTTGGTGGCCTCTGGGAGGCGGCTGTAAAATCATTCAAGTTTCATTTAAAACGGGTAATAGGTGATCAAAAAGTAACCTTAGAAGAGTTTCTTACTATACTAGCGGAAATTGAGGAGTTTTGAACTTCCGTCCCCTTACCCCGCTGTCCTCAGATTTCGAAAATTTTGAAACCTTGACACCCTCTCATTTTTTAATCGGTAGACCTATCAGTTCGATCTCCGAACCACCTTTAGATAACATTAATGAAAATAGATTAGCAAAATGGCAGAGAATCACCAAATTTAGTCAACAAATTTGGAAGACTTGGAAGCGCGATTATTTAAATAATCTGCAGCAGAGGGGGAAATGGAAATTTAAAAAGGATGATGTACAGAAAGGAACTTTAGTACTACTAAAGCAGGAAAATTTACCTTCCACCAAATGGGGAATTTTTAAGGGAAGGGACAATATAATACGAACCGTAAACTTACGGTTACCAGACGGACGAATTTATAAGAGAAATGTCAGAGATGTCTGTATATTACCAGTTCAGTAACAGATTTCTTTTCTTTCTTTAAGCAATTTTTAAGGTATATATTATTTCTGTATGTAATGTTGAATTATAGTGCATTTATGATTGTATTATTATTATGTATGTAAGTTGTTATATCTTATAATTTTTTCTTATATGATAATTTTTGCAAATTTATATGTGAATGTATATTGAAATTGCATTTCAATCCCCGGGGGAGTGTTTCCTCCGTAGAACATTTTGTTATCCAGGGGGCGCTGCCGAGCGCTCAAGACGGGATGATGCGCGGAGCGGATTCCCATTCCCGCCAGTAGTGATGTTTTTGCTTGAGACGTAAGCGCAGTGTACCAACCACTGCCAGTCAATTTTGTTCTCCTTGTAAATAAATGTAATTAGTTAAGTTTTAACTCCACTCTTTATTGAGTACGAAATGATCATCTTAGTTTTCTTAACGAAATACAGTCCAACGAGATTAACTGAGCTATATACGGAACAGCCTGGAAAATGAAAATAGGCTATTCATTAAAAAATCTCAGCTTTGTGCAACGCCCAGCCGATCAAATATCTCTTTAAATACACAAAAGAAGAAAATACATTCTACTTAATTGTTTATGTTGATGATATATTGATTGCCGGAAAAACAGGGATATAAATAACATAATTGAAGAGTTACAAGGGGAATACGAAGTTAAAAATATGGGACCAGTTAACTATTATTTGGAAATAAACATAAAAAAGACTTAACAGGGAGACTTATTTTTAGGCCAAAAAAATAAAATAAATGAAACAATTGAAAAATTCAAACTGAAGGATACAAAACCCTGCAACACTTCCATGGAACCAGGATATCTGAAATATAGTTGACAGAGATAAATTACTTCCAGATAATAAAAAATACAGGCAAGATGTGGGCGCATTACTTTATCTAGCATTTCTAAGCAGACTCCATATTTCAATGGTAATAAACAGCCTTATCCGCAGAAAGGAAAACCCCAGAGAAAAAGACTGGAGTGCCCATAAAAGTGATAAAATATCTAATATACTACAAGCTTCAAATTAAGAATAAGTAAACAGAAAGACGCATCGTAACAGCTTACGCCGTAGCCGTTTGGGATGGGATAAAAGTGATTAAAAATTGACCAGCTGAAACTTACTTAAGTTTGGTGACAGACCCATTTTCTGTATCAAACAAAATCAGTTGTACTTTCATCAGTGGAAGCTGGATACGTTTCAGCCACCAATGCAGTTCGAGAAACTGTGTGGTTAATTACTCTCCTAAATGACTTAGACCTACCGAAAAAATGCCTATAACATTATTTAAAGACAATCAGTCATGCATCAAGACGATGTAAAGCGACAAACATCACTATAAGACGGAGCACATTGACATAAAATATCACAGGATCAAACACCCAAAGAGAATATGTACAGCTGACTTAGAATATTTGCCCAGCAAACAAATGACTTTAGATATGTTAACCAAACCCTTGCCGTTTCACTCAACATCGAAATTAGATAAGAATAGTGACTGTTCCAACTTCAGATATCATGCATGGGGGGGGGGGAGGTAATATGTGATATCATAGGAAGAAAAATAAATTTCGATACCACATACGGCATCTGATATCAAGCGAATCAACTGACTCAGCTTATGCTGACACGAAACTAAGAAATTTTCATACGCGTACATATTTCTTCTCTAATTCGCTGCAGTTGTAATTGTCAGCCGTTGAGCATGTAACTCTTAAACTTTACGGAATATTATTATGAATCAGTCTTTCTTAATATAATGTAGATTATTCATATGTGTAGATTTTAATCTCAAAATAATTTTATTCTAAGGTTAACAAAGACGTTTTCATTTCGTATAGCATTTTTACTCAACCTGTGCAGTGGTCATCAGCATTACTAAGGGATTATTAATATTACTGCACCCCGCCCACGGCCGGGCACATTGCCCTTAAACGAAATCAAGGTAAGTGAATACATTCTTTACCTAAAATAAGAAATTTTATTAATTTTATAATGAAAAAGGGAATATTAATCAGTTAATCCACCTAATAGAAAACAGGTAAGAATGTCTTTACCTATTATATTTAAAAATGTGAAGAAATAAAAGGTTTAAAAGTTAATAAAATAAAGCGATTTAAAGTAAAAATAAAAATTAAAAGTTTCGAACCTGCATAGCAAAATATATTAGCATTACTTTTCCCATATTAACAAAGTTGTAAAAACTCCGATAGTGTTATTAGCACCTTCATATGAATAAAATCAAATGCATGCAATTAAAACTCATTGAAAATTGTTTAATAAAGCTATGTTTTTCTTATATCTTGTATAACACATTTAAGCAATCTTCAAACAAAACTAAATCAGTCAGGCTGTAAATATATATCCTTAATTATATTAAAGCAATTAAAACATCTTTTAAAAAATTGCTTATATCAGGTGGACAAAAATCAATGCTCGTTTACAAAAGAATTATAATTTGTTTATAAAAGCATTGACTTCATTTAAACTGAAAAAATAAACTTAATGTATGACTTTGGAGGTACTTCAACTGTAATAACTTTTACATACTATAACTTAAATATTTAACTTTCATCACACGAGCTTTAAAATCAATAATGCAGAAATCAGAAAATATTTTACGACAGGCAATTTAAATAAATAGTGCATTATATAAAACCTTATTAAACCGTTATAATAGAGTTCTTAACTATAAAAAAATGTTACAAATTCTATTGAAAGGATATCATATTTACAGCTTGCTTAATTATTTAATCCTACTCTCAAATAGTATATTTCTTTTTTACATCTATGAATGTCACACACCATTTGCGTTAAGTATAAAAAATGAATACTTGCCTTTCGAATAAGTTACATTTCTTCTTCTCCGGCATACATTACCTTGACGGAAGCTTTTATCGATTTTATCATAAATGTCCTTGACATACATCGTCGTTGCATAACAGGGGATAAAAATAGATTTATGGTTAATACTGCGTAGTTAGCGGTAGTTAATAAATTCTTCGTATGTGAAAAGAAGCAAAGAAACGTACTTATTGTAGTTATGGGCTCATTAATAGTCATTTTATGAGATTTGAGTATTTGTTATTTCCGTACGATTTCTGTTATTAACAGAGTAATTGTGAAAATACTTTATTGGTGTGTTATCTTGAATAGCAGTATTTAAAAAGCTCTAATGTATCCTATTGTATGATTATCGAGTTATAACTTCAATCGTTTGTATTAATCGGAGTAAAATAAAAATGCTTGTAAATATTGATTGTAAATATAATAAAATGTCCAAAACATTATTTATTATTTACAGAAAATACTTTATTGGTGTGTTATCTTGAATAGCAGTATTTAAAAAGCTCTAATGTTTCCTATTGTATGATTATCGAGTTATAATTTCAATCGTTTGTATTAATCGGAGTAAAATAAAAATGCTTGTAAATATTGATTGTAAATATAATAAAATGTCCAAAACATTATTTATTATTTACAGAAAATACTTTATTGGTGTGTTATCGTGAATAGCAGTATTTAAAAGGCTCTAATGTATCCTATTGTATGATTATCGAGTTATAATTTCAATCGTTTGTATTAATCGGAGTAAAATAAAAATGCTTGTGAATATTGATTGTAAATATAATAAAATGTCCCAAACATTATTTATTACTTACAGGATGAAATGAAATTTTACAGCAGAAAAATAAAAAAAATAGCAACCTAAATCTATAAGATATCGACATAAAATATTTTCCATATGTATATCTTTATTCTAAAAAAAAAAGTAACTTCTGCTGACGCCGCCGCCGTTACCGCCACCGTAATTGAATTTTTTTTACTTGAGGTCTTTCTCGGATTATATTAAAAAACTATTGCATATAAAAATATGCAAATTGGTAGTTTTAAAGAGAAATGTTCGATAAATACGCTGAAGCAGACAATTTGTTAAATCTAAGAATGATTTTAAACGCTATTTAATCTTTCAGTCGGTGAAATTAGTTCCGTTAATAAAGTTTTATAGGATCAATGCATAGAAATTTCGCCATCTTTCAAGCTTGCGGTGTGCAGTGTGCAATCATTTTTTTATTAATATTTTCCTAATTTTGTGACTTTTGTTAAAAAAAAAAAATATTCAAAGCTTCATTATTTGAAGAGAGATTTATTTCATATTTCGAAAAAGTCATATGTTTAAGTATTGTTGCCAAATTTTAAAACAGTGCAAACAATAATATTTCCTTTCAACTAAAAAATGTATTTGCACGTCAATATTAAAACGAGAAAGAAAATTTGAAAATAATAATAAAATAATCCTGTGTTAAAAGCAGTAAATGGTGCAAATTATGTCATATTTAAACATCCTAAATAATAATATGGTAAAATAGTTTCAATTAAAAAATATATTCACTAGAGATTTTTTTCATATTTCAATAAAGTCATTTATATACCTATTTTTGCCAAATTATAAAACAGTGCAAGTAATAACATTTCCGTTTAATTAAAAAAATGTAATTAAAAAAAGAAAGAAAACTTTGGTAAAAAATACATCATATTTAAAAAGATACATTTAAAACCACTTATTTAAAATAATTAGTTAATAGCATTGTTATAAAATTCCGGGAGGTAGCAACACTTTTTACGGATTATGTGCTCATTATTTTTGTCTAATGTTTCAATCTTAAATATATTTTCAAAACAAAATTTTACAGGATATTTTCGGCAACATTTACTTTCATACTTAACACTGAAAACACAACTTAATACTTAATTACTTAGCTGAGTACATAACACTGAATACTTAATTTACAAATTGGAAATACTAAGACTTTTTTTTTAAATTGAAGATTGAGTGTGTGAGATTTAATAAAATGATAATGCCTAATTTTAATTTTAATGCAAAAACGTATGATAATACACAGACACACACAAGCATACGGAAAAGTGTTGCTTTAGAGAGTTAGGTTAACACTTTTTCCCCAAGATGCGATGGCTAAAACAGACACCAGTTTAACAGAATTCACTTGCAACATCTCTGCCAGAACCGTGATTTAAATGTGATAGTTTAGAAGTAGCAGCCTGTGCGGCGGCAGCTTAACTTATGCAGACAGTCACTATAATGGGGAAAGCGACACTTCAAATTATCAGTTCGTTTAAAAATTCTTATGTAGTAGAAAAAATGTATGAATGGAAAGTCAGTAAATATTATAGGTTAAATTTACGGTGTTCAGATTTCTGCTTGTGTTTTTTAATCAACCGATGCAAATACAACTATTTTATATCCGTTTTCCATCTGCGATCGTCCATAATGTCATTTATTAACATAACAATTATCTCTACTACCTATTACAACAGACATTAGTTTGTTTTAAAAACACATCAAAGAGCATTGCACATATCTAAAAGCTTCAAAAAACACTTTCAAACTACACTAAATCTAGTCAATATATTTAAAAGTTTAAAGAAATATTTTCACCTCTTGGTCCGAGGAATCCTCATTTACTGATGTTGTGTTTCTTCCTGCCTAGTCACTCTGTTGAAAACTTCCTCATTTTTCCTATGCCTAATAAAATATGGCGCCATCTATTATCAATCTCTGCGTGCATCATATCATTGCATATTTCTGATTTTGTTTTAATTATCTCTATGGCTTCCCTCTGTTACGCGTAGTTTAAATTATTATAACTTGCTAATTTTTTGACAATATTGAAGTCAATCGCTAATTAAAGATTAAATAATAAATAAATAAGATGAAATAATAAATCTCCAATTACATTTGACTTCAATAATGTCGAAAACTTAGCAAGTTATAGTCATTTAAACTACGCATTACAGCGGGAAGCCATAGAGATAATTACAAAAAAGTCAGAAATATGCAATGATATGATGCACGCAAAGATTGATAATGGATGGCGCCATAAGTTATTAGGAATAGGAAGAATGAGGAAGTTTTCAACAAAGTGACTAGCGAGGAAAAACATATCATCAGTAAATGAGGATACCTCGGACGACCAAGAGGTGGAAATATTTCTTAAAACTTTTAAACATATTGATTAGATTTAGTGTAGTTTGAAAGTGTTTTTTGAAGCTTTTAGACATGTGCACTGCTCTTTGAGGTAAGTTTTTAAAACAAACTAATGTCTGTTGTAATAGGCAGTAGAGATAATTGTTATATTTTATCTCCTTCTCAGATGATAGGGGAAAAGATTAAGAACAGGACAAAACTGATAACTTTATTTCATTTTCCCTTCTTCTTTAATTGCATGTTTTTCAATTAAATAAAGTATATTTTTTTCCCATTAACATAGATCCTTACTGAGATGCTATATTATGCCATTTTTATTGAAACTAGTCGTTGGGGGGCCACCGTAATACTTACCATCATGGATATGCATAATATAGAATATGAAAATAAAACGTGTAAACTGTTTATAAAATGCATTGCAATTCGAATAAAATCGTGGCTTGATGACGTCATAAACGTTAAATGCTCTATTACTGAATTGCTTAAAAGAAACATCCTTATAACTCCAAAAACAATAATCCTATTAATTAGCGATTTATTGCATATGATTAAGCGTCTCATTTCCAATTAAAATATATCTTTGAATTGAAATTTGGATGAAATACAGGGTCATGAAAAATCGAAGAGTGTGGAAAATAGGATTACAAATATCTCGGCTACTCATTATCCGATCGACTTCATTCTTTATGCAAAATTTATGTTTTTGTATTGTCTTTTATATTCACTCCTTAAAATAAACAATTTCGAAAATATATACCTTTTATCAGAACGATATTTCGAGAGGCCGAAAAAAAATAGTTCCGGTTAATCAAGGTTACTGGAATTCAATAGGCTTCTTCCCATTATGACATACTAAGTACATACCAAATTTCAAGTCTCTATCTCATTTTTTTCGGGAGAGATAGAGCGTTTACAGACACACAGATACACAGACATACAGACACACAGACGGACGGCAAATTTTTTTTTCTAAAATATGTTTTTCGGAATCTCCAGTGTCTGAAACGTGTAAAGTCATCAAAAATTTTTTTACTTGTAACCAATTATTGATTTCGTTTCTGAAGATATATTATTATCTTTCTTAGAAAGATTAGTTGGTTAAATAATCTGTTAACAAGACAATACTATGACAATTCAGCATTAACTATAACTAAAATAAACACTTATGACATCTTTTATAAGCCATAAAAGAAAAGTGACATCAATTGCAATATATCATTTTGTCGCTTAGTATTATTATTTACGTTATGTTGAAAGAAAATTGAAATGTCATTCGAACCTCTGATTTGGAAAGGCTATAAAATATTAAGTTATTGAGTTTTGTTCCCCTTAATACTGATAAATATGATGCTAAAATATATTTAAAAAATTTATTCAGCGTATACATATATCTAATGC
Organism: Maratus michaelseni; assembly: GCA_963931845.1. Lineage (NCBI taxonomy): Eukaryota > Metazoa > Arthropoda > Arachnida > Araneae > Salticidae > Maratus > Maratus michaelseni. Next base: position 306,321,636 of record OZ007588.1, read on the forward strand.
CCCGTAGCAACCGAAAATTTTTTTTTAACCGCTTAACGTACGGGTTGTTTTCGTTTTTTGGCTTCACTCAGCTTTGCAGTCAGCATGCTGGCTTCAGATTTTGACATTTGTGATGAAGTTCCAAGTTTCAATAAATGTGGGTGATTATGCAAGATTTTCAGGTTTCACTCAGCTTTGCAGTTAGCATGCGGGCTTCAGATTTTAACATTTGTGATGATGTTCGAAGTTTCGATAAATGTGGGTGATTATGCAAGATTTTCAGAATTTGTCTCGTATGAGAATGATAATTCTGGGGAACTCCCCCTATAAATGTCTTGATGTCACTGCAAGAACCCCTTCGATGTTTAAGAACCTCCCTATCTTTCTTTTTTATGGTTCACTCATTCTGTAAATTTTTATAAATTTTTTTAAAGGTGTTTAACCCCATCACTATGTCCTGGGGTCAACGCAGACCCCAAGCACTTTCAACAAGTTGTCAAAAAAATCTATCACTCACTGAGTAGTTTCAGAAGGTGACATCTCATATCATAATATTTGTAACACACGGTAAAAATTAAACTGTACAAATATAAGTGGTACTTGTTTCTTTTTTTATTTAAAAAATAGATAGCATATTTGTCCTGGGCAACAACAGGACATGTTTTGATAGGACATAGTGATAGGGTTAAAGCAGTGACGTAAGAGTTCAAAAATATGCAAGGGGCTCAAGGACTCATCTTCAAATAAATTAAGCTCAAAGAATTATCAATAAAAAATTTGATAGGTCAACAATCCTAATGTCATCACCACGAAATGAATATTTTAATTATTTTAGATAGAAGATTTAAAATTCTTAATTACAGAGAATTATCTAATAACTGAGCATTTTTTACATATATAACACTAAATTGTTTAAAATTATCACAATTAATCAGACATTACAAGACTAAAAACACTCAATTATATAAAATAACAAAATATTAAAGCAAACGTTTCAGGATACGATCGAGTCCCTCATCAGTTCAATGTCATTCAATAACCAGACTATTGCCAAACTTTTTTGCAGTCAAAAGTTTTACCAGTTAAATTCATGAAACAACACACAGTTTACGTTAAAGTAAGACTGTCGATTCAGGTTGCTTTAATATTTTGATCTTTTATAAAATTGAGTTTTTTACTCTTGTAATGTCTGATCCAACGAATTATGTTTATTACATTAATGACATCGGGGAATTATGGGTGATGGGGTCTGAGCTCCCTAAAACGAAAAGTATCTGATTAAAATCTAGATATAAAACAAAATCCCAGGAAAAAAAATCTTGAACTATCTGTGCATGTAATTGTATTTACCATCGTAAGAGGAAAATACATTGGAACTACATAAAATCCTACTTATAATTATATTAAACTAAAAGAAATTAAACTGCGGTTAAAAGTTTAAAATATTAAATAAAAATTAAATTAAAAATGTGATTTGTACAGTTGCACTGAAGCCCTTAATATATCTGCAGATTTACTAGTTAAAATATAATCAATATTTTAAAGATGAATTTTCAAAGTGTTTTTTTAGAGATGAATAAACAAACATTAAATGCAGAAAACAATATTACAGCTTGGGACAAAAATAACATCAAATACAGAAAATTAAAATAATTACACAGCGTAAAACCACAAAGTTAAAAAAGACAGATGTTTATTAATTTAGACAAATGTAAAGTAACCACGAAAAAAAATATACAAAAATCTCTTCCAAGTTATCCACGATTCCGAAAAGCATTCTTTATCTTTAGAAATCTCAGAAACCAACGCTTTTGAATATTTTCTTTTACAGTGTATTAATTAGTTTTCTAACCCGCAATATAGGTTTTGCGGATGCTATCGATTCTTAAGTGAACATTTTCATGAGGAAAAAACTTGTTTTACAAATAAACATCATAAATTAACAGCATTATCCTTAACATTAACATTAAAATTAGTATTATTTTGTTTATCTTACATGTATAAATTCAAATACTCTGCTGAAAATATTTAATTTAGAATTGGTAACAATTTTGAAACTGATTATACACTATATAAAACACTCGAAAACGTTTCCCAAAATCAGTAACAGCGAAAGAAACTTTTTTCTTATAAATTCTTCTTTAAATCTCAAAAATATATATTGGTTTCTGGGGTTCCTAAAGATAAACAACGCTTTTCGCAGTTATGGTTAACTCGGAAGCGGTTATTGTATATTTTGTTTGTGGTTATATTTATTATATTTTCCTAGATTAAGAAATATTTGCATTTTTTTACAGTGTAGTATAGCTAGGAAAATACTACAATTAATTTTTCAACACAAAATATATTAGCATAGTAACATTCGACTTATTTAATTACAGGTATTCTGCGATTAGAACAAGGATAATTATATTAGATAAAATTAGTAGAAAGGGAAATTCAATTTTTCTATTTCCTACGAAAACCGTTTTGGAACAGCTCATGGGACTTCAAAAATATTGTTTTAAAAAAAAAGGTTTGAATGGTGTGCGAAGATTAGTGTCTCATGAGCCGCTCACATTCCTACAGCCCTGGTGTAGATGGACTAAAAACATAATAGTTTTGTTAAAGTAACATAATTTAAATTCATTTATTTTCACATTTAATTTATTTACACATATTATATACACATATTACATTGCATATATGGCGTTCGTGTTGGTGACGCAATGCATTCAAAATACATGCATAAACATAAATGCACATTAGCCTTTACGGGAAAATGGCACAAAAAAGAAAGAAAAAACGTAATCAAGAATTCCAATCAATTATGTGCAAACAGTAAATGCAGATTTTCATCGCAGCTTGTTATATAGAGTGTCTTTGTTTAAATTAAAAATGCCTTATATGAGTGCAGATGAGCATACACTTGGAACTGAATCCTTTTCTTGCAATCTATATATATATTTCTCTTACGTGGCACGACAGAAAGGCTGAATTTCTATATTATCGTTTGGCAACAACCGTAGTTTCCAGCTCCACTATGGCGCCTATTGTGAGAGTAGTGAAACTCAAACTAGCAGTTATTAAAAATAAAATAACATGTACGTAATCCAAAGCGTTTGAGAAGATTCCTGATTCTAATTATGAGTAATATCGTTAATTCCAAATGAATTCTCAACTCTTATTTAGAATTTATTTACAAATTTCTCTCACACGAAAGCCGGAGAGAATAAAAATATCAACTGTCTAGATTGCACCTGCTACCATCTGTTGCTGTCTTGGGGAAATAAAAAATCATTTCTTTTTCAAAAATCTGTGATCAATTAGAGCAGCAATATGTCGAACGAAATTTAAACAATGATTGATAATATATATAGACTATCTTCCTATCACGTAGTGCTTTTTTAATGAATTTAAGCCGTGCTGTACAATGTTATAGAAGCAATGAGTTTTAAACTAATTATTTTTCCAAAATCCTTTTTTTATAGTATTTAAATGATTTATGTACATTGGTAGCACCAATATAAACGCATTTTAATTGTGTTTTCAACGAAGTTTTCAATTACTTTTTTCACATTAAAAAAAATTGTCAATTTCATATGTTAAAATGATTTATGGTAGCACTCATTCCAGCTAGAATTGCTTGGGACCGCGTAGCGGTCTAAATGTGAATTGCTTCGCAATTCACGGGGGTTGGCGATTATTAGCGAGTAGGGGGGTCAGCCCCCTAGTTTAAAATAAATTCTGTAGCCTTATTTTAATACGATTTAATTTTTAATGCATTTAATTTTAATGCTTCTAGTTTCTTGTTTTGATGCTATGTCGTTATTGCTGTGCTCATAGTTTAAGAATATCTGATTCAGTTTTTGAACATATTTCCTTTATTATTTTTTCCCTTAAACTTCCTTATTTTAAATTAAAAGTATATATTTTGTGTGCTTAAAAGAGATGTGTAGCACCTAGCGCACATAATTGATCCTTTTTTCATGCTTAAACGAGGAGGAGTCCGAAAACAAGTTTCTACTGGCGACTGCTGACAGAGATTTGTATGAAAAACTAATATATATATTGAAACTATAAGTAGAAGACGTTTTATTTTTCCATATAAGATCCACGCACGTTATGACATGTGGCATGCCGCTTTATAAGCTTAAAAAAGCCCTCTTGGAAAAATTACTGATCTGCATACGGAAGAAGTGTTGGACGGCTTGTGTAACTGCAGCATAGCTTCGAAAGCACCTTCTTCAAAGTCTGATACAGATGGAAGTTAATGGGCGCGATATCATGAATGTATACAACGGGTGGTCAACAACATAACGCCAGATGTGAGAAGACCGTCCATACCGCTTACTCCGAATTGCATTCTCCAATTTCGACAAGATTTGGCAATACCACACAGCATTGATGATTTCGCCTTCAAAAAAGACCAACTACAAAACTCCTTGTGCGTCCCAGAAAACTGTAAGGAGCACCTTATCTACAGAGAAAGTTGTCTTGAACTTTTTTAGGACAGGGGATAACGGATGTTTTTACTTCATAGATGATACATTCGATTTAGGCGTAAAATCGTGGGACTCCGTCACAATCCGTAAGGCCACATCTTCAGACCACATCTTCAAAAATATGCTTTAAAATGGCATATTTTTATTCTCTGTGCTTTCTTTTACAAAAATTTTGTAGTCAAAAAAGAGGAGGTGATAAACATGTCAGGGGGTCTCCTGCGTGGATCGTTCCTCTTTTGTATGCATACTACAGAAGATCCACCACATCAAAAAGTCGACAAACGAATCGCTGTTACAGAATGCATTCTGATCGCACCTTAATATAAACTAATTTCTATCCCGATGGTAATGCATGAGATACTCCAGGGTGACTGTTATACGCTGCTATATGTCGCTCTGGGTAAGTTTCGGCCGAAATTTTCAGTCCCGACCCATACAAAAATTTTGACCCGGCCCAGTCCGGTATAAAAGTTAAAAGTTTCGCCCGAGCTCGGCTCGTCCGATATAAAAGTAAAAATTCAAGTTATTTTTCACAGATTTAACTGTGTTTTAATTTATTGCCTCGAAATATTTCTACTATTCATTAAAAAAGATGAATTTTAAATTTTAATTGTAGAATAATAGCATTTAAATATACATGCATGTTTGCAAAAATTGTTAGGCCGAACAAATTTTAATGAATTTAGCCCGGGATAAGCACGCCGGAACAAATAATTTCACACGAGTTGGGTCTAGACCGGAAAATGTAAGGCCCGGCAAGAGTTCCGGCTCGGTCTGGGGTTTTGGGTCAGCACCCGGCCAATGCAGACCTCTATCTTGAAACAACCTGATATTTTTGTCTATAGTGGGCATGTTCATCCGTCCAGGTCTTGGTAACTCCAACATTTGCCAAGCAAAATGCGCACGATAACTTTGTTGGAGAGTATGGGATATTGCATATTTATCTCTTAAAACACTAAAAAAAACTAGTTTAAAACTTAACAGTCTTTTATTAATACTTAACAAATGTTACAAAGTTGAGGCACTAAACTCCTAAAACGATAGCTAAGAAACTTATACTTACTTTTTTTAGTTTAAGTATGAAGAAGTTTTTTATGTTTTTACAACAATAGCACATCAGTTTATTCAATACTTTAATTTTCTATATTGTTGCCAAAAAAAAAAAAAAAAAAAAGAGCAAACAATAATAGTTCCAAACAGTTTATAATTGGAAACTATCATTAAACGTAACTATTAAAAGAGAAATGAAACTTTAAAATAATTATATTATTACGTGCAAAAATAATTAAATGTTTGGAAATTACGTCATAAAAGTCCTAATAATAGTATTTTCAAACACTTTTCCAATGAGAAATTTATTTACACAAGAGCTTTATTTAATATTTCTAAAAAGTCGTATTTTTACCTATTCTTGAAATTTTTTTAAAACAGAGCAAATAATAATATTTCCTTTCAAAAAACGTATTTACACGTGAATATTAAAAAGAGGAAGAATACTTTGGTGAAAATTACATCATATTTAAAACAATATCTTTAAAACGTATTATTAAAAAAAAATTCTTATAACGTCGGCATAAAATTTCGGGGTTTCAGTTGATTCGGCCTTAAGAACCGAATAATCCCTCAGTAAAAGGGAAATTAATGGCAATCCGAATACAGAAAATCGACACTAGTTGTTTAATTATAAGTCACGAGCTGTTTAAACCGTTTTACGCACGGGAGTTCACGAATTTAATTCTAAAACCAAAATTAAAAATAAAAATCAGTACAGCCAAATGTATCTATGTAATATTTAGAAAAATATTTTTCTACTACACTGTGCATTTTTTAAATGAAATTTAATTTATCATGTTGCTATAGCAGCAGACGATAAAACGATATCAGAATAATAAGTTTTGTTGATGTTTGTGATAAAATGCTTTTCTTTATTGTTTAAAAAAGGTAATTATAAAGCGCAATTAAATACGCTCTAATTATTTGCATGCGAGATAAAAGAATTATCGTAATGCACGCAACAGCTTCTTAGTATTGCAGCGTGGCGTACGTAATATGTATATATCGCATTGTAGTAAGCATTTGGAACTGGTTAGAACTCGCACAATTACGGGTTAAACATAAAAAAGACGCAACAATTCGTCAAAAACATAAAAAAAAAAAATCTATTTAAAATTTTCGAATTTATTTGCCCTAATCGTTCATGGGCCCCCTACCAGCAACCCGTGTGCCAAATTTCGTAGCCCTGCGCCTTGTGGTTTCTGAGTTTTTGAGGTTACATATACAGTGTCTCACATAAGTGATGGGACACTTGTGCTTTACAAAAGGAAACTAATCAAATAAATTAAAAAAACATGTACACATTTTTTTTGTGGGTGTGTTTCATACTTAAATTTAGTAAAGATTATTACATAACATACATTTTGTCAAAATATTAAAATATTAATTTAATAAAAATACAAATGTTTAGAACGGAGCAAAAAATAGCTCACATAAGTGATGGGACACCATTATATATGCAACAAAAATCGTCTGAAATAAGCAATAAAAATATTTTTTGGGGTTTTATTTTTACTTAAAAGCAATTGGCAATAATTTATAAAATCGTCTGCAGTATTTCTCTCCAGTTTGTTTTGGAATTTTTGTGTTTTTTAGCTCTGTGTAGTCATGAATGCTAAACGAAAAGAAACTTCGCCTGAAATTCGAAAATTAGTTATTAATTTGCATATTGAACGTGGAAAATCTATTAGAAAAACTGCTGAAACAGTTAACTTGAGTCGTTCAACAGTTTTCAATATCATTAAACGATATAAAAAGAATCATATGATTCAGGATAAAAGAAGACCTGGCTGACCATCAAAGCTATCCAATGGAATAAAGCGAATTATCGTTCGAAATATTAAAAAAAAATCCAAGAATTAGTGCTTCAAAAGTTGCTGCTGATTTACAAGCATTATATGGAATAATTGTTAATCCTGAAACTATTAGAAGGGTAATTCGATCTGCTGGATATCACGGTAGAGTAGCCAGGAAAAAATTCTTCGTAAGTGAAAAGAATAGAAAACTCAGACTAGCTTTCGCAAAATCCAACATAAATAAGAATTCTGATTACTGGAATAAAGTTATATTTGCTGATGAGAGTAAATTTAATATATTTGGTTCTGACGGTAGAATCTTGGTGTGGAGAAAACCCAGGGAAGAACTTCGCAAACAGAACTTGGTACCAACAGTAAAACATGGTGGAGGAGGAGTTATGGTATGGGGGTGTATGTCGTCCGCTGGAGTTGGTAATTTTGTTTTTATTGACAGTATAATGGATCAGTACAAGTATATTGATATTTTAAAGCAAAATTTGAAATCTTCAGCACGAAAATTGAACCTTCATAACGATTTTAAATTCTACCAGGACAATGACCCCAAGCACACTGCTCTGAACGTTAGACTCTGGCTGCTATATAACTGTCCTGAAATAATAAAAACACCACCACAATCTCCAGACTTAAATCCCATAGAGAATATTTGGCAAGAATTGGAATCAAGAATTCGCAAACACACCATTTCTTCAAAACAACAACTAAAATCGGTGCTTCAAGAAGAATGGGGTAAAATCACTCCAGAAATCACAAAAAAAATAGTCGAATCCATCCCAAAAAGATTAAATCATGTTTTAAAAGTAAAAGGAAATCCAACAAAATATTAAAACCTTTTAAAAAGTAAAATTTTTGGATAAATATTTGATGGAAAAGTAAGTGTCCCATCACTTATGTGAGCCATTTTTTGCTCCGTTCTGAACAATTGTATTTTTACTAAATTAATATTTTAATATTTTGACAAAATGTATGTTATGTAATAATTGTTACTAACTTTAAATATGAAACACACCCAAAAAATTTTTGCACATGTTTGTTTATTTATTTTATTGCAGTTTCTTTTTATAAAGCACAAGTGTCCCATCACTTTTGTGAGACACTGTAGATAGATACGTGGACGGATTTTAATAGGGTAGATTCTACCGTAATCTTCTTAAAAGACGGTAATTTAGTGTGTTTTTAGAGCCTGCTGTGTTTGAACGAGGGTTGACGAGCATAACTCGTAGGGGCTATCTTAAAACAGTTAAATATATTGTGTTAAATTTCGAAAATTTGAAGATTGAAAATACGTTTATTAAGTGATATAGATTATAAATAAAATATCATAACGATTCCTTATTCGTTTTTAAAGAATCTTGCAAACTTCGACTTTTTATTCACTCTCGTGTCATTCACGCTCTTTCAGGCACAGTTATGACCACATAATTAGCGATTGTAACGCTTTATTCACATTTTTCTTTTTGTACCCAACTTATAATATAAATATGTCAAAGAAAGTTTGTATAAATTTGTAAAAAATAAATTATCCGTGAAATGGTTTTTTTTCCCCTTCTTTTACCGTTTTGAGCCATTATAAAGGCTTTTAAAAGTTCCTATAAACCCTTAAAATGGCTATTTAATGTAGAAATTTATGCAAATTTTTAAAATATTGCTATTTAAGAAGAGGGAACTTATTATAAGATGTATAAGAAAATAACTTCATCAGACAACATAATACCAGATAATATTCTATCATAATTCTTCGACAAAACTTAATTATGCATGAAAAAAAAATTCTTAATCGATTTTTCGCTGTGTTAAAAGTCAAGATAATTTTTTTTATTACTATTATGAGTATAGGTGGATATTAAGAATTACTTCCTTAAAATTTTTAACGAAAATAAATTTTCTACTATAGACTTACAGTGGAAAAAATAATGCAATATTCTAAAAATTAAATTAATTTGAAAATTTTTAATTTGGAAAAAATAATGAGAAATTTTTAATTAACTTTACGTGAAAATTTGGAAACGATTGTAAAGCTATTTCTCTCAACTTCTGATTCATTAGCCGCACAAAATTGAGTGACATTTGAACTTTTAACTTTCTGCTTGAATAATCTGGTTGTCATGAAGTTCTTTCTAGAGAGTATTACTGTCACACTATTTTAAGAAGGAGAACAGTCTTGATATATATATATATATATATATATTACATTTCTAACATTTCATACAAGAAAAAAAGTAACACAGGAAGCAAAGTACTTAAAAAAAACCCCTAAAGGTTTAATAGATTAATGACATTTCATAATGTTAGATAATATCTTTAGAATATAAATAGTAAAATAATATATTTTATCAAAAGAAACCATTATCCATTTTAATAAGCATATGTATTTGCAACATTTTTAATAATGATATTACACCCTCCGCTGATTTATATAACTTTTAAACCGAAAAGTACTTTTAATTAAAAATAAAATATGTAATTAAAAAAGTAAAATATACCGCTAAATAAAAACATTTATTCGTTATTCAAAATCATATGCACTGAAAAAAAATTGATTTTGCAGTATATTACTGGCATCCCAGCTGCCAGTATTATAACGTAAAATTAACAGTAATAAACAGTAAAATAAGCAGTAATACGCTACCGCGCATGCGCGATATATAAATACGTAGCATATATATATATAAATATGTAGCACCTATAGTCGTCTTCTGATCCGTCTGTTCGCATATAACAGCGCAAAAACTACCCAACCAAATGGTTTGAAATTTAAGATATATTATCTCTGCAAAATTTTGTCGAGGAATTTCAAATTTAATGAAAATCGAATCAAAACTTTAGAAGATAGTAATAAAAATATTTATTAAGAAATTTGAATTTAAAAAAAACAAAAATCGGTGCTTTCTTGTATCGGAGCTTCCGAGGTTTAATCGTCAAGTGACCGAGATACTTATTTTATTACAAAAATTAATCTGCAGACGATATAATTCATTTCACGGAATTAAAAATCATCAAGATCTGAATATTTATATAACTAGCTATAGTACGAATGCACCTCGTTTGTCACGTTTGACGTACAATTTTTAACTTGTTATTATTGTATCATCGAAAAGTGTATGAAGATATGCATAAAACTGCACCAAATTTATGTGTCTATTTTTTACTATGGTCTGCCAGTCCTATGTGAATTTCTGAATATTCTGCGGGAAAGAGGCGCTGTGATAACAATTTTTGTTCCATTTTCATTATTGATTCGTCGAAAAGTGTAAGAAGTTATGCTTAGAGGACTGAACCAAATTTTATGTATATGCTTCTGACTATGGACTGCAGGTCTCATTGGAATTTGAGGCTATTCTACCGGAAGTGCGCACACTGTAATAGCGATTTTTGTTTCTTTTTCATTATTGTATCAGCGAAAAGTTATACATATAATTGAACCAAATTTCATATATAATATTTTAGCTATGGCCAGCAGGCCAAAGCTGAATTTGGGGCTATTCCGCAGAGGAGGTACTGTGATAGCAATTTTTGTGAATTTTTTGCGATATTTCGTTGTTGTGTTCTACATTGACTGTTCGTGAAGCGAAGGATGCTTTACATCCATGTATCCCGGCGATTCTCAATCAGCTGACGTACAACAGAATGACGAAAAATTTTGATTTTATTTGCAATGAGATAGCAAATTTTGAAGTATGAGCATATACGAGATAGAACGAAGTTTTGGGATCGGCACATCCGACTTGTTTTGTTATTGGTGAATGAAAACTGCTTATGTGAACAACAGTAGCGCTTATGTTGAATATGCACATGTAAAAAGTAATTTGACTATGTGAAATATTCCAGTGAGTACTTAAAATTTAATAATTGTTTCGTGAATATGGACAGACATTAGTTTACATTTACATTAGTAATACGCAAATGAATATTTAAAAAAATACATTTAGACATGTATTCATAGATTAATAAAATATGCTGAAAAAAATTAGTGCCCAAAATACCTTTACGAATTAATGCATGGAATCATTTATAATACATAATTATACCTTAATTGAATTATAGTTGATTATAACTTAATTGACTTATACCTTAAATGATTTATAATTGATTATAACTTAATTGATTGGAACTATCCGAACTTTTATATGTAGAATGTTAAATAAATGTAACTCATAATGGTGAGATTTCAGATAATAAAAGAAATAGCGTTAATTTAGAAATATATATTTCATAACTGACATTGAAGCCTCTGATCTCTTAATTGAGTAGTTAAATACATTTGAAGAAAAATAATTCATTTAACCCTTTAAGAAGATGAAGATTTATTCTTAACTATTCCCATATTATTTATATTTTCTTGTAATGAAATTTCCAGGAAAGAATCAAGATAATTTTATTTTTGAAACTAAATCTTAAAATAATTTGAAAATAATTTTTTTAACTTTGTTCAGTCATTCATTCCTGTTAAAAACGAGGCTAAAATGAATAATGTAAATTGCTTAATCATTTTTAAGCTTCCCATTTCGTCTTTTTAAATGTCAAAAATGTCAGGTAATATAAAACTTTTTGAGCCTGAATACTTTTTCACTACATGTGTTCGAAATTAAACTAAGAATAATTTTGTTAAAAATTTGAGAGTAGCATTGAAATCTGAAATAAAAGTTTGTAACAGTCATTCATTTTATTACGATGGCGGTTTAAGTTAAATAACTGAAAAAAAAGAAAATTCTTTATTTAATAATCGCTAGTTAAAGAGATGAAAATTCTTTATTTAATAATCGCTAGTTAAAGAGATGAAAATGGTTTTTTATCTGTTTCAATGACGCAAAAAATGGGGAGAATAAATAGTTAAAATATTGTTAAAAGTCAAAACTAAAATTTATACACTGTCATACAGATTTTTAATACTTATTAAGCATTTCCGTGTGCATTTCTTTTTATAAATATAAGAAAACGCACAATATATATATATATATATATAAATTATCTGTCAAGAACTCATTATGAAGAAATAATATAATGAAATAATTTACAAATTTCACAAATTATCGGTATACGAGTTGATGCAAAAACAGTACAGTGATTTGAAAGCTATATAAATAAAACATAGCGAGATATAGAAAAGACTTCTTTAAACCTAAAAATTACTTCTTACTCAATTTTTATACATTAAGTTTTGAAAGTTATATGAGTCAAGTAGGGCACATAAATGTTAAAGTAAGCTTTCCATTACTTTTCCGGCCAGCTGAATTACATCACTTTTCTGTGTTATTTTTGTCCGATGTCTTGAAAATTGATTAACCTGTGTTGGTACACTTATCATATAAGTAGTCACAACAGAGAAAAAAATCATAAGGAGCCAAATTCGATACTATCCTATACTGCATGAACTAACTCACATAAAGAGACCACGATCACTGCGTTATCTCAACACAAAGCAGTGTAAAGCTTCTTCAACTGTAGTTCAGTAATTTAAGTCTGCAGGATATTACAGTCTTGAGAGTACACCAATTGCAATACCTCTAACTCGAGCCGAGTAATGATTCTTTCAATCGGAGTGTCCTTTTTGCCGCAACCTTTATTTAATATATTTTGTGCGACGAAGTAAATGAGTTGCAGACGTTAAACGTATCATGTTCACTTTGAAACAGGGTGTATTATACTTTATTAAACCATTCAAACAATAAACTTTACTCATGACATTTCAATAATAATTGTGAATAATAAAACATGGATCAAGTCGAACTAAGTATCTGATGAATTCATTTTAAGAAGCATTCTAAAAGTTTGTCCAGCTAAAATTTGTGTAACACCACTAAAATACATTTCAAGCAAGAATCACTCATGGACAATAATTAAATAATAGCGATATTTTGTACAGCCTTGTATAATGATTATGTATGCAGCACACATCACATAAATTACAAAAATTATACACAGCTGGAAATCGTACATAATTACAAAAACTAGCTGCAGAAATTAGTGCATTACCTCCAATAGAAAATAATGTAATTGAACCCCTTTATGCGTCTAATAACTAATGCTATATTTATTATGTCTGAAAGAGATGTGATACATTTGGATAACATACATAAAGTTTATGGCATTTGAAATATTAGTATAAGTTCCTTAAAACAAACTTCAAGCATAAACTGCTGATGTACAGTAGTGTAATAACTACAGTTGTATTGGCCGTGCCTGGATATGAATTACGGTACTATTATAAACATCGCATATAGACCGGGAGGCGGCAGCACAGACAATCACCTCATCGAGTTCACGGCTGAAATTCCAGAATTGGTTAAAACTCGATTCGCATATTAAAACGCAATCGGTCTGCCAAGTCATATCTTGGTGGAAAGCACGTGAAAACCCGATTTTAGCGGTTGACTCGTAGGCTTACCATTGTGTTTTCCTGCACTCAGTTCTTCATGTTTTCATACTTTTGGGTGCAGGAAAACACAATGGTAAACCTACGAGTCAACCGCTAAAATCGGATTTTCACGTGTTTTCCACCAAGATATGACTTGGAAGACCGATTGCGTTTTAATATGCGAATCGAGTTTTAAATAATTCTGGAATTTCAGCCATGAACTTGATGAGGTGATTGTCTGTGCTGCCGCCTCCCAGTCTAATAGCACACCAAATTTTGTTAATCTGTAAAATCTTAAAGTTATTATCAATGAATAAAGTACAAGATCGGACTCTGTATATGAGCATTTATGAATGATATCCACCCATACACCGTGTAGACTTGTTGCAGTGTAGTTCATTAACATGGATTAATTTCAATGTTTTTGTGCGCATAATATCACTGGAAACATTTCTAGCAATAACTTTTTAAACACGGTAGAATATTACAAATGTATGGCTGTGCCGAAAACATCGAAAACATTTACGGTACCCGCACCTTATCGCAACTAAATTATTGTTCAGCTGGAAAACGTATAACGTATTAAAACACTCTTAAAGAGATATACTTGCACATTTAATACGTTTAAAGTCATAGTAGTTCAAGTCCCTAATTTCGAAATTTAGTATTAAGTGCAGGAATGGTGTCTATACGGGATCTGTAGAAGTGATAGTTCCACGAAACTGTCTGTATAGGGTTGGGTTGATTATTGACGACCAATTATCTACACATGGGATATAGGCCCGGGGGGAGTGCCCTTCGTGGGGGTCTTTCTAAGGGAACCTAACCCGTATTTACGCATGGATAAATCCACGGCTCGAAGAAAACCACGAAAACTCCGAACGATTAGGCCGACGGGCGCGATTGGGATCGAACCCAGCACCTCCCGTCTACCAGCTTCGAGAGCACAACCTCTCAGCCACTGGTGGGGCCTGTCTGTATAGAGCACCCACACGAAGATATTATACGGTATTGCAAACTATGACTTTTTGACCCAATTTATCGGTATTTTTAGTATAGTTCCGTAAGAGCACTACCATGTGTTACATTTCCAATAAATAATAAATAACATATAACTCCTAAATAACATAAATTACGAAAACGCTTGCGGAACATGCATGAAATTGAGCTGAGCAATAATTTGTATTTTTTGCTTATATGTACCATTGCAATCTGTTTTATAATAATTCCTTTGTCAAGAAACCGGAATATCTGTTTTTAGGATGTTATTCCCTTAAGTCCAAAATTGATCCCTCTGTTGGATTAACTGGGGTCTTTTTTTAATTCCTACTATTAGCTTACACTCTCTCTATATATATATCTTGTTGGAATTTTCAATCCTTAATAAAATATTTTCTGTTCATCCATTCAAGTTCAATAAATTTGTTTAAGCTTGTACTGGATGACAATTGATGTTAATACAGTTTTTTCAAATATTAATTCATTAATTACATTTAATTAATTAATTTTAATTTTTATATGGGAGAAAAAAATTTCTCCCATTGTTTTCATAAATGACTTGAAAAATTTATCTCAAATGAGTGATGCCAACAAAAAACAAAATACCGCAATGATGATTATAAAATAATGTTCAATAAAGATAACGTGGGACATTAATGCTGCACGGGTTTATTTTATATATTTATGATTAAAAAGTAGGAATTAACTTTAATTTTTTTTATATTACTTGTTCATACTGAACTGCTTACCCTAGTGACTAAGAATTCAAGTATTCCCGAGCTTCTCAAACAGCTAGCTCTTGAGGTTATTGATAGAATACCGAGAGATGCTATCAAAATATACACAGACGGTAGTAGCGGTGAAAATAACGAATCAGGCAGTGGTATTTTTATCAAGACCCCCAGATGGTGAACAGAAGATGAGCATTAGAAATCCAGACTTTTGCTCTGTTTTTAAATTCCTACTATTAGCTCACACTCTCTCTCTATATATCTTGTTGGAATTTTCAATCGTTAATAAAATATTTTCTATTCATCCATTCAAGTTCAAATATTTTTTTAAAACTTATACTGGATGACAATTGATGTTAACACAGTTTTTTTCAAATATTAATTCATTAATTAAATTAAATTAATTAATTTTAATTTTATATTTCATTTATGTTCAAAAGTATAGACTCACTCCATATTTATAGTCTCACTTTCACACGTAAAAAGATAACGGGGCTGTTCACAGACAAAGATCAGGCGGCTCGCGGGTGAAGGAGACTATAAATGTGGAGTGAGTCTACACTTTTGAACAGAAATGAAGTATAAAACTAAAATTAAATAATAAAATTTAATTAATTAATTAATATTAGAAAAAACTGTATTATCGCTAACTGTAACATCGGTATGGCACTTTATTGTGAAGTTTGGTAATTTTTGAAAGTCAATATTTGAAAAATGGCATAATCATTAGATTTTAAATTTATATCAAGAAAAGTACAAATTTTTTACCTTTCTAACGCAGTTTGTCTAACAATTTTGTGAAAAATACTTTTCGAGCTATTAATTTTTGGTATTTTAGCTATTTATTTTTTATTTAATTTTTAATACATTTCAAAAATTTCTCTTATGTAAGATATTTAGCAGGATATAAATTTAGGAATAAATACCGTCAGTGGCGAAGCGTGTAGATCGCTGGAAAAAAAATTCTATTTGACCTAAGTAGGAATTGATTTTTTTTTTTTTTTAAGTTTTTATATTACTTGTTAGAAGTGAACTTATTGCCATTGAATTAGGGTTAAAGGCCATTCTGGCAGAAAATCACTTTGGTGAAGTATGGATTCTATCGGACAGTAGGAGCGCAATCCAACATATAAAAGACTGGAGTGAGTGATGCAGGTGATAGCACTACTATTTCCATTCTAAATATGCTGAAACGGATCTCCTTGACTCGAGTAATACATCTGCAGTGGATACCCTCACATCTGGACATTCAGGAGAGATCCTCTATTGTTTATGGACTTCTTGCAAGTATATAACCTCATGGAACAAGTCTAGCTGTCGCTGGACATGGAGGATATGAAATAACAACAACATAATTCTATTTATTCTCTATTAAAAAGATCAGCTTCGTAATGCAAGAGTAATAAATTAATATTAATTATAATGTTAATGCTAATGCTGTTAATTTATCATGTTTGTTTGTAAGACATGTTTGTTGAACATGGAAATGTTTACTTGAAAATTTATAGCATACGAAAACCCTATATTGAGTGTTGAGATAATTGATTAATACACTATAAAAATAACTCATAAACGCTTCTGAAACAAGTTGCAGCAAAAGAAACGTTGTTTTTATAAATGCTTCTTTAAATCTAAAAAATATATTGTTTTTTTTTTAAGATAAAGAACGATTTTCGGAATCATGGGTAGTTCCAAAGAGTTTATTGTACATTTTCGTTTATGGTTATGTTATATTTTCTTAGCTTAAGAAACATCTGTCTTTTTTACAGGGTAGCTGAAAACGGTGGGGGTGCTGCTTCAAAAAAATTTCAGCCAGACTTTCAGAAATTAATTATTCTTCAAGGACACGATGTCTTTTAGATTATTTTTACTTAAACCATGTCGGCCACAGCAGCTATCACTGTACTCAAATATAGGGTATTGGAAGAGCAGTTTGGGAGGAGTAGAGTCGCAAAAATAAATATTGGCTTGAACGTATAACAACTTCGGTCGCTACACTAGCTCAGTTCAATAATTTTGAACAGCTAGTTTCAGAAAAACAGTGTTTGAGATATTATAAATTATTAATGCGTGTTTTCAATTATTAACGCCCCTAGACAGCAATGCGTCTGAAAATTCTGTATGGTCCAGTTAAAAGAACTGTACATAATATGTGTATGCTTTTTGTAAAGATGTATTCATGTACATAAAAAATGTTATAGTAAAGGACATTAAAATGTATTTCGAACCCTCTCATTTCACTTAATAGTAATGTATAACAGTAAACAGACATGTTGTGCAACATTGTATATAAAATTTAGTTGCTATATACACCACCTTCAGTAAGAAACATACTCTCGTAAACGATAATAACATGTTACAATATATATAAATTTTGAGACTATCCAAGGGACAATCACAAAATTTACAGCATAGACGGATAGACAGGCATTTGGTCATATAGACAGGAAAAGAAGTCGTAAACCCTTTTTAGTTCGTCTAGCAAGTGTTATAAAATAAAAATACGAAGTATTTAGTACTTTTATGTATTGTAAAAATACTTTGGTTAATTTACATATATTTTAACTACATACATTTTTACAAGAAGAAATATTTATAACAAAAATATTTTTAAACAATTGCGATTTTCTTTTTCTTTACAGTTATTTTTGTTTAATTATTAACATGTGAAAAGTCATTTATATGCAAAAACATTGAAATATTTAAAAAAGAACGTTTTAGTTTTCTCTTATGTTTTTGTAAAGCAAAGCAAAACAAAGCAAAAAATAAAATAAAATAAAATAAAAAAGAAGCAGATTTTATTTTGGTTACAATGATTGCACACTTAGCCTCTTGGGGGATTGCTGAAAAATATTGTTTTAAATAACTATAATGAGATATTAAAATGTTAAAACATTCTATGAAAAAAAATTAAGTGTTTTTCAGACGTATTTTTTTAATAGAAAATTAAATGAGAAATATTCCAATATATTTATTTGAATTAAGCAAAATCATTCGAACAAAATAATTCGAAAATAGAAATTAACATAGATATTGAAAAAATTTAAATTAATTGCTCTGATCATTTCGTTATTCCAAAAAAGTTACGTATTTTTTTTTTTTTTTTTTTTATGAACAGAAAATAAACTAATTTGCATTGTTTATAATTAATAATATTTTTTAAACAGTTTCTTCTCTCGGGATGCAGTTTATTCTAGTTAATCAAAACCCAAAGATTAACTGGAAATATATCGTTAAATTTTCTATCAAAACTTTTTTTTTTCATATTAACTATATTTGAAATACTTGGAGTATTTTATTAAATGAGTTTAAAAAGTGGTAAATGAAAAGATAATTAAAAATTTAAATGATGTTTTTATGATCAGAGGTTTTTTCTAATGTCTACTTTATTCAATTCAGCTTACAAATTTTACAACGAACTAATACCTAAACTGTAAGCAGTTAAAAGTAAAATTGGATCGTTGACAGCGCTTTATATTTTGTAATAAATACGATGTAAATTCGATTAAAATTATATGCCCCTTGATGACACCTTTTTATTATTTTCATGTAACGAATATTGATTATAAACATCAACTTTTACAATATTTTTTGAAAGATGTTTTATTTTTACATTAGAGGTTTTTTCTAATATTTGCTTTATTCGATAACTCTTACAAATTCTACAACAGCTTACAAATTTTACACACACTAATATACATTCAGAACTAATACCTAAATTGTAAGTAGTTGAATGTAAATTTGGATCGTTAAAAGCGTATTATATTTTGTAATAAATACGATATAGTTTTGGTTGAAATGAACTGACATTTGATGACCGTCTTTTTATTATTTTCGTGCAATGACTATCGATTTGAAACATCAACATTGACAATATATTTTGAAGTATGCTTTATCTTTACATCAAAACAAAAAATACTGTGTTTTGAACCTAAACAGTTTTTAGAATAAACTGTTCTTATATATATATTTCGGAAACTGATACAGTGCAGACAGCCCAAAGCGAAGTGGTACAATAGTAGTACCATGCTATTTTAATGCTGGAATAGGAATCTGATGCAGTTCCATAATGATAAAAGCGATAAAAACATTAACAAGTTTTGACTATTAGCTATATGTTTTACCCTCAAAATTTTACAATCCTGTACATTTTGCGCATGCTTAAGTACAGCTTAAATAGCAAACAATAATCCTACAACAAGCATTTTCACAGTTAGTTAATTGGTTATTATATTATCTAAAAGTAAAGTCTTCCTAATCTCAGTATGGATGTAAATGAATAACTTCATTTTTACTAGGGATAAACGTATAAGATGAAATGCAAATTATTGTATACTTCATATATTTTTAAAAATATTTGTACACCATTTTAGTTTAATTAAATAGAATAATGTATGTATGTTATAATTCAAATAGCATGCTACGCCCGCTACATTGATCAATTTCTCTTAACGCACCTTTAACCCCTTCGCGACGAGCGTCCTTTACAGAATTTTTAATCTTTTGCCACCGGTTTTTCAAAACAGAAATTTTCGGCTAATTGAATCTCAGAAATGCTGTCATTTAATAAGGCAAAGTTTACAATAAAAAGTTACTGGTGGGAATAATCGAGGATTCTGAGCACCTTATTCGTCACGTATACGTGTCGCTCGTCCCCAAGGGTTAATCAAGTGAAATATTGACTTTGAATTTGACCTTGTATTTTAAAACCCTATGGATCTTACTTGGATTGTCCTTCTGTATTTCTGAAAACGATACGAACGCTATTGCGTTATTAGATTTTTAATGTGTCAGACAAAATTTGGGCTCTTCAGGACAAATTAGGTCAATTCTCTGTAGACTTTATTAAGGAATAGGCCAGCAATTAAAAAAATGAATAATTGTGTTAAATTATGGTGTCTATGGGGAAAAATGATTTTCGTTGGATTTAAATTGGATTTGAATGAAGTTACAATTTACAATGCTTCAAATATAATGAAATTGATATGCCTCACTGACGTGGACAAAAATATTCTCCTCTTCGAGAATTAAATAAAAATCATGCACTCGCGACATCATAATTCACTTTTATATTTTAACAGAATAATAAGCCTACTATAATTTGTGACTCGTGCTATAGTCAGTATATATACGTCAGGATACAATGCCGTTATCATTATCTTTTTTATGCGTGAAGATTTCGTTATGGTACTCCATTGTAAAATTTGGTAATTTTTGAAATTCAATATTTGAAAAACGGTATAATCATTAGATTTGAAATTTATATCAAGAAAAATACATTTTTTTACCTTTCTAACGCAGTTTGTCTAACAATTTTCTGACAAATTAATTTTTCTATTAATTTTTTCAGTAACTTCAAACGCTTCATTTTCTGAGATTAATCTGTGGCAACGATTAGGGAAAAACCCAGTCGTCAGCAAAACATAGCTTTTTATTAAAGAGGAATATAAGAAATTGAATATTTTATTGAATATGAGAAATAAAAAATTAATTAGCATATTTTAAATTTTTTTCAGATTGAATAAAGCATTTTGAAATGTTTTATAGTTTATTAATTTTATTTTCTTATTTAACAACAGCTAGATGTGATGAATAAATATCCATCTTAGATATTTAGTCCACACTTTCTGCGCACCTCAACGGGCACATTTAGAATACACATTTATTGATTATGTATTTATATTTTAAGTACTTTAACAATTATTTATTTTCAGAAGATACTTTGAATATTCAAGTTTTTCATTAAAATTTCATTACTATTTTGCTTTTATAAATTTTGATAACGGAAGATTATTTATGATGATTTTTGAGAACTGTCTTTTCATGCATCTGATTAAATATATAAAACGACAACTACGTTTATTTTTTATTGTTTTTTAAGAGATAAAAATTTAAATATATTTTAAAAAGGCTTTTATAAGCATTCAAGGTTTATGTTGAAAATTATGAATAATACCGTGACTGCAATTCATGTTGCTCCAGACATGTCCATTTCAATACGCGAATTTGGTGCGCCCTGATTATGGAAATTTCAATGCTTTTCTTTATGCTTTTTAGAAAACGATAACATGTGTATCTATTTTTAAAAGTCATTTTTGTCCAGTTTCTTTTCAACATGTGGCAACAGAAAATAAACAAAATCATTTCCCCAGACAGCTCATGACGGTGTTTTAGCGTTGAAAATAAGACTAAACTGTTGAAAATTGATTATGTTGTTTTATGTTAGTTGAAAAATATACTATGCAGATGTGCAATTTTTTTACTAAATAATTTGGAAATTTAATTAGTCATAGAAAATGTTTTTTTATAATACGTTTTTTAATGGTTATAATATTGCGTTTTTTATCAGACTGATTTCCAACGACTAAAAAACTTTTCCCCACAATTAAAATTCAGCGATTAAAATATGCTATTTTTTCAACAAAAAGTCGCCAGCTTGATTAAACAAACAGACAATAGCAGTATTCTTAAAAAAAAAAAAACTCCCCGATGAAACATTTATCGAACACAAAAATTGCAAATAAGTTCCTTTAAGCCTTAAATGCATCTATTACCGCATACCTCATGTTTGTTTACAATTTTTTATTTTCCCCGGATTCTTATGTAACTAATTTTAAAGAAGATTTTTCGATCCTCTGTAACAAGGATTGTCATACATACTGAAATTGAAATACATCATTGAAGTGCAATACAAGATACTTTCTATCGAATATGGTATCTGTAGCACATATAGTTCTTTTACAGAGGGACTCCGTTCTATTAAGTTCTATGGGAAAAAATCGTTTAATCATTTTACACTATTACAAATAATGAAATAGATATGAATTTCTGAGGAGCAATACAACAATCTTTATCTAGAATATGGAATGTAAAACATTTCTCATTAATTTACAGGGCCGCACAAAAGTATTCTGTTACATAATGGTCTATGGGGAAAAAATATTTTGCAGCGTATTTTTGTTATGTTACGGTATTTCAAGTATATTGAAATTAATATACATTATTTAGGTTTTCCACAAGATACATGTTGTATAATATGATGTGCATATCCTTTATTGTTTATTTACAGGGACACACAAAAGAGTTTGCCTACAGCACTGTATCCGAAGCACTGTCTATAAAGGTGAATTGTTGGGAATGAGTTTCTAGGCATGGTATGCTTTAAGGTTTCATTATTTTTTTACATACTACGTGGTGTGTATAGTGCTATAGATCATATACAAGATTACACAAAAGAATTACTGAATATGAGCGCGAATTGCTTAAAGATGGGTCAAATCATGTTATAAATTTCCAAGCTGAGCTATGTTTAGTATATTTAAAAAGTCTATATGTTACACACTGCCTTTTTAATAACTAACATTCCACGGTAAACATGAATAACATATATCAATTACATGACATACCCAGTATATTTACGTGAGTTGAATCGCGGATAGACAGATAAACGGCCAGACAAACCGAATGTATGAACACTTTACAAATATGTTGAGAGTACTAAAAAGGATTATTTAAAATATTTTCTGCTAATTATTTGTGATTAAAAAAATAAATGCTTGTTTTAACAAATTAAAATAGATAAATTGACTAGTAATTAATTATTATCCAGCAATTATTACTTATAGACAGTGCTGTAACCAAATTATTTTGTGTGCCCCTGTAAATGAACGATAAATGCTATGCACACAAATTTGTATAGAAAGCATCATGTAGTAGTTACGTATATCAATTACAATTTGTTTGAAATAGCGCAACATCGTTAAAATACAATGCAAACTATTTTCCCCATTGACCACAATGTAACGGAATTCTTTTGAGTACTCGTGTAAACAAACTATACTATATACTATATGTTACACACTGCCTTTTTAATAACGAACATTCCATGGTAAACATCAGTAACATATATCAATTACATGGCATACCAATTAGATTTACGTGAGTTCAGTGTTGAATTCAGGGGGGTGTCCCGGGTGGGATATCCCCCCCCCCTCCCGGAGCACTGAAATGTCCCCCCGGAAGATTTGAGATTTTATGCTTTTAATGGTTAAAAAGTGCAATTTTCACCCTCCCCCCTCGGAACTCTGCAATACCCCCCTTCTGGAGCTACTGAAATCCCTCCCGGAGATAAGTGTCTGAATTCAACATTGCGTGGATACACAGATAAACGGCCAGACAAACACGAAGCGTGAACACTTTGCAACTATGTTGAAAGTACTAAAAAGGATTATTTAAAATATTTTCTGCTAATTATTTGTGATTAAAAAAATAAATGCTTGTTATAGCAAATTAAAAAAGATAGATTGACTGGTAATTAATTATTAATGGAATAATTAAATGATCCAATTTTTTTAAATCTTATGTACTAATTAGTGGAGACTTTCTAATATGATTTTTTTCATTTCCAAATGGGTTTTTTTGTTACTTTTAAATTCTTTTTTCTGTTTATAGTTCACGTACATGTATGCTGTCTGCCATGTCAACTTTTTACTGCTGTTTTAAAGAAAAAAATAAATAACTTAACAGTTCTAAATGAAACATTACAAAAAATTTCTAAATCACTTTTAATTTTATAAATAAAATGGAATTTTCCGCATGAAAAGAAAAAAAAATAAACAAAATAAATAAATAAATAAATAAATAAATAAATAAATAAATAAATGAAAAATCGAAACTATCTATTTACAGTCACGAAACTTTAATATGAATGTGTTAGTTTGACTTTTATTTTAAAGAATATTATTTCATTTTCATTTAATTTCTATTTCAAACCATCATAAAATAATAACATGGGTTTTGTCAAAATATTTTCTGCTAATTATATGTGATTATAAAAAATAAATGAGCGCGTGTTATAGTAAATTAGAAAAAGAGATAATGACTAACAATTAATTATAATAAGTATAATTAAATGATCGTGATGTTTCTTTCATCCAATTTAGTAACTAAATGATGACTCTCTCATATGATTATTTTTTCATTTGTAGAAGGTTTTCAGTAGCTTTTTATTTATTGTCGTATTAAATATGGCTTGCCAGCGATGTTAATATTTACTGCTGTTTTAATAAAAAACACGTGATTTTAAAAACCTAGATCAAAATTGTAAGTGTTCATAACTGAATAACATTTTAAAAAATCAAATTAAACCTTTCGCCACAAGCGAAACAAAAAATTTTTTTAACTTTTTCACAAAAGTGCAAAATACCTATTTACAACTAAGAAACTTAATGATTAATGTGTTGATTGAAATATTAAATGAAATAATAATTATTTATGCCCTTTTAGTTTTTCAAGTGTCATAATATAATTAAATGAAATTAATCAAAATATTTTCCGCTAACAGTATGTTATTAATGTCATGCAAACAATTTAGAAAACGCATAACACATTTAAAAATCTAAATTCAGCAATTAATGCCAATAGTCGAACAAAATATCGAATTATTTTATGCTGCCCTGTATATTATCAATAGATTTGTATGTATACTACACAGTATGCTAAAATTTACTTCAGTTAGGAAATACATAGAATAATTGAAAATTCCGTTCAGCAATTTCCGTTAAGAAACGGAAATGTACTTGAGATATTTTGAGTAGCCCTGTATATGATCAACAGAATTTATATACAACAATTAACATGCAAAAAAGTAGTCACATTTAAAAATACGTGCCACAACTGAAAACGGACTACCAGCATTCATTGTTCATAGAGAGTACTGTAACCAAAGTCTTTTGAGTGTCCCTGTAAATGAACGATATATTTTATGCACACTATATTCTACAATAAGCACATTCTAGTGCACCTCATTGTTATGTATCAATTTGAATATGTTTAAAATAGTGTAACATCATTAAGATACGCCGGAAACAATTTTCCGCATATATTTACGCGAGTTAGACTACGGACAGACAGACAGACAAACCGAATATATAAACACTTTTCAACTATGTTGGAAAGTGTTGAATTTAAAAGCATACTTGTTATTTCAATTTACAACACGTTGGAAATTGTACGTCAAACGTGACAAACGAGGTGCGTTCGTACTATAGCTAGTTATATAAATATTCAGATCTTGATGATTTTTTATTCTGCGACATGAATTATATCGTCTGCAGATTAATTTCTGTCATAAAATAAGTATCTTGGTCGCTCGACGATTCAACTTCGGAAGCTCCTATAACAAGAAAGCACCGATTAAAAAAAAAAAAAAAAAAAAAAAAAAAAAAAATCGGATTTCTTAATAAATGTTTTTATTAATATCTTCTAAAGTTTTTATTCGATTTTTATAAAATTTGAAATGTCTCGACAAAATTCTGCAAAGATAATATATCTTAAATTTCAAACCATTCGTTTGTGTAGTTTTTGCGTTGTTATATGCGGACGGACGGACAGACAAACGGACGGACCGATCGACGACAATAGGTGCTACGTATTTATATAATTACGAACGCACCTAAAAAGAGAGAATTACTCGTAATCATTTATTATATTCTTTATTAAATGATCCAATTGATATTTTCACCTTATTATTCTATTCACCTGTTGCTTTCTTATGATTTTTAGGGTTTCGTTCATCTCACGAAACCCTATTACTCCCGCTTCGTTGTCTGTCCGTCACAGAGCCGGTTCTCAGAAACTATAGAACTTGCAGGCATGAAAATTTCTGTACTTGTATCTTAATATCTACTATGAAGCTCAAAATCATACAATTTGAAAAAATCGTATTATTTTAATATACAGAGGTAAAAAATAAAAAATGTAACAGCCTTTTCCTATTAATCTTAAACATTTTTCGTTATAGCACTTGCCAACAATAAAAAAAACACAATAAAATTCTTTCTACAGTAATTAATTTTCTATTGAAAATTTTTCACGTGAAAAATGAAAATAAAATAAAAAGTTTCACCAATTGAAAAAAAAAAGATTAATATGACGTCATATTCGAAATAAAACGGAAATTTTCAAACATTTCTCAATAATACAAGGAGTATGAGTATGTGTAAATACAGAAAGCAGCTTCATATGAAGTCAATGGAGGATTAAAAATCATATTGGAAGTTTAACGGATCTTTCAAATGTTTGAGAATAATACAAAGAGAGTATCAATATGAGTAATAGAGAATAGTAAATATATGAGTTTGAGGAACGTATTGAATCGTGATAAAAATCCGATTATGGAAATATTGGCATATTTTAACATTTTGAAGGTCTCTATACAATATGCTTAATTTTGAAACTGATTTTTTTTTAATATCGCATTTAGTCCACATGACAGATATTATTATGACAAAGTATAATAGCTGGCTTCGCCCGCTATCGGGCGGTTCAGATATTCGAAAAAACGAGAAAAATAGACCGGTAAATTTTTACTTTATAAAAAAAACGACTTTTTTTTTGTTGCTAAATGAAATTTATTTCGATTTATTAAAGAAAGGATAAAGTGTTTTGAAAGGAATATTAAACGAAACCCTTTGAGCGATCTTCGGTCACACTTACTCACTTGTTTTAATTTGTAATTGATTTTTCATAACAATTTTTTAGCATTTCCCAGCATAGGTGAAAACTGTTTATGAATTCGATTTGTCTGCCCGTCTGTCTGTCTGTGCTCTAACTCGCGTAAATATACTCGGATCGCCATGTTATTGTTATTGAGGTTTACCAAACATGTTTGGTACTGAAAATGAAGTGTGTACCTTTTATGGTTAGTTTACACGGACACTCAAAAGTATTCCTTTACATTACGATGAATGGGAAAAATATTTATTCGGTGCATTTTAATGTCATTACATTACTTCAGATATAATAAAATTGATATACATCATTGAGATGGACGAAAATGTCTTATCTATGGAGTATGGAATAAGTAGCAATTATTGTTTGTTAACAGGGATACTGAAAAGTATTTCGTTACATTACTGTGAATGTGGGAAAAATCGTTTTCAGTGCATTTTAATAATGTAATAATTTTGTATTGTGTTTAATGATGAAACAGTTTCAAACATAATGAAACTGATATGCCTTACTGAGGTGGAGGCAATATGTTTTCTATGGAATATCGACCAACTAGAAATTATTGTTCATTTACACGGACGCACAAAATTATTCCATTATACAGGGTTATTCTAAATGATGGGCCCATTTTCAAAAAAATGTATTTATTAAAGTACAAATCCAAAATGAACAATCTTTATACCAATGAAAAGAGGAAGTTTCAAAGTTTTTTTTAAGACATTATAAATGTTCAATGTGTCAACCGTTTGCTGCACGGCAAACATCTACGCGATAGCCAAACTCGTCCCACACACGAGAAAGTGTATCTGCTGTTATTGAGTGCACGGCTTTCAAAGCGGTGATGGTTCCAGAGGCGGCCGGTGGAGGTCGCGCGGCAATAGTCCAATGCGAGCTGAGTGCACTACTGCCGTGCGCTCAGTAACAGCAGATACGCTTTCTCGCGTGTGGGACGAGTTTGGCTATCGCGTAGGTGTTTACCGTGCAACAAACGGTGGACACATTGAACACTTATAATGTCTTAAAAAAACTTTGAAACTTCCTCTTTCCATAGGTATAAAGATTGTTCATTTTGGATTTGTACTTTAATAAATACAATTTTTTGAAAATGTATCCATCATTTAGAATAACCCTGTATTTTGATCTATAGGGAAAATCGTTTGCAGTATATTTTATTCCCACAGGATTATATGGGATGTCCTCCTCAATTTTTCAAATATTGCTGTAACTTTTGAGTTTTCACGGTATTTCACTGGTATTTCATATGAGCTGCTCTACCGTATTGACTGTCAAACCATGACAAAAAATCATCGTTGTAGTTTGCGCATGCGCAGTTTAAATTTATTTCATAAAAATACCTATATCTCATCAAATATTCAATATTTTAATATTTTAATCACAGTATATTATTTCTGCGATTTTATGTCAAGTTTTTGGAAAGCGGTGTTAAATTCGGCTGAAAACTCTGCATGCTATATAAAAAAAAAAAAAAAAAAAAAAAAAAAAAAACTTTTAAATTTTTTTCAGAAACGTTAACATGTTCACGAATATATGTGCTATGCTATTATGTGCAAATACACAAATGTTGAAAAGGACTTACATAGTCATTTGCTACAGTGACAGATCATTTTTAGCATTTTCTGTTACTTGGGGGATCAAAAATATTATTTTATTATTAAAATTATTATTGCCCCCCCCCTAATTGTTCTCGCGACAAAATCTTCACTGTAAAACGTGACGTCAAACATGTTCTTTACATCCTCAAAGTTCAAGGGCATTCCGGGCATTTCCTCACGAATTTCAGTAAGATATTCGACGAAACATCTGAAATTGGTCACTGCACCTTAATTTCTGGGCACCAGTATATTATTGAGTACATAGAAATTATAGATTATTTACAGAGACATTCGAAAGAATTTGGTTACAGGACTGACTATGAGCCATAACTGCTGGATATGAGTTTTCAACTGTGATATGCACTTTAAAACTAACTTATTTATTGTGAATTACGAAGTGTTTGAATCATATATAGGGCTACACGAAATAATTGTACACATTGCCGGCTATGGACAGCCATTTCTGAAAATAATTTTTCACTGCTTTGTCTTTTTTTTTATATATATTCAGATATTTCACTTCATTATATAAAGAAAGGTGAATTGTTTTTAACAATATTTCGAGAACGTTGGAAAGTGTTTCACAGTCTATGCGGTGATGCATGACTTTACGTTCTTGTTTTTAGGTGCGTTCGTAATTATATAAATATGTAGCAGGTATAGTCGTCGTCTGGTCCGTCCGTCTGCCCGCGTATAACAGCGCAAAAACTACCCAAACAAATGGTTTGAAATTTGATATACATAATCGGTGCAAAATTTTGTCGAGTCATTTCAAATTTTATGAAAATTGAATTAAAACTTTAAAATATATTAATAAAAAGATTTATTAAGTAATTTGATTTTGTTAAAATCGGCATTTGCTTGTTATAGCAGCTTCTAAGGATTAATTGTCAAGCGACCGAGATGTATCGTAAAGTTATCTGACATGTATGACGTTATAGTCATATATGACGTATATAACATTTTATAACATTTTATACTGAACTTAAAAAACGAATTTGCGTACTAAAATTGTTTAAGTATAGCAATCCTATAATCTACCGACAGTTTTTTGGATAGATGTTTCCGGAGTAATAGATACTAAATGAAAAAAAAAAGTCTAAATATAGATTTCAATTTCTGAAATTTTCAAACCTAGGCTTAAGTTACCCATTTGAATTTTCAGTAAATGTCAACAAAAGATAAAATGTTGCCAACTTAAAATGTACTAATTTTATTACGGAAATGAATCATATCATAATAACAGACGATATAATTAATTTCATTAAAATAATAACAGTACGCACGCACCTCATTTGTCACGTTTGACGTGAAATTTCCAACTTGTTTAATTAAAGCTCGGCAGCTTAGTTGTCAGCGTTGGGCAGGGTTCACTCAACCTTTCATCTCTTCGGGGTCCATAAAATGACTATTGAGGGGATGTGCATATATAACGTTATCACCTTAGGGCGGGGGTGGGAGGGGTGGTCTGGCACTTGATATCGCAAGATATTTCAAGCCTTTTGATATCGTTATCATTTGTTATCCAAACAAAACTAGTTTTATGAAAATACAAAGTTATTATTAAAGTCATTAAATGATTTGAAAATCATTCCTTACCCCGACGTTCGACATTTCTGTTCTTTTGTCAAATGCGCATATAATTCGCAGTTGAAGAAACCAAGTGCGAAATATATTTGAAATGATACTTGTTGTGTTTACTAGTAAAACAAGTTGGAAATTGTACGTCAAACGTGGCAAATGAGGTGCGTTCGTAGTATAGCTAGTTCTATAAATATTCAGATCTTGATGATTTTAAATTATGTGAAATGAATTATATCGCTTTCAGATTAATTTCTATAATAAAATAAGTATCTCGGTCGCTTGACGATTAAATCTCGGAAGCTCTTATAACAAGAAAGCCCCGATTTAAAAAAAAAAATTCAAATTTCTTAATAAATATATTTATTAATATCTTCTAAAGTTTTCATTCGATTTTCATAAAATTTGAAATGTCTCGACAAAATTCTGCAAAGATAATATATCTTAAATTACAAACCATACGTTTGGGTAATTTTTGCGTTATTATATGCGGACAGACGACGGACAGACGGATGGACGGACGGACCAGACGACGACAATATGTGCTACGTAATTATATAATTACGAACGCACCAAAATGGAGAAAGAATGTTGTTCAATTATTTTGTTGATAAGAATTTGTGCTTTCATCCCCCTCGTGCAGGGGACAGGTACTAGAAGGCAATATAACTGCATTATGTAACAATAAGCTGTTATTAAATACTTTTAAATAATAACTATCTCTTTTATAGATTATATGATAAAACATTGTTTCATGTAGAATAGTGACATTTTGTTGACGTCTCTTTATTTGAATCTGTAAAGTGTGCGAATAATAAAAGTATAACCATATCTGTATACAGGGTCCATACAGACTTGAGAAGAAAAAATCCGACGAACATAGGAAAATTTCAAGGAGTACAAAAATTTTAAAGGACATACCATATTTTTTCATATATGCCGTGCCCTGATAACACCCGCACTCAACCTAATTTTTAATACCTCGTTTAGAGAGAAAACAGATTAAAATCATTAAAGATTATTTTTAAAGATTAAAATTCTACTAAAATCTTATAGCTAGTGCTAAAATTACAAAGCATTGACAATGCACTGCCTACTGGTTTCGAAAATTTGAATACAAAATTGTCACCAAACTGTTTTATGCACTGACCAATGGCCATATTCACAGAGGCCAGTCAAATTCCAAATAATCAGCATATATCACATGCACCTAGATTTTCCTGAAGGGAAAAAACACATGGTATATATAAAAAAATACAGCAACGCAACTTTTATTTATCTATTGTTTATTTTTACTTACCCATCATACGTAGTATAGGGTAAATCTTGCAATCGTTTTGAAAATCGAAAAAAAAAATTTTTGACGGATTTACACGTTTCAGACACTGGAAATTCCGAAAAACATATGTTGAGAAATTTTTTTTGCCGTACGTCTGTCTGTGTGTGTGTCTGTAAACGTCTATCTCCCGAACAAATGAATATAGAGATTTGAAATTTGGTATGTACTTAGTATGTAATAATGGGAAGAAGCTTATTGAATTTCAGTAACCTCGATTATCCGGAACTATTTATTTCGGACTCTCGAAATATTCGTTCTGATAAAATGTATATAAAAATTTTCGAAATTGTTTATTTTAAGGAGATAACATAAAAGACAATAAAAAACATAAATTTTGCATAAATAATAAAGTCGATCGGATAATGAGTTGCCGAGATATTTGTAATCCTATTTTCCACATTCTTCGATTTTTCCTGACCCTGTATATCATTCAAATTTCAATTCAAACATATATTTTAATTGGAAATGAGACGCTTAATCAGACGCAGCAAACCGTTAGTTAATATGATTATAAATTTTGGAGTAATAGAGCATTTAAAGTTTCTGACGTCATCAAGCCACGATTTTATTCGTATTGCAATGCATTTTATGAATCGTTTACACATGTTTTATTTTCATATTTTATATTATGCATATCTATGATGGGTAAGTATTACGGTGGCCCCCAACGACTAGTTTTGAATGGCAGTAATCCCTCGAGCTTTACTTTTGTAAACATAAGATAATTTTTATTTTACTTCCGTTAAAGATTAATCTCTTCCAATCTATACATGCTTAAGCAGTATTTATTCATCATGTGATACATGTTTAAATTTTCAACTTTTGTATACTTTTGTAATCATTTTTCAACTCTAAATTATGCTTCGCGATAATTTAAGGTGTCTTTTTTTATTCAAGGAGTTCTAAGTAGTTCTTGGAAACTTTTTATTTCTACGGAGTTTCTAAGTAGTCTAAGAAGTCTGAGAACCCTGTAGTATATCACTGCAAACGTATAAAAAGAAAGGAAAAGTAAAAATAAAATAAAAAACATTTTTAGACATTGATAACGATATTATTAAGGGAGGGGGGGGGTAGAGGAATGATAACGTATGATATCGTAAGGGGGGGGGGTAGAGGGTCCAAAATTGCCAAAATATTGATAACGTTATATATGTACAGTCCCTAAGCTTACTTGGATAATAAACACTGAGGGTTCCGCGTTCGCTTGAATACCTGACCAGGATATTTGCTGTATAGCACCTCAAAACAAATATGGGCCAGGATCCTTAATGGATCGTCACGCTTCAGTGTTTAGTTAATCTTCGTATATATTATTTCTGTTGTCAACATCCCTTTCTCTGTGAAAATACAAAACGCATAACGAAAAAAGAGATACTATATAAAAGGATTTTAAACAGGCTTCTGACATAGTACACCCATATTTTGTTAAAACAAGTTTTTTTCATTAAAAATTGCTGTTAATTAAAAATTAAATCGGCATGGATTTCATAAATGAAGAGAAATGTTTTCCTCAAATTAGTGTTGCCACAAAAATAAAATACCGCATTATGTGATGCTCAACAATGATTATAAAAAACAAGTGGGTAAATGTGATCGAAGATCTCACAAAGGGTTTCGTTTAATATTCCTTTCAAAACACTTTATCCTTTCTTTAATAAATCCAAATAAATTTCATTTAGCAAAAAAAAAAAAAAAAGTTCATGTTTTTATAAAGTAAAAATTTACCGGTCTATTTTTTCGAATATCTAAATCAGCCAGATAGCGGGCAAAGACCGCTTTATACTCTGCAAACACCTTCAAAATGTATACACCTTCAAAATGTTAAAATATGCGAATATTTCCATAATCGGGTTTTTAACATGATTCA
The DNA here is from genome assembly GCA_963931845.1 of Maratus michaelseni. NCBI lineage: Eukaryota > Metazoa > Arthropoda > Arachnida > Araneae > Salticidae > Maratus > Maratus michaelseni. Next base: position 306,354,962 of record OZ007588.1, read on the forward strand.
ATACGTTCCTCAAACTCATATATTTACTATTCTCTATTATTCATATCGATACTCGCTTTGTATTATTTATAATACAAACTCAAGCATTTGAGAAATTCGCTAAACTTCCGATATGAGTCAAATTAAGTTTCTTTTTAATTCTCTAATGACGTGATTCTGCTTTCTGTACATACTCATACTCCTTGTATTATTGAGAAATCTTTGAGATTTTCCGTTTTATTACCAATATGCGTCAATCATTTTTATTACATATTCATCTTTTTTTCCATTGGTGAAACTTTTTATTTCATTTTCATTTTTCACGTGGAAATCTTTCAATACAAAACTAATTATTGTAGAAAGAATTTTTTTGTGGTTTTTAATTGTCGGCAACTGCTATAACGAAAAATGTTTCAATTTAATAGGAAAAAGCTGTTAGAATTTTGGTTTTTTTAATCTCTATTTATTAAAATAATACGATTTTTTCAAATTTTAATATTTTGAGCTTCTTAGCAGGTATTCAGTTATATATACACAAAGTTTCAACTCTGTAAGTGTTGTAGGTTCTGAGAACGGCTCTGTGACAGACAGACAACGGAGTAATAGGATTTCGTGAGATGAACGAAACCCTAAAAAACAAATAGTACAACCGTGGCATACGTAATAAGAGTATATTATTTACGTAATACATAATGCGTTGAATGCGCAATAAGTACAAAAAGTATAAAGTGTGATGGCATCGCACGATTTTATTTTATATTTATGATTAAAAAGGAAAATTGAAATGTTTAGAAGAAAAAAAAAGTATCATCGATCGATGGAAGTAAAATTGCATTTAATTAAAATTTAAATCAGCATTGTTTTCAACAAATAAATTAAAGGTTTTTCTAAGTTTTCCCGAAGCGAGTGACGTCCTCCTCTAATGTAGTTAAAATATGATTGTTATTTTTTTTTTCTCGCGCGCACCTTTCACTAAGTTTGTTGTTTTTATTATAACTTTGATGGAATAATTGAGATGATATTCTGGCTTCACTAATGTTGTTTGCAGATATTTTTATCCTTGATTTTTCTTTAAAAGTTTAAACCTGCATATCAGAAATATTAAATATTGCTAAAAAATATTAGACTGCAATGCGAAGTCCTCGCACGGGTTAATTTAAAATTAACGTATCTGATAAAATTATATTCTGACATCGATGTTACTTTTTCCTGCTTTTTTAAGAATAAATAAATGACGTACAAAAGCCTTAAATTAAATATTAAAATGTTTTTAACTCAATATTAATTTCATAAATCAAATTAAATTTTCGACATCAAAAGAAATACGAAAAAAAATACTGTCACAAAAAAATCTATTTACAATTATGAAACTTGAACATCGATTTTCAAATGAGATAATTATTTAAATAATATTCATGTACATTAATTTCATATTTATCTAAGTATCATAAAATATTTAAATAGGACTAGTGAAAACCCTTTCGCGTCAACCTATTTGCAACTAAAAAAAATGAAATAAAATAGTGCTTGTTATGGAAAATTACAAAAAGAGTATGACTAGTACTTAAATACAAAACATATAATTAAATGGTCCGCTTGTTACTTTCATCTTATTTCGTAATTACTGGCTGCTTTCTATCATATTTTTCTTTCTTTTCCAAATGCTTTTTCATTAGCGTTTTGTTTATAATTTGCATATCTGATAAAATGGGGCAGGAAGGGAGAAGTGCTGGTGAGGAAATGTCCCTGAACAGTTGAGGACAAGAGATCTCCCGCTACTATAATATTTATTCAATTTTATATAAAGACTGTTTTTTTTCATTCAGAAATTTTAACATTTAAATCCAATATTTATATAGAAAAGGATGTGAAACAAGTGGGTAAGTGTGATCGCAGATCGCTCAAAGTGTTTCGTTTAATATTCCTTTCAAAACACTTTATCCTTTCTTTAATAAATCCAAATAAATTTCATTTAGCAACAAAAAAAAGTTCATGTTTTTTATAAAGTAAAAATTTACCGGTCTATTTTTTCGGTTTTTCGAATATCTAAACCAGCCCGATAGCGGGCAAAGCCCGCTATTATATTCTGTCATAATAATATCTGTCGTGCAGACTAAATGCGATATTTAAAAAAATAATTTCAAAATTAAACATGTTGTACACCTTCAAAATGTTAAAATATGCGAATATTTCCATAATCGGATTTTTATCACGATTCAATATGTTTCTCAAACTCATATATTTACTATTCTCTATTACTCATATTGATACTCACTTTGTATTATTCTCAAACATTTGAAAAATTCGTTAAATTTTCAATATGACGTCAGATTTTCTTTTTATTTCTCTAATGAAGTGATATTAATCTTCTTTGTGTACATACACATACTCATACTCCTTGTGTTATTGAGAAATCTTAGAAAATTTCCGTTTTATTACAACTATGACGTCAATCATTTTTATTTCATATTTATGTTTTTTTCAATTGGTGAAACTTTTTATTTCATTTTCATTTTTCTCGTGGAAATCGTCTGATAGAAAATTAATTATTGTAGAAAGAATTGCATTGCAGATTTTTAATTTTTGTCAACTGCTATAACGAAACATGTTTAAATTTAATAGGAAAAGGCTGCTATAATTTTGTTTTTTTATCTCTATTTTTTAAAATAATAGGATTTTTTTCAAATTTTAATATTTTGAGCGTCATAGCTGCTATTCAGCTATATATATGCAAAGTTTCAATTCTGTAAGTTACATAGTTTCTGAGAATGGCTCTGTGACAGACAGACAACGGAGCGGCAGTAATAGGGTTTCGTGAGATGAAAGAAACCCTAAAAAGCACACTCCACAAAACTACAATTATATAAGGATATTCCGATTTGAAACACTCTATTTCAAGTTATCTGTCATATAAACGTCTCAAAGAAACCTTCCGTGGAAAAACTAGTCGGATGTGCCAATCCCGAAGCTTTCTTCTATCTCATACGGGTTTCCCATACACCAAAAACGAATCAGCACCAATTTATATCAAAGTCTAACTGAAGTTTATTTAAATTCTGTGCATTAGTTCTTGAGATATGACTATCGCTTAAATCGTGCAAATCCAGGAAAATACAGCATAGCAGCTCAATCTGTTGGGAGATTTATACCAGAACCTAATTAACAACAACTTATGTCAACGTATAACTGAATCTGGAGTTTGATGAAATTCTGTGCATTAGTACTTGAGGTATAGCTATCGTGAAAATCATGAAAAAATGCAACATAGCAGCGCCACTTGTTGGCTGTTTACATCAAAATGTAATCATCGTCTATTTATTTCAAGTTCTAACCTAATCTGAAGTTTGATGAAACTATGTGCATTAGTTCTTGAGATGTAGCTATCATGAAAATTTTGAAAAATGCAGCATAGCAGCCCCATCCCCCCTGTTGGGAGAATTATGCCAAAAACTAATCAACACCAATTTATATCAGTACCTAACTGAATATAAAGTTTTATTAAATTCCGTGCATTAGTTCTTGAGCTAGGATGCCCACAAAATTTTTGTCACATTCAGACAGTCAGACGGACAGAAAAAGAAACAGAAACCTCCCACTCGTGGACAGCCAACTTCTCGGCATAGGACCTATGAGTCCACTAGGGGAAAACCTATATCTACCAGGAACCCCAGTGTCCAAGGACCCGGAGTCCCCAGCAAATAAAAAAAAAAAATCACACGAGCTACCCAATATTGCTTATTGCTAGGTGAGCCCAAAGTTATTACATGAATATAAGTTCTATATGAATATACTGATAAGATTACATAATATTAAAGATAAATATTTACAGATATTTACAATAATAATATTGTACTGAAAAATTTTCAATTGTATTATGCACTGGTCTATTAAGTCTATTAAGTCTTTTAAAACATAGTTTTTAAAATCTATAGATCTAGAATTTTATATAGGGCAGACGGACAGACAGACAGAGTCGCAGACTCACAGACAGACATTTTCTAAAAACAGTCAAATCGTGTTCAGGACCCTCTAAAACGTACAAATCTGCCGAAAACCGGAAGTCGATTCTTTACACGAATCCAATACTTCCTTCTTGTAAAGATAGAAGAAAGTAATAATGTAATGTGCCACATGCGATCACTGAGAAAAATGACACTTTCAAATCTGAGTAAATCGATGTTTTCATTTTGTTATGAAACTTTTTATTTCAAATATGATGACCCAATGCTTTCAATTCTGAAATACCAGAAATACTCAGAATATTGAAACATGGACATACTCAAAAATAGAGGTCAGTTTACACTCATTTTTTAAACATGGGCACACTCAAAAATGATTCTGATCAGTTCAAACTCATTTTTGGAACATAGACATACTCAAAAATGTGACCACATAGATGTCAGTTTATACTCATTTTTGAAATATGGACATACTCAAATATGAGAACATGATGTTTTATTCTTGAGTGTGTGCATATTTTCAGGAATGTGTATATACATGTTTCAATCTTGAATAATTTTGATTCGGAGCCATTTTGAGTATGCGACATACTCAGATTTGAGTATTTTTTGCTCAGTTTTGTAAATGTCGTTTTTACAGTGTCGTAACTAAAAAAAGCGTATTTTGTATATTAAACGTTTTATATTTTACTTGTATTTTAAATTCAATTGCGTTTAAAATATTTGATTGTTTCTGAATCTACTCAAATATGAGAACACGATGTTTTATTCTTGAGTGTATGCATATTTTCAGAAATGTGTATATAAATGTTTCAATCTTGAGTACTTTTGATCCAGAGCCATTTTGAGTATGCGACGTTCTCAGATTTGAGTATTTTTTGCTCAGTTTTCTGAATTTCGTTTTTAGAGTGTTGTAACTAAAAAAAACGTATATTTTTTAAATATATATATTAAACTTTTTATATTTTATTTGTATTTTAAATTCAATTGCGTTTAAAATATTTGATTGTTTCTGAATCCACTCAAATATGAGAACACGATGTTTTATTCTTGAGTGTGTGCATATTTTCAGAAATGTGTATATACATGTTTCAATCTTGGGTAATTTTGATTCGGAGCCATTTTGGCCATGCAACATACTCAGATTTGAGAATTTTTTGCTCAGTTTTGAAAATGCCATTTTTAGAGTGAAACTTTTACTAAGCAGGTGTGGAAAATTACATCCACTTTGCTTGTACAGCTCATAAAAGACACATATCGTCACATACATGTACTTGGTGTCCTTGGAACTTCCACGGAGTCTAGCACCACTATTTCTGATTAGAAATTTTCCATGTATTATTTAAATTTCAGAATTCTTAACTCATTTGAATGATAGCAGATCGTGTAACATTTTCTCGCGATTAAATAAGGCGAAAAGTTCTAATTAAAAAAGTTTGTTAAAACTGTCCGTATCCTGCTTATTAAACCTGTATTTTACGTTCACTATTTGCAATAAAAAGATTAGGAGTGCTTGTTATTGGAAATTATAAGAAGAGAGAATGACTAATAATTAATTACCAGAGATTAATTACCAATTAATTATCAGATATTTCAGTGCGAAGATTTCGCACTGAAATCTAATATAATCTATTATCCCGTCGACCACTTTTCATAACAAAAAACTACCTGCCAAACTAAGATTAAACGCCAAAAATGCAGTTCCATTTACTTGATGTCAAAAGCATTATACGTGTTTGCTACGTCATCAAGTAGTTTTTAATTCGACATTTGCGTGTATTTTTCATTATGTTTTACTGATTTATTAGTTATTTTATTAATTAAAATAACAATTGTGTCCTTAAATTCTTATATTTTATTTATTTATTTATTTTGATATTCCAATGGCAACGTTCTCCCGTTTATTTGGCGATAGTTTTTTGTTATGAAAAGTGGTCGACGGGATAATAGAAAAGTATTATATTTTATCAATATGTAATCTCTATAATAAAACCGTATGTCATGTGACTGTCCTCAACAATTCCGGGATGCCGCTTCACTTTTTCATATGCCAGGCAGCCATTTTTATTCAAAATTATTTTTTCTAATAAAACTGCATAAAAGTTACATTTTTAGAAAGATCGTTCAAAATAAATTAATATTTGAGAGATGACTTACGTTCAATTATGTATACATTCTGCAATAACTTCAGTTTCAATTAGGTTCGCTGTTCAAATTCTCTATCCATGAAAGTAAACAACAACAACAAAAAAAAAAAGATTCATTCGTTGTGAACGTTTAAAATATTAAACCAAGAATTTTTGGACCGCTGCCTGGTGTAAAAAAAAATAATCAGCACCAGTGAGACAGTCAAAGTTTACCATAATTCTGTTCCATACAACTCAACTTCCTTCGGATCTTTTCTTGATGTAAGTTGAACTCCGTGGTTGAACTCATGTAATAATATTTAATGGATCAAATTTCGAAACAAATTGTCAGCTTTTATTTTTCGTGTGTATTAATTAGAAACGATATTTTAATTTTGAAATCAAATGTTTTGATTTATGATAATATTTCTTATTTATCTATTTTCTATTTTAAAGAAAAATGTGAACGTCATGTATTTTAAATTGGAACAGCTGTCACGGACGCACCAGGGTTGGCGGAATTTTTGTTTTGCGCCATTTTGGCGAGAAAATCCCATTTTCAGGTACCTATTAGAGATTACTAAAACAGCATATACTTTTATTTTATTATGAAATAGTTTATTTTATATTAAAAACACACACACAATGATTAATTTATTATAAAGTGGGTTAAGCGGTTTTTGTCAAGAAAGATGAAATACATAACAACAAAAAATATGCGAAATGCTACCACGATCGCAAAAGTTCTTGATTTGTCTATTAGATTTTTCCGGTTTGACGAAGGATTAAGGAAAAAAATAAATTATGAATAAAAATAATTTGTTACAATGCTTAACATACATTTAAGGGCGACCAAACTGGTCGCCAGTGGCGGCTAGTATTTATTAGATGCAGGTTTAAACTTCTAAAGAAAAAGTAAGGATAAAAATATCTGCAAACAACATTTAGTTTTTTGTTAAGCCAGAATATCATCTAATACCATCAAAGTTAGAGTAAAAACTAATCCAAGATTGCAAAAGGCACGCGCAAGAAAAAAAAAATTAAAAATCGTATTTTGACTGCATTAAAGGATGACGTCATTCGCTTCGGGAAAAACATGGGACAAAGAATTATAAATCTAAACATTTCAATTTCAATTTCGCTTTTTAATCATAAATATAAAATAAACCCGTGCGGTGTTTTTTATAATAATTGCTGAGCAACATATAATGTGGTATTTTTTCATGGCAACAATAATTTGAGGAAAACCTTTCATTTCTTTTATGAAAACAATGCCGATTTATTTTTTAATTTTCAGCAAATTTTAATCAAAAACATGTTTTAACGAATTGTTAAGTGGGCTATGTCAGAAGCCTGTTCAAAATCCTTTCATATGCTGTCTCATTCGTTGTTCTGCGTTTCGTATTTTCTTAGAAAAAGGGATGTTGACAGGAGAAATAATATATATGATTATAGCCACAATTAAATGACCGTAATGTTTCTTTCATCTTATTTATTAATTACTAGCAAGCTACGCCCGCTACGCTGGTCAATTTCTTTTAACGACCCTTTAATCAAACAAAATATTGACACTTCATAATTCACTTTTATATTTTAACAGAATAATAAGGCTACTATAATTTGTGACTCGTGCTATAGCCAATATACACGTCAGGACACGTCGCCCTTTTCATTATCTTTTTACGCGTGAAGGTCTCGCTATGGTACTTCATTGTGAAATTTGGTAATTTTTGAAATTCAATATATGAAAAATGACATAATCATTAGATTTGAAATTTATATCAAGAAATATACAATTTTTTACCTTTCAAACGGAGTTTGTCTAGCAATTTTCTGACAAATATTTTACGAGCTATTATTTTTTTCGGTAACTTCAAATGTTTCATTTTTCGACATTAATCTGTGGCAAAGATTAGCAAAAACCCAGTCGTCAGCAACGCATAGCTTTATATTAAAGAGTCTGTTGGAGCAGGGATTGTCACCATCACTTTTGAAATCGGTTTTGTAGTTCCAGAGAGTCCATAGAAATTGTAATTTAGAATGATTTTAGAACGCTTTTCGCTCATCTCACCCTTTATAATTTCGAATTTTTTTTAGTTTATTCTTAGAGAGCGTTTACATCTTATAAGTAACTACAATGCCAAATTTCAAATTTCTAGCTCCTTCAGTATAAAAAAAATCGCAATTTTCGAACATTTTTCACTCCTGCACCCCATTGGGGTTAGTGGCACCGACATAAAATATAGCCTTTGTTGGAGTAGGGATTGTCATCATCAATTCGCCACCATTACTTTTGAAATCGGTTCAGTGGTTACAGAGATTCCATAGAAATTGTAATTTAGAATGTTTTGAGAACGATTTTCGCTCATTTCACCCTTTTAAATTTCAATTTTTTTTAAATTTAGTTCTTAGAGAGCATTTACATATTATAAGTAAGTACAGTGCCAAATTTCAAATTTCTAGCTCCTTCAATATAAAAAAAAAATGCAATTTTAGAACGTTTTTCGCTCCTGCACCACCCTGAGATTAGTGGCACCGACGTAAAATATACCCTATGTTGGAGCAGGGATTGTCATAAAAAATTTGCCACCATCACTTTAAAAAAGGGTTCGGTAGTTCCAGAGATTCCATAGAAATTGTAATTTACAATGTTTTTAGAGCGCTTTTCGCTCATCTCACAGTTTTAAATTTCGAATTTTTTTAGAATTTGTTCTTAGAGAGCATTTATATCTTATAAGTAACTACCATGCCAAATTTCATGTTTCTAGGTCCTTTAGTATAAAAAAAATCGAAATTTTAGAACGTTTTTCGCTTTTGCACCCCCTGGGGGTAGTGGCACCGACATCAAATATAGCCTATGTTGGAGCAGGGATTGTCACCATCACATTTGAAATGGCTTCAGTAGTTCCAGAGATTACCCCCTACAAACAAACAAACAAACAAACAAACAAACAAACAATCTTTACTACTTTATAATTATTAATAATATAGACTATCTGACTCTGTCATATGATTTTTTATTTTCATTTGCAATTTGTTTGTCATTATCTCTTTATTTATAATCTTTGCATATGATTAAATATATGTTACCACTGATGTTAATATTTTACTGTTGTTTTAATAAAGGTAAAAGACAAAGATCGTATCTGAAATAATAAATCTTTTATAAAACAATAAAAGAATTTAAGCATCAAATTTCATTTTTCGCATAAAAACAAACAAACAAACAAAACAAAGAAAAAGAAACAAAGAAAACACAACCAATAGAAAGAACAAGATTCCTATTTACAGTTTAAAAGCTTGTTAACTGAAATTATAAGTTAAATTCATTTAATTTAGATTCGTTTCAATTTTTTTTCAAAGTATCATAAAGTAATTAAATGAGGTTCGTGTAAATATTTTGTGATAACTGAAAAAAAAAGAATGATCGTTCGTTATTGTAAATCATAAAAAAATAAGAATGACTAATAATTAATTATTATAGCTATAATTAATTTTTTCCTTCACCTTACTAAATGCTAGTTGTTACTCTTGTATGATTTTTTTTTATCATTGGAAATTAATTTTCATTGGTTTTTTATTTATAATTCACGCGTTTTTTAAATTAACATTAACACAGATGTTAATTTTTTATTGTTATTTTAAAGTAAAAAAAAATGACAAAATCCCTAAATAGAATATTAAAACAAAATGTTTAAAATGGAATATATAATGCAGTTATTTTTAATCAATTTACTCTCTTTTATAAAACACATTTACATATTTCATTTTTTTTCTTTTATCTAATTTGCATAGTTCTAAAATTCTTAGCTAATACATTTTTTTTTCAATTATTAGTTGTTTTAATTTCCGTTTTAGTTTAAGAATAATTTTTAAATCTAGTTACTCCGAGTAGGTTTGACCATTTATTTTTTACTGTGTCCATTCTTATTTGAATTTTAAAAAAAAATTCCTTTTTTTTTTTTTAACAGTTTATCATAAAAAAAGTTAATATTTATTTTGAATTGTAGTAATAAAAAAAATAATATGACAGTTTTTTAAACTATTGTACGAACTTCAAAATTTTAACTTTTTCTACAATTGTATTTGTTCATGAAGAAATTTAATAATCTAATTATCTGCATGTACACCCAGAAAAAGGAATTGATTAAAACAACAAAACCTGTTTTGTTGAGTACATTTTGGTTGTTTTAGTCAAAATTTTAGTTCAAGTAAAAAAATTGGTTTTGTTGCTTGGACAAAAAAATATTGTTAACACTCGTACAAAATTTTAACAAAATTTTTTTCTTTTAATTTTACAATATTTTTGTAATTCCAGCAAAAAATTGTTATTTTTGAAAAATTTAAATTCTTGTGTAGTAGCCATATCTCTCTTACGTAACTTGATTTATTTGACTTATATAGCTATATAATTACATGATTAACATAATTTTGGGGTAATTAAAACTTTTTTTTCACTGGGACGGACAAAAGTAGTTTTAAAAATCCCCCTGTCCCATTTATTACCGTCTTCTATCTTTGCAAGAAGAAAGAATTGGATTCATGAAAATTTTCGATTTCCGGTTGTCCTGAACGCGATTTCGCTGTTTTTATCTCAAGAACGAATGCACGGAATTTAATAAAACCTTTTATTCAGTTACTTTCTGATATAAATTGTTGCTGATTACTTTTTACTTTAAATCGCGCAACAGGTGGCGCTGCTATGTTGCAGTTTTCGTGATTTCTGCAATAGCTCTATCTCATTTTCAGCAGTCAAATACGCCTGTAATCTTTGAATAATAACAATCAAATTTTTATCCTGCTTTTTACAGGCGTAATTCACTGCTGAAAATGAATAAAAAATTAACTATGTGTTGCCGTATGCTGTGCTTTGTACTGTCGTCTCATGTTTGCCGCAGAAATTTGCGTGCCCCTTATGACATTCCATCTTGTGCTGCGATTGCAGCCGTTCCGACATATATAAGAGTGAGAAATGCCGAACTCAGATATCGTTCCTGGTAGCGCAGTGGTAAAGCGTCAGGCTGCTGTTCTGAGGACCCGGGATCGACTCCCGGCAATTTTCATTCTCTCGGTTTGCGCTTGAAAAAAAGGCCGGATAAAATTCACTTGTTATTGTTCAATGTTTACAAATGTAATTCACTGTTGAAAATGAATTAAAAAATAGTTAAAATTGCATATGTAGATTGGTTCATTTAACAAATGTTTTTGTAGTATAAACAAAACAAGTTCGTAATATAATATATTTTATTGATTAAACAAACAAAATATAGTTTGTTGAAAAAAGAAAATAGATTGTTAAAAAAACACATAGCATATATCTATGTAACAAAAATAATTTTGTTAATTCAAGTAAAATTGAACCATTTTACTTGCATTAACAAAACATTTTTTTGCTGACGATACAATTTTTTTTTTTTTTGGAATTGCAAAAAAAATCAACAATATTTTTTTTGTTGATTCAAATGAAATTTCCATTGACCCATATTTAAACAAAAAGTTTCACTGGGGCAAACAAATTTTTGTTGATTCAACAAAACTTTTTTCTGTGTGTATCTAAACCTAAAACGCAAACCAGTGCTTGCAGTTTTTATAACGCACTGTTGAGCAATCAGAGCAAGGCATATTTTTATCACACCATTGTTTAAGTCCATTTTTTAGAGCTAGAGAAAGGAGAAAATATTATTTAATTAATACCTTACGTATTTATCATTGTTCTATTTCATGCATTGTGTGATTCGTAAATATATTACTTACCCATCATACATAGAATAGGGTAAGTCTTGTAATCGTTTTGAAAATCGAAAAAAAAATTTTGACGGATTTACACGTTTCAGACACTGGAGATTCCGAGAAACATATTTTTAGAAACAAAATTTTGCCGTCCGTCTGTGTGTCTGTGTGTTTGTAAACGCTCTATCTCCCGAAAAAATTGAGATAGAGACTTGCAATTTGGTATGTACTTAGTATGTAATAATGGGAAGAAGCCTATTTCATTTCAATAATCTCGATTAACCGGAACTATTTTTTTCGGACTCTCGAAATATTCTTTCCGATAAAAGGTATATAAAAATTTTCGAAATTGTTTATTTTAAAGAGTGAATATAAAAGACAATAAAAAACATAAATTTTGCATAAAGCATGAAGTCGATCGGATAATAAGTTGCCGAGATATTTGGAATCCTATTTACCACACTCTTCGATTTTTCATGACCCTGTATTTCATCCAAATTTCACTTCAAAGATATATTTTAATTGGAAATTTGACGCTTAATCAGATGCGATAAACCGCTAGTTAATAGGATGATTATTTTTGGAGTTATAAAGAGGTTTCTTTCAAGCAATTCAGTAATCGAGTCTTTAAAGTTTATGACGTCATCAAGCCACGATTTTATTTGAATTGCAATGCATTTTACAAGTAGTTTACACATTTTTATTTTAATATTTTACATTATGCATATCAATGATGGGTAAGTATTACGGTGGTCCCCAACGACTAGTTTTTAATAACGTATTGCTGATAAAATTTTGCTGCACATTTTCTTTTATTAGCAACATATACATTAATATACAAAATAATTGCTTTTCTTTAATTTAAGTGCTAATTCATAAAGTTTCCTTAAAACAAAAGTAAACAAATAAGATAAAATTGTAAATTTAGCGCAACACTTCAAAGGATTTAATGTAATATCATCCAATGTTATGTGTACTTCTTCAGTTTTTTGAAACTTTTATAGAATTCACTGAAGTGTCATTCTAAAATTAGATTGTTTAAATTTGACATTAGTAAAAATAAATAAAGTAAAAATAATATATTGAAAAAAATATATTTTTTATATTTTGTAATATTTCCTACGAAATTCCAAAATGTTCGTAAATAATCTAACGTTACTGAAATGATACAATCATAATCAATATACTAGAAATAGTAGATCTTCATTAAATCATACTTCAAAATATTATTGCATACAGACAGTAATGCAATCAAAATATTATGTATGTCCCTGTAAATTAACAATAAGTGCTATGCACACCAATTAAAAAAAAAAAAAAAATTGGATATTGTACGTCAAACGTGACAAATGAGGTGCGTTCGTACTATAGCTAGTAATATAAATATTCAGATCTTGATGATTTTTTATTCTGTAAAATGAATGATATCGTCTGCAGATTAATTTCTGCAACAAAATAAGTATCTCGGTCGCTTGACGATTAAACCTCGGAAGCTCCTATAACAAGAAATCACCGATTAAAAAAAATCAAATTTCTTTATAAATATTTTTATTCATATCTCCTAAAGGTTTGATTCGATTTTCATAAAATTTGAAATGTCTCACCAAAATTCTGCAAAGATAATATATCTTAAATTTCAAACCATTCGGTTGGGTAGTTTTTGCGTTGTTATATACGGACGGACGGACAGACAGACGAACGGACCAGGCGACGACAATAGGTGCTTCGTATTTATATAATTACGAACGCACCTAAAAAGAAAAAAAACATGTTGTAGCGGATATTAACAACGCATATAATTTTTACAAAACTTGAAATAGTGAACCATCATTACCGTGAACTTCAAACAGTTATTGCCCATATGCCATAAAATATACAAGTTCTTTTGATTGTGCCTGTCCATGAATCAATCAAAGTATACCAAATATATACAAGTACTTGTTATACCTCACAAACAAATTCATCAAATTTTCGGAAACTTATCTCGAGACAGGTCCAGACAGGACATAAACACATACATACATGCATGAAAAACTTTACGTATCTTCATTATGGTCCTCCATTGACTATATATGCAATGAAGAAAGATTTACAAAACGAACAACTCTCTCATTTAACTGTTTGAAATTTAAATCACTTAAAATTAATATATAAATAAGTATATTCTGTATCCCGTTCGTTACAAACAATAAGTTCTAAAAATATATGGTGTGACATATCTACATATATATTACGCTATCGTACGTGGGTCAGAAATCGCGATTCTTTGTTAATTGTTTAATGGCAACGCCCAAATGAAACGTATCTCATTGGTTTTGTGTAAAAGTCCTTTGGCAGGATTTAGGCCAGGATTTTTTTACATTTAACTGTTTGGTGCTGCCATCTACAGGAGTAAAAGCGAAACAAACAATGTTCAATTAAATTGTAATTATAATTTGTCAACATTAACAATTAAATAGCTATATTTTTATACATTTTCATTTAAAATGTTGATTTTTGTAAGCATGTAATATTTATAATTTAAAAAATACAACTAGCAATATAAAACTTAAAATGTAAACCAAACTGATTTTTTAAAAAGTGATTTTTAGAAAAAAGGGAAAAAATAAATGTAATAATTTTCCCTGACCATTTCATTTTTTAAACATAACTGTCATACTTTGGAAATTTTACCTCTTATTTATTTTTTTACAAATTTTTAGTATAAATAAAAATTATTCAGTCTCTTTTTTATGCAGTCCACTCCAATGTTATATTTTTCAATGCCAGTCTGCCCGGGCAACGCCGGGCGGGTCAGCTAGTATTATTATAATGTGCTTTAGGATCTTTTCGGATTTTTTTTTGGTTCTACATCTTCAAATATCTATTATATAAAAGAAAATACATGTCCGTGAGTAACGCTGACGTCATTCCGGCAGTGGGGAAACCTGACCAATTAATTTCGCTTTTAATACAATTTTTTTTTTTTTACTTCAAAAATCGTACATTTTTAATTTTCACACCGTCGAATAAGAAAATAAATTGGCCAAGTGCGAGTATAATTCGCGCTCAAAGGGTTCCATCCATTAAATTTATCAATTACTATTTATTAATTAACAAACTTCTACAACCCCTAATTTTTTCATAATATTATTTTCAGTAGACTAGTAAATAGGAGGGGGGGGGGGACGTATTTTTGCAATACACTTCCGACGATATCTCTGAAAATATAATACCTAAAATTAAAACAAATATATTTTTGTGTCCATTGTTTAGATATCTTTCTATCTATATCCTATACGACATACATATACAGTGAAACTTCCATTTAACGAAGTCTTATCGTTACACTCAAATACTTCGTTATGAAGAAAATTCGTTAAATAGAATTAAACTTAAATTTAAGAAACTGGTATACAAATAACCCACATAAAATGAGAAGTATTTTTTTATGCAACGTAGATATGAGAATAATTGTAAAAAAAAAAAAAAAAAAAAAAAAAAAAAAAAAAAACATATGACAATAATTTAATTGGAGTAATGTAAAAAAAAAAAAAAAAAAAAAAAAAAAAAAAATATGACAAGTAAACAAAAACCGAAGCGTAACTTTCGTTTTTTTATTAAAATGTGATTAAATGTGTGTGTTTTGATTATATGATTCAAATGTGTTCATTTTCATACTTTCCGCTGAAATAAATTCATACACCCATCGCAACAGCAGCCTCTCCGTTTGAATGCGCGCATGAAAGTGGAATAAACTTCGTTACATAGAATATGTTTTTCGTAATAAGGAGGTTAATTTAGATGTTAATGATGTGCAAAGTCAATGTTCTGCAGAAAATTTCGTTAAGTAGAAAACTTCGTTAAATAGGGATTTCGTTAAAGGGAAGTTCCACTGTATATATATTTTTGAAGTAACTTAATTAATATCTCGGCTAATTACCGAGACGTTTTTTTTTTTTCGAAAATCATTATCAACTATCCTTAGATGATTTTGCGCCGATAAGTACCTCAAGCGCCACTGAACTCCCCGGCTGAAAACCCGAAAATTAAAGTTTGTGTGTAACGGAAAAATGCGTTTTTCTCAAAAACTATGTGACCTAAGAAAATTGATCTAGTTTTCCTGCAAGGTTTAAATAAACTCCTACTAGCTCTATATTTTTTCATAATTTTAATTTTAGTTTCAATAAATTCAGAAATAAAGGGGAGGGGCATATTTTTGCCGTGTATTTTCGACGATATCTCTGAAAATATAATACCTAAAATTAAAATAACTATATTTTTGAGTTCGGTGTTAAGAGATCTTTCACACAATATCTCACACGATATACAAAAAAATATATATTTTTTTCAAATAACTTAATTAGCCGACCCATTTTTTCCTAAACATATTTGTGAACGGCTAATATTCTGAAAATATACGGGTCAATAGGCTTTATAACATTCCCAAGTTTAAACTTTCCACGTTCCATAGTTTAAGAGAAAAATGTACAGACAGACACACGAGTAATCTTATGATGCTTCCAATTTTACTTTTTAAGCACGGAACCTTAATTAAAAAAAATTATAAGTTATTTGTATGAAAACTGTATTTAAATTTACAGATGTTTATGATTTATTTGAACTCTATCCCTAACGCGTGCAGCCCGATTATGAAAGATTAACCCACTACCACGTATAAATAGTTCTGCATTTGTTTCCATCCTAATATTCAATATGGAAATTAAAACTTCATCAATAAATAAATAAAATAATGAAATAATATGAATAAAACACATATTTAACACACATATAATTGAAATACGTGTTTAAATCGCTGAAATTATCAAAATTGAAATGGCTTCTGTAAGTAGCGATCTTTGGCTATTTCTCGGGATTTTAACTCCTGGCATGCGGCTAATGCGAAATTATTAGCTGCAAAACTTTATAAGAATAAATTATTGAGATAATGTGTAGTTCAGTATCTTATTCATTGCAAACATTAAATTCGAAATTATCCATTGTTTAACTTTTAGCGTGTTTTTAGTGTCTTTTAATTAAGTGGTCTTACATTATTAATAATGTATTCAAAATAAAAATCACACAAATATGTTACATCTCATTTTATTTAAAAGTTATTCATTCTCAATGATTTATTTACCTATAAACATATCGAAAACAAATCTTTCTATACAAACTGTATACCTTAACACTTTCACAGTCAATGTCATTTAAATTGCTCTTAGTGCAATCTGGAACAGTGAGGCGTGAATTATCATGTCATATTATGTGGTTACCACTATTACAGGTTTCTATAATTTGATGTTATGCCTGGTTGGCTTCATATTCGGAGAAAATTATTACCTGTCAGCTAAATCACGAAACTCACAGTTTCGAAATCTTCGATAAATGCGGTGCACTGTTCTGTATAGTTACTTTGTTTCCAAAATATTATTACATTTATATGGTATGTCTTTAGACAGCTTTAAATGAAATGCATAGTCACTTTTAAATATCACAGCAATGGGAATTGTAATCTGCATATCGTAACAGTTGTCTTTTTATTTAACAATTCTATTTGATATAGTAATCTTGCAAGAATAAATAGAAATATGGCAACTCATGTTAAACTAGTGTTTTGGGAATAGTACGCATAAATGCAAAACATTTATGTAAAACATGTAAGACGTTTTGTAACACTCAATTATTCGTAAAGTATGATTGCTATTAAGTAATTTGCATATTGAATTTTATATTTTTATTCAGTAGCTTATATAAAATATTTTGTACTGGTATGATCAACATTAGATATCTGCCAACTTTTTTTTTTCAATTTAAATAAACCCATAAAATGTATTTAGTAAAATGTATCTTTGAAAAATATAAACTTTTTGTGAACTTGCTAGTTGCGGCGGAACTTTACATCCAGGAAATATATAAATAATTTGATGAGACATTAGGGAGTCATCGAAAAATTAAGTTTAACAGTAGTTACTTTAAAACTAATTAAACTTAAATTAAAAAAATAATAATAAAAGTAAAGTACAAAAAATAAAATAATTTAAATATATATATTAAGGTTAAATTTAGAGTACAAAATGCAAAGAAAAAATTTCATTAGTTCTTTGGCGAGAAAATAAGTTGGTAGCGCAACAGTCATCAGAATCAAAAATATCTATTCGGCAATGGTACTTATTTAACCAAATTTTATTGAACCAAAATTTTAATTAGATTAACGATTGAAAACTAATGATTAAATGTTTAATTATGATTCATGACTAAAGATTGACCATTGAACTTCGTTTCAATCCTACTGATAGACTAATGATTAATAATTAATTTAATTTCAACCCCACTCTCCGATTAACGATTAAATCAATTCTCAATCTAATTAGTTAATCTAATTAATGATTAATGATTAAAAACATCATGCTTTTTTTCGGCTTTGGCCTTTTTATTATTTTTATTTTTTCTCAAGTTTCTTCTGGTTTTATTCCCCTGGGTTCGCAGCTAGATTCCTGTCTGGTTGGGTATACCAATGTTACCAAATCCAACACGCGGATTTGCTTGGAAAGGGTTGACTTTAAATATTTTGGGTTTGGTTCGGTTTCGGATTAGGTTTTGACTCTTTGAACTCGAGCTTGAGTTGACCGATTTTTCAAAAGAAAGTTTTGAAATGAAATATTTTAATCTAATGAGTTTATATAGGCTCATTTTTATACAAAAATGATACAATGATATTAGAAGCTTAATTGTAAACTATTTTTCAATAATATTTTCCAAATATAGATAATTTAATATTCTTTCACTTCGAGTTTGGTTTGTGTTCGGGTGTGATACTTCGGGTTCAGGTCATGTTTCAGGTTGACTTTAAGCATAAATTTGGGGTTCAGGTACGATACAGTGTTGCCAGTGGCCTACTTTTTTAAATATTCAGATTGTTTGATTGGCACAACTTTTCTGAAATGGTATAACTCGCCTTGTTTTTGCCTTATTTAATCTGCCATTAAATAAGGCGAATTTTACTTTCTCAAAAAAGGTAGTGAAGTGATAATAAAACAAATTGAATTAAAAATAAAAAGTATCTAACTGGCAACAGTGGTACGATATGAGTACAACGGAACAAGTGTGTGAGTAATGAAGGAGGTCGGAGCGACTGTGGTCATCTGATGGATTTAACACTAGTAATTATTGAGTCCGCTGATTGGTGTGCTTATGTTAATGAAAATTCCTTTTAAATTTTTTCGGTAAAATCTTCTGTAAAGTTTTGAAAGATTTATTTTGGTGAAAGAGAAAAAAATGAAGACCAACATTAATTATTTATTCTTATAATTTTATGATGCATAACCAACATTGAACTGTTATATTTTGTTTATACCACATTCTTTCTTCATAAGTTTTTCGCAACATTTTTTGTGACATAAACATAATTCAATTTTAATTCAATTATTTAATTTATTGAAAATTTAATTCTTTGATAACATTGTTCTGTTTTGCCTATAATAATTACAAAAGAAAATTATATCAGTTTTATAAAAAAACTGCCTCAACTGTCTCTTCTAACTTAAATGATTTACACATTTTGACCTGGGTGTATCTGGATAATTTTATGTGACCCTGAATAATTTTCAATAAGAAAAATCGCATAGTGACACTTAATAACAGTTTCCAGAGCCGTCCTTTGAGGTGTGCGACAGGTGCGGCCGCACAAGGTCTCGCGCTCGGAAAAAATGATTTTTTTTTATTTAATTAAAAAAAAAGTTTGCATAAATGTTAAAATAATTAACATTCATTGAGCAATTCACTTTATTTCGCATACGATTTTTATCAATTATGTTAAGTGTAATATGTTGTGTGTTTTAATTTCTAAACTTAAGGGGTCTAGTACCTTTTAAGCGCGACGAAAATCGAGAAAAACCATCAAAGTTTGAATTACTGTATTTTCAAAACCTTTATATGTATAAACATAAAGTTTTGATTATTAATTAAACAGATTGTGCTTTTTAATATAATACTATTAGAAACTGACTAATATTTTATTGAATTTGTGCATTGTTGAAATTAAAATAGCTCTTTTTTTTTTTTACACCGTAAGTCATTGCGCGCATGATATCTTGGGAACGTATGACTGGATTGTTATGATATTTGATTTAGATAATAAGCGAATATGAGTGTTTAAAATGATCCACTTTTAAATATTTACAATGATAAGATTTTTAATTATGATTATTTTTATTCATTAAAAAATGTAAAATTTTGAAATTTTTTACAAAAATATATTTTTTACATGGTTAATGAAATAATTTTGACCTAAAAGTAGATCATTTTTAAAATACATATGGGCCTATTATCTATATCAAATTTCATAACAATCCAGTCATACGTTCTGAAGATATGCGCGCAATGACTTACGGAATAAAAAAAAGAGCAACTTTATTTTCAACAATGCTCAAATTCCGTAAAAAACTAGCCAGTTTCTAATGGTATTATATTAAAAATCACAATCTGCTTAATTAATAGTTAAAATTTCATGCTTATACACAAAAAAGTTTTGAAGATACATTGATTCAAAGTTTGAAAATTTTTGTTGATTTTCGGCGAGTTTAAAAGGTACAAGACCCCTTAACACCGAAAAGTAAAATTGATTCTGATCTTTCCTCAGAATACTATGTACTTATTTAAAATGCAACAAGTTACAAGTATGATACTTTTCAAGAATGAAATTGAACTAGTTCACGCCACTATACTCAATCCATAAAAGCTATGGGCCTACACTGGCCGAAATGTCCATGTCTAGGCCTGTACGATCACGTGAAAACCTTATTGGCCCGGCCCGTGTAAAAATTCGATAAAATTGGGCATTACATGCAATGAAATCAGGCTCAAAACATTATCTCAAAATGAAAAGTATTTTAGTAATATTGTAAAAAGAAATAAGTTACATAATTTTTCAGGTTACATGTTCGCAAGACATGGAATACGGAAAAATAATGTTAATCGTGGGAAAGAAAAAAAAGCACACCCCATGCTTTTTTATCACCGAATTCTCACAGAGAGACCCTAGAGGTAACTAACAGTTTAACTGGAATTGTGTATACTTTCCGAATATTAATATAATTTTTTAATAGGGGTCATCTAAATAATAAAATTATACCAACTTTGTTTTTCAAATGTACCACTCAATAAATTTCATGTGAATGGAGAAAGATATATAGCCCTCTTTCTCTTTGGGATAATCAAAGTAAAAATTTTAAGGTAATTAAAATTTTCAAACATGGTGTACCGTTGTAAAATTTTAAAATGCAGTTTTTATTGATATTCTTAAATGGTTTTATGAAAATTTTATTACTAAATAAATCAAAAACGCAATTATTGTGATGAAATTAATCTTGTGTTAAAAATGTTTAATTGAAAATTTTTTAAAGAAAATTTTAAAACTACACTTTTCCTGCAATTTTTAACTTTTCGTAACAGTTTTTTTCATACTTTCCTTACAAATGTGCTCTATAACTGTAATGAGCAGATTTTCAAAAAGTTAATTAGTTAAAAAGTTATTGCAAATTTTAAAATACAATAAAAATTATTTTTTACTTAATATTTTATTTTTAGAAAATAATCTATTTGTATTGCTGAAAATTCTATTTTTAATTTTATGAAATGCACATTAAAAAATGTCAAAAAAACAAACAAACAGCGAGTTAGTTGTAAAACGAAAACTTAAAAAGTGAATATAAGTGTATGAAGTGGTATTTGGCTAAATATCGCGAAATTTGGCGATAATAGTAGGTCGCTTTACATGAAGTCATCTTCACTGTAGCTGACTAAGTTTTCAACTATTTCAGTATTGATGAAAGCTAGGAATCGTCTATAATCGGGTTCATGTTATTTAACTTCGTGTGTTTGAGTAAGATTAACTGAATTCTGAAAAACTAAGAAGAGGGAACTTTTCCTCTCGGTACAAGCCGGAAGGACTTTTTTTGCCTTGAGAAAAAAAATTTGGTTATTTTTTTATTTGGAGGGGGGGGCGTAATGTTCCTTCTTGCCCCGGGCGCCAAAAAACGTAGCTATGCCACTGGAATAGCTGATAGTATTTTCCCGATTGCGGCTCATAGAACGAAATCTCATTACTCCCATACACTGCTTCACATTAGCTCCTGAGCTTAGAGGTTTGTAACTTAGGCTTCGTTAATTATATTGAAAATTTTAAAGTCTAAAACTACTCCGCATTTTTTACTGAATAAAGGCCTATTAGAAAAACAATATGTTTTTATATGTTATGAAATATTAAAGTGTTATATATCAAAAGTTTTGAAGTCTCATAAAAAAGTTTCCGTATTAAAAAAATAACGTTATGTAATGAAAATATTTTTAAATTTTTCTCATTAAATGTGAATGTATTCTTAATAGATATAAGTAAAATGATGTTGAGCTTGAAAAATATTAACCCTGATTGACTCTATGTTTAAACAATGCATGTATATAAGTATACCTAAAAGACGTTCATAAAAACGTAAAAATTACAACTTTCAAAGTTCGAATAATCAAGACGATCCTAATAATACCAGTGAAAATCTATACAGTTTAATACAGTGAAAATGTTGCATCTGAATTTTGACCTACAGCGATTTCTAATCAAGAAACACAGTAAAAATTATCATCATTATCTTTAATTCATCCTACTTGTGCACTAAAGTAAGATAGGTTCAAAGGTAGCTGAAACTACAGCTGAAATTATAGACTAAGAAATATCATATAATTTCGAAGGTTTACGAGAATGTAACCAAATTCGACAAGCTGCAGGAAATACTGAACGAAGAGATCAACAATTGAAAGTTCTGTGACAGCGGGCATCAAAGCGTGAGACCAGAGTGTTTAACGAAGATGCGGAACATTGATTAGAGTTGCGAAAACGTACAGCACCACACTCAGAAAAAGGAATTGATTAAAACTACACAACATGTTTTGTTGAGTACATTTTGGTTGTTTTAGCAAAATTCAAGTAAAATTGAACCATTTTACTTCAATTAACAAAACATTTTTTGCTGACGATACATTTTTTTTTTTTGAAATTGCAAAAAAAAATTTTTTTGTTGATTCAAACAAAATTTCCATTGACCTATATTTAAACAAAATTTTTGTTTAAGGTCAGTGGTAATTTTGTTTGAATCAACATTTTTTTTTTTTTTTTAGCCACACACAGGGTGGCTTATTCTTTCAATCTCTATCATTTTTTTAGCCACACACAGGGTGGCTTATTCTTTCAATCTCTATCATTTTTCATGTTTATGAAAAGTCACAGCAATCCATCGTTGCCACAGGTTAATCTCGAAAAATGAAACATTTGAAGTTACTTAAAAAATTAATAACTCGAGAAGTATTTGTCACAAAATTGTTTTACAAACTGCGTTAGAATGGTAAAAAATTGTATTTTTCTTGATATAAATTTCAAATCTAATGATTATGTCGTTTTTCAAATATTATATTTCAAAAATTACAAAACTTTACAATGGAGTACCGTAGCGAAACTTTTACGCGTAAAAAGATAATGATAAAGGCATTGTGGCTCGACGTGTATCGTGTATACTGGCCATAGCATGAGTAACGAATTATAGTAAACTTATTATTCTGTTAAAATATAAAAGTGAATTATGTATATACATTTTTAAAAAATAAAGAAAAACATTTTATCACAAACATCAACAAAACTTTTTCTTCTATTTATTCCCTTATTCCAAAGATATCGTTTTATCGTCTGCTGCCATAGCAACATGAATTAAATTTCATTAAAAAAAATTGCTCAGTGGTAGAAAAATATTTTTCTAAATCGAATGGTTATTGAACAACTCAACACTTTAACAGGGGAATTTTTTTTTGTTATTTAGATATTTTAAAATTGTTTGTTGTCATTGCGTTTTTATTCTGAGTTACAGCTAGTTTATTTATTTTTTAAATAAAAGCCGTGTGTGGCAATCTATATTCGGCCTTATAGCAGAATTTTCCCCTCTTGTTTTTTTTTTTTTTTTTTTTCAATTTCCAAAAATAAATTTTGTATCGGCAGCAAAAAAAAAGTTTGTTTAATTGAAGTAAAATGGTTCAATTTTACTTGAATTTTGCTAAAACAACCAAAATGTACTCAACAAAACGTGTTGTGTAGTTTTAATCAATTCCTTTTTCTGGGTGCAAGGTGTGATCAGCAACGATATCAGCGATTAGAAGAACAAAGACGTCGTGATACTACATGTCGCAGAGCTATAGGAAGGAATTACTTACTGTGGTATAAATTCGTTGTTTCTGAAAATATGGAGAACCGAAACTTGGGAGCTTTGCATTTTCATTAAGAACGTGTTTGTAATCACAAAAACCGTAATTCTTTCAAGGACTGTTATTTTCAGGGACGAACTCAATTAGAACCACCATTCATTTGATTTTCAAGTGAATAACTATGTCTCTTTTTAAATCATCATCCGCTATCGGAAGAATTAAGGAAAAAAAAACTTAAATGCATCTTTTGTTGTAGCATCATTAAATGTGGACAATGGTAGAATAATAAATATAGTCATGTCAAATACACTATATTCACTGTAATTTATTTTCCCACAATGGTTCAGAGCGACTGCTCTGCCACCAAGTACTGAGTATTTAAATTACAAAATTTAAGGTACACAAAATAACTTTTTTTCGATACTTACAGGTTGGAGTAACTGGATATTTAATTAATAGAATTTCATTCATATTTCTTACCTGAAAATAGAATGAGAATAATGAATATATAAAGAATGCAATATGAATAATATACAAATTGTAAATTTGCATCAATAGAAGTAATGTAAATAAACAAATTTCAGAAACCCCCCCTAAGAAATGCATATTTAAAATTTCATATGAAAAAAAAAGAGCAATATTTAATGCAAGTGTAGTGGTATTATCCATATGACGCAGCCAATGTTAATACACTTATGGCAATAAAAACCTCAATAGCAAGAAATGTTTGATAAAACTATTTTTAGTAGTTTATGTTACATATTTTCTATCACAATGAATTGTGAATACGCTATTACTAGTGCTAGAAGGCCCAGAAACCAAATTATGATTTTTCGATGACTATTTCGACAATTCCTCAAACAAGTAGAGTCAACAAAAGTCACTGTTTGTCTTATTGCCGAAACGTCAGTTGAGGCTCACTGTGGAGACCCGAAAAGTTTTTGGTTTCTGTCTGTCTGTCTGTTCCGCGATAACTGACGCAAAAATGATCCGATTAGTTTGATTTTTGGTAGGTATGTTGGTGAGGTACCCTAAATTAGCTGTATAGTTTTTAGATACATTTGGTTCATTCGTTCGGAAAATATAGAACATTTCTTTTTAGATCATAATGCTTTCCTATGGGAATTCAGACAATTTTGAAATTTTTCATTCGTTGAAAATAAAATGGCACATTTGATTAATGTATTTAAACGGTAAGTTATGAAGGCTAAAATTTATCAACTAAGGTCTTAAATTAGTCAAATTAATTTGAAATTTTGTTAATACATTTGCCAGATTTTTTAAATGAGGTGTATGAGTTTTGGTGCAATTTTATACATCTGTTCTAATAATATAATTGCCGAAACGTCAGTGAAGGCTTACTGTTGAGACCCGAAGAGTTTTTGGTTTCTGTCTGTCTGTCTGTCTGTTCCGCGATAACTGCCGTAAAAATGATCCGATTAGTTTGATTTTTGGTAGGTATGTTGGTGAGATACCCGGAATTAGCTGTATAGTTTTTAGTTACATTTGGTTCATTCGTTCGGAAAATATAGAACATTTCTTTTTTTATCATAATGCTTTCCTATGGGAATTCAGACGATTTTGAATTTTTTCAGTCGTTGAAAATAAAATGTCGCATTTGATTAATGTATTTAAACGGTAAGTTATGAAGGCTAAAATTTATCAAGTCAGGTCTTAAATTATTCAAATTAATTTGAAATTTTGTTAATACATTCGTCAGATTTTTTAAATTAGGTGTATAATTTTTGGTGCAATTTTATACATCTGTTCTAATAATATAATACATTTTATTCTATCATTTTCTGCAATTTTTAAAATGCATTTATTTTTATTTTCCTCTTTAATTTAACCATAACCTAGCAACTAAATTTTAAAGAATATCAAAATAATAAAATTCAAATAATTCAGACTATTTTGCCCCAATATTTTATTGGGTGATTTTAATATTTTATTAAAATAAATGAGAATTTATTTTGATACAAGTTACCTTTTAACTACAGAATGATAACCGAAGCATTTTTACATAAGATATTATTCATTTCTGGAAGAGATGTGGATTATTCGTGGTTGAAAATTAGTATTATTTTTAAAATAGGATATAATATCTCGTACAACGAGATGGTTAATCTAAAGAAATTAGCGTAGTAAAACGCATCCATTCAGCCTGAAATAGCACAATTACTGGAAACTGAGTTCATAAAAAGTTATCACAAAAAATACTTTATAGCGCCAAATCACGGTTGCTATTTAGTGAATTGACAGTGGGCACGATTATGAATGATTACACAATAGGTTTAAAAGTTTTCAAATAAAGCCTATTTTTGAGAGATTTTAGTATGCTATTGCCATCGAGTTAGAACAAGATGTACGTATGTAAAATAAATATTATAGAATGACCATCAAAACTGTTTTTCCGAAACAAAAATTGTAATAACACTAGATTTCTGCAATAGATATAAGTGAAATACAGTAGATTCAGTTTACATTTCCATAAGTTGCTTTGTACACGAGATATTATTCAACTTATCTATCAGATGCGGGTGTTTCGTGGTTGGCAGGTAAGTAAATATTGCTATTTAGGTACTAGGATAACATGAAATCATTTTCTGAATTTTTGCTTATCCTAATAAAACCACTGTGTAGAACGAAATCCAAGATATACTAGAATCATTCACACAAACAATAGGAAATCACGAATATAAATGTAATAAGATTACGGGGGGTTCAGGGGGGCAGAGCCCCCCTGAAGAAATGTATTGTTTAAATCTAAAAAATAGAATAAGAAGTTCATAAGAATGTCAGAATATTATTGCATAAACCGTGTTTAATTTAACGTTTTTAATTTCTGAAACCTTCGAATTATTTTATATGCGTATAAGTATATATGTAATAATTGCCGAAACGTCAGTGAAGGCTCACTGTGGAGACGCGAAAAGTTTTTGGTTTCTATCTGTCTGTCAGTCAGTCTGTCTGTCTGTCTGTTCCGCGATAACTGCCGTAAAAAAAGTTCGATTAGGCTGATTTTTGGTGAGGTACCCGGAATTAGCTGTATAGTTTTTAGTTATATTTGATTCATTCGTTCGAAAAATATAGAACATTTCTTTTTAGGTCATAATGCTTTTCAATGGAAAGTCAAACGATTTTTTTTAAATTTTAACATTCACCGAAAAGAAAATGTCGCATTGGAATAATTGTAAATGCTAAATTATGGATTCTAAATTTACGAAATGGAGATCTTAATTAAATCCTATCGCTTTGAAAATTTGCCAATATATTTATTAGAATTTCGAAATTAATTGAATAAATTATTAGGACATTTTATGCATTAATTTCGAAATATATCAAACATTTTAATTTCTCATTTTTTACAAAAGATTCCAATGCATTTTTTTCCTCTCTTTTATTAAATGGTTGCTAAGCAACTCTATTTCAAAGAATATCAACAAAGGAAAATTCAAGTGAATCGCATTATTTTGACGCGAAATTTTATTAAAAATAGCTAATTTTCGGGTTACATAAGTTTTTTATATGCTTTTTTAAATGAAATAGATGAGAATTTATTTTAACTACTAAAAAATTATTACCAAATCGGTTGTCCAAATGAAAATAATAAAAACGTTGAATACGTAAATTGAATATAGGTCACATAAGAAGATACATATAATGTTAAAAATGAGGAATTTGTAGAGCTGACGTTGAGGCCTCTGATCTGTAGATTTACTAGTACATTTTATTTTATCATTTTTTGCAAATATTAAAATGCATTCATTTTTATTTTCCTTTTCAATTTAACCGTAAACCAGCAACCATATTTCAAAGAATATCAAAATGATAAAATTCAAGTAACTCAGACGATTTTGCTACAATAGTTTATTCGCAAAATTGGGTGATTTTAATATTTTATTGAAATAAATGAGAATTTATTTTGGTACAAGTTACCTTTTAACTACTATAGAATGATAGAAGAAATATTTTTATATGAGATATTATTAATTTTCTGGAAGAGATGTGGATTTTTCGTGGTTGAAAATTAGTATTATTTTTAAAATAGGATATAATATCTCGTACAACGAGATGGTTAATCTAAAGAAATTAGCGTAGTAAAACGCATCCATTCAGCCTGAAATAGCACAATTACTGGAAACTGAGTTCATAAAAAGTTATCACAAAAAATACTTTATAGCGCCAAATCACGGTTGCTATTTAGTGAATTGGCAGTGGGCACGATTATGAATGATTACACAATAGGTTTAAAAGTTTTCAAATAAAGCCTATTTTTGAGAGATTTTAGTATGCTATTGCCATCGAGTTAGAACAAGATGTACGTATGTAAAATAAATATTATAGAATGACCATCAAAACTGTTTTTCCGAAACAAAAATTGTAATAACACTAGATTTCTGCAATAGATATAAGTGAAATACAGTAGATTCAGTTTACATTTCCATAAGTTGCTTTGTACACGAGATATTATTCAACTTATCTATCAGATGCGGGTGTTTCGTGGTTGGCAGGTAAGTAAATATTGCTATTTAGGTACTAGGATAACATGAAATCATTTTCTGAATTTTTGCTTATCCTAATAAAACCACTGTGTAGAACGAAATCCAAGATATACTAGAATCATTCACACAAACAATAGGAAATCACGAATATAAATGTAATAAGATTACGGGGGGTTCAGGGGGGCAGAGCCCCCCTGAAGAAATGTATTGTTTAAATCTAAAAAATAGAATAAGAAGTTCATAAGAATGTCAGAATATTATTGCATAAACCGTGTTTAATTTAACGTTTTTAATTTCTGAAACCTTCGAATTATTTTATATGCGTATAAGTATATATGTAATAATTGCCGAAACGTCAGTGAAGGCTCACTGTGGAGACGCGAAAAGTTTTTGGTTTCTATCTGTCTGTCAGTCAGTCTGTCTGTCTGTCTGTTCCGCGATAACTGCCGTAAAAAAAGTTCGATTAGGCTGATTTTTGGTGAGGTACCCGGAATTAGCTGTATAGTTTTTAGTTATATTTGATTCATTCGTTCGAAAAATATAGAACATTTCTTTTTAGGTCATAATGCTTTTCAATGGAAAGTCAAACGATTTTTTTTAAATTTTAACATTCACCGAAAAGAAAATGTCGCATTGGAATAATTGTAAATGCTAAATTATGGATTCTAAATTTACGAAATGGAGATCTTAATTAAATCCTATCGCTTTGAAAATTTGCCAATATATTTATTAGAATTTCGAAATTAATTGAATAAATTATTAGGACATTTTATGCATTAATTTCGAAATATATCAAACATTTTAATTTCTCATTTTTTACAAAAGATTCCAATGCATTTTTTTTCTCTCTTTTATTAAATGGTTGCTAAGCAACTCTATTTCAAAGAATATCAACAAAGGAAAATTCAAGTGAATCGCATTATTTTGACGCGAAATTTTATTAAAAATAGCTAATTTTCGGGTTACATAAGTTTTTTATATGCTTTTTTAAATGAAATAGATGAGAATTTATTTTAACTACTAAAAAATTATTACCAAATCGGTTGTCCAAATGAAAATAATAAAAACGTTGAATACGTAAATTGAATATAGGTCACATAAGAAGATACATATAATGTTAAAAATGAGGAATTTGTAGAGCTGACGTTGAGGCCTCTGATCTGTAGATTTACTAGTACATTTTATTTTATCATTTTTTGCAAATATTAAAATGCATTCATTTTTATTTTCCTTTTCAATTTAACCGTAAACCAGCAACCATATTTCAAAGAATATCAAAATGATAAAATTCAAGTAACTCAGACGATTTTGCTACAATAGTTTATTCGCAAAATTGGGTGATTTTAATATTTTATTGAAATAAATGAGAATTTATTTTGGTACAAGTTACCTTTTAACTACTATAGAATGATAGAAGAAATATTTTTATATGAGATATTATTAATTTTCTGGAAGAGATGTGGATTTTTCGTGGTTGAAAATTAGTATTATTTTAAAAATAGAATAAAATATCTCGTACAACGAGATAGTTAATCTAAAGAAATTAGCGTAGTAAAACGCATCCATACAGCCTGAAATAGCACAATTACTGGAAACTGAGATCATAAAAAGTTATCACAAAAAATACTTTATAGCGCCAAATCAAGGTTGTTATTTAGTGAATTGGCAGTGGGCACGATTATGAAAGATTACACAATAGGTTTAAAAGTTTCCAAATAAGCCTATTTTGGGGAGATTTTAGTATGCTATTGCCATCGAATTAGATCAGGATGTACTTAGGTCAAATAAATATTGTACATTGACCATCAAAACTGTTTTTCCGAAACAAAAATTGTAATAATACTAGATTTCTGAAATAGATAAGTGAAATATATAGTAGATTCAGTTTACATTTCCATAAGTTACTTTTGTACACGAGATATTATTCAACTTATCAATCAGATACGAGTGTTTTGTGGTTGGCAGGTAAGTAAATATTGCTATTCAGGTATTAGGATAACGTGAAATTATTTTCAAAATTTTTGCTTATCGTAATAAAACCACTGTGCAGAACGAAATGGAAGATATACTAGAATCATTCACACAAATAATAGGAAATCACGAATATAAATTTAATAAGATTACTCAGGGTTCAGCGGGGCAGACTCCCCCCCCCCCTTGAAGAAATGTATTTTTTTTTATCTAAAAAATAGAATAAGAAGTTTATAAGAATGTCATAATATTATTGCATAAACCGTGTTTAATTTAACGTTTCTAAGTTCTGAAACCTTCGAATTATTTTATATGCATATAAATATATATGTAGTAATTTAAATAATTTAATTTGCGGATTGTAAGATGTTAAATATTATGAAAAGTGAGTTTAAAAAACATTGACTTTCAGAGCTGACGTTGAGGCTCCTGATCTGTAGATTTACTAGTATATACCATTAATAGCCGAAACGTCAGTAAAGGCTCACTCTGAAGACGCAAAAAAATTTTGGTTGCTGTCTGTCTGTCTGTCTGTTCCGCGATAACTGCCGTAACACACGTTCGATTAGGTTGATTTTTGGTGGGTATGTTGGTGAGGTACCCGGAATTAGATGTATAGTTTTTAGTTACATTTGGTTCATTCGTTCGAAAAATGTAGAACATTTATTTTTAGGTCCCAATGTTTTTCCATGGGGATTCAGACGATTTTCAAATTTTTCATTCGTTGAAAAGAAATGGAGCATTTGACCAATGAATTTAAATGATAAATTATTGAAGTTAAAATTTTCCAATAAGGATCTTAAATAATTCTTTATAGCTTGAAATTTTGTTAATAGATGTGTCAGATTTTTTAAATTAGGTGTATAACATTTGAAGAAATTTAATGCATCGTTTCGAATAACATAAAACATTTTCTTTTATCACTTTATTTATTTGACTTAAATCATATTTCATTTTTCTCATTTATCAGTTCCCTAGCAACCATATTTCATAGCCTAAATGAAACCATTCAAATAATCCGCGATTATGAAAGCAGAAAATCTGCCTGCGGGAAATAAAAGGTTAGTTAATTTATTTAATTAAAGGTTAATTAAATTTCGCAATCAGGCCTGCTCTATAGGTTTGCGTCAAATATAAACGAAATTAGTAACATTACGGTTTAAATTGAACGTGGGTGCTATTAAAAGGCTATCACAAAAAATAGCACGAAATAACATTTGCTATTTAGTCAATTGATAGTAGCTACGATTACGAATGATTACTCATTAGATTTTTAAATTTCGAAATACACTTATTTTTTTGGGGTGGTTTTAGTATGATATTGCTATCGTGTAGATTAGGGATGTATTTAGATAAGATATTACATCTAAATATTATGGAATAGCTATCAAAACTGTTTTTCTTCAACAAGAATTGTTAAAACATCATATTTCTAAATCAGATATATGTGAAATATAGTATATTCAGTTGACATTTCCATAAGTTGATTTAGTACATGAGATTTTTTTCAACTTATACATCAGATGCAGGTGTTCGGTGGTTGGCAAGTAAGTAAATATTGCTATTTGGATATTAAAATAACATGCAATTTTTTACCAAACTGATGCTTACTATAATAAAATGACAATGCAAAACGGAATCCAAGACGCCGTATCCATAATAACTACGGACGGTTAGGGGGGGGGGCAGAGGCCTCCTGAAGAAATGTACTTTTTTATCTAAAAAATTACAAGAATAAGCAGTTCATCAGGATTTCAGAACATCATTCCATAGCACCGTGTGTACTTTAACGCTTCTAATTTCCGAAACATTCGAAGTATTTTATATGCTTATAAATATTTATGTAATTTAAAAAGTTTAAATTGCGATTTGTAGGAAGTTGTATATTGTGAAATGGTTCTGCGTCAATTTGTCTCACACAATTCATCGCGGAAAAATTCATCGCGCACAATTAATCGCAGCGTCAATTCATCGCAGCGTCAATTCATCACACCATCAATTCGTCACAGCGTCAATTCGTCGCAGGGTCAATTCGTCGCGACGTCGATTCGTCGCGAGGAAAATCTTTTTGAAGGCTATGATGATAAAAGTATAGATAATTTAGTAAAATTATTTAATAATAATTTGTTTCTTTAGACATAGAGGATTATAACTAACCATTTACAGTATTAAATAATTTTTCTAAATTATCTTTACTTTTATCATCCTAGCCTTCAAAAACATTTTCCTTGCCACGAATTGACGCCGCAACGATATGACACCACGACGAATTGACGCTGCGATGAATTGTGTGCGATGAATTGTTTCGCGATGAATTGTGCGCGACGAATTGACGCGACACCTTGTGAAATGTGTATTAAAGAACAACGAATTGGAGAACCGATGTTGAGGCGCCTGATCTGTAGATTTACTAGTATTTTAATGAATCGCAACAATAATATATTTTTCTATCTTTAAATTAATACAACCGACTTTTATCGATTCGAAAATGTAAATGAAATTAATAGATCTACTTTATTTATGTACTGTACTGACAGTAATAATTACTTTAATTATGTACAGTAAGTGAAATAATGCCTATCAACCTTTAATTCTCTAATCGATTGATGTCAGATACTTAATTACAAATAATATACTAATTACAAATATTTTTAGTTGGATACGAATGATATATTTGAGAATAATGGGTAATAAGATAAGGGATAAAATAAATATTATATTTAGTGTGATACAAGAGTGTGACAAAATTCTGTATGTTTCTCCTTTTTGTCTCTCTTGTATTACGCCCACACTTATACGTATAATGACAATCTTTTCCAAGATTATTTATTGTTTAAAAAAAAATAGTTTTTCCTGTTTACGTTGTACTTTGTTTGAAAAAATCAAGTGTACCTAAAAGTTGCTGTCTATTAGCAAAGAAAAGAATGACGAGATTATTTGACATTTGATGTTATATGCTAGTTAAGATAGAAAAAACGGACAAAAAAAAATAATGATTCCAAAGTTAAACAAGATAAACCTAATGATAAAAAGGAGCAGTAAAAACGTAAATACAGATGGCTCGGTAAGTATATTGAGAAATAATGTTTAATTTTGGGCAAAATAATATATATATATATATATATATATATATATATGGTAACTCTCTTTTTTAATTTTTCACATGGTTTACCTAATATGTTAATCAAAATACTGTAAATATGCTGTTATATATGAAAAAACCCTTTTTAATTCGTAGATCAATATTGGGAGTCTCTGATATTTTTCGTTTTAAAAATTAATTAAGAGTCTACGTTTTCTAATTACGATTCCAACCTCACATCCGCATACATCAATGTCTATACTTCATGGTAACAAAAATAAAAGGCAAATCTTGTTTTGAAGTAAAATGAGAAGGGGAAGAAATCAGCAATGCTCAATACTATACTGCATTAATACTCAGCGGTGAAAAACATAATGAATAATGTTTAGAGGAAAGAAGTTCGTTTCAGATTAAGTAAAGTGCAATGTAACACGGGCTTTTTGCACAATAATCAGGATAAATTTCAAATCTTTGAATCTAAGTTAACTCCATATAAAAACATAAAGACGTGGACATAAAAAAATTCGGTACATAATGATGGATGGAATAAAATAAATATTTTTATTTCTGAAATAGTTTATAGTTAATGAACTTATGTTCAACTTAATGTCATTAAAACACGAGAAAGACAAAATTTATGTATACAAAACAAACGAATTTCTTTAACCCTTTAAGCGTTAGGCCCGTGTTTTTCCGTGTCTGGTAGTCATGTTAAAATTGCTGTAGACAAAAATATTTTTAACATAATACTTTTTTAAGCCGTATATAGAATGAGGAGATATAAAAGATATCATAGCATCAAACTGCGATTATAAACTATATATATTCTGGGATTTATAAACATATTTATAGAAATATTGGAAAATCTTCAAACGGTGAAAGGGAGTAAATTATTCTAATTTGAAGAAAACGTTCAGTTAGTCTTAGAGAATCTGAAGATAAATTACTACACTTTATTCTGTGAAAGCAACACTATGATGTAGTAAATATACAAATGTTTTTGTTTCATTAACATGTATTTTGCAGGTAACATATATATACTTCAAATAAAAACCATAAAGACATAGAGATTAGAATTTATTGCCTTACCATCAACAATATCTATATGATAAGTTTGTTTATTTTTAATTGATTTATTAATTTAAAATTATTGTTAATTAAAATTATTAATAAAAATTATTATTAATTAAAATTGATTTGTTCCAAAAACACATTTAT
Source organism: Maratus michaelseni (assembly GCA_963931845.1). Lineage (NCBI taxonomy): Eukaryota > Metazoa > Arthropoda > Arachnida > Araneae > Salticidae > Maratus > Maratus michaelseni. The sequence goes on from OZ007588.1 coordinate 306,389,751, forward strand.
AGAACTTAATTAATACATTTAACCTAAGGTTTTCGGCATTTACAAAGCTACTATTTCTGAACTTTGTAAATTGTTAAATTGTTGAGGCGAGTAAAGTTAAAATAAAGTTAAAGTAATGATGTAGTAAATATACAAATTATTTTGTTTCAGTAAAAAAATTATTTCATGTATTTTGCAGGTAACATATGTATGCTTCAAATAAAAACAATAAAGACACAGAGATTAGAATTTATTGCTTTACCATCAACAATATATATATGATAAGTTTGTTTATTTTTAATTGATTACTCTAGAGAAAGGTGCAAAACTAATATTTAAATACTTGTCAGAGAAATATAGCAAAATTTGTTCCAAAAACACATTTATAGAACTTAATTAATACATTTTACATAAGGTTTTCGGCGTTTACAAAGCTACTATTTCTGAACTTTGTAAATTGTTAAATTGTTGAGGCGAGTAAAGTTAAAATAAAGTTAAAGTAATCATGTAGTAAATATACATATTTTTTTGTTTCAGTAAAAAAATTATTTCATGTATTTTGCAGGTAACATATGTATGCTTCAAATAAAAACAATAAAGACACAGAGATTAGAATTTATTGCTTTACCATCAACAATATATATATGATAAGTTTGTTTATTTTTAATTGATTACTCTAGAGAAAGGAGCAAAACTAATATTTAAATACTTGTCAGAGAAATATAGCAAAATTTGTTCCAAAAACACATTTATAGAACTTAATTAATACATTTTACATAAGGTTTTCGGCGTTTACAAAGCTACTATTTCTGAACTTTGTAAATTGTTGAATTGTTGAGGCGAGTAAAGTTAAAATAAAGTTTATGTAATGATGTAATAAATTAGAATCTAACACGATCATACAAATGTTTTTGTTTCAGTAAGGAATGTTTTCATGTACTTTGTAGATAACATATCTACGCTTCAAATACAAGCAATAAAGACATAAAATTAGAATTTATTGCCTTACCATTAACGTTATATATATGATAAGTTTGTATATTTTTAATTGATTACTCTAGAAAAAAGAGCAATACTTATGTTTAAATACTTATCAGAAAACTATTACAGAATTTGTTCTAAAAACACATTTATAGAACTTAATTAATACATTTAACCTAAGGTGTTCGGCGTTTACAAAGTTACTATTTATGAACTTTGTAAATTGTTAAATTGTTGAGGCGAGTAAATTTAAAATAAAGTTTATGTAACGATGTAATAAATATACAAATGTTTTTGTTTCAGTAACAAATTCAATAAAGTTAAATAAAGTTAAAGGAATGATGTAGTAAATATACAAATGTTTTTGTTTCAGTACCAAATTCTTTCATGTATTTTGCAGGTAACATATCTATGCTTCAAATAAAAACAATAAAGACATAGAGATTAGAATTTATTGGCTTACCATTAACGTTATATATATATGATAAGTTTGTTTATTTTTAATTGATTACTTTAGCGAAAAGGAGCAAAGCAAATATTTAAATAGTTGTCAGAAAAATATAGCAGAATTTGTTCCAAAAACACATTTATAGAACTTATTTAATACATTTCATATAAGGTTTTCGGCGTTTACAAAGCTGCTATTTGTTAACTTTGTAAATCGTTAAATTGTTGAGGCGAATAAAGTTTGGATATGTATTTAAGGAAAAAATCTGTGCGAAATGAAAGCAAATTCTTTTGTTGATGATTACCTAAATTAAAGGATCAGGGTCCATAAGCCGTGTTTTTGGTCCATGAAATAAGACTAAAATTCAATTTTGTTATACTGACTGAATTATTTCAATTTTTAATATTAGAAGGCTTATCCTGTACGATTTCAACAATATTTTTTGCATTTTGTTCGGATTTATATCACTTACACAAGATCAAAGTTCGTATTATTCCTAGTTTTTGATGAAAAATTAGCAATTTCTCCTAATTTTACTTCAATTTTTTATATATTATTTTAATATATGAGCGCAGTTTGGCAACACTTTTATTTTTACATGTATTGTACATTTTGATGTATTTTATAATATATGTAAAGAAGAAAGTGTTGCACGATTGCGCTCAGATAAATAATTGAGGTAAAATTAGGAGAAATTGCGTATTTTTCATCAAAAACTACGAATAATAGGAACTTTGAGTTTGTGTAAGTCATATAAATACGAAAAAATGCAAAAACTATTGTTGAAATCGTACAGGATAAACCTTCTAATATTAAAAAGTGAAATAATTAAGTCAGCATAACAAAATCGAGTTTTAGTCTTATTTCATGGGCCAAAAACACGGCTTATGGACCCTGATCCTTTAAAGAAAAGAAAACATGTTTGTAAGATATAAGGCAAAGTAATAAAACAAAATAAAACAAAAAATAAAAGTAATAAGACATTACATTTATAAAAAATATTTAAAATAAAAAATATGATTTTTATCTTAACTTTATATTAAAACATAAAAACAATATCCTAGAAGAACTTCAGAAAAAAGAGAACTTATTTCTTAGTAATGTTTCGTATTTATTGTATCTATATTCAACTTATTTTCCTTAAAATAAAAGTGTTATGATGAGCATATACTAAAGAAATCAACTTTTTAAAAATAAATTCCTTCAAAATTCAAACAAAACTTCTAGTACATCTCATAGTACCTCAAGATAAATCACTACACTTATTTCTTTTATACCAAATCCATGTTCTAGTAAATATAAAAATGTTCTTGATTTAGTAACATTTCTTTTCATGTAATTCCCATGTATCAAAGTTAAGCTTGAAATAAAAGTAACAAAGACAAAGGGATTAGAATTTATTGCTTTACCATTAACGATATATTCATCATACGTTTTTTTATTCTTAACTGATTACACCAGAGAAAGTTAACAAAAGTACAATTTGAATGCTTAGGAGAAAACTATTACTGAACTATATCGACAAAAACATTTGTACGGTTTAGTTAATACATTGAATCTATGGTTGCGGATGTTTCCAGGACTGTTATTTACAAAAATTATAAAATGTTAAATGGTAGGTGCAACTAAAAATTTGAAATGTATTAAAATAAAGTATATATCGAAATGTAAGCAAAATCTTTTCTTGATTATTGCCTCTATTTAATTTGCTGAAATATAAATTTGGTTGCAATAGCTTTAAAAGCAATAAAATACTATACAAGCTGAAATATACAGCTTCAATATTCCTTTAAAGAAAATGTAGTTAAAACAATTTCCTAGTTTGTTTATTAGGAGATGGACAAAATGTTAAAGTTTGTAATCGTAACGGTAGATGGCGCTGAGTGTCTCATTCTACGAGAAATATCATTAATATCATGAAATGGATATGTTAAAGCTATATGCCATAACACAATTCCACAATTTTCAAGACATCATTTTCCAGCAGGACAAGGCTTTCCGCATTGGGTTTCCAATGCACGGAAGTCTTAAGAACACCATTTTCCTGGACGTTGGATTGGACGTGGAGTTCAATGACATGGCCACCCTGTTCTCCTGATATCGCACCTTGCGATTTTTTATTTGGGGCGGGGAGGGGGGGGTTATTAAGAATCGTTTATAAGAAAAAAGTAACATCTGTGCGTGAGCTCAAACAACGCATTAGCGAAGCCTTCCTTTTGGTTACACCGTATATTTTGAACCGTATGTGGATTGAATTGGACTATCTTCTTGATATCCTACGAACAACTAAAGAAGCACATGTCGACATCTACTCATATCTTTAAAATTTTTAATATGTATTATTTTTTCAACATTAAAAGTAAATTTTTACTTTTTGTATTTTTGCTTTAATATAATGTTGAAGTTGTATATTTCATTTGTGGTCACCCGTTATAAAACAAACATACCCTTACGAAAATAGTTCATAGAGCTTTATAGAACTCTATAAAATTCTTTACAATTTCTATAGAATACTATTATTTCTATACAGTTTTGAAGAGTTCTATAGAATACTTTTTTTCTTAAGAAAATGTTCCTGTAGAAAACTGAGTGGCTGAGAGGTTGTGCTCTCGAAGCTGGTAGACGGGAGGTGCTGGGTTCAATCCCATTCGCGCCCGTCGGCCTAATCGTTCGGATTTTTCGTGGTTTTCTTCGAGCCGTGGATTTATCCATGCGTAAATACGGATTAGGTTCCCTTAGAAAGACCCCCACGAAGGGCACTCCCCCCGGGCCTATATCCCATGTGTAGATAATTGGACGTCAATAATCAACCCAACTCAACCCAACCCTGTAGAAAACTTAGACGTTCTGTAGATTTTTTTTTGTATAGAACAGTTTCTTTATAGAGTACTATAAACCTATAGAATTAAATTCTACAGACTAATGATTCTATAGATTTTTTTTTATTGTTTTCTATAATATATATATGTCTTGGTCTTTTAAAATATATGAGTGTAGTCATTTATTTATAACTATATATTAAAATTAAAAAATAATTAATTTTGTAATAAATCAGTTTAATATATAATAGTACTTCATAGATTTAATATGATAATATATATATATATAATTTAATTCAATACTAATACATTGTGATTCAATTGTCAATGTAATAATATACCAGTCAAACTACTAAATTAATTTATAATTAATTAATTTATTTATAATTCATTAATTTGTTGGTTAATTTTATAATCATTTATTAATTTGCTGTAAAATTTATAAAACCATCCATCTAATTTAATAAACTATATTCAGTTTAATAATATTGTAATTTTTATTCAAATATTTTAATCTAAAGTATAAATATTTAAGGAATTGTTTCAGTTATAACAAATAATAATTTATTAGACTTTAAATATTTTTACAAGACTATATAAGGTTGAGAATGCAAATCACAAAAGAAATAAAGTTGAAATAGTGTAATAAGAGATTTGTTAAACTGTCAATGGTTGTATCATGCTGAAAGTACTTGTTCTTCTTCCGATCACAGAAGTCAAGCAGCAACGAGTGTGGTTATTACTTGGGAGGGTGACCGTCTGGGTTCTATATAAAATTCTATGCATTTTTTATAGAAGCTTTGTATTTTTTCTATAGATATTTTTATAAAAGCTCTACAGACATTTCTATTAAACTTCTACAGATATTTCTATTGAACTTCTACAGATATTTCTATAGCTTTTGGTTAAACAAGCTTATACAAAAACAGGCCATAATTCTATAGGATTCTATAATGAATTTTCTATAAATATTTTTTATATAATTCTATACGAAATTTTTGTAAGGGTAATGTTAATATATTTTTTTCAAAATATTTTATAACTTAGTCGTTCCATTGAACTTTCACAAATTATTCGTCCAACTGCATACCTTTAATAAACATGCTAAAATATTCTCAAAATAAGGTATTTGTTATAGATAATTGTATTTAGAGCTGAAACAGATTATTTTTGCGACTACATAAACTTTGGGTTGGGTTGGGTTGATTATTGACGGCCAATTATCGACACTAGGGATATAGGCCCAGGGGGAGTGCCCTTCGTGGGGGTCTTTCTAAGGGAACCTAATCCGTATTTACGCATGGAGAAAATCCACGGCTCGAAAGAAAACCACGAAAACTCCGAGCGATTAGGCCGACGGGCGCGATTGGGATCGAACCCAGCACCTCCCGTCTACCAGCTTCGAGAGCACAACCTCTCAGCCACCATAAACTTTGGTCTTAATTATATAAGTAAATCGTTTTCTAATAGAATTCGAATGAGTGATATATTTTAACTGTTTTAAAATCTATAGAAATATGAGTGATAATTTAAAATATTCAGCATTATAAAAGAAAAGCAGGAAGATGGAAGGATGTAATTTCGATACAATGTTTGATAAATGACAAACGCTAGTAATAAAACTTTTGCAGCAAACTATTTAAAAATATTATTATGTTATAACATTTAAATCGAAACAACAGCACTACTACATACAACATATTAATATTTAGGATAAACATGAATTTTTGCTCACAAAAATGTCTTCAATAGTATACAGTACACAAATATCATTTTACAATTTAAAATATCTGGAAAGTTCATCATAAACATGCTATGTATTATATATATATTTCGCAATTTAAGTAAAAGATCTAACATTCTCCTACTTTAAACAATTTCAAGAAAATTAAAGAAGTATCAAAACGTCGCAATTTATTACTAGTAACAGAAAAGTATGACATTATTTGTCATAAGTTATTTGCTGTATAAGGAAGAGGAAAAAGCAAGAAGAAAAAGCAAGAAGTGGAAGAAAGTTGTTGATCAGAAGAAGATTTTTGAAAGTAAGAGGATTAAATGTAATCTGTATAAACGAACAATCCGAAAATGTATTAATATTTTTCTCTTCCTTGTGCAAAATCAGTATGTCTTTTATAATGTTAATATTTTAAACTTTTAATGAAATCTTCAAAATTTGCATGTAAAAACATATCTAAAGACCTTTATTATGAAATGAAGAGAAATAACACCAATTTAAGTTTGATATGTAATTGGGGAAAAATATTATAATAATGTATTTGTTTAAAATATTTGGTCAAAATTAAATCTGAATATAACACATGTATCTAAAAAAGACCGAAATAAATACGTTCCGTTAATTTTCTCCCTATTTTAGTCAAACTTATGTGCGGTAATTCATTTATTTTTAAGAAAAATCTCTTATTACAATTCACTGCTTGCACTTCATGTAATATATGTAATAGGTGAATCAAAATATTTTAAACATGTTATTATAAACAGAAAAGCTATTATATTAAAATCTGAATGTACGAGGGTCGATCCAGAAATAAGGTTCCCAAAGAGCTCCAGCCACATGGGAAGTTGCGAGGCGAACTACGACAACAGTGCTGTGCGCTGCTGTTCCTGATTCCCCCGGCCGCGCTTCGCTGTACCGTTCATTCTTGACTCAGCAGCCGTCCGAGATGGAGGTTCCCATTGTTGATCCCGCTAAGAGCGAGATTCGATCCGTAATTCGCTTTTTGCACCCCAAAGGGACTCCACGCGTCCAGAACCGCCTGCGAGGACAATTGACAGCCAGTGTAACGCTGCTTCACGACAACGCCTGACCTCACGTCTCCCATCAAACCCAGGAACTTTTGACACAATTTGAGTGGACTGACAAGTTTCACCCACCTTACAGTCCGGACATCGCACCTAGTGATTATTACTTGTTCCCCAAGGTAAAGGAACACTTGGGTGGACTAAGACTCCTATAATAGGAGCTGACGCATATGCATTTTGTTTCGCATTATTGGGACACAGCTCAGCATCAATCTACCGCAGCTGCAGTTGGGGTTGCCTAAGACTCGGTTCTGATTGGTTGAACCGGTTCTGATTAGCTTGGTTTTTCGACTGCGTGGCAATTCGGGTACTAAATCTGCGAGGATGCGTCAGCCTCTATTATACGAGTTCTAGGGTGGCCAACGCTTCCGGAGTGACGATGACATCAAAGAAGAGGTGAAAAGCTTCCTCAATGGATTGGCGCGGGAGTTCTACGACACTGGGATACAGAAATTGGAGCACTGTCTACAAAAATGACTAGAAAAAGATGGCGATTATGTATAGAAATAGAGCAAACTTTCTTCTTTCCAACGATGTAAATTTTTATGAGAATAAAAAATTTTGTCTATTTGTAAATTTGATGGGAACCTTATTTCTGGATCGGCCCTCGCATGTATGCATTTCATAGCTACTCGTTCTACAATACTGCAAATTTCGAGATAAAAGTATTAAATAAAATTAACACCAGTTATTCTTATGGATTCTATGTCACATAAGCTCATAAAGTTTTAAACATACTTAATTTCCTAGGTAATTTGTTTTTGTAATTTTTATAGATATTTCTGTAATGGTGGCAACTAACTTATTAGATTTTGGTGGGTGAAATGGAGAAAAGGGGAAATGATAGGGATTTTTAGAATTTTATTGACATTATTTTCTCATTAGAATGTAAAATATTTTTATTTTCACTTTAAATAGAAGTGGAACAATATACCTTGGTTAAATTATATATTTAATTATATATTAAATTGTCTATTTAAAAATATATGAAATAAAAACATAAATTTAGATACTCAATCTTCACGAATCAGTTTATTCAAAAATAGAAAAAATTGTCTCTCAACGGATTCTTATCTATAAATCATTACATTGTAGTTCTTGGATTGTTGGATAAAAGAGAGAAAAGGAGAACTGATAGGAATTTTTAGAATTTTATTCACATTATTTTCTCATTAGAATGTAAAAGATTATTCTTTTCACTCTAAATAGAAGGAGGACAATACCTTGGTTAAATTATATATTTAATTATATATTAAATTATAAATTTAAAAATAAAAGAAATAAAAACATAAATTTACATACTCAATCTTCTTGAATTAGTTCATTCAAAAATAGAAAAAAATGTCTCTCAACATATTTTCATCTGGAAATCATTACATTGTAGTTCTTCGATTGGTGTACATGGAGAAAAGGAGAAATGATAAGGATTTTTAGAATTTTATTGACATTATGTTCTCATTAAAATGTAAAATATTTTTATTTTCACTTTAAATAGAAGGAGGACATTACTTTAGATAAATTAAATATATATTTTTAATTATATATTAAATTATATATTTAAAAATCTAAGAAATAAAAACATAAATTTACATACTCAATCAACATGAATTAGTTTTTTTCAAAAATAGAAAGAATTGTCTCTCAACAAATTCTTATCTAGAAATCATTACATTGTAGCTCTTGAATTGGTGTACATAAAGAAAAGGGGAAATTATAGAGATTTTAGAATTTTATTGACGACATTTTCTCATTAAAATTTAAAAGTTTATTTTTTTATTTTTTATTTTTTGCAATTTAAACAGAAGGGGGGAAATACCTTGTATCTTTCGTGAAATATCTAAAAAATAAAAACATAACTTTACAAATTTAATCTTCATGAACCAGTTTATTCAAAAATAGAAAAAAAATAGTCACTTGACAAATTCTCCTCTAGAAATCATTACATCATAGATTTTCTTTACCAACATAATTTTAAAATGTTTATGACTTGAGTTTGCTTCTCTGCCGTCTGTCCGCAATCTAATTGTCATAAATATACTGGGATAGCCATGTAATTGATATATGTTTTGAATGTTACTATGGTATTTTCGGTATTGAAAATGAAGCGTCTAGCATATATAGTTCATTTTCAAGGGTAATCAAGAAACTATCGTTACATTATGATGTATGGAAAAAATAGTTTACGGTGTATTTTAATTATGCTAAATTTTGTCAAACATAATGTAATTTACGTACATTATTTAGGCGCACTACAAGATGCTTAATGTAGAATATGGCGCGCATGACAGTTATTGTTCATTTACAGAGATACAAAAATATTTTATTTACAGTAAATTGGGTTATTGTCTAAGAGCGATGAATGCTGGAAGTGTGTTTTAATTTTTGGTATGTTTGTCAGTTTAATCAATTTTTTGCATACTACAAGGTGCGTATAAATTCTGTAGATCATATACAGGTCTACACAAAATAATTCATAAGTATTACTGTGTATAAACGTAAATTGCTTTTGGGTTTTTTTTAATTGGGTTATACATTTTGGCATTTTATACAAGAGATGTCTGTATAAAATAAATACATTCATATACAGGGCTGCACACAGAACTGGACACATCGCGGTCTATGGGTGATAATTTCTGAAAGTATCTTTTCCGTTGTATTATGCGTTTTTTTTCTGATTTAAATATTAGTTTAATATGAGCAGTATATAATAATCTGTGTATAATATACAGGGCTTTAAAAAATTTTCAAGTGCATTTACGTGTTGCTGAAGATGAATTTTCGATTGTGTTATGCGTTTGGTAATTAAGTTAAATTTTAAAACATTATGTATAGTTTACATGCAGATATCTAGATCATGTATAAGGGTACGCAGTAGAATTCGAGTACATTTCCAACTGTGAACGCTATTTGCTGAAATCTGGTTTTCAAATGTGTTATGCGTTTTCTAAGTTTTTTACGTAGCTATCTTCTCTCACATTTTTTAAACAGAAAAGTTTCGTTACAGTATTCTAGAAGTGTTTGAAAGTGCTTCATAATGTACGCTTGACGAGGTTAAACAAAAACAAATTTAAGCTCCTTGTATTTAACAAGAGAATTATTGCCCTATATTAAAACAAATAAATTTTAAAAAGAAAACACTTATTTGCAACTAATTATGTCTTGGAGATGATGATTTAATCTTTTGGCAAGGACACTTAAAGTGGAATGAATAAGCAAAATAATAATAATAATAATAATAATAATAATAATAATAATAATAATAATAAAATTTTTGTAAGCATTTTTTTAAATTTATAAATCTGAAAGAAATTTGAAGCAATTGATCCAAATGTCATCACTTTTTGTATCATTTCGTCACAATAACTTAATTTTCATTTCACCAGCTCCGAAGTTAGAAATCCTTTCATAAAAGAACGCAATGCTTTTTACAAATGAGGCATTGAAAATTTACATTTTTATCTAATAAACTTTTTACTTATATTGGGAATGTGATTCATTACTTGAAATTAATATTACAGTTTTTTTTTTCTAAATTTATAATAAAGTTCCATTTCATTTCCTATTACCCCAAAAAATTGGAAGATCTCTTGGAATTCAAATGAAACACATCGAAATATTATACCAGCTAGTGTATTCTATTATAATCTGTCTGTCTGTTTGTATTTCATAACACTTCCTCCTAGAATCTGGAACGCAGCGCGATGAAATTAACATCAGTTATCCGCATGGATTCAAGGATGATATATAATATCTCAGGATTTAAAAATTTAAATTAGTTTTCGAGACATTAATTTTATTGTAACTTTTAACGAAGTTTCTCTAAAGATGATACCTAAATTACTCTATTTTTAGGGAAAGCGGGAAATAAAACTAATTATTCTATTTTTATCGACATAATTTTCTCAGTAAGATTAAAAAATATATTTTTTTTTTCAATTTGAATATATGGTGATTAAATACTTGATAAATTAAAATGTTCAATGAAAATCGATGAAAAAACACATTTTCACATATTCAAGCATCACAAACCAATTTATTCTGCAGGACCAAAAATCGTCTGTTGAGATGTTGACATTTAGCATCGTAGATTATATTTTCATCTTTAGATTCAACTGAGGAGGACGATTTAAGCTATTTGGATTTCGGTGGATAATTAATGCCCCCTATTCATAAGAATTGATTTTAAATTTTAAAAAATAATATATCATTTCCAATTAATGATTTACAAAAAAAGACTGTTAAAGCGTTTCACAAGAAAAATGGTTTATCGGGAAAAATAAAGTAATTTTTTCCTCCGATAAAGCATCTGTCTTCATTGTAAGAACTCAATAATCTTTTATAAATTCGCCAGATATTTTCATTTCACCAGCTCTACAATTAGAAACCACATCTTAGAAGAACAATATACTTTTGGCATATAACTTTTTTCATCAAAATTCACGCAATTTGCAAAATGTATTTTTCGCAATTTATGTTTAATCTGCATTCCAAATATTATTTATAATTTGAAATTTAACATCTATATATATATTACGCTATCGTACGTGACACAGAAATCGCGGTTATTTGTTAATTGTTTAATGGCAAAGCCCGAATGAAACGCATCTCATTGTTTTTTTGTAAAAGTCATTTGGCAGGATTTAGGCCAGGATTTTTTACATTTAACTGTTTTGTGCTGTCATCTACAGGAATAAAAGCGAAACAAACAAAGTACAAATAAATTGTAATTATAATTTGTCAATATTAAAAAATTAAGAACTAAAATAACTTCTTAAAACACCATAAAAACTTTTAAATGCGCTGCTTTTATGGTGTTTTAAGAAGTTATTTTAGTTCTTAGTGTTTCACACCAGTTTCAACTTATTTTAATAACAATTAAATATATATTTTTTTATACATTTTCATTTGAAATATTGATTTGTGTAAGTATTTAATATTTATAATTAAAAAAATACAATTAGCAATATAAAATTTAAAATGTAAACAAATAAATGATTTTTAAAAGGGGATTTTTAGTAAAAAGGGAAAAGTAAATGTAATAAGTTTCCCTGACCGTTTCAAATTTTAAACGTAACTGTTATGCTTTTGAAATTTTAGTTCTTATTTAATTCTTTTACAAGTTTTTAGTATAAATAAATATTATTCAGTCTTTTTTTTTTTTTTTTTTGAAGTCCACTCCACTGTTCTATTTTTCAATGACAGTTTGCCTAGTCTAATGAATTTATGTTATAAATGTTTTCTATATGTATTGTAATATTAGGCTTCTTTTTCTCTGAAGAGAACGAAAGATGTCATGCAATGTAAATGCAATACATAGGGTTACCACGCAGGTACTAGTATATAAGCCTTAGAAATATTAAATAACTTTCATGTTAAACAAAGTGAAATGTATCACTGGCACTTTATAGAAGTGCGAAATACTGGAAATATTTTGAACATTGTGAGTTCCATATAAAAAAGAGGTAAACTGGAACCTAGAAGAATTTTAGAATATAATGATAAGTATAAAAGTGAAAATGGTTGTATTTTAATAATTGGAAATTTTTTCATAGAAAATTTCTCGCGCCTTGCATTCATAATATTTCAAATTTTAATTGCTTAAAAGGTGTATAGCCAACAGAGGGAAAAAGTATGCAAACCGGGACTCGAACACGGGTCATCAGTATAGCGCATTGACGTTCTACCAACTGAACCATTTGGAATGACACCCAGACTGACACATCTCACTATAACATGATGGCAAGGCTACAATCGCAGCACAAGATGGAATATTTTCCCGTGATCCACCAACCCTGGGGCAAACACGAAAATAAACAAAATCCATATTCTATCTTGTGCTGTGATTGCAGTCTTGCCAACATGTGATAGAGAAAAGTGCGAGGCTGGGTATCGTTCCAAGTGGTTTAGTTGGTAGAACGTCAGTGCACTATACTGATGACCCGCGTTCGAGTCCCGGCTTGGATACTTTTTCACTGTTGGCTAAGCGCCTTTTAAACAATTAAAATTTAAAATAAAAATAGTTGTTTTAAATTTTTTATAAATCTTTTATAGTCATTGCATTTATGTGTTTGCAGTAATTTATGCAAGTTAAAGTGAAATAAAACGGACATGCATAAAGCGAAAGAATTTCGTTTTAAATATTAATGACTGCAAGTAAAGTTCTCGTCAATGATGGAGTAGCTCAAGATAAATCACCACACTTAATTGTTGGATACCAAAACCATGTTTTTCTAAATATACAAATGTTCTAATTTAGTGACAATTTCTTACATGTAATTCCCACGCCACAAATCTAAGTTTAGAGAAAGGCAACAATGACATAGAAATTAGAATTTATTGCTTTTCTATTAACGATCCATTCTATGATAGGCTTGTTTCTTTTTAGATTTCTCTAGAGAAACATAGCGGAACTAATATTTAAATACTTAGGTGAAAACTATAGCAAATTAAGTTTCGTGAAAAGTTTCTACAGTTTAGTGGGTACACTAATCTAAGGCTGGAGATGTTTCCAAAGCTGTTATTTGTAAACTTTGAAAATTGTTAAATGTTTGTTGTAAGTAACGTTTTGAAATGTAATAAAGAGATTATATGTTAAAATATAAGACTGTGTATCGACTATTATCTAGATTAAGTTTAATGACACATAAGCATGTTTACAAGAGCTGTAAACAAATATGAAAATTTTATATAGGTTGTGACAGAAAATCCTTATAAACTTCATAAGAAAAGAACGATACAAAAATAATGCCGTTTAACCCCTTAAACGTCACGTAAATTTAGAAAAATTCCTTCAAAAAAACGTCAATTTTTTTTTTGTTCATAAATAAAATTCTCATTTTATTATTCATAAAATTCTGAGTTAATTAGTAAAAGAAACAGCGTATTTTTTTTTTCAAATTTAAAGTATTCAAGATGGATAAAAAAATTTTAAAATGACAATTTTACTTACTTCTAACAATTGGCTTTTTATATATACACAAGCTACCTTTTATAATTCGGTTACTTGGCCACCATTTTTTTAAGTAGAAATATACATCTTATTTAATGACAGATTAAATAATGCGACAATAGGGCCAATTACATTATTTTAAAACAATTGGTGGGAATCAAACAATCTGAATTTTTAAAAAAGTAGCCTACACTGTCGCTGAGTGGCACGTGCGCGACAAAATTTGATTACAAATGATTGCCCGTGAAGGTATCGGGGTTATTAAAGGGTTAAACATTTAAAATAATCTCGGGCGTGACAAAATAATTGAATAAACCATAATATCACGGTTGTCACTAGCAACTGTTTTTATAATCTATTCTTACCACTATTCTTAACGTACAAATTTTGTATCATATTTCTTTTGCAAGTGCCGTTAAAGTGTATTAAAAGAATTTTATTTTGAGAAAGTGGTGCGAGATAGAATTAATATTATGAAGAGCTCAGACCGTGAGGATCGCGGGCGCGACAAAGTTTGTTCACAAATTTTGCCCGTGAGTGTATAGGACACGACGATTAAGGGATTAAGTTAACAGCATTGTTAGAATTCGTGCGTTTCTTAAGCAAAAATAGCTGTAGTTCGAAAACTCAATGACAGGAAACATTAACTTGAATGTATCTTCCGGAAGTATGCAAATTGATTATAAATGCACTGAAGGATAGGGTGATCATTTATTCCATCGAATCAGCAATTTGCGACTATCAACTGTGACAGATCTATCTTAGCTAGCCTTCTCTCGAAGTAGAGAAGCAAAATAGAAATCAACATACACTGGAAGTGGATAACAATCTGTTTATTGAGGTTTGTATTGTAAAACAAGTGTTCTACATTATACGCCATAGAATAAAACAGATCGGCGGCGAGTAGCAATGTGAGTGGCTGCAGAATCCATTTTGTTTGTATGGACAGTTGACAATTTCCCGAAGACTAGCTGTTTCAAATCCACCAATATGGAAGGTCTTTATCATGATTTTGATTAGCCTCATGATCAGAAATCGACTAGTGTGAAATCTAGGTTTCTAGCTAGACGATTCATATTGCAATTCTTATTAATGATTATCTTCGCACCCAGTAAGAAGAACACCCCTGCACTGGATGGACGATATTAGAAATTGTTTCGTTTTGTAAAAGACTATTTTATATGTACTTTACATCTTACATTAACGTTTCTGAACGCTGGAGTTTTTTATACAGATTATTTGTGCTCTTGCATATTCCTAATAAACTTTATGAAATCTTTTCAAAAAATTACGTTTGATATAAATAAATACATTTAAAATTGAAACACTTTTGCGATCGCTTAAATATTGATGCCAATTTTTTATACAAATATGTATTCAATGTACTGTGCATGAGAAAAATTTATTCATTTAAAAAAAATCTATAAACATATCAGCAATAAGTTAATTCAATAAGTTAACTGAATATTATATTAATATATATATATATATGAATTTTCGATGCTATGTGAAATAAATGAAAAATATAGATAATAAACTTTTTGTAGCAAACAGTACTTTTACAATTTCTAACGTGTTAATGTTTATAAAACTAAATTAAACACAACGTTTAAATACATTATATAAAACACAATAAATTAGTGCTTAGGATAAACATTTTTAATATAATTTTGGATAATTGATAGGATAAGAGAATTTAATGACTTATTTTAGGGATTTTAAGAAGTAATTATAATAAGATAATTTAAAACACGAAAATACGAGGGTGAGTCGATAAGTAATACCTCCATTACTCTAACTTTTATTTCTTTCACATCTGCTAGACTATCTATGCATGATAGTATAGAGGCAACCTTACTCTACTTATATAGTATTTTTCTTTTCAGAAGGACTGGATCCATGGATCAGAAGCTAAAAGAAAGTGTCGTCTTTGAATTTCTGGCAAATGAAGGTTGTGCACCTAAAGAAATCCATAATCGCTTGAAGAATGTTTATGGGGACGTTCAATGAATCAGCAACATTCTGAACTGTAGCGTGTCTGTCTCCTCTAAACAATTCACCAGCACGTTCTCGATTTGCATCTGTAACTGACGTTGTCGGCCGGCCGCTTCTCGGTTTAACTGCAACTTCCGTTTCTTCGTTTCCAAACTTCATCACACAAGGCCGCAGATTGCTAATGTCCATTCCAATGTCCCCGTAAACATTCTTCAAGCGATTATGGATTTCCATATGTGTTAAACCTTCTTTTGCCAGAAATTCAATGACAGCTCCTTCTTTTAGCTTCATATCCATGCTTCTAATCAGTCAATCTGAAAAGAGAAATACTATATAAGTAGAGTATTATTTCATTACAAGGTTACTTCTACAATATCATGAATAGATAGTTCAGTAACTGTGAAACAAATAAAAGTTAGATCAATGGAGGCATTAATTTTTGACTCAACCTCGTATATTACTCACAGTTTCACAATTTTATTAATTAATGAGAGAAATTTGAGGAAGAATTAAAGTTTTTCAATAGTGATTTATGTTTATTGAAACTCTTCTAAACGATTATATAAAAAAATAAATCACATTTTCTTAAATATGTGTACGTGTAGATCCTCAATATCATTAGAATCATGAGGACATCTTTGGTGAAATTCTGGATCGGTATTCGGATTATAAATGTAATTAAAGAGCAATTTTTTTTAAGCTTTTTAAAAATATTTTGCATTTTTAACACTTTCTAACATAGTTGATAAGTGTTTAAGAATTCGGTTGGTCTGTCTGTCCGTGTTCACTCTAGAACATATACTCGGATTACCATGAAATTTTTATATGTTATTCATATTTAGTATAGAATGTTCGGAATGAAAATGATGTGTGTAACGTTTATACCTTGTTTACAGGGACGCACAAAAAATTCCATAACATTATGATCTATGGGGGACAAATCGTTTGCGATGCATTTTAATGATTCTACAATGCTTCAAATATAATCAAATGCATCGGTGGGCTATAAAATGCTTTCTCAGGAGTATAGAATAAGTGAAATTTATAGTTCGCATACAGGAAAGTACAAAATATTTCTATAACGTTATGATGTGTTGGGAAAAGAGTTTGCGTTGCATTTTAATGATGTTACACTATTTCAAACATAATGAAATTAATGCGCATCACGGAGGTGGACTAAAACATGCATTCTCAGGAGTAGAAGAATAAGTAGCATTTATAGTTCGTTTACAGGGACGCACAAAATAATTCCATAACATTATTATCTATGGGGGGAAATCGTTTGCGATGCTTTTTAATGATGAAACAATACTTCAAATATAATGAAATGCAGAGGTGGACTAAAAATGCTTTCTCAGAGTATAGAATAAGTGAAATTTATCGTTCATATACAGGAACATACAAAATAATTCTATAACATTATGATGTATTGGGAAAAGAGTTTGCGGTGCATTTTAATGATGTTACAATATTTCAAACATAATTAAATTCTTATGCATCACGGAGGCGGACTAAAACATGCTTTCTGAGGTGTATAGAATAAGTAGCATATATAGTTCGTTTATAGGGACACACAAAATAATTCCATAACATTATTATCTATGAGGGAAAATCTTTTGCGATGCATTTGTATGCTGTTATGATGTGTCAAACATAATGCAATTAAACTGATCGCTGAAATGCACTACAACATGGTATCTATACAATAACGAGTGCGTAGGATTTATCTTCTTTTATAGAGATACATACAAGAATTCGGTTACAGTACGAACTGTGATCCATTTCATTATATGAAAATATGAAATTTCTTAATAGATATGTTAGTGCTAGAGAGTGTGTTTCATAATTTATGACTGATTTTTCGTTTTTATTTATTAATTTTGCAGAAGAAGCATTTTTATAAAAAATATAGTATGTTTCTTTGATATTGTTAGGGAAAATGTTTTCACATAAAATAAATAGCTGAAAGGATCAACACGAAATCCATAATACATTTTCCGCACCTTTCATAAAAAACGTTGGACAATAATAATAAAAAAAATGTAGTTTCGAAAATAAGTTTCCTGAGTAAGTCTGATATATATTTTTGAGCTAGATTATATGAAAGCTCACCTGTTAAAATTCTTGGTACCTTGTTACTAACTTTGAAAATTTAAAATATACATTGCTTTTAGATTTAAAAATCACTAAAAGATAAACATTTATCACCCCAGAAACATCTTTTATTTTAAAAAAAGCTGTTTTATACTTAGACAACTTTGAATTAGATACTATCCAACTTTTAAGATACTTAGTAAAATTTTAAATCTGTTTCTGATATTCTTTTAATATGCGTCTTAAAAAGTTTCGAGGATATTTATTATGGAAATTTCATCGGGTTTTAAACGTTATGCCAAAAGTTGAAAATATTTGCTTATTAGTTTTTTACTCGTTATAATGCTGTTGACATTTAGGAATTTATCGTAAAAGATATGTAAATGTTTTCTATGTACACTCAATAAGTAGTTTACTAAGATATGACATGAAATGACTACAATATGTGAGATATATATTGATTACTTAGTTGATTTAGTCTTTAAGAAGTCACTGTAGAAATACTAATAAGTAGATCCCAACTCGTTACTTTTGATAAACTAATAATAGAGAGCATCTTAAATTAGTTTTAATTAATGTAGATAATTATTATCCCATATTTTGCTGTTTCTCGAGTTCACAATTAGTAAAGCGTACTAAAGCAAGTAAATACGTACACAAATTTTATTATTATTAATTTTCCTTAATAATGCCCATTTCATTATTTAATAAAAAAGTTCATTCATTAATATATTTCAAGAAAAACCTTCTGTCGACATCATATGGTCTTGATTGTTCTGATAACTGAGAGTTTCACAGAGCTAATACAGTGAAACTTCCATTTAACGAAGTCTCATCGTTACACTTAAACACTTCGTTATGAAGAAAATTCGTTAAATAGAAATCAACTTAAATTTATGAAACTTGTATGCGCATAATACACATAAAATTAAAAGTACACATAAAATGGAAATATTTGAAAAATATATTTTAATCGGACAGCCATTTTTTAAACAATGTAGACATATGAGAAAAATTTAATTAGAATAAGGTCTAAAAAACACATTATAAAGAGAAGTAAACAAAAGCTGACGCGGACCTTTTCTTTTTGGATTAAAATGTGATTAAATGTGTGTGTTTTGATTAAATGATTAAAATGTGTTAACTGTCATACAGTCCGCTGAAATAAATTCATTTATTCATAGCAACAGCAATGTATCCGTTTGAATGCTGTACATGCACGAAAGTGGAACAAACTTCGTTATACAGAATATGTTTTTCGTAATATGGAGGTTAATTTACATGTTAATGGTGTTCAAAGTCAAGGTTCTGCAGAAAATTTCGTTTAGTAGAAAACTTAAATAGGGACTTCGTTAAAGGGAAGTTCTACTGTATATATTATTTCTATAGATGTAATTTTTCGTAGCTGGAAAAGCATATTGAGTGTTTTTTAGGCAGCTTCTTTACAGCTTCAATCCATCACTATATTATGATTCATGATTCTTTACACGTACTGTGTTTATTACTTAATATTCATATTTATGAAGAAATGCGTAATATTTGCCAGTAAAATATGAATGGAACACCTTGCCAGAATTAAATGAATATGCAAATATAAAGATAATGTTTGAAATCGTAATTAACAAAAGTCCTTCCGGCCTGTACCAGGAGGAAAAGGTAGCTTTCCTATATCTTCGTTAATACTGAATTTGAATAAGAAATTTGCCTAATTAATGGCCTATAGCCAAGTTGGCTTCATTTATGGAACCTTATGTTGGTCGCCGAATTTGGCGATATTTCGGCAAGTCTCGCCAAGTTTGGCGAGAATTTGGCGTTAACGGATATGAATATATAGTTTTATGCGTATGCTTGGGAAAATGATCACAACAATGAAAGATAATAGAATTTGTGAGAAATCGCGTTCACTAAAACTCCCGTAACCCACATAAATTAACCGTTGTTTTTGTAATGTGCTGTCTTGTTTCAAAATATCAGCCACCCTAGAATTTCAAACTGCTCTATCTCAGCCATTTTTTTAGATAGAGGTAAAACAAAAAATGTTCCGGAATCCTTGTATCATGGCTTAAAACGTAAGTATAAAACAAATTTGAATTTTTAACTTTTTTGTATATTTATTTTAGTTTTAAATCTTTTAGTGGCCGCCATTTTGAAACAAGATGGCGGACCAAGCTGGCCAACGAACTCGGTCGAGACATTGGTGAGTTTAATACACACAATTAGTTTCATCCAAATTGATTTATAAATACGAGTTCTATCGCATGACATAGATCATATATATATATATATATATATATAAATCAACATTTGAACGGAGGGTGGTTTTGGGGTCTGGGGATCATGATCGGTGAAAATATACCAAAATTTCCCCGAACTGCTTTCCTCCGAACGGTTGCAATAGGTAGCTTTATACTTTTTTGTATTGAAAGCTACCTAATAACATTCAAAATAGCTATTAACTGAATACAGAAACAGTTTAATTGGGAAAATGATTACCTGGTATCATTGAGTGCTGCTGGCTTCGTGTCATATATCATCACGTAGAATCAGTGGTATAGAAAGTGTTTGTTGCCGACAGTTTCTCTCCTTCCAGTAATTATTAATATTGCCAGAAAATTGTGGAATAATTAAAACGCCATAAATCAAAGAGGTAAGCAGCTCTGTGAAATAAAATTTTATCGTATGCAATTATAGCGGAATTCGACAGGAAGCTATAAGTGCCTGTTTATATATAATTTCATGGTGGTCAGAGTTCTAAGAATGAATGTATTTGATTAAATGAAATTCAAATATGGAGTAAAATAATGTTTTCTAAAGAGGTAATGGAAGCCGAATCCATATCTATATTTTAAAGGACAATTGTGTCCGTGAATAATTCTAAGCTCAAAAGTAGCACTAGACACCACGTCATGCGCACATTTGCTTTGATTTCAAATATCTTTGTTTCTAAATATCGTGAAATATTAATCTTTATACTTTCGAACAGAATTACGAATGTAGTTTCAAATAAAATCGTTTTTAAACAGCACCTTCATTTATCAATTTTCGATGCTTTTAAAATTAAGTTACAAGTATGTAATGTAACCAGTACATGAAATACCCGTAATTATGTGTTTGCTACAATAATATATAGTAACATTTCTTGCAATATAAATAAATAAACAAAAAAAGAAAGAAAGTGGCAAAGTTACCACAATAGACGATTGTCTAAGCATCGCGATGTCTCTTTCTACTATTTTTTTTAAATAGTTACTTGTTCCACAAATTTTTCTATCATATTGCGGTTGCTTAATCAGAAAGTTTATGCAAAAAAAATTCACTTATGCATAGTTGTAATTCGAAAATACTGGAAAATTTCAACTATTTAACACTGATTTTAAACAAACAGTACACACAAAGCTATTTACCAGGTAATTGAATATTACTTTAATGTAAGTCTTTTTTGCTTCAAATAAAATAAAACTCCAAGAAATCGTTTCACTTCATACATTATTCCTCAAATTGATCTTTACGACAGCATTGATTGCTTAAACCTGATGGAGAAAGAAATATTTGCCTGTATCGTTCTCGCATCGTTGATTTTGATATATACGATAGATGATGGTTCACATAATAAAACTGCCGGTCAGCTGGTGCAACAGTGGAGGTAGTTGCCATAGCCACATCTTTCTTGTAAAACTTCATCTGTCTAGGATTATCGCTTCAGATTCTGTTATGTTTTTCTTTGATTAGGTAGGTTGCTTTCGTTTCATCTTCACAATTAGAAATGATTGTTATTGAATTTTTAGACAATATTTATCATTTCATTACTATTTTTAGTGATTGCTGAATCGACCCACTTTAATTCAGAGATACCCTTTCTTCCAACACACAGTCGGCGCTTACAGATTTTAAACCTGTGTTATTTCATAGAGCAATTAAATTTTCTAATATCTTTTGTAACGAACTCTCTTATCGTTTTATATAATTCTGCGTATTCGACTCGTGAAAGACATTGAGAAGAGTTTTTCTTTATTTTAAATTCTTTGAGCTTCTTCTTCAGCCTTCTTCTTTCGTCTATTATTTTTTGTCTGTTTTACTTGTGCTCCACCTACCGCCTTTGTAATTTCTTGTGGAAGAGTTTCTTGTTCACTACTGTAATATCTTGCTACTTTTCCGAAATTAATTTCAGTACTTTGGAAATGTTTTAAAATTCCAAATGATATTCTTCTTTATGTTTCTGGAGATTTATAATATCTACTGATTTCTTGGAAATTTGAAAAAGCTTCATCGATTGTGATGATGCAGCCAATTTCTTTGTCGCTACATTTGTAATTTGTTCATTGCCTTTGTGCTCCATTGTCTGTGTGGTTCAATGTCCATTGTCTTTGTGGATTCTTCTTGAAAAATGTATTCTTTATCGGTGCAGCTTATTTTTGGTGCATAAATTTGTATAAGTTGATTCTTGTACCTTTTTGACGTATGTGTAACTAATTTTATAAGTCGGTTTGATGCGCTATCATATTCCACGACGTGATTATTCTACATTTTATCAATCAGAAATCTCACGCCACGTATTTTTCCAAACTTCTGTGACTATGTAGTATGGTAAATGTCTTCCGTCAAGTTCAATACTTCCTTCATCATTTCTTCTTTCATCGCGTAATCCTAGAATGTCAGAGTTCTTTCTTACTAATTCTTCTTCGTGATCCTGTAAACAATTTTCCGAAAATGGCGATCGTCTCTTACGTAGCCAAGCTCATCACTTAAGGCAACCAAGTCGAATTCGGGGATTCTTTGTATAACTTGTCTTCATGTGTTTCTGATCGATCCCATAACCAGGAACAATCAGACAGCGAACAATTGACAGCCGTGAAATTTCAATTCATAATAAAATAAGGCTGTGTGTGGCCAAATTCGTTCACGTTGGATAAGCAGGTTGGAGGAAGCCCACCCGCATTCGTTCGTCGTTCCCTCGGCAAGGGTACTAGATGGCTGAATCCTTGGAAGTTGTGGATTGGACATTAAGTTTGCTATCCCAATCGATTTATTTATGTTAGTTATGTATGTATATATATGTGTGAACTAGCTGATCCGCCCAGCGTTGCCTGGGCCCGTGATATTAACCTTAAATAAACTGCAAAATTGTATTATGTTATATCTTTTACCCAATTTCGTATGAATTTATATTTTTAAACGAAAAAAAAATCGCAAAAAAATATATTGATATTTAGTGATAAAAGTGCTCGTAAGAAGACATTTTCTTGCTTTTTCACGTAGGGTCGTTCCATAGTTTAAAAAATAAATAACCCTTGTTGACCAAATGCTTTAAAATTTTTATCGATTATAAATATAACGGTTTTGCAGCCCGTTTAAAATTTTCGTGAAAAATATTGATATTCTAGTCGTAAAAGAAATCTGTTTTCTTCTCGCTTAATTTAATTAATTTTTTTTTCGCGCCGGGTCCTCTAACATTAAAAAAAAACTTTTCGTTCTTCGAACTTTCTAAAATTTTAGTAGTTTATAAATATAACTGTATCCGAACCCTGTATAAAATTTTGTGAAAAGATATGCATATTAAAGAGTGAAAACGTTAACCTATACTGAATGTGGCTGCATAGAAACACCTCGTTATTTAGCGTTTTCGTCGAAAATTTCTCAGATTTTATTATTTTGAAAATATTTTTACTCGCTCGAATGCTTCAAAATTGTTGTAGGTGATGTACATCTGGTCTACCGAGATGTTCTAAAAATATTGTGTTGAAATACCGACGTTTAGTTACTTTTCGTGTTGAAAAAAATCGTCTCGGGAGACACGAAATAACCTGCGTTTGCCGGTAGTTTTAAAGAGGTTAAATTTCGCAATTTTTACAACCGATTACACCGTCGATTAGAAGAAGGTTTCGGCTTTAAGAGCAGGCTTTTGGTTTGTCGGTACCTCAAAAATTGCGGCCTTGCGAGGTGTTGCCGTAAAAAGAATACTTCCACCTGGGAAAAGGACCCTCTTAAAAAAATTATTTACAAAGGGTTTTATTTTTAAACAGCAATATTTTTTCAAATTGATTGCGACTTAAGCGTGCGATCTTTCAGCATATGCTTTCTGTTTTTAAATAAACCAAACATTTCAGCCGTCTGAAGTTTAAATATAATGGCGAATTATATGCATTCTTCATTCAAACGGTTACGCTGCGTAAATTAGGTTCTGGACATGCGCAAGAGCCTCCGTCAACTCGAAAAGTAAGAGATGGGCTCTGGATGAGTTTTAATTAATATCTCGGCTAATTATCATAGAAATTTGAGCCTCAAGTGCATCAGGATATGCCTTGAACTACTTAAATCCAAATTTTCAGACTCGTATGTGCGGTAAATTTTGCTAGCCATCGCATACAGACATACAGACAGTCAAACAACTTTCTTTAATTAGTATAGACAAACACACAAACACACGTATATATATATATATCTTACATATGTATATAGTATTATATCTATATTTATAAATATACACAGTGATTTCTTTCTTATCCTTGTCCAATAGAAAAAATTCCTAAAATGGTAGTTTTTAGAGGAATAGTTTCAATTGAAAAATATTTCAAACGTTTTTCCTCAACATATTAAAAGCGTTACATGATTACAATTATTTTTATAAAAGTTCCAAAATTTAAATCTGTATACAATCCTTAGGTCCAATATGTTATGTTTGGAAACAAATTCTTCATGTTCCAAAATGTAAGAATAAAGGAGTAGCGTAAACGTAAGAGTTTCTGTATAACCAAATTACACCGAGGTATAGTACTTTAAATTTTACCAATTTTTAACGTTTTTTGCATTAAAAGCGAACAATGGAATCAACTTATGTAAAACATAATACTAATAATTTGTATAATCTACTTGTGTTTTGACTATATTTATTCAAAAAGTGAGAAACCTTTCTTTATTGTTTATTAATTATAATGTTTTATTAATATACACATATACGCACATAATATTACTGTATTGTATTACTGCACATATACAATTATACCTATGTACATATTCAAATATGTTTTAAGAAATCATTCTATCCGAAATTTTAATAAATATAACACACTGTATTAGATATAAATATTCACCGATACTGGTATTTAGCTTGTTTCATGCATGCCACTGAAATTGTGTGCACATGATTGACGTTCCATCTTGTGCTGCAGAGTTGTAGCCTTGTCATATAAGAGTGAGAAAATGCTAGACTGGATGTCGTTTGGATATCTCCAAATGGTACAGTGCTGGTGCGTAATAGCAAAGGTTCCGGGTTCGATTCCCGGTCTGGACATTTTTTCACTCTGTTGGTTTTACGCTGTGTAGTAATGTGATAATTCACATCCTTTGTATTTATAATACACTCATTTTAAAAAAAATTATAAGATATTTCTGTTAGCCTTGTGAATTAAAACTCTTTAAGGATCCTTAATGATATGATTCCTTTTAATAATAAATGCTATAATTTCGAGAAAAGTTCTTCTGAGATTAAAACGAAAATAAAAGTTAATTATTTCCTAAATTATTCATAAGTTAAATAAAGTTATTATATTGAGTTTTTTTATATATAAATTCCTGCTTTTTAAGCGTTAAATTCATTAATTAACTAAAAGTGAATGCTTGTATTTAATGCTGGGGAAACTGACATATCTGGAAATGGAATATAATAAAATTATTCAACATAAGTAAAGATACATGAATCATATTTATTATAGATGAATCATATTTATTAGATGATTCATATTTATTACAGATGAATGACAGATGAATCATATTTATTAGTAAGCAGTTTATCTTTAAAATTCAGAGATCATTAAAAAGTGCACAATTTAAAACAATGAGCTAATATAGTGAAGTCCATTTTCATAAATGTATATAATACTGATGCATACAAAGAGAGTGAGAAGTATTGTCCTCGAGTACTTTGTCTAAGAGGACGAGTCATTTCGACGAAAACCGCGGAAATAGTGTAGTCTAATTCTACCGGCTTTAATATAATTCTACCCAAGATTCTCGGTAGATAAGCTGGCCGTTAGTTACATTTCTATTTAGATACTGTATAATGTGTCTCACACTCTCTTATTCCTTATCGTTTAACACTAGAATGCAAAGCAGGAATCAATGCGACCCCGACCAAATGATTAAATCACGATTCAAACCAGAAATGTCTTCATAAACTAAGTTAAATATAAACCATATAGAAATACGGTAAGAGATTAAATTAAGTTTTTTTAAATAAACAATTCTTTTGTAAAATGTTACTGCAAAGTTTGAATGAAATTTACGGGCGTTCTGGTGTTAAGAAATATCATCACGTTTAACAAACATTAATCTTATGATCCAATTACAAATTTTTTAAACAGTTAAAATTTACACAATTTATTTTTCTATAGATTGTAAGTAAATGTTACATTACCGTACATTTATTTTTAAGATTTCTTGAATTGTTTATTAACACTTTCCAAAATAGTTGAAAAGTGTACATGAATTCGGTTTGTCTGTCTGTCTGTCCGTGCTCTAACTCGCGTAAATATGCTCGTATCGTAATTGATATATGTTATTTAGGCTTACTGTGGCATGTTCGGTATTGAAAATGAAGTGTGTAGCACTTATAGTTTTTTTACAGGAACACACAAAAGAATTCCATTACATTGCGGTCTATAGGGAAAAATCATTTACGGTTTATTTTAATGATATTGCACAATTTCAAACATATTGAAATTGATATATATCACTGAGGTGCACTACAAGAGACTAATTATAGAATGTGGTGTGCATAGCACTTATAGTTCCTTTACAGAGATACTCAAAATAATTCCGTAGGATTACGGTCTATGAAGAGAAATCGTTTGCAGCTTATTTTAATAATGTTTCACTATTTCAAACATATTGAAATTCATATGTAGCACTAACGTGGATTACAAGAGGCTTACTATAGATATAGAATATTGTGTACATAGCTTTCATCGTTCATTGACAGGGACACACAAAAAAAATCGGTTAAAGTACTGCTAATTAATAATAATTGCTGGGAATGCTTTTTCAGTTGCTGAACGTGTTTATAAATTTAACTATTTTTTTGTCTATTAATTGGTGTGTATAAATTGTATACAGGACAGTACATTTCCGACATTAACCGTTAAATACCGTTAACCGACGTTAACCGAATAATATTAACCGTTGATCAATTCTAAATTATGACTACAATTTTCACTAACAATACGTTTTAGTACGCTGCACTGTTAACAATTTGTAGCAAACTGTCCAGTTATTTGACCGTTTTTGTAAAATATGTTTGCATAACCATAAATTAACTATATTCTGACCATAATATGGGGAATAATATGGTCAGAATAGAGCTAAATTACGGTTAAGAAACCGTTTAATATAAAAATGGTCATATGACTGGGCAGTTTGCTGCAAATTTTTAACAGCGTGAATTGAAATTCATAACAAAAGTAAAAACGAATTATCTAAAATTAATTTTTGAAAAGCATTTTGTATATTTATGATGCATATTTGGAAAATAATTTCTTAAGATTACGTTTTAGTTTATACAATTAAATAGTTACAATAGAACTATTAATTTTTAAATGAAAATAATATAGTGTTTGTAGCAGTGTTTATACCAGTAAAATCAGAAAATTTACAATAAAATTAGATTTATTTTCTCTCCTAACAATCGTAACGAGTTGCCACTCAGCTATGTTTTAAAACCAAAAGATTAAATCACGAATTCAAATATTAACATTAACAAAACTCATAAGTTTTACTATTATGAAATAATATTTTTCTATTATCAATCCTTCATCAATTCAAAATTATCAACAATTTTAAATTAACATTACGTTTTAGAAAGCCGAACTCACATCCTTATCAAGCAAACAAAAAAAAATTGAATAAAGTTGAATTTTAAAAAAGTAATTTATAAAGCATTTCTAGAAAACCGTTTCTAAAGTGGACATTTTAATCTATAAAGAATAACTTAATGCAGCTATTAATTTATGAATGAAAAAGCAAAACCAGCGTTCTCAATTTATAAAAGAGAACATTTTATCTATTATTGCACGGATTTTAAATTTAATTCCACTGCGTTTCATGTAAGAAAACACGACGACAAACGCATATTAATCACATTCGTTTAAAACACTCTCATTCTCTTTTAAAACATCTTCCATTAGCTCGTAACTTATCGAAACGTTTTATCATGTCCATTAATAAATCAATGGTTAGGATTACATTACCATTATAAATATCAGAAAAAAAATTATTTCTAGGATTTATTTGATGAGCATTTTTATTAAACTATTTAATTAAAGATTTCGATTCTATGAAACCATTTATTTGAAACTTGAAACTATTTCTCTGAGCGTACATTAGTGTTTTCTTTTAGATAAAATCTAACAGCGAAAGGTCATTATTTATACGACAACACAAATATCGTGTTTCAATAAGCACAGAGAAACAATTCAAGAAAATAGCTGAATTAATGATTTTTTCTCCTTTTTGTACATGAAATATATGTGTTATATGTAACTACGTTCACTCCATTACATTTTGCTAGATGTTTACACAGACAAATTCATTACAGTGTTACAATATTTAAAAAAAATTGAAATAAATAATGCTATTTGAAGACGCGTTCTTATTTTCTCTTCTCACATTATTGACGACTAGTATATAACCCCCGGCAAAAATGACAGATAGTTGATCTGCGCTGCATTTTTACAAGACTTCATACAAACAAACATCAATAAGATTTTATCATTGAAAGATATGTATTGTAGAAAAGTACATTTTAAAAATGACAAATAATTTCTACAAATACAAACGATGAGGATTTTTTTTCTAAATATTAAATTTTTGAAATAGTTCAACGATTGGACAAAACATTCAAATTAAATATTAAAAAATAATCCATGTGCGAAAGTTTTTGTAAAAAAGTGTTATGAATGAGTTTCTAAAGAGCTTGAATCACCAAATAGCTCATTTTTTGATTATATAAGCAAAATTAAATGGAAATTACTCGGTACTATTTATTCCTTATATTTTAATTACGTTTTATAAGAAAAATCATTTTATTTACGACTAGCTAACCCGCCCGGCGTTGCCCGGGCCCGAGATATTAATAATCTGTTCTATACGAATATGACTGAAACCTGTAAAACTATCGAAATCAAGTCAAATGAGTCAAATCCCGTCGTAGGCGGGCTCATAAAACCCAAAATCGGAAACCACATCCTGGCGATCGAAAGTGCAACTAAAATATTTAAGGCTATAGATATCAAGTTGAATGAGCCAAACCCCGTCGTAATCGGGCCCATAGAAGCAGAGATACTCCTATAGTTCCAACGCCAGAGGGCGCAGTCTGTTTTTGTAGAGGCCTTTTTAGAACACTCTACCCAACCAAATTTTCTAGTAGAATTTAAATTTAACCACAGGTAAACATTGCCAAAATAGCGGAAATCGCGAAAGTGGGTTACGTAAACGATCGGTTTCGAAAGGGTTAATGTAGATATTTTTTATAACTCAACGGTGCGTTTTGAAGAAAATGAACGTGTCTATGATCTGGAGTCTACTGTTTGTCCGTACTTGCATTTCCCGAGTCGATGCCGATTTTTAAATCTGGACCGAAAAACGAAAATTGCATGAGTGAGTTTTGGAAAGGATTTTTTTTTTTGGAGGGTTAAAATTAAAAATTTTCAAAACGGATACCAGATTTTAAAAAACAAAGGGATGTAGATTAGGCGCGGTATTTTTAGCTTTTCGTATCTTGTTTATAAACGCCAATTCGGATTTTTAAAGATTGGAGAAATAGTTAAAAAAGCGAAATTGACTTACGATAAAAAACGTTTTTGAAAGGGTTAACGTGATTTTTTTTAAACTAAAGGTTTCTGCCTAAACCCGATAGAAGCAAGATGTCTTTAGGTGTGTTTGCTTTTTGTTTGGTTATTTTAGAGAGCCGATGCCAGATTTTATATATCGCAGAAAATCGGAATTCGCAAAAGAGAGTCCTGCGCACGAATTTTTTTAAGGGTTAATATTCGTATTTTTCAAAAACAAATACAGATGTCGAAAACAGAATAAATGTAGATCTTGTCTGGTATTATTAGTTTTTTGTACCTTTGTCTGAATCGCCGATGCAAATTTTTAAAAATTGCCAAAATCGCAAAAATCGCGATACGGCATACAGAAAATATACTTTTTCGAAGGGTTAATTTTTGTATTTTTTAAAACCAAAGGTGGCTCTGAAAAGGGCAAAGTTACTTCTTTAATTTGGTGACCTTCGTTTTTCCGTATTTTTTGTATTCTTGTGGATGCAAGGCTCGGAAAATGAGAGAAAAAAAATGCATGAATTCGATGCTTTTTGATTATTTTTTTAAAGGGTTAAATGTAATTTTTTATTAAACCAACCATATCGTTTGAGACGTAAAAGTATGTTCTTTCAGAATATGTAGACGGTTTTTCCGTATTTTTAGCTGTTCGCCCATGGCAAATTTAGAAAAACGGGATGACTTGGGCTTTCTTTCTTCTATTCTCGAAGATACGGATATTGGTTTCTGAGCCTGCACGAGCTAGCTTCGGAAGAATGACTTTTTTATTTGTGATCTTTGATCAGTTTTTAATTAATAACTACTTTAATTTTCAAAATTTTAAAATTCTGAGGCTCAGGTACACCAGGAGAGGGTTTGGACTACCTAAATCTAAAATTTTTGGCTTCTAAGTGAGCTAGATTTTGCTAGCCATCGCCAACAGACACACACACACACACACACACAGAGCAAAACTTTATTTTATTAGTATAGATGGAAACAAAATTTCAAAACTTGTTTGTATTATCTGTAGGTAGATGGCGCCAAAATGTAAAAAAAGCGTAATATAATACTGGATCGATCATCGCAAAGCCTCCCTACGAAAGCTCTCACCGCTATTTCTGAAAAAAGTGTTTACAGAAAACATTGATTACAGAAATATTGATATAGGTGTTTTATATGAAAATATGCTGAACAGACATGATTTGAGGCAGAAGAAATTATCGTTAATTGTCATATGTTTGCATATGTTTTTCATTAAGCCTAATATGGCGTTTCGCTACGCTCGGGTTCGCCATGGAAGTAGGATGACATGGAAGTAGGTTCGCAACTACGACTCGGTTCGCTCTGGAATGATTACCTACAATAATATACTTTCCTACACTTGAATTTGTTGATAGGTGACTGCTAAAATAGTTTTTGAAGGTTTAAAAAAATTTAAATATTTAAAAGCTTTAATATGCTTTTACAAATATTGTAAGAGCAGAATCGGATGTGAAGCTTTCAAAGAGTCGTTCATTTGTGATTAATTTGAATTTGTGATGCTGAATGGCAACTGTTCGTTTGTTTATATCTGGGATTCCGATGTTTAATCTGGATTTTTAATTAAGAACGTAAAACATTATAATAGGATATGATATACATGTTTTATAGGAAAATATGCTGAACAGACATGATTTCAAGTAGAAGATATTATCATTTAGCTGCCATATGTTAGCATAGGTTTGTCATAAAGCCTAACATGGCGTTTAACTACGATCGATTCGCAGACCAGAGTGGTCGCGCCCGGAATGGTTACCAACACTTTCTTTCCTTCGGATTTTATTATAAGTAGATACAAATATCAGGTTAGTGAAATATATTTCATATCCCAGTGTGTATTATGAAAATACATACCATGCATTGTGATATTCGTACATGCCATTTCCAGTTGTTCATTATTCACAAATAGAGAGTTAATTTTTTCACAATGATGTCAGACAGACCATATGAATGGCAGTTTGAAACTCAATTATAAATGTAAATGATTGAGAGCGATGAGCTATTGCAGGAGATTTCATATGCAAGGACAACTTGGAATCGACGATGTGGAATCTAATGTAAAAGTAAATGATTAAATGAAAAAGTATATGGTTCAGTTTATAAATTCTTCATAATCGCAATACTAATACATAGGTAATATTTCAAAGCATATTTATCAAAAATATACATGTGCGTTATTTTTCAATAATTTATATCTCCCCAACGCTTTTAGAGAACTATCTGATTCAACCCACGCTTCCCGCGTTCCAGATTATTATTCCCGGTGAACAACAACAACAAAAAATTATAATATAAAACTCTAATGCATTCTGTTATTTGTAACATACTTTTATAGATTACCTAGTAACAACACCAAAAAGCAATTTTATATGAAAATATCAATTATTTATTCAAATAAAGTTTTGAAAAGTACTTAAAACGGAACGTGCCTAGTCAAACCTTTCTTATACGTCGCATGTCTAAAATAGGGGCTAAAAGCCAAATATATAAATAATTACAGTATCTTTTTTATCCTGATTATTTCAGTATTAATTTGGTTATATAGCAGTTAAACTTGTGTTTTATATGTTTATTTCTCTGTTAGGTTTTAAATTCGTTATGGAATATTAGCTGAAAATAAATTCTGAACTATTTACATTGTTTTAATTGTAAACGTGTTAATCTTTCGTAATCGGGCTTCACGCGATATTGATCATGTTAATCATGCTCGAAAAATATTTTATTAACACCATAAAAAATCTGTAAAATGAAATAGAGAAAAAACGATGTATCCAAAAGTAATTTTTTTCCCCTATTCAGCCGTGTAAAAATTGAAATTTTACGATGGTCAAAAGTTAAAAAAATTGCAATAAAAGCTAAAATTATAGCTCTTGCCTTTGCCACCGTCAGTATGACGTCAATGTGTGTTACTGGTGGATATGTTTTGCTTTCTAATATAGATATATAGACACACTTTGGACACTGGAGACAAACAGTTATTGATTAGCAAAAAATATTCTTTGAGTTATATCTAAATGACCGGTATGTACTTTTAACACTGAGTGTTCATTTTTCAATACTTTATATCTCACCAAAATATTCAAAATTGATCAACACTCATGCTTGAACTTTTATTTTGCATGCGGAACGTAAACATACAATAAAATTATGGTCTTGCTATTGAAATTTTAAAAGTGCCTGCGTTTTACATATATATGCAACAGATATACTTTAGAAAATAACAGGGCAGCATACGCGGTAAAAATAAGACAAATGTTTCTTAATCTAGGAAAATACAATGTAACCACGAGCGAAGCCATCCAGTGACCTTTTCCAAGTTACCCACGCTTCCGAAAAGCGTTCTTTATCTTCAGAAATGTCAGAAACCAATATATTTTCGAAATGTACAGAAGCACTTACAAAAACATTTTTTTTTTTTTTTTTTTGCTGCCATGGATTTTCGGAAACGTTTCCGAGTAGTTCCTCAACACGGACCATAGGTTTTTCAGATACTATTAATTTTGAAGTAAATATTTTTAGGTTAAAAATACATGTTACTGACAAACATTAACATTAAAATTAATATTATGTTGTTACTCATGTATGCATAATTTCAATTACGCAGATGAAAACGTTTATTTGAGAATTGACAGTATCCAAAAAACTCCTATTTCGGCTTCAGAGAACTGATTAATGCACTCTAAAAAAGACTCGGAAACGTTTAGAAAATGAGTGGCAGCAAAATAAACTTTCTTTTTATAAATGCTTATTATATCTCAAAACTATATTGGTTTCTGATATTTCTAAATATACAAAACATTTTTCGGAATCATGTGTAACTTGGAAGAAATTATTGTATATTTTCATTCGTGGTTATATTATATTTTCATTGATTTAGAAACATTTGTCTATTTTACAGCGTAGGAGTGGAGAACAAAAATACAATATTTATATTTTTACTAGCTGTTTAACCCGTTCTACGCACGAGAGTTCATGAATTTCATTCTAAAACCAAAATTAAAAATAAAATGAGTACCACCAAACTAAAGTTTATGAATATAAAAATTTGTTATTCTCTATTAAAAATCAGTATTTGCACAACCAAAAATGTGTAGTAAGAAGTAGTAGTACATAAAAAATTCACATCAAATAGACATAATAATAATCGAATATGAAACGAAAATTAGCATAAAAACGCAATGACAACAAACAACTTTAACATATCTAAATAAGAATTCCCTTGTTGAAGTGTTGAGTTGTTCAATAACTATTCGATTAAAAAATATATTTTTCTACAACTGTGCAATTTTTTTAATGAAATTTAATTTATCATGTTGCTATGGCAGCAGGCGATAAAACTATATTTTTGGAATAAGGGAATAAATAGAATAAAAAGTTTTGTCGATGCTTGTGATCAAATGTTTTTTTTAATGTAATAATTAAGCGCAATTAAATAATCTCTAATCATTTTCATGCGAGGTAAAAGAATTATCGTAATACCCGCAACAGCTTCTTAGTATTGCAACGTGGTATACGTGATATGTATATCTCACATTGCAATAAACATTTAGAACTGGTTAGAACTCGCGCGATTAGAGGTTGAACATAAAAAGGGCAAAAATTCGTCAATAACATTAAAAAAAATGTATTTAAAATTTTCGAATCTTTTGCCCCAATCGTTCATAGGCCCCCTACCAGCAACACGTGTGCCAAATTTTGTAGCCCTGCGCCCTGTGGTTTCCGAGTTTTTGAGGTTACATAGATAGATACGCGCACGGATTTTAATAGCAATTGACTAGCTGTTTAACCCGTTCTACGCACGGGAATCCGTGAATTTCATTCTAAAACCAAAATAAAAATAAAAATAACAACAACTTTAAAATATCTAAATATAAAATATGAATTCCCCTGTTAAGGTGTTCAGTTGTTCAATTATTCGATTTAGAAAAATATTTTTCTACTACTGTGCATTTTTTTAATGAAATTTAATTTATCATGAAGCCATGGCAGCAGACGATAAAACGATATCTTTGGAATGAGGGAATAAATAAACGTTTGTTAATGTTTGTGATAAAATGTTTTTCTTTAATTTTTAAACAAAGGTAATAATTAAGTGCAGTTAAATAATCTCTAATTTGCATGCGAGGTAAAATAATTATCGTAATACCCGCTACAGCTTCTTAGTATTGCAGCGTGGCGTACGTAAGATGCATAACTCACATTGCAGTAAACATTTAGAACTGGTTAGAACTCTCGCGATTACGGGTTAAACATAAAAAAGAAAACAATTCGTCAAAAACATACAAAAATCTATTTAAAATTTTCGAATTTTTTGCCCCAATCGCTCATGGGCCCCCTATCAGCAACCCGTGTGTCAAATTTCGTAGCTCTGTGCCCTGTGGTTTTCGAGTTTTTGAAGTTACATAGATACGTGCACGTATTTTAATAGGGTAGATACGCGCACGGATCACAAGTGCTCAACAACAAATCACTAACTTTGACTGTTGGTATGTATCAACTGAATACGGGCTCTATACCATTTTATTAGGAACATAAATTTAATTTTTACGAAAACTGTTATTCTAAAATCTATAAAAAGCTTGCTGTTTAAACCGTTCTACGCACCGGAGTTCATGAATTTAATTCTAAAACTAAAATTAAAAGTAAAAATCAGTACAACCAAACTAAAGTTTATGAATATGGAAATTTTTTATGAAACATAAATTGAGCATAATTTGTTGTTTGAACATAAATTTAATTTTTACGAAAACTGTTATTCTAAAATAGCGGTATTATCTATATAAAACAGCTATAAATTGTTACGGGTGAAGCTAAAAATATTAAATTTGTTAAATGTGATTAGTTCTGTTGAAATCAGAACAGTTGATATGGATTTATTAATAAGGAGTGTCAATTAATGAAAAAGCCGCCACCAGGTGGCGCGCGGTCAAGCAAATTAAATGTGATATTTAATAAAAAGTCGTCTACCCCCACTCCTCCCTATCCCCGCAAATTTAACAAATAATCTGTTAAATAAAGTTTCCTGTATTAATAATGTGTATCATACTAATATATGTCATGTTAAAAACCCTTAAACCCAGCTTATTATCATTCATTAAGTCGATAAAATCCTTTAAAATTAAGTTTTTAGCTTTTGGCAACGGTTAATCATTAAGTTGATTCTCTACATGTCATATAATCTCTGATCCATCGATTTTAAACACTCGAGTCGCAATTGCAATTATATTCCTAATATTGATTTATTTAATGACTTCCCCGGAGATGTTATGCAACCAACCAACCGAAGATAAAAAAGCGCATTTTTGATGAGATCTCTTTGTGATGGATTTTAATTAATAATTAATCTATCAAAAATCTATTTAAAATTTTCGAATTTTTTGCCCTAATCGTTCATCGGTTCCATACCAGCAACTCGTGTTCCAAATTTTGTAACCCTACGCCCTGCGGTTTTCGAGTTTTTGAGGTTACATAGATACGCAAACGGTTTTTAATAGTATAGATTGCCAAAATTAAAATTATGAGGATAGTTTGTCGTCAGCATTTTTCTCTGACGTGCTTCTAGTTCCTTTGGTCAAGCCAAAAACAGCAATGCACCGAATAATTCAATAAGAAACTGGAAAACAGAGCTACATGCATCGATAATATGCAGATTGGACATTAATCGTGATATGAAATGAGAGAATTACTACTGCCTATTACACACTGCTGCTTATTTTTTTAAGCAGAGGCAAGAAAAATAAAAATAAATTATGTTATTTACAATGATATTCAATTAACAAAAAATCAAATGCATTTTCAGGAAATACTGAATAAAATATTTATGTTCTGTAACTTCCTTTTTAAACGGAACATTAGTGGAATTTCTCAGTTGATTAATAATAAAATCCGCTGACAAATTCTACAATTTAGCTTCAAATAACAGCTTAACAAATTAAGAATTTTAGATTTCATTTCACTCAAATGAATACCGCCAGTTTTGTCCTAGGCGAGGATTATTGTTCCGTTCGTCTATAAAAATAATATGTGCATGAAATAATATTTCATATTACTCTTATATTTTGTATACTCGTTCTAGTGTGTTATGCTGTAATCAATCATTTCTTCAAAAGCAAAGAACAGGAAACAGTATACAATAGAACACTTATACCCTCGTTTGTTTTAAATGCTGCATGTTTAATACATCATTTTGACAGTGGTTGTTTAGTTTCGTACAAGACAAAGCAACCGTGAACGCCTAACCATAAACTTTGCAAATAAACATTTTAGTACATTACATTCATCATCTATTAAATTATTTATCTGACTTACCTATTGCTGAAAATGGTTATGCTGAATCTTCAGTCATTCTAGGTTTAGAAGCAATCAAATTAACGTGGCTAGACATTGTAAACGTCGTTTTCTATCAAAATGAATTTTGTGTTCACCAGTTAACTAGAAAAGGTTTGTTTTGGTGTAATTAAATAAATCCCGTGTTGCTCAAAGTGTTTCAAAATTTTCAACAGTAATCATTCAAATAAATATTACAAAACATAACTTTTTCGAAGTCATCAAATACAATCCAAGCATACACATCTGAAAATTTAAATAAATTTTGCTATATTGAATGTTATAAACAAAATTTAGTGCGGATTATCTAAATATATATCTATATTTTGATAATCTTATTGGAAATTTTGAATATACAGGGTGTATTATGAGTTCTACCGAAAAAATTAGAGAAGAAATATTGCATGTTTAGAACAACTGTTTTTCTATGGAATTGAAGTATAATACTATTCTAAACGAGACTGGGATATGTAAATTACATTTTAAACATTTGAAATGATGAGCATAAAATGTATAAAAAATATTTTTAAAATATATACTTCTCATATCTTTATTTTTCTCAAATATTAGATATCAATGTTAAGATTTATAGATATTTCGGCAATCTGAAATCTATTTTTAAATAATTATGAAAAAGATTACATATAACAGCATGCAAAAAACAATATATATATATATATGACAAACATCCTTCTATATTAAAAAACAGTAATCTGGAACTGAGCCAAAAACGATTTAGACCAATCAAATTCTGCGTAGATATTCCGGGTTAGTCTCATCGCTTTTTTACTAGGGACTTTTTTGCGGAGCTATTACTTTTTTTCTAGCCATCCTACGGATTCGAAAATCATACCACCAGACGCGAAATATAACAAGCTTTCAGAAATTTAAAACATTATCACGATCGGACAATAAAAACACAAAAAATACTTAAACATCGAGTAAAAAATCTTTTATTGAAAAAGTCATTTTTTTATATTGTTGCCAATTTCTAAATAAGCGCAAAGGATTATGTTTTATCTCAAATAAAAAATGTATTCGCGCGAGACTATTCAAAACAATAATGAAAGTTTAAAATAATAATTAAATGATAACGTGTTGAAAGCAGGAAATAAAGAAAATTACGTCATAAAAATTGTGTTTACACATGAATATTAAAAATAAAAAAGATGAATTAAATGAAAAAGCATTATAACCTGATTACAGAAGATAGTCGCTGTTCGTGATATCATCATCATTATTTTTTTAAAACAGGATACATTACCAGGTTTTAAGAGGCTGTGAAATCAGAACGGGGGTTGGTGAGCGTAGCGAGCAGGGGGCAGAGACCCCTAGTTGTTTACAAAAACAATTTTGCTCGATCGTCCTTTAAAAACTTTGAAATATTTATTTATTTCCCACAAATGTGATAACTGAGCACTCAGCAAAACTCAACTTTTTTCTTAATTTGTATTCTATTTTGGCAAAATAATTGAATAAAACTCAATATAAAAGAAAACAAGTTGGAAATTGTACTTCAAACGTTACTAACGAGGTGCGTTCGTACGCACGTTTTAGAATTAAATTCATGATATCCCGTGAGTAGAACGGGTTAAACAGCTAGTTAAGTATATATTTTATGACACTGTTCATACAAATATCTTAACTAGTTATATAAATATTCAGATATATATGTATCAGCTAGTTATATAAATATTCAGATCTTGATGATTTTTAATTCTGTGAAATGAATTATATCGTCTGCAGATTAATTTCTGTAATAAAATAAGTATCTCGGTCGCTTGACGATTTAACATCCATCGGAAGCTCCTCTAACAAGAAAGCACCGATTTAAAAAAAAAAAATCAAATTTCTTAATAAATATTTTTATTAATATCTCCTAAAGTTTTGATTCGATTTTAATAAAATTTGAAATGTCTCGACAAAATTCTGCAAAGATAATATATTTTAAATTGCAAACCATTTGGTTGGGTAGGTTTTGCGTTGTTATATGCGGACAGACAGACAGACGGACGGACAGACGGACGGACAGACAGACAGACAGACAGATGGACGGACAGACGGACGGACCAAGCGACGACTTTAGGTGCTACGTATTTATATAATTACGAACGCACCTAATGAGTATTTATTTTGTATGTTGTATTAGGCTAAGAATCAAAATTTGAGCATTTTGATTAGAATGATTTAACCTTCTAAATATATTTAGTAGTAAAATTTTGCATGGAAACATTTTAGGTAGCTACACTGCAAAAAAATGTGTTGATTTTACAGTATAATACTGGCATCCCAGCTTCCAGTATTATACCGTAAAATGAACAGTAATGAACAGTAAAATAAGCAATAATACGCTACCGCGCATGCGGTAGCGTATTACTGCTTATTCCTACAAATTCTGCCAGTCATACAGAATTCAATTTCTACGAAGGTGAAAGAAAATAATTAAAATATCTAAGTAATTGAGGAACCCATATTACAATCTGCGTACTTATTAGATGTATAGAGGTATAAATAACATAATTCCAAAACATTACAAAAAAAAAAAAAAAAAAAAAAAAAAAGGTGATCGTTGATCTGCCATAACCTTAAAAATTTTAAATCTGGCATGACAGATTTATGATTCCATGAACCTGACGCCATATTTTAGCCTATCATCAGAATTCGGATTCGAGATTTATCAATCGATGCGTTTCTGTTCTAACCGTCCATGGATCAGTCACGATATTCTCTGACCCATGCAAAACGCTGAGTGTGGTAGCCTGCATTGAATCATGGTATTATGACTCGTCTTTTGTTCCTACAGCCCATTTGCTGGAGCGAGTGCTGCACAACCTATCTACTGACATGTCATCAAATTATGAACTTTAGAACTTTTGCTGGACATTAGACAGTACTTAATCCAAAATATATTTCAAGCTAAATATTTCAACCCAATATTAATTAGCAAATATAGAACTTATTGTATTAAAATATGTCTATAAAACCTGTTGGAATTTTTAAATTGCACATATAGTCATTTATCCAATAATCAAAGTGTTTGCCCTCAAAACGTTTATTGCACTATATAAAATTTGTTAGAACTATATTAAAATATTATGAATGTGGTCATTTTTCAACCAGTACTCAAAGAGAAATTTATATCATATTCATACTTATTATAGGTTGTAATCAAAAATTTATATATTTATCATATTCTGTTCTGTTAGCATTTAAGACTGTAGAGTCATTTATTTAATTTGCACTCAAAGAGAAATTATTATGTATATACTTAAATTAATTTTGTTTGCATTTTAGTACTCAAAGAGCTACATACTATTTCATATCTATACTGCTTGTATCTGAATTTATAGATGAGGTTCCTATATACAATAAATTAACTAATAATTTAACATATACTTAAAATGTCAGTACTTCAATAATTTATATATAGATAAAGCATATTATTCTTACATAAAATATTAATGGCATTCCATCTGTTGCTTCTGGAAAAAAAATGTTTATTCTGTTATGACTCGTTTAATATTTTATTTTTCAAATATTTTCACCCAAAGTTTAATTGTTATCTCAAATTTCATTGCTTACTTGTACTAAAAAAATATATTTATTTTGTAATTTCATCTAAGACTAATGAAATGTCATATCTCGGGCTTTTACAAAGCCTAGAGGTATAATAATTTCAGCATGTTCGCATGAGGGCTGCTTTGTCAACTATGTATTTTTTTTTTAAATAAACTTGCCAAGCAGGGCTTGCAGAGGCTAAAAGCCATATGGTAGGCATCCCTGCTTGGTTGAATCTGAATCTGAATCTATCTCTATAGTCCTCTGATTGGATTAAATATGGTCACATGAGCTTTGTTGGGACTATCTGCATACGATGCACCTGAATCTTAAAAGTTCAAGTTTTTGCAAATTTGTCTACATTTGTAGTTTTCGAATTACTACTCCTTTTTCCGCTATCATTGTATTTTTGTTCTAATACTGACACTGTGCAACGAGAAAACCACATTGTTGAGCCCTTTCCGAAATTGAATGACCCATGCGATGAAGTTCATGTCTTATTTTTATTCTTTAATTTATCTTTTCCTTTTTAACAATCTCACTGACAATCCTGTGTTAATACGTTTACTAAGCTGCAGGTTTCACTGCAATACAAGCATTCTTTAAATTAATATGATTCTGCATATATAATGCAGTTTTAATACATTGATACCCTCAAGGTTTATATTCATATGTATAATATGGTTTTTTATATAATTTTGGAACAATCACATTTTTTCAGCATTTAAATTAAAATACAGAGAAAATAACATTACAATTTAGCCTTTTGCTGGACAGTCCGAGGGTTTTAACATAATATCCTTCTACTCTTGTTATTTAATTTCCTATCCAATAGTAAACAATTGTTTTTAATTGCCCCCCCCCCATCAGTTATAATTAAAAAAATAAAGATAAAAATAGAAAATAGAGAAAATGAAAACTAACTGTTAATATTTTCCATTCTTTTATTTCATTTAAAATCTGTAACTATCATGTGCATTTATCATTTTTTTTCTATTAAATATGTTTTACCAAATTAGCATTTAAATTCCCTAACCATGAAATTTTAAATTATATTTCATATAAAAATACCCTGTTCAGATAAGTGATTATTTGCTGGCTACTTGGCGCGATATATTACAGCAACCCTACGGATAACACCCTCTTTCTGTAAGAATCTAGTTCAGTTATTGTTTAATTTTCATAGTCTGAATATGTGTGTGCCTATTTTTCGCAGTGATCCAACAGCCACGCATCAGCGAGGCAATTGTCAATACTAAATTTAATTAGTATTAGTGGCGTGGAAAGCTGATGTGTGTGATCCATTTACATTGCATGAGATCTTTCCATTTTTTGATGGAAAAAGAAATCCAATATTATTGTACATTTGGAAAACATTTATAACATTAATGTTATTACATACTAAATATCAAATAAAAAATCATATTTACAATGTAAATTAAATAAAAAATTGCGAAAATTACATTTTTTAATTAAAATAAATACTTTAGAAGAAAAAATTATGTCATTTTTACCAGATAAACCAGTTTACTTTTATCATCCTTATGAAAAGATTTAACCTCCATCTTTAAAAAATAACTAATTGAGTGTAGTAATGTCATTGTCTCTAAATGTGACGACTCATAAATGTGAAAAATGCCCTTGTACCTAAAATCTTAACAAAATAATTTTATGTAAATGCTGTTTAATGAAACATAAGAAATTGCGGGAGCAGATCGCGAAGCATTTAACTGCATTTAAAGGAA
Organism: Maratus michaelseni; assembly: GCA_963931845.1. Taxonomy (NCBI): domain Eukaryota; kingdom Metazoa; phylum Arthropoda; class Arachnida; order Araneae; family Salticidae; genus Maratus; species Maratus michaelseni. Next base: position 306,432,314 of record OZ007588.1, read on the forward strand.
TTCCCATTACAATACACATCGCTTAATATGAAGCGCCTCCCTAACTCCTTAAATGCGGCACATAATACTGAAATAGGGATCAGGATTTTGGTTTTTTTTAATTTGGCAGATCAAATAACACTACCGACGTCAAGACCTCGAACGTCTGTTTCATCTACCTGAAGTGAAAACCGGAAAATGTGACACATTTTCAAACTAGAGATGTTCTAGAATATTCTACTCATTTTGATGAATGACTTTTTCAGCTATCTATTAGCGACGAATTGGATCATCCAAATGCATACAGGATTTTTGGAGATTAACTGAGAAACGTTATGTGGTATTTTTAAATGTTGTATTAAAATGATGTTTAAAACAGAAATTCTGATTCAAAACTATGATAAAAACTCTGATATAAACGATGTTGAATTAATAAAATATTAATTACCATTATTACCAATTATATACCAATTATTAATTATTCCAAAACTTTCATGCATTAATGTTTTTCTTTGGCTTGAAATATGTGTTTCGCAAGATCAAAATACCAAAATAAATGTCCAAAATTTTTAATCCAAAATTTGATGTAATAATAACGGCGTATATTTAATAAAAAAATATAGATATAGTATCGCTGGATTATTCAATACCCTTATATGATTGAAGCTCTAAAAAGGCTTATTTAGATTGAAATCACTTAAATTTAAATGGTCTTAAAAACTCTCGCATTTTCCCATTCAGTCGATGTGCTGTTTCCCCATCATCTTTGTATCACAAGTGCTGAAGCGCTTTAAAAAAAATTATAAATATAGAAATGTGGATAAAAAGAATTAAATTACAAGAATTAAAGTAAAAGAATAATTAAACGAATTAAATTAATCGAGACATACCCACCAATAACATGGCTTGTTAGAATTTAGCTAATAAGGATGATTTGTGCATTGACACATTTTCTGACATCAAATCGAATTTTTACCAACGATTTTCATGTTAATGAATCAGCTATTAATGATGCTAAAGAGGACAACAATTCTCCTGATTTTACGTTAACTGTACGATTTTAAATGTGTCTCTTCCCGCTAGATGGCAGTACTATGAAAGAACAATTTAAAAAGACTGTTTGAACTGAAATTGTTACGTCATAAAATGACTAAAAACATTTTCAAAAACTTTATCAAATTTCCAAAACTTTATTATTATTGTTCTTTAAAAATTCTATCATATTTTTCTGTTATATATTTGTATTAATTTTCTTTAATTTATTTTATTAGATTTTTGTGAATTCTTCGAGTCTGTGATGCGGAGCTACTTTGTTAGAGTTTGTTCTGTTTTTGATTCTGAATGTTGACAGAGTGTTGTAAATTCTATTCTAATTCAAGTCTTATTCTCGTTTATTAAAATATGTGACAAAGATGAACATCTCGAATTTCATTAGCTTCAATTTTATTATTGGAATCAAGTAATTCTTATAACTTAGAAGCTACTATTTTTTATTATTCAACGAATATTCTTAAAATACTAGAATAAAAATTCTAGTTTTGATTTAATAAATATTGAAGTCTACGAAAAAGAGTATTAAACCAATCGGCTGATATTGAAAACATGGAATCTGGGCATGACACAAATCTCAAGGTACGTAGATATTCTTTTTATTTATTTTTTAGTTATAAAATCTCAACTGTGCTAATTCTTGGATCTAATATTCTACATTAACGATGATTTAATATTGATAGATAATGAGGACTTGGCAACTACTGCTGACTATTCTGCAAGCACAAATTTTCAAATTGAGCACCATGACGGTAGTAATACAACTTCTGTAATAAGGTGCGATGTGTTTTCCCAAATGAATTTAACATTGGACAGAAATATAAGTCATGTTCATGAAGTTTTTGCAAACTATGAATGTATAATGAACAGAGGAAAGTATATTCAACTTAATAAATTATATCCAATTTTTGGAGTATCATACTTGAGAATTTTTCAATAATCTTCAATAATATTTTCAAAAATATTTTCGCTCTGTTGGAAAAATTCTCAACTATGATAAAACAAACAATTGGATATAATTTATATAGTTGAATATACTTTCCTCTGTTCATTATGACCTAATTACATCGTATACTGGAGTTTCTGTGCTATTTTCAGTTTCATCATGTAAAATGCTATAGTTATAGCTCGGATGAATTAAATTAGCGCTGCAGTTCGCAGCCTTGTCCAACAAATAAGAGTGAAATATGCCAGCCAGGATATCGTAGGGATAGCTCAGTGGGTAGAGCGTTCGTACGGCAAAACAAAGTACCCAAGCTCGAGTCCTCGACCCGGCATATTTTCGCTCTGTTGGAAAAAATCTCAACTATTATACTCCAACCATTGGGAATGAATGTATATATTTTAAAAAACAAATAACGAGTAAAAACACGTCGCATTTTATTCAAAAACAGACTAGAGTGCTAAAAGAATCACACTTACAAATATCTCTTCCTGAAGCTAATCCATCTCAAGGTACTAATAACATAATCCATAAGAATCATGTTTTTAAAAATAAAACATGTGTCACCAACAAATCAAAATCCAGCCAAAAAGTGTAAAACAGTTGTATTAAACTTTCAGAATGGTTAAAAACTGAAGCATAAATGAAAAAAAGATGACAGTGAAGTTAAAGAGCAAAATCAAAGACAAAAATTCAATTTAGCAAAAAACTCGAAGCCAGTCGCTAAAACAAGCTGAAAGTAAAGGTAAAGAAGATATGACGAAACCTAAACCTCAAAATTATCTAGATCCATATTTTCCAAAAAACAAAAAGAAAAAATTGAGGCCTTCACGGAAAATGAAAAGCAAAAATTAGCTATAGAGAAACTGAAAAACAAAATATTTGCTTAAAATATGCAGTATTAAACACTGCTTTGGTAAAATTTAAGTTGTATTAGTCATTCATTAGTAACTTCTTCTTTTATACATGGTCAAAGGTAAAAGTGTTTAAGATATGGATGATGAAGAATTCAATATTTAATGAAGATATATTTAGTATGATGTATCTTAAAGCTATATTTTTATTATTTAAGTTAATTAAAGTATTATTATATTACGTAGTTCAATAATAAGTGTTTATAAAGTGTCAATAATAAGTGTTTATAAAGTATTTCAAAAGTTGATAGAAGTTAAATGATTATTTTAAGATGAACGGGCATGTCATAAAATGCTTTGTCGGACCTTTAGGTATTTTGAATGTCTCATTTAGGTTTTAACTACTATATATGCGACAAAAATGACTTAAATAGGACAATCATATATTGTTTGCTTAGATTACAGATAACGATTCAATTTCTACAAAACAAGTTAGTTTTATATTAAAAGCTTAGTATTTAATCATTTTCTGCTTAATAAAACACATGTTTATTTTTAAAAATACCAAATATACCCTAAATGTGAAAAACTGTAGAAAATCGCATCTCATTTAAGCATAATGAAACAATAAATGTCTACCTAAATCCGAGAGATTTAAATCTTCCTCCATGATTGATCGCTTTAAAAATATACAACGTAGTACTTTCTAAATGTCATCATGTCGACAGACGATATTTGATTCCGTAGAATATATTGATTCCTAAATCTGGAATATGTGCAAATATGTTTCGTTTTCGAATTTTCTTTAAAAATTTAATTTAATCAAGTTTTTTATCACCATCTATTCAAATTCAGATTAATTTACTATCTTTTTATTTTTAAGGAGAAAATTACGCCAATAAAAATATAATATTCCGTTTTATTTTCCCTTTTACGGATTTTAATCACAAAAATAAAATAATTTTGTCGCCATCTTTAGAGAAACGTCGTTAAAAGTTACAAAAATTTAATATCTCAGAAACTAATTCACATTTTAAAATTCTAAGAGCTTATATATCTTCGCATTCTTTCTCATAACTGGGGTTTCATTTTCTAATAAAGAAAGTCTCTAAAAGCGCATACTCAAAAACGATTGAAAAAGTTACAGAATATTCTTGTCATGAGAATTTATATGTTTATACAAAAAAAAAAAAAAAAAAAAAAAAAAAATCCTGCGGGAACTCGATATAGCGTCGTAAAAAAAAAAAAAAAAAAAAAAAAAAAATGAAAATTTCGTTTTATTTTTGGCGATTTATCTTCGGTTGGTGACGAAATGACATTTCCAAAAATACGCTTTTATTATGAATACTAGCAGACTATGCTCGCTGCACTGGTTCAGTTTTTCCAAAAGAACCTTGAATCAAACGAAATATATCGGTGAATTTAATCTTGTATTTTAAAGTATTCTGTACCTTTACATGGAATATCCTAAAATAACATAAAAACGGACACTTATTTCACTAAGTTATGTTTTTTTAATACGGTTTATTATTACGTTTACAATTTATTACCTACCGTTTCCATTGATTTATATGTTTTATAGCTACATTTTTTAATAACGTGAATTAACCTAACATATTATTCACAACTAAAGAAAAATGGCGCATCTAGTATTTGTCAAGAATTAAATAAAAATCATGCACTCGTGACATCATAATTCACTTTTATATTTTAACAGAATAATACGGTTACTATAATTTGTGACTCGTGCTGACACATTGCTGTTATTATTATTTTTTTACGCGTGAAGTTTTTGCTATAAAGTTTCACTCCATTGTGAAATTTGGTAATTTTTGAAATTCAATATTTGAAAAACGGGATAATCAGTGGATTTGAAATTTATATCAAGAAAAATAATTTTTTTTACCTTTCTAACGCAGTTTGTCTAACAATTTTCTGACAAATACTTTTCGAGTTATTAATTTTTTCAGTAACTTCAAATGTTTCATTTTCCGAGATTAATCTGTGGCAACGATTTGCGAAAATCCCAGTCGTCAGCTTCGCATACCTTTTTATTAAAGAGGATTCTTTAAGGGAAAACTTTTTCTACTTTTCATACTGAACTTATTCAAGTAAGCTTAATAAATACAATTTCATAACTACAATTTTGTCATATACGCTTATCTGTACATATAATGAAAATTAACGAACGTATTATATGGTTTAGAATAAAATTTAAATTGATTAAAATTGTTTCAAGTTAAAAATTAAGGTCCCATTCTGAGCACTTTCAATTCGACTTCGATATTATTAGTGTCGGAGACTGAAGAAAACAGTATAGTTGCCAGGAGAACAACGACTTGTTCAATTTCAGAATATATAACGGCTGCGTTTTTAATCAGTCAGTTACTTTTAAAATATACTTAATACTTATCTAGCCAATGAAACCGTATAAAATTAAATAACTGTAGCAACATGCAATTTATATATATTATATAAGCTTATATAAATAACAATAAAGTATCTCATCGTTTAAGTTTAAATTCATTTATTATAGTTCATTTAAACACTCATTTAACAAGCGATTTCCAAATGCATCAAATACCCTCGCATTTGGCGAGCAAAAAGTGTTGCTCGAAAATCGTTTCTGTTTGCGCCAAATACTCGAACGTATTTCATTTTTAACAGATTTTCTACTGGAATTCCGCAGCTAAATTTGACTGATCTTTTATAACGTACATCAGTGTAGATAGAGGCACTCTAACCTCGAGATTGGTTGCACATGCATTGGAATTTGACCATGTGCCTGATTTTCAGAACGCGCAAATTGCCTGTTCAAAATGTTGCGTGTACAGCAGTCGTATCTTCCTGGAGGGTTGGATGCCGGTTTTATCTGAATCTCCAATTAACGAGGCTGCACAGATTCCAGCAGAATACAATGTTTTAACTAAACTGTGACTTTAACTATTTTTCTTGTTTTGGTTCTGGTGGCTTTGCAGTTGTGTTCGAAGTTCTGATGAGGTGTACGAAAGTGTACGAAACGTCTATTTGATAATTTTAATTGTTTTTATGTATTTTTAACATTAAAGTCTGTAGTTGAATATTATTTTAATGAATGTACATCAGTAGTTTTATTAGTATTTTTTTTCTAAATATCTTGGGTATGCTCTTTAATGAGACCTTTATATAATAATATTTTAATGTAATAGATTCTACGCCTTATTTAATGACAGAATTTCTGAGTTTTAATAGAGCGTAAAATGTTTTTAAATTTTAGTGATAATAATTGGCCCTCTGGTGCGCAGCTGTTCCATGCACTGGTTTCACGATTCTTCCAGAAGCATTTTGTAACAAATTTTTGAATTAAAAAAATCATTGGTGCAGATTTTTTTAAATTCACGTAAGATATCAATTAAAATATTGCATATTTTTTGTGTTTACTTTAAAATAATATTTCATTCCTTAGAGACTTATCGGTGACAGTTTTTTTAAAAATAAGTTTATTTTTCTCTTAACAATATCAGTCGATAATGCTTTACAAGTAAATATTATATTATGTACAATTAAATTCAAAGGGATTTTTATGACCAATCTATCAAACCTATTATTTTCAACATGCCGATACCTGTTTATAAATACACCAGGCATGCATGATTCTCTATCAATATTATCATTTGTCATAATTTGAAAAAATTTTGAAGTGGATAAACTGTTGTAATATTATAAGTAGGCAAATATGTTTCAAAATGTGTATTTAAAGATCATATGTGAAATATGTATAAAATTTCAAATATTTCTTTTTTTTTTGTATTATTTTTTCTGAATACATCTAAGGTACGATTTTAAGAATATTAATTCAAAGTTATATACTTCAATAATGTAAAGTAACTAGATGAACAACAATATCGTTATTATTAAATATGTTTTTAAGTCATTTTCATGGTTAAACCTCGATAATGATTTCCACTATCACATAAAAAAATGGAGCTTCAATAGCTAACCGTTGCTATTTATTCTATATACTTTCAATATACAGGGTGATTATAAAAAAAACTATCCCGATATATGAGCACCTAACTGTCATACCGTTCGAAGATAGTGGATGAAATTCTGGCCTAAAGTATTTTTAGGTATGCGCTCAAGAATCATGTGAAAAACAACAGTTAAATTCTAACAATTACGGTTACAGTGACAAAATTTAAAAAATTTCAAATGGCAACACCTATTTTTTTTTTTATTGGAATGTGATCTTCACAGTGAAAAACCATAAACAGCGTTGGAACGGTACCTGTAGCACGAAAATTGCCGGCGCTAGACAGACTAAGAAGAAAAGTGAAAACAACCAATAAAGGACAGAGAAGCAACAGAAAGTAAAACATTTATTGTTCAGTGCTATCCACCATCTGCCCCATGTAAAGTGTCGTCGTGTGTGAAATGGAAAATGTATGAAACACAATAAAATGTTTTGTTTTCTGTTGCTTCTCTGTCCTTATTGGTTGTTTTCACTATTCTTCTTAGTCTGTCTAGCGCCGTCGATTTTCGTACCACAGGTACCGTTCCAACGCTTTTTATGGTTTTTCACTATGAAGATCAAATTCCAATAAATAAAAAAAAAATAGGTGTTGCCATTTGAAATTTTCGAAATTTTGTCACTGTAACCGTAATTGTTAGAATTTAACTTTTGTCTTTCATATGATTCTTGAGCGCATACCTCAAAATACTTTAAACGAAAATTTCATTCAGTTTCTGTGCATGGTATGATAGTTAGAGGCTCATTATAGAGGCTCATTAGAGGCTCGGGATAGTTTTTTTTATAATCACCCTGTATTTCGAGTAGTGGTACTCACTACATTTTAAAAAAGTATTCTGAAAAGCATCCTTATATCCGAAAAATCAAGTCTTGCTATCAACCATAAATTATTAAAGGGGTTTAAAAAATAAAACTACAATTTCGTGATTAAATTTCTCTATTTATTGAATTTGCGAAATTTATGCTCTAAAGTACCGGTAATCATTACACGGGCCGCAGGTTGCAGTGATGCCATTTATTTTATTCAGAATTTCTGTCATGAAATAAAGTGAGTATCACTTTTCGCATATAAGAATGCTTTCCAGAAAACTTTTTAGAAAATGTAGTGAGAATCAACATTTATTGTTCATACACAGCACACTAACCAAATAATTTTGAGAGTTCCTGTAAATGAACAATACATTCTATGCATACCATATATTAAGCGCTTCGTAGTGCATCTCAGGGATATGTATCAATTTCAATGCGTTTGAAATAGTGTAACATTATTAAAATACACCGCAAACGGTGAAATATCATTAAAATACGCTGTAAATGTTTTCCCCCATAAATAGTAATGTAACGGAATTCTTTTGAGTGTCCCTGTAAATTAACAATACATCCTATGCACACTATATTCTACAGAAAGCACCTTTTAGTGCAACTCAGTGGTATGTATCAATCTGGGTAGGTTTAAAATAGTGTAACAGTTAAAATTTGCCGTAAGCGATTTTTCTTTCCTCAGAGACCGTAATGTAACGGAAACCTTTTGCGCGTCCCTGTAAAAAAAACAATAAATGCTACAGACTTCATTTTCAATACCAAACATGCCATTGTAATATATCAGTTTCAAGGCAAAACGAATATATTTACACGAGTTAGAGCACGGACAGACGACAGATAGACAGACAAACCATATTCATAAACAGTTTTCAACTACGTTGGAAAGCGTTAAAAATTAATTAAATTTAAAAACTCGTACCACAACGGAAAACACACTTTCAGCCATTATCGCTCATAGACAGTATTGTAACCGAATTCTGTTGTGTGTCCCTGTAAATGAACGATAAATGCTATATGCAACATATTCTACCGTAAGCATGTTTTAGTGCACATTAGCTATGTATATCACTTTTTATATATTTGAAATACTGTAACGTTATTGAAATATATTAAAACGATTTTTCCTGATAATGTAACGTAATTCTTTTGAACGTGTCTGTAAACGAACTATAAATACTACACAATCATTTTCAATACCAAACATGCCAAAGTAATCCTCAATAACATATATAAATTACATGGCAATCCGAATGACGTCATGAGTTTTTAAGTGTAACGATGAGACTTCGTTAAATGGAAGTTCCACTGTATATATTTTTTAAATTTCAATTTAAAGATATATTTTAATTGGAAATGAGACTCTTAATCCGACGCAGTAAACCGTTAGTTAATATGATTATCAGGTTATAAGGATGTTTCTTTTACGCAATTCAGTAATAGAGCATTTAAAACGAGGCTAACGAAAAAGAAAGGCTACCGCGGTGTTTTACGCAAATCTTTTTTTACAGACAGTGAGAGTCACGTGATTCTCGAATGCACCATTACAGGTGTACGAAATGAGCATCACGTCACTCTAGTGGTCTGTAAAAAAAGGTAAAAGAGACATGCGCCGCAGGCGCCCCGGTGCGGGACGCACCGCACACATTCGACCACCGTTCCCAGGTCCTGAGAGACCTTTACTGCACCAGTAGCTTTGTCTCGCTACGGCCGGCCAGAGAGCCGCACCTCACTGCGGACCCTCTAACCTAGTACCCACAGTTCGATGACATAGGTCGCTAGGACAGTAACACCACTCTGGGGAAACTCCCCACAGGACGAACCCGTGGCAAATTGACGAAGGCCACCCCCCGACCCCGTCGCCGAAACCCCATTTGGGGAAACGGTTCCAGGTCGTCGTGCTGCCGCGACAACTTTTGCTTTCCCACAGAGGTCGAACGTTGACATGTTATGTAAACAAGCAACTAGCCTCTTCCTCCGTGAGGTTCACATATCATACACTACTACATATATATAACTACTACAAATAAATACAACTACACATATATCACTATAAAATGAGCAGTCCTTCTCCAAGGAGATACCCGTGAGGCATCGAGATCCAAGCGACCCGGTATCCCTTGGGAGGTCACGCTCAAAATGGAGAAGAAAGATCCACTACCGGACTCTGAGGGACGTGGACCCCCTCAAGCGCGCTAAAGGAGCGGACCCGGCAGATTTAATAGTCGTAAAAAAAAAAAAAAAAAAAAAAAAAAAAAAAGGTAAGTGGAATGCACCGCGGTAGCCTGTCTTTTTCGTTAGCCTCGATTTAAAGTTTATGACGTCATCAAGTCAGGATTTTATTCGAATTGCAATGCATTTTATAAATAGTTTACACATGTTTTATTTTCATATTTTATATTACGTATATCCATGATGGGTAAGTATTATGGTGGCTCCCAACGACTAGTTTTTTACAAGAAACCTTTTCCTTGTTTAATGGCAGAACTTTCTGATAATAAATAAAATAAATTATTCCTTTTTAATAATAGTGGTAAGAAAAGACTAAATTTAGCAGTTATGCATTTAGTGTCGCAAATAAAACCAGTCACGTTTTCAACTAAGTTGGGAAAAGTTAATTGAAAGCTAGTTTATTGAAATAATAGCATTTGCATTATAAATATGTACACTAAATATTAATTTCGAAAAATAAAATATAAATCTGGGTATGAAACCGACAACATGTAACAGTAAATAGTTGTTTATAACTGAAATATGCACTGTAAAAAATGACGAATGTTTCTGAATGTACGAAATTATAATATAATGACGAATAAATTTATAATATAATCTCATCCTTATTAACCATGATTCTGAACAGTGTTTCTTTATCTTTAGAAACCTCAGACATCAATGGCATTTCGAGATTTATATAAAGAATCATTTAGAAAAACAAAAATTTTCTAGCTGCCCGAAATTTTCAAAAACGTTTACGGGTAGCTTTTGAAGTGTATTAATCAGTTTTCTAAGCCCGGAATATAGTTTTTTCCGATGTTATCCATTCTCAAGTAAACATTTTCATGTTCAACAAATATGTTTAACAGATAAACATGCAAAATCAACAGCGTTAACATTAACATTAAAATTAAGATTATTTCTTTACTTTTTCATGTATAAATTAACTTATGCAGCCTGAAACGTTTACTTGAGAATGGATGACATTCGATAAATAGGTATTCCAGGCTGAAGAAACGGATTAATACACAATAAAAACTATTCGCAAACGTTTCTGAAACGTACGGGCAGCTACAGAAATTTTGTTTTTATAAATAATTTTTTAAATTTTGGAAATGTATTGCTTTCTGGGGATTCAAAAGACAATGGAACATGCTTTTCGAAATGTCGGATAACTCAGAAGATTATATTATATTTCCATTCGTGGTTATAGTATATTTTCATAAAATAAGAAAAATTGATCATTTTTTACAGTATGGTTCCAAAAACAACCATTTAACTTCATAAAATTAGGCCAAAAGAGATTTATTTCTCAAATAAAAAAAGATACACATCTAAAGATTATGTTAAATTGCACAAGGAAAGAAGATAAACGTCATTTCGAAATGAAAAACTCATCTTAAATCAACAGTTCTTATGGTAACTTTTTTTTTTTTTACGTTACAATTTAAGTAAATGAATATAGAAACCATTCACAGAGCAGCTCAAGTTATTTAAAATTTAATTTCGTTCTTTTAAAGTTTTTGTAAGATTTTATTGAAAACGTGTGTAGTTAAAATATTTCAATACAAATTCAGAAATTTTATTTATAATTAGTCAATACTTTCAATTATTACACAAAATTGTACAAAGCAAGCATTATTATAGGTACTATCTGGCTCAAAGTAACATTTCAATACAAATGCTTTAAATATTTTCTTCATGCAGGCGCTTACACCAATAAAAGAAAGTTTTGTTCAGTGTGTGTGTCTATCTGCGATAGTTAGGAAAATCTATACAGTACTCAGAGGTCTGTAAATTTGTATGAGGATAGTCCAATTCTGGTTCTGATGTTCCCGTGGCCCAGATTTTCTGTTTTTTTTTTATAATTAGACGAGATATTAATTAAAAACCCATTAAAAATATTTTTTTTGACGGAGGTGCCAGTGCATTCTCAGTCCCTGCTTTCCGAAAAGCGTAAAAGGGAAAATCTAAATGCTGTTTTTTTTTCTTTTTGGTATTTTCTCTCAATGCCCATCGGCTGAAACGTTCGGGATAAGTAAAACCGAAAGACTTATTTTTATATTTCGTACTTTTACGTCAAAAACTCCGCAAATAAGTTCGAAAAAATATTTTTGTTAACCATTTAAAAATAAAATTTCAAAAAAGGTCGTTTACGCGGATTTTTTTTTCGACCATTCGGCGACGTTCCCTTAGGGATCGATTTCAGAGGTATTCACGAAAATACCTATTTAAAGCTGAGACCTCTTATACGGTGCAATCGGTTTTTAATATTACGAACATTAACCTTTTCGAAAAAAATCACGATCGTAGACCACGTCGAGCCTCCCGAAAACAATATATTTTCTACGCTAAAAGTAACTAAACGCCGGTACTTCAACACAATCTTTTTACAGCCTCTCCTCAGACCGGATTTACAATATTTCGAAACGTTCCGACGAGTAAAAGTATTTTAAAAAATAAAATCTGAGAAAGTTTCTATGAAAAAGATAAAACGAGGGTCGTTTCATTACGGCTCCGGCTCATGTTTTCACAATTAATTATGCATATGTTTTTATCAAATTTTAAAGAGTGCATGGATACAGTTATATTTGTGATAGATTAAAATTTCAGAATATTTGGATGTTATGAACTGTTTTCCTTTCTTATTTAAAAAAAAAAAAAAAAAAAAAAAGCGAGATGAAAACATTTTTTTTATTAGAACTATATATCTACATTTTTTATGAAATTTTTACAAGCGCTGAAAAATCGTTATATTTATAACCGATAAAAATTTCAAAGAGTTCGGACAGTAATTACTTAAAAAAAACCTATTAAACGATCCTAAGTGAAAACACGAAGTAATGTCTTCCTACGAGCGTTTTTACCACTATCGCGAATTTGTCATTTAAAAATATAAATTAATACAAAATCGGGTTAAAAGTATAAAATCCTACAATTTGAGATTTACTTAAGGTTATTAACACGGGCCCGGGCAACGCCAGGAGGATCAGCTAGTAATAAAATATAAAAGTATCCTACTACACATGATGAATAACTACCTCTCACGAGAACAATGTTCAGGTTGTTATTTTAAAGACTGAGTAGCGATTTAATTATTTTCTCATTTAATAATACACTTCTCTTCTTAAAATGTACGGTAATTTAAAAAGAAATAGCGTAATATACAATGAGATTTTACTAATAAGTTCTCTGAACACATTTTATTGTGCTACATCTGAATAGAACTTTTCAAATTTAAACCGAACTATTCAAGTATGCGAGACAAAGGATTACCTAATTAACCGAAACAATATTTAATATGATACTTATAGCAACTTTACAAAGCCTTGCTAAACAAAATCCGTGTCTCATTTAATATTTTAGACAGTTTCAATAACTTTTTTAAAGTTTCTGTGATAGTTTCTATTAAATTTGTTGTAAGTCTTGAAGAATTAATTTTTCAGTCCTATTGTTTGAAGAAGATAACTATTTAATATTTTGTTTTCTCAGAAAGTGAAAACTAGATAAATTAACATAATTTTGAAGGCAATTATGTAAGGAATTACTAGTGAAAATCATATAGCTCTTGTTAAATATTAAGGAAATTTCAGTGTGATATACCTATAAACGTATAAAAATATTATTTCACACAATCAACACTAAATATCATATTTATAAAAATACGAAGGAGACTGAATAGCGAATTAATTTAGATTATTATACATTCAAATTTTAAGCATTTTTCATGCATATATATTAACAAATGTACTCAGATTTAATTATTCATATCTCGATAATTGGAATTTTAGAACCTATTTGCATACGAGAAATACCATTTTGGGGCATGTTAAAAGAAAAAACAAAAAAGAAAAAGAAAAAGAACAAATCTACTGAATGTGGCCAAAATTAGTTACTGTAAAATTAATTTCAAACGCGCAATTATCGACAAGAATCGCATTTTAATTACAAACGCTAAGAAGCTAAGAATTATATGGCACAAATGTCTTTATATATGGAATTTTCCTTTTTCTATAAAAAAAAGTACATATTTGGAAGTTGTCACGTGTGTTAACCCTCCTACTACCCTCCTACTACCTATGATCACAGAACAACTTTACTAACTCTAAAGAACTCCAAAAATTGTATAAGTTTTGAAGTTCTGAAAAAAATGAATTTGTTCATTTTATGCTTACCATTTGACTCATATAGAGAAAATTAATAAAATGGGTAAATTTACTATTTTATTTACAATTTATTCACTGAGTACCACTGGGGTCACCTGTGACCCCAATAAAAATTTATAAATTAGATCAAATTTTTATTTCATTTCACATTAAAACACATTTTTTGTAACAAAACGAATAAACTTAAGGTTTATAATCATTTAGTTATAATATTACGTGTAACAAAATAAATACATTTGTGGGGTCACATATAACCCCAGTGGCACTCAGTAAAATAAAAAAAAATGGTATTTTATATTAATTTTATATTATTATGTTATTTTATGATTTTTATATTATTTTATATTGAAACACTTTTTTTTTGTAACAAAACGAATAAATTTAAGGTTTATAATAGTGCTCCCGACGTGATACGTATTTCAGTTATACGTTTAACCGATTTACGTCTATACGTATAATACGTATATTTGAAATACGTATACATAAAATTATACGTTTAAACGTATATGTATACTTATAAACATATACCGGTTAAACGTATAATTCAAGTATACGTATATTTTAAATATACGTATTTACTTTTAATGCAAATGGACGTCATCAGTCTTACGTCACTGAACGGAGAAAAAGCTGGAAATCGTGGCATTACCGTAGCAATCTACACATAGGTTTCACACATAGGTTCTTGTTATTTTTCCCTACAAATATTTTAATTAATGTATGTTACTTCTATTTTTTATTGAATTAAGTGATAAAATGTTATATAAATTTGCTAGAGCAATTTAAATTGTTTTATATTTCTTAAATTTGCCATTAGGGTTGTTATATGCCATTGTGAAAGCAGAACTCTAGATGGTGTTTCTCAATGTCTCTGATCCGCAGACCAGCAAGACAATTATTATCTTTTTTTCACGCAATAAATGAAAAGTGTTTAAACGTTTATACGTTTAACCGCTGGGGTAAGATCCGTATATACGTTGTACCGTATACACTGTTTCGTATAGTACGTATAACCACCTTGGCCGTATCATACGTATCCAAAATGAGTACCTCGTATAATACGTATTATACGTATACTCGTATAAACGTTTAATAGGGAGCACTAGTTTATAATCATTTAGTTATAATATTGCATGTAACAAAATAAAAATGTTAGTGGGGTCACATACGACCCTAGTGGTTCTCAACGAAAAAAAAAGTTGGTAGTAGGAGAGTTAATTAATCTAAGAACTAAATACAATAAACAGGCTAGAATGGGTTAGCCTAAAAGTGTATGTAGTACGTGAGTCGCTCTTATATAACAAAATAAAATAATATGTGATACTTTCATCGTCCTAATGGCTAGAATTGAAATTGGCATGACCCGAGTAAACAGCAGCATACTTTCATCAGTAGGCTACAAATCAGCAAGTGTCTGGTGTTTTGGAGAGCGAATAATCCTCTAATGCAGCGTTTCTTAAACTGTGGTCCGCGGACCCCTGGGGATCCGTGAGCTTATAGCCGGGGGTCCTTAAGCCCAATGTTGATTTTAGATTTTGTTTTCTTCGGGAGAAATTTTTGTAGCTCTAGAGGAGGGGGATTTGCAAGTCTTGATCATTAGTAAGCATAAAACTCCAAATTCTTTGGGGGAGACTTTTCAATGCTCTGAAGGTGGAATATTCTTATATCTATAATTTCTTATGTGTGAAAATATTAAGAACCGATTGATTCTACATGTGAATAATCAGCCTTTATTATACATTGCAACTAGATATCTCTAATACTGTAAATTTGTGAGTTTTCTTTCATTATGAATTTGGTGGTAAGATATGTGAAGATTTTTTGTTTTGCAAATCCCTTCCAACTTACAAAACAAAGGCAGCGCTATTCACATGTTTAAACAGTTTCATATAAGAAAATTATGAAGAATAACTGTAGAACTCGACGGCATGTTGAACCAGTCTTACGTAAACATTAGCAAACCCATAGCAAATAGTACTATGTGTATTTTAACTGTCTTAAAATGTAAATTATAATTTTTTTTCTTGTTATTATTTTTCCTCTCTATATATTGCTGTTATTATTTTTTTTGTATTAATGTAGCTGATTTTTCTAACACCGTAAACTAAATATAGAATATGTGTAATGAAAAACAAATAAGGTGTATACGTTAAAATAATTTCTTATCTTATATTAAGAAAAATATTGTTGGGGGTCCCCGAAATGCGTATCACATCAAAAGGGGGTCCGCGAGATCACAAAGTTTAAGAAACGCTGCTCTAATGGAAATAACATCTGGAACTAACACTGTTTTTTTCAATCATACTGGTTGGTAAAGATATCGTACGAATTGAATTTGCTCAACTGAGCGAAATAAAAATGTCCGAGCCTGGATTTGAACCCAGAACCTTTGACTTAAATTGCCAATGCTGCACCAATTGGCAATTTCACCTACTTACCTGGACATTCTCCGAAAGAAACTTCAACAAAATATTACGAAACACCTTAGCAACAATTGCTACTATTGGTAGACCTCTCACAAGAGGAAGATAAATTCTGAGTGTAAATTCTAACACGATAATGCTTCAATCGTAATACATTGTAAGAAATATTTTCCAACCCAAAAGTTTTCAAGTTTTTGCCCGCTTTAAGCCCTGATTTAGAATTCTACATAGAATATTTCGTTTTTCTTAACACGTGAAATTTGCGAAAAATGAAAAGCAGTTATGACTATATTAACACTCCAAATCACCATAGAGAAAGCACGCTGTTTGCTGACACCGACATCATTGGAAAAACTGGCCAATTCAATTGAAAGAGGTTTATTTAAGGTTTCCGATACCATTGATATATAAGCAACAAATAACATCTATGCAAGTGTTAAATTATATGTCCTTTCCATTGAGCACAAACTTTTAAGACACTGAATAGCTATGGATTATTGAGTTTTTATTAATTCTACTATTATAATATATTCATTCATACTGATATGGCTTATTAAAGGATCTTACAGAATTTAATATATTAAGTAGACTGGTTCACCCGTCCAGTCGAAAAAGTTTTCCAATCGAGCCTAGTGATGAAGGCACTTTACTTATAACAGCATAGACACAGTCTTCGTCTTTCTTTGTACTCATAAATCGTTAAGATGGCGATCACGGTAAAGAGACACTGCGCGCATCGCTTCCATAAACCACTAATAAGACAATCATTATAACTGGGCCCCTCTAAACGATTTATGCGCTTCACGACCCTAATTCGTTAATATCTCATTTAAATTGCAAATCTCTACTTCCAAATAAAGTTGATTGAAAAGTGGCGATAATGTACTATATTCTGTATAAAGTTTTCAAACAGGTCAATAAAACGTGCAAAAGTAAGAATAACTTATAAATAGTTACTTGGAAAAAAAATAATCAAAACTTCACCAAGAAAAATGGTCTTGCGTAGGAAATATATTCAAAAATTCACATTGTTGTCAAAAGTAAGGTAATTGTAAAGTAATACGGTAAGTGCACGAAAAAAATATGTAAAATTAATGGACAACTAGCTGAAGTACCCGGTGTTACCCCTCTGAGCGTCTGAGGGCTTTCCTGCATTTTCACGTAAACGCTCATAAAACTAATATTAATTGAGATTTTCATTCACGGTTTGTTTCTAAAATACACTTCATATCTCTTTATCATACATATATCTTAAAATACAATTCCGTTAAAAATATTTTTGTCTACAGCCAATTTAAGTTGTTTCTGGGAAACGGAAAAATACGGGCAAAACGCTTAGAGGGTAAGAATGTCTGTTTAGAAAAATCAAATCCAAAATTAAAGATGCATTATAAAAAACATAATAAAGAAATCAGTCATGTCATATACATGAATCTATTGAAAAACGAATATAAAAATATATAAATTTATATAATAAAATCATCAACATTCAGCTATAAATCAGCTTGCTCTTCCATTCATCATTGCAGAAAAAAAAACCTAAAAAGAGAAAATGTCCAACTGCTTTTTGTACATAATGCAACGAACTGAAAAAAAAATTCAAAGATCATTTTATTCAACAACGGTATCTATTGAATTGTAAAGTACACCTTCTCTAGGTAACTCTTCTTGAATCATGTTGATGTTATTTACACTATCATTTTTAGTGCAAGAATCGCACGATCTCAAAGCCATTTATGGTCTGTAAAATGTCGAATATTGTAAAATACGTTCGCCATGAGTTGTTCAACAGACACAACTTTGTTACAAAATGCTTATCTGATTTTGAACAGACCACTTACTGGAAGAAGTGCTGTTAATCCGTTCCCAATATATAACAAATAGTCAGCAAATTGACTATTCAATATGTTTTCCTGCAGATGAACTATCAAATTTGTAGCTAGTCGCAAACTGCGAACATGCCACCAAAGATGTGACGATTTAAGGTATGCTTTAAGAGCCTACACTAGTCACGGGAAGGAACGCTCAAGCTAATGTTAAGTCTATGGGAAGGTTCTAGCGCGATTTCTCGCTCGCATTTTAATATTTTTAAATGCTTTTTTGCATAGGATAGCTGAGGTCAATCTCCCACGTTGTTAGATTTTTCTTTTTCGATTTTTGTTGCAGTTTTTTTATAAGCGGGCATTTTGAATTTTGGAACTGGTTGGAACCGGTTCTGAAAGTGGAAGTACCCTTATATAAAAAAACTGGAACCAAAATCGAAAAAGTAAAAACTAACAACGTTAGCGATCGACCTCAGCTATCCTATGCAAAAAAAAAATCATTTCAAAATATTAAATTGCGAGCGAGAAATCGCGCAAGAACCTTCCCATAGACTTAACATTAGCTTGAGCTTTTTTTGCATGATTGATGTAGGCTCTTAATTTAATCCATTATTGTTCCTTTTAGAATGACTGGCAGTGTTTGTCGGTAATCTCCAGACAATGCAGCAGTGACTCCATCCATTAATATATCATTGCCTGTTAAAAATTGAAGTGACTGATTGAGGGCCTGCAAAGCACTCTTGTGTGACATCGTGTATACATCCTACACAATGGCCCGAGATATTATGTTAAAATAATCTGAAATCTTTATTTCAGTTTCTTCATTAAGAATGATCTCTAGGGACCTAAAAATTTGTAAAAATTCTAATATACACGCATACACACACATATACATGTCGAATAGATTTAAAAATAGCGAAAACGAAATACGAGAACATCAAAATATTAAAATATGCCAATATTTCATAATCGAGTTTTTATCATGATTCAATAAGTTTCTCAAACTCATATAACTTTATATTCACCCGCTGACGTCATATCCACTTGCTTTCTGTATTTACTCATATTGATACTCTCTTTGTGTTTTGAAAATGTCCGTTATACTTCCAGTATGACGTCATATTCATGTTCTTCTTAATACTTGAAACATAATATTTGATTTAATTTTAAGGTGGAAATATTTCAATTGAAAATTAATTTGTGTGAAAAGAATTTTATTGTGAGTTTTAAATTTTTGGAAACGAACTATAACGAAAAATGGTTAAATTTTATAAGTAATGGCTGTTAGATTGTTAGTTTTAGAAAGACAGGCAGACAGACAACTTTTCATTTTTATAAGTTAGATATTTTCGTGATGTCGAAATAATTTTAAATACATATTTTAATTAGATGTTAAACACAAGCTACACGCGTTTAAATATATTTACCATAATTTACCACATAAATTAACAAATAAATCAAAAAAGCTGTGTGTTGGAATATTGTTCTATGTTAATTTTTATTACAATCATTTGTTGGTTCCTTTTTTCTAAGATGTGTCAACGGGAAACGGGAAACGGAAAAAATGAATTTTATTTGTTGAAAGAAAGCTGAAGTTTTGGCCGAAATTTATCACGTTTTTTCCACAAAACATTAAATAAATAAAATCAATATTTCGATTTTTTAAATTAGTCGAACTCGCTCCCTTGAAACATGTGCAAAATTTTAAGACACGTGACATTTTCAATCTCGCCAGGATTATGGATCTTTGCTCTTGATTAGACATACTACACACATAAATACATAAGATTTACAATATTTAATAGTATAGATATCGTTCTTTCCTTAATTTTTTATTTTTATTTATTAAACGGCATTTTGTGTTGTACTTAAACTTTTGAGACATACTATTTAACGCACCTCAACATTAGTGTGAGTGCTCATTGTATGACTATATACACCCCATATTAGTCAACCTGTTCAAAACATATGATACGTCATGTTGTAATAGCCATGTCGCTGTTATGTGTGATGGTCAATGTTAGCTAGTCGGAAAATGAGCACAAGTTGCTTAAAATCAAATCACTTTTATTATAATCTTAAAAGGGCAGGGTTTTGAGAAAAATTCTGTGATTTTCCTCAGGACGGAAAGAAATCAGTGCCCAACAAATCTTCACTCAAAGAAACAAGTAATCTTCAAATTAACAATATCAGTAATTAGATAACTTAAAATAACTTACGATCTCGTAACGTCAAACGGCTGTTAAGCTGACTTCCACAATAGTCAATTTCACTATGCGAACCAGCTACCAGTGATTAAGTTCAATTCCAACTTCCAGATGGCTAGAAACGGCACTCCGTGAGCACTAAATAATTTTATTCAAGTATCATCGGATCAAAGTAAAATATACTCTTGCCAATGGCCAATATCAATTCTTTGCTACGTCTTAGTTGAGGCAACTAAAGCAGATCTCGAGGTACCAACAAGGGCAGGCAAGAACCGATCCGGAGTTCTACTTTCACAGCGCATGCCAGCGCTTAAATACTGCTATATCGATTGACCAGATGTAGAAATTTGGATAAATATCGATACGAAGAGAAAAATCACAAATTCCGAGGTTTTCATACTCATTGATCAGAGAAAAATAGCCTTGATAACTTTTACGCACATTGACTATTATTGGACAAAAAGTACGTTCGCATTCGAAACTTCGCCGACTCTTATAATCAGAGTAGTCAACAGATCATGATGTGTTGACCATATTTTCAGAGACTGTATATATTACAGTACTTTTACTTTGTTTTCATCTTGTTATGTTACTATGATGTCTTATAGTATGATTCCAAATTCCATATTTTATATTAATTTGATTATAAAAACAGATAAAATCCATAAATGAAAATTCCAGAAATCAAGCGTCTGCAAAACACAGGAAACGACCTTTCTAGAATTGTTCAGGTGATCATTGATGAAGTCAGAAAATTTACTCATCAAAGGAATGGTATGAGTAAGATTGATCCATATTAAGTTATTGAGTAGAGAAACATGGTGTTGCCTCCAATATTATTATTATTATTATTAAACCACAGAACAGGCCCCTACCTGCCGGGCATATTATGCCCAGCTTGACGAGTTTGTATACCTGGCCGCGGGGCGAAATTCGCCTAATCTTGTCATAGCGGAGATCCACCTGATTAGCTTCTTGGGTGTCCTTGGCTGCAACGCTATTTCGTTAGAGTTACTTAGTTACTGTGTTGGCCGGTTCTAGTTTGTTATTAATTATGGGTTTCTGGGTATGTTGTCGAATAAGGAAAGGGGCTTGCTTTCGGGCCATATTCACACTGACTATGGTTGCTAATATAGACAAGTTTATATAATTCAGTTTAAATATTTGTATTTCCGCTATGTGTTACATCTTGTCTGTAGTGTTCTTTCGTGGTTTGCTACAGTTTCTCTGCTTGACAGCTCACGGCATCTAGCCAACCTCGCTGAAAGGGCAGATTTAAAATAAAAAATTAAATTAAAAAAAGAAGAGAGAAAGGAATTGGTCTCGTAATTTCGAACCTTGATCAGGTGACGAGACTTTCACCTGACTAGGCACCTCGAGAGGTATAATTCAAAGGGAACTTGGAGGACTTTGCACCCACGACGGATTTTACATGCACCAGGCGCCATTAGCGTACATGGCGTCGTTGATTTTTTTTTTTTTTTTTTTTTTTTTTTTTTTTGTGCACATTGTGCTTTTAGTATATATATATATATTTATATTTTTTGTGCAGTAAAAGTAAAGTTCTTTTAATGCCTTTTTTGTGCAAAAATAGAGGATTCTATTAATTGCTTTTTATTATTTCGCTATGCACTAAGCTAGATTGCTGTTGCTGCTGAGGAATTAATGTTGTGTGGATGGTGGGAAGGGCTTGTTCAGTTTTGCTTCACGTTAGTGTGAAATTAAGTCTATGTTATCAATTAACCATCTGATCTCTGTTTTGGCTTTTGCTTGTACATGTTTGTTTGAGCTAGCTGTTTGTGCTAAAGTTGCTCGTTGTTTGGTGTTATGCCTACCAGATGGAGTGCTTGTGTGAGTGGACAGGCTATGAGGTAAGATAGGAGGTAAGATTCTGTAGTGGTTTGCTGCAGTTTCTCTGCTTGACAGCTCACGGCATCCAGCCAACCTCGCTGAAATGGCAGATTTAAAATAAAAAATTAAATAAAAAAAAGAGGAGAGAAAGGATTTGATCTCGTAATTTAGAACCTTGATCAGGTGACGAGACCTTCACCTGACTAGGCACCTCCAGAGGTATAATTCAAAGGGAACTTAGAGGACTTTGCACCCACGACGGATTTTACATGCACCAGGCGCCATTTACGCTAATGGCACCTGGTGCATGTAAAATCCGTCCAAACCAATTCCTTTCTCTCTTATTTTTTGTAATTTTATTTTTTATTTTAAATCTGCCATTTCAGCTAGGTTGGCTGGATGCCGTGAGCTGTCAAGCAGAGAAACTGTAGAAAACCACTAGAGAACAAACACTACAGACAAGATGTAACACATAGCGGAAACACAAATATTGAAACTGAATTATATAAACCTATCTATATTAGCAACCATAGTCAGTGTGAATATGGCCCGAAATATGCCTCCAATATTAAAAACCTTAGTGGGAACATTATTTGTTGCGTTAGACTTATATGTAATAAATTGAAAAAGTGAAATAGAGCTATTTCCTAACGACATTCTCGTGATTTTGGAAAGTTTTGTAGTACATGATTGATGCATTGTGGTTCTCTCTTGAACTTCTCAGCGTCGTGAACTGATATATCCGTTCGCTAAGCAGTAAGTTTCACTTCAATAGAAGCATTATTTAAATTAATGTAATTCTACAAATATAATACATTTTTAAATCATTGAGTAATGATTAATACTTTCAAGGATTATATTCATATACATAATTAAGTTTTCTATATCATGTTGGGAAAACCATTCCCTTTTTTTTTTTTTCATTTTTTAAATAGTACAGAAAAAACAACATTACAATTTTGCCCTTTTGCTGGGCTTTCAGAAGGTTTTAAATAATTACTTCATTTATATACATAAACATTTAAATAATATTATCATACTTTTATTATAGCTAATTTATAGTAGCTAACAGAAATTTCCTATATATTTGAATTCATAATTATGTTTTGACAAAACTAGCTTCCCACCTTCTTGCACGGGCTTTAATACTTCAATATTTTAACTGAATTTACACTTAAACCATTCTGAACTATTATTACTTACTTATTAAGCATTGTCTTGAATAAATTTAACTAAAGTTTGGAGAAACTTTATGTTCGTAAACAAACATATTTAGCGAATATGCAAATATTTTGCTGTTAGACAGTTAAATTGTAGCGATTATTAAAGGTAAAATGCACAAATGTAAAGAATTATGTTTACTTGAATATGTTTATTTATTTATTTATTTATTTATGAAAATTTTGTAACTGTTCTCATATAAATTCGCAATAAAAATTTCAAATCATCTTTCTGCAAAAATCATTTTTTAATCATTGAAAATCGATCTATATTGCTAAATATAAAATATAAAAAATGGATGCCTTAGGAGAATAAACATCTTTCAAAACCGGAAAAAAGTACACTACAAATATAATTTTCTATATTACATGTGGAATAAATATAACTGAAG
This sequence comes from Maratus michaelseni, assembly GCA_963931845.1. Taxonomy (NCBI): domain Eukaryota; kingdom Metazoa; phylum Arthropoda; class Arachnida; order Araneae; family Salticidae; genus Maratus; species Maratus michaelseni. Next base: position 306,456,264 of record OZ007588.1, read on the forward strand.
ATATTTATAGTATAATAGTTTAATTAGATGGATATAAATATTACATCTTGCGATATGTCAGATTAATTTTCTGAAAAAATGTATTCATAAATGTATTTTTGGGGCAATTTCATGATAGTTTCTTCTTATGTCTATGGAATTAAAACTGATATTTGATATTAATATAACTGAGAGAGTAATTAACACATTTAACTAATATTAACGTTCAGAAATGCACTTTAAAAGAAAGACAAATGTTTCTTAATCTACACTGAAAAAAAAAATGTTGATTTTAAACTATAATACTGGCACCCCAGCTGCCAGTAAAATTAACCGTAATAAACAGTAAATTAGGCAGTAATACACTACTGCGCATGCGCGGTAGCGTATTACGGCTTATTTTACTGTTTATTACTGTTAATTTTACGGTATAATACTGACAGCTGAGATGCCAGTATTATACTGCAAAATCAACCCTTTTTTTTTGCAGTGTAGGAAAATATTGCATAAGTGCAAACAAAAAATGACAATAATCTTTTCCGAGTTTTCCAAGATTCCGAAAAAGATTTTTTATCTTTACAAATGTCAGAAACTAATACATTTGTGAGATTTACAGGAACATGTATAAAAATAAAGTTTACTTTGTTGCCACAGATTTTCGGAAACGTTACCGAGTAGTGTTTATAGCGTATTATTCACTTTCCTCAACCAAGATATAATAGCATCATTCACACAATCAATAGGAAATCATGAATATAAATTTAATAAGATCACGGAGCCCCTCTGAACCCCCTAAATGTATTTTTTTAATCTAAAAAATTACAAGAATAAGAAAATTCATAAGAATTTCAGCATATCATTGCATAATTCGTGCTTAATTTAGCGCTTCTAATTTCTGAAACCTCCTATAAATATGTATGTAATTTTAAAATATTAAATTGCAGATTATAAGTTGCTAAATAATATTAAAAGTGAGATTAAAAAACAATGACTTTCAGAGCTGATGTTGAGGCTACTGATCTGCAGATTTACTAGTATTATATTTTCATAGATAGAGAAACATTTGTATAGTTTGCAATGTATAAATATTTGTCTCGAAAAGAATCCGCTTTCATTTAAAGTAATTGAAGGTTCGGATAGAAAAACGATGATAATTAATTTTTGGTGAAATTTGAGATGACAGTGCCATCTCTTATTTTAAGAGAGGTACTATAATTTGGCAACTTTGAACAGGATCAGAAGGATGGTAATATTTTGAAAAATAATTTTGAAGAGAGGTATACAGCAAAAAAAGTCTCGAAAAGAATCCGCTTTCATTTAAAGTAATTGAAGGTTCGGAAGGAAAAACGACGATAATTCATTTTTTGTGAAATTTGAGATGACAGTACCATCTCTTATTTTAAGAGAGGTATTATAATTTGGCAACTTTGAATGGAATCAGAAGGATGGTAATATTTTGAAAAATAATGTTGAAGAGAGTTATATAGCAATATATATATATATATATATATATATATATATATATATATATATATATATATAAGATAAAGCCAGGAGACATGGCGCGGTCGGAGAGATTGCGCACATAGAGAATCGGGGGGAAGGAGTAGAGTGAGCGCGCAGCGACTCCAGGTAGTTGTACAACAGCAGTATTGGAGTGTCTACTTGAAAGTGCACGTTGATTGTTTTGAGCGTATAAAATAAAGCATTGCTATTTTGTTTTGTTTTCACAAAGTAAGTGCTTGAATTTTCATAGCTATTCATCAGAATTTCTATACAATGTCAGTAGTACAAAAAAATTTAAACTTAAACGATTTCTCATAAGCTACTAATCTAGACTAACAATGTGAGCATCAACGGTTCGTTTTAATAGCGGCCATGTTTAAATAAAAGGTCGCGCAATCTCTCCTACCGAAATTGGAGAGTTTGAGCATCTGCTACTTAGGAGAGATTGCGCATTGTTCCCATTAGTTTCCATGCTAGGAGAGATTACGCAGTTTATTGGTAAATTTGCATAAAAAATGAAAAATGAAAATAGACTAATTTTAAGTTAAACGTGTTATCAAATAACTTAATGTTATTTTGTAATCTTATCTGGACTTGCTTTTTCTGATACTTTATTTTTTTTTCCTTTTATTAAAATTTTTTAATCGTTTTTAAAATTATTTCCTTTTTCTGATTCTTTAATCATTAGGTTGAAATATTCACTCCTAATATAATAATATTTGTTAACAAAAACTTTACAACAATGTCATTTAAGTGTAATTATTATTGTTAACAATTTAATTGCAGTTAGTAATAGTAACAATCTCTCCTACCCATGTGCGCAATCACACCAACCCTGTAAGGACAGATTGTGCAAAATAACTTTCTTGGTTTTATTACAACTGTTCTATTAAATTGCAACATAACAACAAAATAGCAATGGAAATGCATAAAAAACAAATGAAGTAAAATTTATTCATGGATTGTTTAGCAAAAAATTAATATTTAGATTTTTTATTGTTATTCTTTTGAATTGTGCGCGGACTCTCCTATCTTTACCTTATATATCAAGGTTCATTTGGAAATAGGGAAGACCGGGGCATGTTGATCATCGGGGCACGATAGCCCATCCGCGATATTTTAAAAACTATCCGGTAGATGCCGTTACTAACAAAGGGACGTCTGTCTTATCACGTCTTCTTTCACCTATAGCAGCTAAGAAGCAATCAAACGAACCACAAACATCACTTCAATATCCACGCACTTCAAAATTTTAAATTTTCACTCAGGTATTTTTTTTTTCACTTATAAATAATCTCTTCTGATTTGTTTCTAAATTAAAGTTTCACCTTCGTGAATAGCAATCGAAAAGACCGTTGTTCAGAACTTATTTGCTACATACTGAATAAAAATAAATATTAACAGAATATTTTGATACAATGATCAAAAACCAATGTGGTGCTATGGGTCAGGTTGGCCCATTTAATCCGGGACATGTTTGCCCGCAGCATAAGAGTATGTTTTTTGCACTCATAAAACTAAAAATGTGAATAAAATTGTATAATTAAGTTTTTTACTAGGGCGGGTAGTATTAACTAATAGGCAAATAAGACAAACGTCTAGACCCGTAAATCGGAGGAGCTGAGCTTTATAAACAGAAAAGAATAATACTAATAACAATAAAATTCATAAAAATCTCATTTTTATATAATCTAAAATAAATAACAAAATATTTTTTTTCTTTTATGCGTAAATGGCTGATGAAAACACGGTGTAATGTACAAGAGACTAGTGGACTAATAGGACTAGTGCTCTCTTGAAATCTAGGAAATTTACGAAAATTTCTTTCCAGAAACTTTATTATAAATTATTGTATTAGTTTACTGTATTCTATATTATTAATAAAAACTTAAAGTGACATTTTTAAAGATTTCTTTAAAAGTAATTAGCCTTAATATGTGACTCAATTTAAATTTTGACTAGGGCCTGCTAGAGCTACTTGCCTCAACTCTACATGCCAGGATGATTCATAATTATGTTAAAAAATCAAACAGAAGAAAGTTTCCAGAAGAGACAAAGAAAGTTGCTGTTCTCGAAGTGCAATTGAACAAGAGATCAATCAAGGAATCAGTAAATCCACCCAGCTAAGAAGAACAGGGGGATTCCTATGTATACGTTGTTTTAAATCATTTAAAAATAGTAAAATAGGAGAAAAGTGGATTCAATGTACCAGATGCAAACATTAGACACACGAATTGTGTCATTGGGGACACGATATTTTATGTTTGCATTCATTGTGATGATGAGAAATATTTCGATAAAGACAGTTGTTAAGTAGAACAAAATATATTTTCTTATCCTTTGTATATTTTATATATCATATTAAAATTACATTTGTTATGTGTTTTCACTTTCTTCCATCTATTATAGAAGAAACTATTGTAGTCGAATTTTTAACCAATTTCCGGCTTTCGGCAGATTTACACGATTTAGGGGTCTGAGATTCCGAAAAACATGTTATTACAAAATGTCTGTCTGACCGTGTGTCCGTGTGTGTGTTCTCTTTGTATCATCGAAAAGTGTATGAAGTTATGCATAGAATTAAACCAAATTTCATTTATTTGTTTTTGGCTATGGCCAGCAGCTCCCACTTGAAGTTAGGGATATTTGCTGAAAGGGGGCGGAGTGATAGCGATTTTTGTTCCATTTTTATTATTGTATCATCGAAAAGTGTATGAAATTATGCAAAGAACTAAACCATTTTTTTCACTATAGTCTGCAGGTCATAGTTGCATTTGGGGATATTCCGCCGGAAGGGGGCACTGTGCTACCCACTTAAGGATTTCAAATTTAAAAATACGTACAAAAAAATTAGAAATTTTAAAAAAAAATTCAGTTAAATATTCGGCTTTAATCCAAGAATTCCGGATCAATTTTTGTTTTGCCTCTATCGTAAAAAATGGCTGTGATATAGCAGTTTGAAATTTTAGTGTGACTGACATTTTGAAACAAGACAGCAGGATTCATCCATAAAAGGGTTTAATTTATGAGTTTTAGTGCACATGCTTTCTAGCAAATATTCTTCCATTGCTATAACAATCGTTACAAATCTTATATGCTTAACACTATATATTAATATTTGTCAGCGTCAAATCACCGCCAAGCGTGGCTATACTTGTCAAAATATCGCCAAATTTGACGACAAAAATAGGTTGCCATAAAGGAAGCCAACTTGGCTATAGATGATTAATTCAATATTGCCCAGAATTAGGAATTAATCTTCTGTAATCGGGTTCCGCACATTTTAGCTTAGTGTTTTCCAGTAAAATTAGATAAAATCTTAAAACCAAGGAATAAGGAGGCGATCTGTTCCCACTGGTACAGACCAGAAAGACTTTTCGTAGTCTTATTGTACAAGGCTGCTCGTGCAACGAAGCCAATGATTCGTAAGCTGCTTACGTACAACAGAATGATGAAAAATATTGAATTAATTGGAGATGTGATAGCGAATTTTAATGTATTTACGTGCATGAGGTAGAAGAAGGTTTTGGGTATCCGACTAGTTTCAATTCCGTTAGCAACTCGAAAACCAAATCAATTTAAGAGGCCAACCTATCCCGTTCGATGTAGCAGACTTGACGTCTTGCTGAGTTTCACATAGAAACTATAAAGTAATATTTAAAAAATGTTCTCATACGTGGTTATGCTTTAAATTGCGCTGATTGTACAAACGAAAAAATAAATAAAAATTTTAATAAAATTATTATATATTATATACACTGTTAAAATTTTGCAGCAAAATGTCCAGTCATTTGACCGTTTTTATCGAAAACGGTTATACAACCTTTATTTAACTCCATTCTGACCATATTATTGTCCATATTATGACCAGAATAGAGTTAAATTACGGTTATGTAACAATTTTCTATAAAAACGGTCAAATGACTGGATAGTTTGCTGCAAATTTTTAACAGTGTAAGTAAATTAAAGTAATTGAAGCAACAGCATTATTAATTACTCGAGGGGGACTTTAAAGACGTTTAATTTACATTTAAATCACAAACACGTACATCAAACATAACACACGTAACAGATACATTTTACAGTAAACAAAACTTAATACCGGTAGGTGACGTAGTTCGCTGTGGTGCTGCCATCTATTAATTACATTTCCAACTAAACACCACAAAAATAAAATGAAATAAATAAATGATATTGTAGAAAAAATAGGCCAACAAGCTCCGGTCTCCCATACGCAGTTGAAGATTGATTTAAAAAGGGTTGAACTTTGAATGGCAACTTTCGTAAAAGAAATGATGATGTATATTTTTCATCTAACTATCTGTGACTGTAATCTTCTTTTCTTTATCTTGCATTTTAATAGTAAAAAAATTACAAGCATTCTGAAACACTGAAATTTCTTCGCCAGGTATTTCCAACTATTTTCTAAAGTATTTGAAATTTCAAAACATTTCAGGTTGAAAAAAAAAGTCTTTAACTCCTCTACTACAAATTTGTATCCAAAATAAATTGTTTTGGATAAAATGACAAAGGAAGAAAAGATATCTTCAAAATATAAGAAAATATTTCTCAAGGAAGTCGCAAAGCATATGCAAATAACATTTGGAGCTGTTTTGAATGAGAAAAAATAAGAATAGAATGTTTGAAACTTTGGTAGAGAAACTCGGAAGTCTCAATTCGAAAGAAAAATACTAAATGTTTTTTCATCTACAAGAGATATACTATAGCAACTACTCTATTTTAAGCTGTATTAGATTTCAAATCAGAAGATTTACTTCTAAACAAACTACATGCATATTCAATTTGCGTTTGTATTTGTAAATTTTGTTTATGCATATTGTGAATATAGAAAAGATATTTTCTATGCAAAATGATTTGGAAGTGCTCATGTTGCGTCACAGGTCTCCAAAACAAAAACATTGAAAGAAATACTCCATATTATATTTCGAAATGATGAAAGAAACTTCCTTACCAGGAAACTAACAAAAAAAGAGTGAACATTTTGATTTTTAAAGTAGGTATATCGCCGATTTGTAGAATTTTAACTATGACTATTTTGTTTTTCTATGTACAGTATTGTAAAATAATGTTCGAAAACCACTAATTCTTCCACGAACATCGTATATATTGGTAATGTGTCAAACGCTTAGATAAAATGTCTACTATTAAATATTATATATGAATAAACCTTCGTGAGACGTCAATACATTAAAATAGGAATTAACTTTTAAATTTTTAAGAGAAATACTGACTTTTAATTTAATTGTAATACTGAATTATATTTTTAGTAAAATTGATTTTTTTACTGAAATATTACGAGGGAATGTCACAAAAGATAATTAAATAATAACTTACAAAGATATTCACTTCAAAACTATTTTTATTTCTCAACATATTCTCCACCAATATTTATGCACTTATATCACCGTTTTATCAGTGCCCCAACACCAACTGCATAAGATTCTTTGGGTTGCTGTCTCAGCCACATTAGGACTTCAAGCTTAACCTTTTCATCAGCTGTGAACATCGTCTTGCTTCCAAGATGGATTTTAGTTGGCTAAACAGATGAAAATCGCTTGAGGCTAAGTCGAAGCTGTATGGTGGATGTTGAAGAAGTTGCCAACCAAACTTTTGAATTGTCTCCTGTGTTCAACTTGAAGTCCTAATGTGCCTAAGACAGCAACCCAAAGAATCGTATGCAGCTGGTGTTGGGGCACTCATAAAACGGTGATATAAGTGCATAAATATTGGTGGAGAATATGTTGAAAAATAAAAATAGTTTGGAAGTGAATATCATTGTAAGTTATTATTTAATTATCTTTTGTGACTTACTTAATGGCTTACTCTCGTATAAGTATATATTTTAATATGTCCATTGGTATTTCAAGTATTTCAGGCAAAAAAGTTTCGGAATTAAAGTTATTCAAAAATTTTGACCCTATATGGTTAAATTATTTTTATATATTTAAATTTATATCTCCAAAAATTATAATCTAATCAGCCGATTTTTTTCCTTTTTTTTCTTTTTTCTTTTTTTTTACACGAACCTACTTTTTAAACACCCCAAAAATATATAATTTTGTAATTATCATAATTTTATAAAAGGAACTATAAATAATGAAACAAATATTACAAAAATAAATAATTATAACCCGCAAACATTTTTTGTTCAAATCCATTTATAGGCTCCTTGTATAAGTTATGCAAATTTTTAAACATTAACTAGTTTTTTTAAATATATTAAAATAAAATACATTATGATAAAATGCATTATGATACAGAAGTTAAAAAGTGACGAATTTGATTTAATTACATTTCAACAGAATTCGAAAGCTAGTTAGAATTTTTCGTTCGTCACGTGCGCAGAAAACGAAGTATAAAAATTGTGCACGTCCATTAACAGCAACATCTTGCAGTATTGAACAGTTTATGCAGACTCATCAATCGTACAGTATTTAATTTCGCAGAAAATTCCAGAAATTGATTTATTTAAAATAGTTAATATTTTTGAAAAAAGGATACAAAAATCATGAACAGTCATGGAAAAAAAATTAACACCCCCCACTAACTCTGCAACAAATTATCATAGAAGAAAGTTACTAGTACCAAACGGTTGGAAATAAAGTCTACTTTTAAATGATGTATATAAAATTTGCTTAAGAAGCCGTTATATCAAAACAAACTCAATTTATTTTTCAATGGCAAGACACAAATTTGCACAATATATTAAATCTTCAGTTCAAACTATGCTTAGATACCAAATTTCATGAAATCCCTACGATTAGTTTCAAAGAAATCAATTATTTTAAAATGAACATATTTTAGTGTCTGTATCCAAATTAAAGTTCGGTACTCGATTGTTGAAATGTTACAGAATGACTAAGTCTTTTCTATTAATGTATTATTTCTTGCCAATATGATCATTTTACTCACTTAGTATGTTTCGGCTATTGATATATACGGTAAAATACTTTTAAATATTCTATTTATAATGTTTGCAAGAGCTGAATTATCCGATTTTAAAAAGTATACAGATATTAGTAATTAAAATAGTTTTCGAATATGTGAATGTGATTGGAAATCTATAGGTGTTTCTATAATGTTTTTTATCAGATTTTGAATTTATTTTACTTGCTCTTTTCTAAATTATATGTGAAGAATATGGGCGAATACAAAATTTGGAATAAAAATTAGTATGAATTAGTATAAGAAAACGATGTAGAAAAAACCCAGACAAATCGCTTTTCAGTCTGAAAAGAAATCTTAACTCGATTGCTATAATGGCATATTTTTAAACTTTTTCAGCAAATACACAACACATTTATAATAAACTTTACTTCAAACATATATAACGAAGAAAAAATAAAATAGGATTATTAGACTGCAGAAGAAGCTAGAAATTCAATTAAATGTAACAAAAATAATGTAAAAGATTTTTTTTTCTAAGGCATGAATGACTATTTATTTTTGATTCGTAGTGCTTTAAAAAATGAAGTGTAAGCAACGTGCATTATATGTTTTGTAACCACCATCGGGAAAAGAAAAAAAAATAATAAATAAATTTTTCTACAGCTTAACCCATTAGACGCCGCTATATGCATAATAACCTATTTTTTTTAAATAATAGTTGATTTTTCTTTATGATTAGGACGTATTTAAAGTACTTCTGAAGAAAAATTTAAAAAATTCGAATATTTAGGAGAAACAGCATGTGTTTTTAAAATATGATAAATGCGAAGATGTATGTATTCATGGTGATTGATTAATATTATACAACATTCCCGATGAGGCAGGGTTGAAGATACGGGTAATATTTTTAAAACGTTAGTGAGAAATATATTAATATCTTGTGTTTTAAAGCTAAATGTCTTTTATCTGCACTTTATTAAATTTGTTTTAAAAACAATCTAGATAAAATGTTTACTTTCTCAAAATTTTCATGCATTGAAGTGAAACTTTTCTTGACTAATTGCTAGAACATAAAACCTCTATTACCCTACTTTTCACAATTTTAAAATATCTCTCGTCATCATATTCTAAAAGTTATTTTTAATAAAGTAGAAAGCACTTTCCTCCTAAAATTGATAAACACTGAACAACATTTTAAGCTTGCTTAATGGCGAAGTAATATTTGAAAACGTAAATTATTCTACAAAACCATGCATTTAACAATATGATGGAACAGGTTACATCCTTTTGAAAGAAATAAAATATATGTGTATTTTAAATTAGAAAAAAATATTTAACTTTTTCTAAAGATGAAGAAAAATAAAATAATTTAGGATTTGTAATAGGATAAATTACGCCAAATGTTATTATTATAGAACTGTTCATATCAGCAGTGCTGCAAATGGTCTGTTTTGTTTAATACCACTTTTTGTAAAGAAATATATTCTTAGATTTTTCATAAATTTTGTAGAAAACTACCCTAAAGGTAATTTCTATTGCAAATGTTGTAGAAATCTACCACAAAATTTTTTTTAGAAAGTGCTGGTATTCCAATAAGTAGCAATTCCATTGGTACCAATTCGGAATTCTGTCTCTGTTAAATTTTACGAGTTTCTCTGATATAAACAAAACAAAAGCAATATTTATATCTTGTGAATTTAAATATTATTAACCGTTATAAAAAAGCACTTCTTGCAGTTAACATTTTCTCAGTTTTGCAATAAATGTCCAATACATTAAAAATTGATATGATATACCGTTCTGTCTGATATTTTCTGCCTGATAACCAATGAGAAACAAAAATAAGTTTTTTATTGGTCAATATTTAATCTGCAGTCTCATTTGTTTTTAACAATATTTCTTAAAAGAAAAGTTTAATAATTCCACATACTCTTTTTCAGTATGAATCATTTATGTTAATTGTTATTATAGAAAGATTGTACTTGCAGTTAACATTTTCTTTTAACAATAAATGTCCAATACATTAAAAATTGATACGATATACCGTTTTGTCTGATATTTTCTGCCTCATAACCAATGAGAAACAAAAATAGGTATTTTATTGGTCAATATTTAATCTGCAGTCTCATTTGTTTTTAACAATATTTCTTAAAAGAAAAGTTTAATAATTCCACATACTCTTTTTCAGTATGAATCATTTATGTTAATTGTTATTATAGAAAGATTGTACTTGCAGTTAACATTTTCTTTTAACAATAAATGTCCAATACATTAAAAATTGATATGATATACCGTTTTGTCTGATATTTTCTGCCTCATAACCAATGAGAAACAAAAATAGGTATTTTATTGGTCAATATTTAATCTGCAGTCTCATTTGTTTTTAACAATATTTCTTAAAAGAAAAGTTTAATAATTCCACATACTCTTTTTCAGTATGAATCATTTATGTAATTGTTATTATAGAAAGATTGTACTTGCAGTTAACATTTTCTTTTTGCAATAAATGTCCAATACATTAAAAATTGATATGATATACCGTTCTGTCTGATATTTTCTGCCTGATAACCAATGAGAAACAAAAATAGGTATTTTATTGGTCAATATTTAATCTGCAGTCTCATTTGCTTTTAACAATATTTCTTAAAAGAAAAGTTTAATAATTCCACATACTCTTTTTCAATATGAATCATTTATGTTAATTGTTATTATAGAAAGATTGTAATCTCTTTACAATAGAAGTTAGTGAAAAATAGTGTGCTAGATTGATGCATATGTTTTAATCTTTTAGTATTGTTTAACGTGTATTCTTTTTGTATTGTTTAAAGATTACAACAACATTATATCTGTCAGAATGGCATTAGGCGCGCTTGCATCTGACAATTACATTTCTGCTAGCTTCAGAAATTGTTTAAAGTTTCATCTACACGAGAGGTTCATCCTGGTAACTTTCATTTGTTTTTCATTATTTTTATAAGTTTTAAACTAACATATTAAAGAAAAATTTAAAATAGTAAATAATAAAATTAACTCTTCTTTGGCGAAGCATGTCCCTATAGGGACTCTTCAGCCATTAAACCATATTTAATCAGCTAGCCAACAAATTAAAATGCAGCTTCATCTTAAAATGTCCATCCTTAGGGTCACATAATACGTAGAAATGACGTTATATATGCATTTCTTATTGTTGTATTAGAAAAATTTAAACTAATTTTGAATCAAAACACATAGGACGAATTGCTAATTTTGAAGTTTTTGTGTTGCAATACATAGTGATAGACGTTGTTAATATTTTTTTTATCGATTTAAAAAATACTATGGCCAACTCGATTATATCGATGCTATAAAGTTTTTTGTTGATGTCTCTAGTCAATAAATTGTTATTCTTAACCGACATCAGATCCGATTATGTGAAGAATTGCCATAAACACTATAAAGATTAATTTTTTTGTTAGACTACTTTTGATGTAATATAACTAATTTTGCCTTAACTGTTTCAAATCAGTTCCTGAAAGATTGCAGATCTTGTTTAAGGTTTCTAGAAGAACCCAGGGAAGAGTCAAAAAGCTTAAGAGAAACTTCATTCACCGAACGCGCTTCAAATATGGCAGCTGAAGACAGTAAAAAAATCAATGCAGGAAACTTTAGCATCCCCTGGAGGAGAGAACCAGATCTAAAATGGCGCGGTGGAGGGGGGGGGCGGTGCAAACCAAGAATTCTTCAAGTTGTGTGCGGATCTCACCCATATAACCTGAGATATCGAATAAAGAAGAAATGTGCGCTACAGGAAATTGCAGCGCCTATGGAGGAGAGAACAACTAAAATTGTGGTAGTGATGGCGCTAAACAAACCAAGACGAATGGTCCAAGTTGTGGTAGGATTGGACCCATAGAACCTTAGATTCAAATAAAAAAATGTACAATATGCAGCAGAAAATACAGGAAATTGCAGCGCTTCTAGCGAAAAGAATCAGAACTAAAATGATGGTTATGATGTTGGAAAACAGACCAACACCAATGGTCTAAGTTGTGTGAGGGTCCGACCCATATAATGTTAAATAAAGAATAAATGTACACTAGAGATCCTCTCAATAAGTATCGTTCATTTTTACTCCTCTTCACATCGACATTGCGGTCGATTAAGACAATATCTATTTAGCAACGATTCGGGTAGAATAGCTTATTTCTATTTTCGTTCAAATCGCCACTATTGCGGTGGATACCTCGATGCGAGTAGTAGAGTTATCGTTCATTTTACTTTTTTCTTTCAAATCGTCATTGTGGATCGATAGAGCGATCCGTAATGATGATTTGAAAAAAAAAGCAAAATAATTGATCTAGCAGAGTAAGGAGCAGCTAACGGGGATAGTTCGATATTTCTAGAGCTAATTTCATAGCAATATATATATATTTATTCTTTCGATTTTGCTATTTTAGAGGCAGAACCGCTGCCAAATTTCGTATAAGGGTCTTTTTCTTTCCAGGTTAAATCATTATAATTTTAGTTTAGAGACTAGGTATTTGGGTTACTAGTTTATTAATTTTTAATTTCCAAGTTTACCCCCCCTCCCCCAAATCATAAATATTTAATTGCGGTCCGATTTGAACGGGAGCTTTTTTTCACATTCGTCCCAAGTCATTTGGCTATCAACTAAACTGATATTATTTCTCCAACTCTTGGTGACCACTATTTATGAATAATAATCAATATTTTTGGCTTTTTTACAGTTCAAACATTAAATCGTTGCTTTAGAGCCACGTTACTCAGGGTTCTCGTTAGTTAAGTTGTATCTCTCAATTTTGTTTCCTCCACCCCACCCCTTCCCCTTCCCTCCAAATCATAACTTTCTTAATTATGGTCCAATTTGAACAGGATCTATTTTCACATTCTTTTCAAGCCATTTGTTACCAACTAAACATCGATATTATTTCTGCAACTCTTGGTGACTACTATTTATGAACAATAATAAAAATTTTCGTTCTTTTTTACAGATCAAACATTCCATGTTTTCTTTAGAGCCACGTTCCTCAGGGTTCTCGTTAGTTAAATTGAATCTCTTAAGTTTGTCAGTACCCCCCTCCCCCTTCCCCCAATTCATAACTTTTTAATTTACGGTCCGATTTGAACGGGACCTTTTTTCAAACATTTCATCCGTGTTTTAGAGTCACGTAACTGAGGGTTTTCGTTAGTTAAGCTGTACCGCTCAAGTTTGTCTCTTCCCCGCTCTTTAGTGATTAGAGTCCTGCACGAGTCGGGTTTAATGCGACCCGAACCCGAAAATTCCATTTGAAGTCAACCCTGTACCCGACCGGAACCCGACAAAATTAATTTCATGGACCAGAACTAGAGCAACAAATTTTGACCCACAACCCGATATATTTCAACCCGCATCCAATTCGCAATCCGAAATGAAAGGAAGTGAATTCATGTTTTTATGAAATTATAAAAAGTAATCTCCAATTATAGCTCTATTTTCTAATACCAATTTTATCTTTTGTACGGATCATGATTAAGAAAGTTATGATTTGGGGGGGGGGGGGCTTAAGTGGAGAAGTATACAAACTTGACAGATACATCTTAACTAAGGTGAACCCTGAGTAACGTGCCTCTAAACCAAGGATGGAATGTTTGAACTGTAAAAGAGCCGAAATTTTTTATTATTGTTCATAAATAGTGGTCACCAAGAGTTTTAGAAATACTATCAATGTTGATTTGGTAATCAAATGACTTGGGAAGAATGTTTTAAAAGATCCCGTTCAAATCGGGTAAATTCAGAATGAGGGAGGGGATAGAAAAGAGGGAACGAACTTTAAAAATACAAATAATAAACTAGTAACCCAAATAAATAGGTTCCAAACTGAAAATATAACAATTAAACCTGGAAAGAAAAAGGTCCTTATACGAAATTTGAAAACAGCTCTGGCGCTAAAATAGTAAAATCGAAATAATAAATGCATTATAGATTGCTATAAAATGAGCGCCAGAAATATCTATTTTCTAATCCCGATATGAAGATTCACGATCAAAATCCCTGCCAATTGCACGATAAGTTTAGGAGTTACGCTTTTTAAGCTATCTTTGTGAGAATTGATTCTAGAACATCGATACAACAATTTGAGAATCAATTCTTATTGTGATCGATGCTGTTTTATACGATGTCGATATTTATCGATACTCTATTTTTCCAGAATCGCCCATCACTAGAAATACATTCAAATTTTTCGCAACACAACCGCGCTGCCTTTCGTTACTAATGCAGTTTTAACTTACTTCTCATTTCCTAAATTCCGTTAGATCCAATTGTCCATCTCCATACTTAATGCCATTCTATCTTAAACACTTATTGTAGGTGATTTATGGCATATAAGAAGGAAAGTGAAAAATACAGAATGAGCGAGTTTACATTTTTCTACAATTAGACACATTTAAAAAACTAATCCCTTATTAAATAAATATAATCAAAGTATAATATTTAATTTTAAAATTGGTCTATTTCGAAAATATGAAGGATGTTTGGATGTGTACTGTTTATTTATTTACTTTTTTAAGTATAATTTTGATTAAGTAAAATAAAGTGAAATAAAACGCAGTTTTTGAAATGGTTTGCGAGTTTATTTTGCATTCAAAAATGCATGGTTTGCATGTAAAAAGTCTTTTTACGATAAAAAAAGTAAAATTGTATCAGATGCATAAAATTTTTTTAATGTTATGCATGTAATAATTTCAATTGTATTATACAGTACGTCATTTTACTATTATATTACATATAGTTGAAATTACCTCACATACTTTTAAAAGTTGCATATAGAAACGAGTAGAATTCTTAAACGAAAATACATACACACATACACACACATACATATATATATTTGGAATTGATGTTAGGCATACAAAGCAAAATACAGCTTATAAATGAGTAAATATTTCTTATTTTAAATCAAATAGATGTAAAACTGTTACTCATAAATTACCAAGTATCGCACAATACCTCGATCTTGATGGTGTCTACTTTTTTTATAACGAATCCAACGGGAAGTTAATTATATTTTCCAAATTTATTAACATTTATTTCTGAATGAATTAGTATCAAAACATTCGAGAGGCATTTCATTAAAAAGCAACCAGATACAGTGGAATCAGAATGCGTTGCTATGTTACATGTAAACAAATGAGTTTACAAGCACTAAAAGTCTTACGTTTATAAAATTCGTAAAACGAGTCGCGAGTTTATTTTTTATTTTTTATTTTTTACTTAATTTATTATTTAAATTGTTTATTTATTTATTGTCGTATAAATAATATATTTTATTTCTGCTGTCTACATCGCTTTTTCTATGCATTTACAAAATGCACAACAATGAAAGAGGCATCATTCGAAGGTTTTTGAACCGGCTTCTGACATAGTACACTCACATTTTGTTAAAACATGTTTCTTTAATTAAAAATAAACTCAGCATTGTTTTCATAAATGGAATGAAAGTTTTTCTCAAATCAATGTTGTCACAAAAGTAAAAAACCGCATGATATCCTGCTCAGCAATGATTATAAAAAAAATAATAAAAAGTACAAAAAATATAAAGTGGAACCTAAACGCACGAGTTCATTTTATATATATGATCAAAAAGCAAAATTGAAATGTTTAGAAGAAAAAACACAATCGATCGAAGCAGTGGTATTTCACGTGTAGCCTAAAATGTATGTTTTTGTTCTGTTAATTTAAATTGTATTTTATGTGTATTATATATGTGTGTATATTACGTGGTGGGGGGTGGGGAATAGGAGTTTCTGAAGAAAAGAATTTGTAACTTCGTCAATTCACAAGATATCAAATCCGCTTAAATTTATTATAAATCTTCTTAATATTATTTACAATTTTTATATTCACAAGTTTTTTATAGGACCAACTCTTGCGGCAAAAAAAATAAATAAATAAAAAATAATAAAAAAATAATAATTCCCTGCTGACTTCGCCTATAGGCAGAGGTATATTTCGAAGTGGGTGGTCCAAACTACCGTATCATGGCAAATAGATCTTTCTTCTGCAATTCCCAACAAACAGGCGTCCCACGGTCTGCGTCTTCGAAATCTACCTGTGCCTGTAGGCCAAGCCTCCGGGGATTTTTTATCCTTCAGTTTTCTTTAGAAATTTAAACCTTCATCTAAAAAAATATTAGATTGCAGTGTAATTTCCTCGCACGTGCCTACTGGTTGTATAAAAAATCTTGCTGATCATATTTCTGATAAAAACAAGTTAAAAAAAATAAGTCCGTGCTACATTTTTAATAAAAAATATTTCACTGGGTGATTGAATACTTTTCACACTGTTGTGTGGATGTCTGGAATGACTGGAATGTCTCTATACTAACTAGAGTAAAATAATCATACAAATGTGTATTATAGTTGTGATCTCATAACAATATGAATGATGATATGATCTTTTAATTATGACAAATTATTCTGCTGAAACAAATCAATGAGCAAGTACAGTTTTCTCTTAAATGAAGGATATTGAAATTTATAATTTCTGTCAACATGACTTAGAAAAACTAGAAAATTGTTTCTTTGAATGTTTGAACTGACATTTTAGATTGCTATGTTTGTTTTATAAAAAGCTAAGAACATTTCACTCTCAAGGCTAGCAATTATTTAAAGAAACTATTTAAAAATATAAATTATAAACTATTAAATGTTCGATTTGTTAAAGCGTAAAAACTGTTATTTTGTTTTACCTACAAATTAATTGGAATTAAATAAAAAATCCCTGACGGCTCGGCCTACAGGCACAGGTAGATTTCGAAGATGCAGACCGTGGAGCGTCTGTTTGTTGGGAATTGCGGAAGAAATGACCTTTTTGCCCTGATACGGCAGATGGGAACCGCCCATTTCGAAACCTAACTTGTTTGCAGGCGGAGCAGGCAGGGATTTTTTTTAGTTTTAATTTTTTTTTTTGCTATAAGGGTTAGTCCTATAAAAAACTTCTCAATATAAAAGTTTTAGATAATATTAAGAGGATTAATAATAAATTTCATTGGATTTGATATCTTGTGAATTGACGAAGTTGTGATATTTTTTCTTCTAACCCGCCCCCCCCTTCCCCCCCCTTGGGGCCACTTTTAATTATAACAAAAATCTGTCATACATAAATTTTCGGCCCTTTTCCTAGAAGTAATAATAACTTTAAACGGATTCGATACGTATCATAATTAAAAAATTATGGGTTTTTTTCTGTTTTCACAACCCCCCCCCCCCCCCTTCTGTCCGATTTTGCTCATTAACGAACTTGACCGAGATTTTATACCTCTTGATTTTATGTATCAGTTTGGAAGAGATTTATGCAGAATTAATGCAGTTATCGTGTCCATAAAAATGTGACATAGATAGATAGATAGATAGATAAAGTTTTGAACTGGGGGTGGTTTTGGGTTCTGGGAGTCATAATCGGCGTAAATCTGCAATTTTTTTTTCAAAAATTCCAACTTAGGTGAGAATGTAATGGGTAGTATTTCTTACGAAATCTACCTAAAAACAAACTCGTTCGCAATGGCAATGTATAAATTGCTTTAAATATACGTTTTTTTTCTTTTAAATCAAATATTTCAATTTTTAAAATACTGATCCAATCCGGTGTCCCCTGATTACAGCATGTTGGTGAAAACCATTTTTTAAATTGAAAACTCTAGTAGATTTTGACATAATTAAGGGGTCTGAGGAGTCTTATTTTTTCATAAAAAGTACAATTTAGCACCATGTCACTTTGAATTTTATTTCTGATGTCCTATAGAACACAAACGCGCGAAATTATTACCACTGACAGATTAATATCTGTTCTATGTTGCATAATTATTTCAATATTCTACATCAGGCATTTTACTCTTTGTTAAATGTTTAATTTTGATTAAAAAAATAAATTGTTTTTTTACCGGCGCACAACATTTTCAATCTATTCTAATAACAGAAAGTTCCACTCTGTGTGTCTGTATGTGTGTCTGCGATATCTAGGAAAATCTAGCGCACCTAGAAGCCTGAAAATTTAGGTAAGGATAGTCTAAGACCTCTCCTGGTGCTACTGAATCTCAGAATGTTAATATTTTTAAAATTAGAGTAGTTATTCATTACAAATTGATCAAAGATCACAAGTAAAAAAGCACTCTTCCGAAATCTCCGTGTTTCTAAATTCGCCACGGGCGGAGAGGGTCAGAAATACGGAAAAACCGTCTACATATTCTCGAAGAACACACTTTTACGTCTCGAACGATCCGGTCGGTTCGAAATATTTTTACATTTAACTCTTTCAAAATAATAATAATAAATAAATCAAAAATCAAAAAAAGTCTAATTCATGTTTTTTTTTTTTCTCCCGTTTTCCGAACTTTGCATCCGCCGGATTACAAGAGATACGGAAAAACCGAGTTCACCAAATTAAAGATCCGACTTTACCCTTTCCAAAGCCATCTCTGGTTTTAAAAAATACGAAAGTTAACTTTTTGAAAAAGTATGTTTTCTATACGGTGTTTGACAATTTTCGGGATTTTGCCGATTTTTAAAAAATTGCACGCGGCGGTTCCAAGCGAGTTACGAAAAACTAAAAATACCAGACGTTATTTACATTCCTTCCCTTTCGACATCTGAAAAGACCTCCTCCAGAACAGATTGTGTAACTACAGGAGTACCTCGGGTTCTATAGGCTCGATTACGACAGGGTTTTCCTCATTCGACTTGATTTTGATGACCTTAGAGATTTCAGTCATGTTCGTATAGAACATATTGTTATTATCACGCGCCCGGACAAAGCCGGGCGGGTCAGTTTGTAACTAAAAAAGGAAGATACATTACAATAAACAGATTCATTACTTTTCATGTAACTAATAACTTATACTTCAAATTTACTATTATAATTGCATTGGTTATTTAAAATTAGAATTTTTGCAACAAAAAATAGACTTTTTTTTCAAAATTTCAAAAATTACAAGTAAATTAAAAATAAAATCAAGTTTTTAATTGATTAAAAATGACGTATAATTTCAAGGTACATTTGTATTACATCATTATCAATATTATTTGGGACTCGAGAACCAATAGTTTTTCTGCAGTCTTGCGCAAAATGGATGCAAGTTAAAACAATTTAAAATTTTGTACCAAAATGAAACATTTAAAATAAGAGTAAAATATTAGTTGTGGAATATTGAAATAATTATGTAACATAGAAAATATACTAAGCTGCACGTGGTAAAAGTTTTATGCATTTATGTTTATAGGGAATCTGAAATAAAATTAAATGTCACGTGTTTCTAAATTGAACCTTCAAGAACCTTCTGATATCCCTTAATGTATTTTTATTTATTTATTTATTTATTTATTTATTTTACATTGCCCTCTAAGAAATACTAAAAGCATTTTTATGATATCCATTATTGGTATATTAAAAATATAATGTATTCAAATAAAGTTTTGGATTTTATTAAAAGCGATAATTTCGTATATGATGCCTCCCAGGAGTTAATAGCTGAAGAAATCATCAAAAATCGCTACTTACAGCAGCCTTTTTTATTCTGATAATTTCAGTGGTTTAAGAGCGTAGTCTATTTAATGTCTGCTACATTTGTGTTTCATTTATATTATTTTATTATTTTATTTATTTACTGATGAAATTATAATTCCGTTAAGGATTTCGCGATAGAGATAGATTTTTAAAATAATCATGCCTGAAAATTATTTTAAAATCTATAAAAAAAAAAATCAATAAATTGAGACACAAGATTCACACAAATTGCATTGAATGAATATTTTGTTTCCTGTACGATGTTATAAAAATTTAAATTGTGCGACATTTATAAGTTAAAAATATTTCAGTAAAAGCGAAATTTATTGGTTATGTGTTGCTACCTTCAATATGACGTCGCTGTTTCTCCCAGACATGTTGTTGATTAAAAATATAGATAATGTCTACTTAAGTATGACAAACCAGTCACCTGTTTTCAGTAAAGTGCTTAGAATAGAATTTGAAAACATTCCAAATTTATATTTATCAAAACAGTTTTAGATTTTTGGTATTACAATGCTTTAAACAAATTCATAACTTTTTCTGAAAACATAATGCAAATAACATTTAGAAGTAGAAATCACTGAGTATAAAAAAATAACGTTACACTGAGATTTACATACCTTTGTCATAGAAATGCAAGTTCGGAAATTCTAAATAAATAAAATCCAGATCACTCTTCTGTAGGCGGAAACAAACACATAACCTCCCCCCCCCCCACTTTCAGTAGTATATATTAAAGCATTTCGAATACGAATATTTATTTAAAGAACCGAATGCAACTGGCAGTTTGTATGTTCATTTCCATTTTTCTCTTATACATTTTGTTATACAATAAACACATTTCCCAGTAAAAAAGATGTTAGATTGTTGCTATCTCATCATACATCGAAAGAAAATATATAAATTGAAACAAAAAGCCTTTGATATATATTTTAAAACAATGAAAAGACACTCCTTATCATAGAAATAATGAAAAAATAGTCCTCCTATAAGTTGATTTTGGTACACACATTGTATTTAAAAAATATATATTTTATAATCAATTATACGACAAAAATTTAAGTTTACATTAAAATTGTGACTAAAATATTATAAATAAAGACCACCAATCTTTTTATTTTTAGAAAGGCGTCCTTATATTTAAATGTATATCGAAATTTAATCTGCTAATGATTGTACCATTACGCAGTATCCCGTAAAAGAGGGGCCTTTTTCAAAATTAAATAATTTGAAAACGGTTAACGATAGAAATGCGCCGTTTGTTGCATCTTTATGAGAAAATCAATAAATGTTTAACCATAGCATTTCAAAATTGGTTTAAAATTTCGCCAATATGCGGCGCTGTAAGCTGAAATACCAATTGATAATATTCGCCGGATTTGAATACTTGCTTAACATTGAAAAGGCAAAGAAACCTACGAAATTACCTACGAAACACACAAAGCATATCGGAATTGACATTACATCTGTCAGACCAACACGTACTTAAATCTCTACAGTTAGAGTTAAGTAGGTGTTGGTAAGACACGTGAGGATATTCCTGATGAGACCGTCTTGTTCTGTTACGAGTCTTACATCATGTTCTTGCTACAAATGGTGGATATTTTGTAAATATTGTCATTTAATTTATTTTAGCTTGCAGCGCTACCTATTGGCAAAACTTTAAACCAATTTTAAAATCCTATGATTAAAAATTTATTGCTTTTCTAATAAAGATGCAACAAATGGGGCATTTCTATCGCTAACCGTTTTTAAATTATTTAATTGTAAAAAGGTTTTCCTTCTATTTGGGACACCCGGTATATGTTGCATTTTCTAAATATTATTCTTTTTTGAACAAAATCAAATTAAGTATCGTCATGACTTGCATATTTTGTGATCGACAGGAAAACTACTCAAACAACTGAAATTAATTGAAAAACTACCATACACACAGTTTAACTAAACGAACAAGTCCTTATTGTATGTACCAAAAGGATGGATTTATTTATCTTCTGATGCATAATAACTTCAATCAAGAATAGCATTTGAGATGTGTTTAAATAGTTAAGCAATAATTTCGTAGAATGTTAATTTATACCAATTTTCGAAAATATAATTACTAGAAAAAAACATTCAATAGAAACGTTCGGCAGTAAATTTTCAAAATTTTCTAACAATACTAAATGCAAAGAGTATTTAAGGAAAAACTTTGGCAATTAATATTTATTTGAAAACAATAAGATATGCTAAAATTCGTCTGTGAATTTTCAAACATTTATTTAATTAACCAATAACAACGTATAGATAGATTTCTGCGTTCAACTAACAAATAATCGATGTCAGAAATAGCATGCTTGTTTATTTCAAATGTAGTTTGTTATTTACCAAAAGAACAATTATCATTGCGAAAAAGAAAAGAGTTTGTTGTCAAAAGTTATAAATCTGAAAACCGATCACTGAATGAGAAAAATGTGTTAGAAAGTTTTGATTCAATTAAGGAAATATGAGACATGATTTAATGATTGCTTAGTTATTTTTATCGATATTTGTATGAATGAAACAGATAGCGATATGTTGAATATATTACGTTTAACATTGTTATATTTCCAATTCAAAATTAAAAATATTTACAATTATGCCTTATGAAATATTAAATAAAGAAAAAATGCATAAAAAAATATTACTTGCTTACTTGTAACACATTGAAATATTAAAGTGGACCGCGGACCACAGTTTGAAAAAGCACTGCTTTAAATCAATCATATGCAATATTTAAATTTAGACTTTTTCATTTCATTTTACAAAATCTAGAAATATATATGGTATAAATTTAGAAAAATCCATTTTGTAGATTTGTTTGAATAACTTATTTGAATATACTTTTCAAAGCTTCTAAACGAAAATAATTTTTTTGTTAAAATATGGATATTATTTAATTGTTGTATATGTTTATCTTTATTATATAAAACAGCTAGCAGGCTTCGCCTGCTACGCTGGTATGTTTCCCCAAATGAACATTTAATCAAACGAAATATACCAGCGAATTTGATCTTGTGTTTTAAAGCAATATTAACCTTTACCTTGGACGTCCTTTCGCATTGCTCTAAAACGATACGAACGCCATTGCGCTTTTATATTTTCTAATGTATTACAAAAAATTTGGGCTGTTAAAGACCAACTCCTTTATTTAATCATTTGCAGTTGGATTTTCCAAAGAACGATATAACGAAATGCAATATACTAAAACTATCCCTGAAAACTTAACAATGCAAGTTCCATCAAAATCCATTCAACAGAACCTTTTAAAAAGGCTAATGTTTCATAATCGGGTTCAAATGATTATAGAACTTTCCCCCCTAATTCTATAACTAAGCAACGTAGAACAATATGTTATACACTAAAATCTTCTTTAAAATATTGTATAACTGACAGTGCAAGTCCCATCAAAATCCATTCAGCAGAATTCAAGTTATAAGCAGCCGGAAAGAAATTCCCCTTTGCATTATATATATATATATCAGATAGATAAATGTATCTTTCATAATCATCTTCACCTGATTCAGGGATGTTGTGCAGAGTATACGCTGGTATACGCCGTTTATCTTCTGAATTTTTTAAGAAACTCTGCACACCCTCCGTAGCTATAGCATATACTCTGTAGCATATGCCCTCTGTCTATACCTTATACCCTCTGTTTTTTTATGACTACACCACTGACAACTTTCTCCCATAGCTCCATTACTAAACAATGTAGAAAATCAATCCCTGAAGTATTATTTAACTAACTATGAAACTCCCATTAAAATCCGTCCAGTAGAACTTTGAAAAAGGAAAATCATTCATAATTGGGTTAACCTAATTTTAAAACTTTCTACATTAACTCTATAAATAAAAAATGTGGAACGATGCGCTTCATTTCAAAAGCTTTCTAAAGCAAATTACCTAACAGTGAAATCCTGTAAAAATCTTTTCGGTAAAACCTGAGTTATAACCGTTCGGAATGAAATACGAATTTGCGTATTATAAATACTAGGGCATCCAACCGAATATAGGAATATAGGTGAGAATATAGGTGAAAACCATTTTTTTAAGTTGAAAATGTTAATACATTTTTTACATTTAATATTTTTTTAGATACCCCCTAACAACACAAAATAGCATTTTTTTAATGTCAATTATATATTCAACTAAAATTTTGAAATTTATTAAAAGCGGTAACTGCGTATTGGTCTCGTGCCAGAAGTTAATAGCCGCAGAATTCGCAAAAAATTTCGTTATCCACAGCAGTTTTTTTTATTCTGATAATTTCAGCGGTTTTAAGCGCTTATTTCAATTATATGGCTGTTAAATTTGTGTTTTATTTATACTATTTTATTGATTCCTTAATGAAATTTTAATTTTCTTATTGATTACTAGCTGAAAACAAATGCTGAATTTTTTATATTGATTAAAGTGCAAACAGATTAATATTTTGTAATCACCTGCAAGCGATATAGATAGATTAAAAAAGAAATAAATCATGCTTGAAATTTAATTTAAATGCTATAATAAATGAGTCAATTGCGATACAGTTTTCAAACAAATTGCATTTGAAAGTAGGTTTTTTTCCCCCATGTAACGGTGTAAAAAATAAAATGTGCGATGTTTAGCAATTAAAAAAATTGCAGTAGCAATAATTGCAAAACCGAAATTTCATCGTCAAGTGTTGGCATTCGCAAAATGACGTCAGCGTTACGCACGGACACGTTTGTCTTTTATAATATAGATAGGTAGACTAGGGTATCCAACCCGGGCTCCCGGAATAAGGAATATATTCGAAAACCATTTATTTTTTTAAATAGAAAACTCTAATACATTTCTTACATTTAATATATATTTTTAGATTGACATCTAACAACACCAAAGAACATTTTTATATGAAATATGTCATTAATATATTCATATAAAATTTTTTAATTTATTAAAAGCTGCAATTTTCGTTTTGGCCTCCTGTCAGAAGTTAATAGACGAAGAAATCGCTAAAAATTTCGTTATCCATAGAATTTTTTTTTTAATTCTGATAATTTCAGCGGTTCAAAGCGCTTATTTCAAATGCATGTCTGTTAAATTTGTGTATTATTTATACTATTTTATTTATTGCATGATGAAGTTTTGATGTCTTTATTTAATATTAGCTGGAAGCAAATGCTGGACTTTTTATATTGTTTAAAGTACAAACACATAAATATTTTTGTAATCGTCTGCAAGCAATAGAGAAAGATTTTTTTTTTTAAATTCATGCTTGAAATTTATTTTAAAAGCCGTAATAAATCAGTCAATTAAGATACAGTTTTCAAACAAATTGCATTTGAAAGTAGATTTTTCCCCTATATAACGGTGTAAAAATTGAAAATGTGCGATGATTAGAAATTTAAGTAAATGCATTAGCAAAAATCGCAAAAACGAAATTTCATCGTTATAGTAGATGATGATGACGTGATTTCTGTAATCGGATTCGTTGTCAAGTTTTCGCTTCAGAAAAAACAACGCAGAAGAACACTTTGCTACAGAGAAGTAACAACCATCCCCAAACAATTGCTAACTAACAGTGTAAGACCCACCAAAATCCGTTCATCAGAACTCAAATTAAATACGGCCAAAATGAAATACGAATTTTTATTTTATATGTATAGCAGATATACCTTTCATAATAACATTCACCTTTCCCAATCATTTTCCCATTAACTCTATAACTAAGCAACATAGAATGATATGTTATATACTAAATTCAACCCTGAATAATTATATAACAGTGCCACTTCCATCAAAATTCGTTCAATAGGATTGTTTTGGAAAAGGTAATCTTTAATAATCAGGTTCACTTAATTTTAGAACTTTCTCCTGTAGCTCTATAACAAAGCAATATTAGAATAGTTATACACTGAAACATTTCAAAAAACATTACCTAACTAACAGTGTAAATCCTACAAAATATCATGAATAATTGGAATTGAAATGTGAATATGCGTTTCATATATATAACAGATGATGATATAATTTTCTGTAACAGGATTCATCATGAAGGTTTCGTTTCAAACATAAACGATTCTTTCAACATTGTAGCTAATACGCCAATTGACAAGGTATCCGATTACGAAAGATTAGCCTAGAATCGTATGAATAACTACCCAAAGAAAAGGGGAAATATGGCTGCAAACTGAAAACAAATAAAGAAGTAATATATAATAATAAGCAGATCATCGCAATTTATTTCAGCAAGCATTTTTTATTTAAAATTCGTGGCATGTATGGAAAAAAAAATAATACACAATTATATAAATATGCGTAAACATAATATTTAATTCACAATTAAGCAATTAATTTTTCTATCTGTAAAAATGACACCATATTTAAAATAAAACTCAAAAGATTTAAAAAAAAAAAAAAAAAAAAAAAAAAAAAAAAATACGAGCCTGATAACTAACGTCATTGATATTTTATCTAATCAATATTTCAGGTGCATTTTTTCTTATCCAAGCGCAAATGATAAATTGACAAGTATTGTTTAATCTTTAACAATGAAAACTTTTTAAAGCAGTACAAACATTCCTTTCATATTTAAATTAAATATTTTCTATTTATAATATTATTTCTCTTTAAAACTTTTTTCTTTGTATTTTAAATAAAATCAGTAACAGTTTTTTTTTCAGGTGTTTGTATTAACTGATATAGTCATTCCAATTATTTAACTAAAAGATTTAAATAACAAAAAGATTTAATCTGAATTTGTTCCGTTGCTATAGCAACGGATGTATATTTAGAAATTATTACTTGTATTGTTAGAAATTTGGAGATGTTGGCGTCAAAGACATCGTCAAATTAGAAAATGTGCAATATCTCTCACTAACTATTTGACTTAGAAGAATTTATTTGGTACCATTCGATTCAGAATACAAAGATACATTAAAATATGTTATCATTTGACATCATAATATTCGATTATATCATAATTCATCTGATAATATAATGATAATAACCGGTTTTTAAGGAAATTTTTAAATGTTTGTTTTCCTTTTTACACCCTGGATTTTTAGAAAATCACTTTCTTAGTGCGCCTTTACATCCTAAGAAGTATTTTTAAATCCGATTTCCATGTTTCTAGGTTCCGTAAATTGGGCTGTGTGTTGCTGATCTCCCCAGTTAGTACTTTCATTTATATGTATAGTTAATAGGATAAAAAATGCTTTCTTAAATTAATATTTTATTTAACAACAGTCCACGGACCATAATTCTAGAAACACTGGTTTAAATCAAACATATGCAGTATGCAAATCTAGACAAATGCTTTGAATTTTACAAACTCTAGAAGTAGGTACGATTTGGATTTATAAAAATCCTTTTAGAAGATTTATTAGAATGAATTTTATTTCAAAATGTTCATAAAACGTCTCAAAGCTTCCAAACGAAAATACTTTTCTTTTAATATGTATTCTTTTATTAATTGTTGTATATGTTTATCGTTATTATATAAACCAATAATAGGATACAAAATGCTTTCTTAAATTAGTATATTATTTAAAAATAGTACACTGACCATAATTCCAGAAACACTGGTTTAAACCAATTATTTGCAACATGCAAATCTAGACTTATTTCATTGCATTTTAAATACTGTAGAAGTCGATATGATTCAGATTTAGAAAAATCCTTTCAGTAGATTTGTTTGAATAAAATTGATTTATTTGAAGAAAATTCATTATCAAAATGTTCATAAAACGTCCAAAAGCTTCCAAACGAAAATACTTTCCTTTTAATATGGATTCTTTTATTAATTGTTGCATATGAAACAAAGGATATGAATTATTACTTACTACTCAGCGTACAACCAAAAGATTGAAAAAATGTCCGGACCGGGATTCGAATCCAGAACCTTTGGTATTACGCATCAATGCTCTACCATTTGGAGCTATCTAGACGACATGCAATCTACCATTTTCTCACTCTTATGTGTTGGCATGGCTGCGACTTTGCAGCACAAGATGGAAAGTCAATCATGAGTACACATCTTCAGTGGCAAGCATGAGACGAATTAAACCCAGCATCGGTGAATATATACATCCTAATTAAATTTTCAAGCTGAGCTGAAATTACGCTGGAGAGTACTTATATAACAAAGGATATGAATTATTACTTACTACTTAGAGTATAACAAACAGAGTGAAAAAAGTCCAATCCGGGGATTGAACCCGGAACTTTTGGTATTATGCACCAACCAATTGAAGCTATCCAGACGACATGCAGTCTAGCATTTTCTTACACTTATGTGTTGGCACGGCGGCGAATTTGCAGCACAAGATGGAAAGTCAATCATAAGCACACTTCTTCAGAGCAAGCATGAGACGAATTAAACACAGCATCTGTGAATATATGCTAATTAAATTTTCCAGCAGATCTGAAATTACTCTGGAGATTACTTATATAGCAAAGGATGTGAATTATTACTTACTATTTAGCTTATAACAAACAGAGTGAAAAAATGTCCAGTCCGGGGATCGAACCCGGAACTTTTGGTATTACGCACCAACCATTTGAAGCTATCCAGACGACATGCAGTCTAGCATTTTCTTACACTTATGTGTTGCCACGGCGGCAAATTTGCAGCACAAGATAGAAAGTCAATCATGAGCACACTTCTTCAGAGCAAGCATGAGACGAAATAAACTCAGCATCGGTGAATATATGCTAATTAAATTTTCCAGCAGAGCTGAAATTACGCTAGAAATTACTTATATAACAAAGGATATGAATTATTACTTACTACTCAGCGTATAATGAGCAGAGTGAAAAAAATGTACATACCGGGGAACGAACCCGGATACTTTGGTATTTGCTGGAAAATTTAATTAGCATTATTGTTGCATATGTCTATATTTATTATAGGAAACAATAATAGGATTTTAAAAAAAATTCTTAAATTAATATTATATTTAACGATAGTTCACGGACCATGATTCCAGAAGCACTGGTTTAAATCAATCTTTTGCAGTATGAAAATCTACACTTTTCCATTACATTTCAAAAACTCTACAAGTATAATCTTCAGTAAAATCCTTTTAGTAAATTTGTTTGAATAAAATTGACTAATTGAATAAAATGTAGTAAATCCTTTTCATAAAACTTCCCAAAACATTCAAACAAAAACCCTTATCTTTTAATTCGTTTTATTAATTGTTGATTATCTTTATTATAGAAAATAATACGATAAGAAATTTTTTCTTAAATAAATATTTTATTAAATAATAGTGTACTTTTAAGGATTCAATCACCGCATTTTGTTTAATATATTTTTTAAAAATACATTTTCTTGCAGACATTTCGTTTCATCTATAAGGGGAGGCTCCGAGTTCAGAAACAGAGAAAGAAGTGACATTTAGTATAGCCAATAGATAAAAAAATATGAAACCAATAAAGTGCAATGGTCAGGGGTCGTGGAAAAACGACCTTACAGTTTTCACTTCATTTAGGCTTATGTGTATATTCGAATAGATAGCCCTCTTTTTTGAATGGATGTTTTTATTTTTTTCGGATGGCAGCAAGTCAGGCTTTTAAAATTTCAGACATCATTTCGGTTTTAAATTCGATTCCCGACTAAACTATTGCATTCGGAGCATATAATGATGAATTATTTTCAAGCCACTATTAAAAATATATACATAATATTCAAAACTGCTGCTGCTTTTTTTTTTTTTTTTTTTTTTTTTTTTTGAATGTATGATTTTTTTTTTTTTAATTTAAGATTCAATTGATATTTACAATAAAAAAAAGTATTTTAATCTTTAAAATTATTAGAATAATGAAAAAATATACAAATTAAAAATAGAATACTTTACTCCTACTACATTTGTACACATACTGTAAGTACTGTACTACTAGATACTGTAATACGTTTCGGAAAAAAATAGGAGTTTATTCGTATAAAAACAAGAAATAGTTAGAAATAATTAAAAAAAATCTATCAACTGAAGTAATGCAAACTGGATACATTTTTCAAATCCTTCTTTCCTTTTCATTGAATCTATAAAAATGCATAATTTCATAACTAACACCTTATGCCCAGGTAGTCTGTTAAAAGGGCTCGATGTTAAAAAGGAAAAATCGTATTGTTTCCAGCCAAATCTCCAAACAATAATGTACCGGTTAATATTTTTTAATATATATAATAGAAATACATGAAATAGATAATTCTTTCGCAAGAAGTGATAGAAACAAAATTTCTTCTACATAAAAAGGCAATTAATAGGCTTTCATGTAAAAGTGTTAAAACTATCTCTCTGTAAAATAAATCGATTAAGTGCGAGTATAACTAGCCCTAAAAGGATTCCGTACATTAAATTTAATAATTAGCGAACTCCTACTACTCTTAATTTTTTCACAATATTAGTTTCAATAGATTCGGAAATAAGAGGGGAAGAGCATATTTTTGCTGTACACTTTCGACGATATCTCTGAAAATATAAAAACCTAAAATTAAAACAAAAATATATTTTTGAGTTTGATGTTAGGAGATCTTCCGAATGATACCCTACACGATATGTAAAAAGAAATTTTCTTTTTCAAGTAACTTAATTAATATCTCGGCTAATTACCGATATTTTTTTGAAAATCATTATTAAATATTCTTGGATGATTCTGTGTCAATAGATACCTCGAGCGCCCGTCTACTCCTCCACTGACCGCCCGAAAAGTAAAGTTTGTGTTCAACGGAAAAATGCGTTTTTCTAAAAAGCTAGGAAAATCTGTATAGTTTTCCTGAAAGGTTCAAATAAACTTCTAATACGTCTTTTTTTTTCATAATTTTAGTTTTAGTTGATTCGAAAATAGAGGAGCGAGGGGGAAATATTTTTGCAGTTCATTTTCGACGATATCTCTGAAAATATAACACCTAAAATTGAAACAAATATATTTTTGAGTTTGGTATTATGAGATCTGTCACACGATTACCCCATACGATATACGAAAAGAAAACTTTTTTTTTCTTATGTAACTTAATTAGCCCACTAAATTTTTCCTAAACATATGTTTGATTGGCTAATAATCTGAAAATATGTGGGTAAAAAGACTTTATAAGTTTCCCAAGTTTGAACTTTTCACGTCTCATAGTTTACGAGAAAAACAGCTCTGACAGACAGACAGACACAGGAGTGATCTTATAATGGTTTCGTATTTACTTTTTAAGTACGGAATCCTAAAAAATAAATATTGAACAAAAACCTGATTGTATATGAACTGCTGTTGTATACGAACAGAAGCCTCTTTTTATTTATATTTGTCTCAAATTAAATAACTATGAATATACTTTTAATTGGACTTAAAAAAAGGTTATCATTATTTAGTCCAGAAGTAATAGTTTGGTCAGGAATTGAACTCACAGAGGAAAATCGGTACTTCTCTATTATCCCGTCGACCACTTTTCCTAACAAAAAACTATCGCCAAACTATAAGATTAAACGCCAAAAATGCAGTCCCATTTACTTGATGTCAGAAGCATTATACCTGTTTGTTATGCCATCAAATGATTTTTAATTCGACATTTGCGTGTATTTTTCATTATGTTTTACTGATTTATTAGTTATTTCATTAATTAAAATAACAACTGTGTCCTTAAATTCTTATATTTTATTTATTTATTTATTTATTTTGATATTCCAATGACAACGTTCTCCCGTTTATTAGGCGTTACAATTTGGTGATAGTTTTTTGTTATGAAAAGTGAGCAACGGGATAATAGAGAAGTACCGAAAAAACTAACGTTGTAATATCCGATCAACATAGCCAGTCAACAGAGAGGACAATTTATCCGGTTATATACGAAAGCTTAAATAATGCGCAAAGCTATTTTTTTTTCAAAGACACCCTGGCCTATGCACTTTAAGGTTTTCATATGTTTATTCTATTGACAATACACTCGATACAGAAAGGTTCGTCACAATGTCTGTTATTAAATTCAGGGCTTCCCCTTGATAGTACCATCTTCATTCTGTAATATACTTTTTCTATTTTAAAATAAAATACATATAACAAAAAGGATTACAGTAAACATGAAGGCTTAAAAATCTTTTAATTAACGTCGAATTGTTTATTAATAGGTTTTTAAGCCGATTTTGTTTACTGCAATGACCTTTCGAATGTGTTATTTTTATTTTAATAATAATAAGTGTTTTTTCTTAATATAATTCCTTTTCAATTTGTTAATTTTAAATAATGTTGTATTTTATCTTATGCTGATCATTGTAGCATTTAATGCCGATTTTCTTATTTTAAATTACGTAGAAATTCTGAAACGTTAATTTTATTGACCGTAAATTTGTCAAAATAATCGAGTTTTTTTTTAATTAGTTTAAATATAATCTTCATGTTGGAGTTTTCTAAAATGTAAAATAAGTAATGAATTAGCATAAAACAAATTCAATTATTTGTCAGCAAAATAATTAAAATATAAGCAATATAAACATTGGATTTACTTGGTGACAAATCAGTTTTTGTTTTGTTTTGTTTTGTTTTGTTTTGAACAGTTTATCTTAAATCGGTCTGAACTATAAAAAAATAATAAAAAGTATAATAAGTTGCAAGAAGATGCTGATTTTTTAAAGTTTAACAATAAAATAATATATATATATATATATATATATATATATATATATATATATATATATATATATATATATATATATATATATATATATATATATATATATATTAATAAAAAAAAATTCCAAACAGTTACTACAGTAACGTATTCTTTTTTACTTATCACTTTTTATTTTCTTTCGGTTACGAATAGTAGAAAACTTTTCTCATGGTAAAACGATAACTACATTTGTGCAGCATCTATTTGCTAGATTATAAATTAATCCTATTAAAAGATTTAGAACTTATCAATCTTATGAGAAAATTAAAAGTTTTTTAAAAAATCACAAAATAATCTTTCATTTCAGTAACTTTTAGAGATATAAAACTCAAGTGGTTTCTGCGTCAACTGTTTTCAACTGGAATGGGATTAAAAATGATCGATAGTGTGGGCTCTTATTTTTCAATTTTTTTTGTTGAAAAATCTAGCTTTTTGTATACTTTTAAGAAGAATGATTAAAGAGGGCTGATTCGAAGTGTAATATTCAATGACCTCATTTTTAATACATTTATTGTAAATGTATTTAAAACATTTTTTTTATTATTCAAGCATGCTTTATCTGTTTCCGTTTTGCAAAGAAAAAAAATAGTAATATTCGTCCAACTAATTTATTTTTTTTTTATATGTATAAGTTTTGCCAGTTAACTTTTAATCTATTAATAATTTTTTGAAGCTGGTATCGCGGAATAATTAAACAAGAGACACAAGTATGAAAAAGTTTACATACTTTGGTAATAAGACAATTTTTACGCTAAATATATAATTTACTGTTTACTAATTGCAAGATGTATATTTATTTCTATCTCTCATTAGTTGCTTTCTTTTTCGTTAAAATTAGTAAAAAAAACATCTTCTCGGTAACACAAAGAACATCGTTTACTACATTATAAATTAAGCCGATTAAAAGATTTACCATTGCCAATGTTATAAAAAAGAAAATTTAAAGAAAAAAATTACAAAATAAGCTGTCATTTCAGTAAGTTTTAGAGCTGTAAAAACTTAACTGCAACTGCGTCAACTGTTTTAAACTGAGTTGGATTAAAGTAATAGATGGTCCTTTTTCCAAAATATTTAGTTTGTTTTTTATCTAGAAAATCATGCTTTTTTGTGTATTTTTTAAGACGAGTGATTAAAAAGAAATAAATTTTAGTGAAATATAAACTTAATTTTTGCTTGTATTTATTGTAAATATATTTTAAAGATTTTTAGTAAGATGTATCTCTTTATTTCTAGTTCTTCAACGACAAACCTGTGCTTTTGACTATGCATTTTTTACTGCAATTTGGTTTATACACATTTTTCCAAGTTATTTAGATTTTTTCAGTTCATTTTCGATACAAATAAGTAAACAAGAAAGACTGAAATTAATTCCGTCGTTATAAAATTTTAGTTTTCTGTACAGAAATTTAATGAATCTCACTTTATAATGTTCATAAATTTTATTAAGAAATAAATGGACAACGTGATAAGAGCACAACTGAAAATATGTATGCTGAAAATGGCCGTCAGCTGTTTCGAAGCTTATAAAGCTCCACAATCACTGCACTACTTAAAATTACTAATACTACTATTATTATTATTAATAATATTATTAAAAATACTAATATATTAACTAATAATATTATTACTTTTATTACTCTCAATGCTCAGGAGGAAGACAAAAGGTAGTTAAGATAGGAAGAAGAATCTATGTTGCACTAGGTGCTCATCATAACATCGCTAATCAGTGTCATTGATAGTTATTTCCTCTTTTCTAAATTTTAAATTTGTTCCATAGGCCTTTCTTCCAGACGTCCAATAAATTGTTATATGTAAACCTTTATGTTATGAAATGTAAGTTTATAAGATGTATCTATGTATGTCAGATGTATTTAAATATATAAGATGTATGTAAGTATGCCAGACGCATGAACGTAAGCATATAAATAGAGAAATAATATATGTAAGCATGTGGAAAAGTATTAAATAGGCAGTTTTCAGAATAACTGCGATTTGAAAATTAAGAAGTATTTTTCTGTCTGACCCATTCCGATGGGTAAAACTAAGCTACCTAGTCGAAAGACGTGGTACTTCACCGCTGATTCTAAGTTCTCCAAAACTCTGGCGATTATCCACCAGGAGGTCTAAGTTTACCCAGGACACCCCACGGGTAGGTTCTTCGACAAAGGAAATCACCGTCAACTGCGCATCACTCCCTGACACACATATTTTGACGACAGAGGTCGTTGCGATTTGCGATAATTCCGAATTCTCTTAAGACACCATCACTTCACACACTGGGGACGTACCGGAGTCCCCCGACAGCTTCGGAGTCAGGAACCCAAGAGGGAATCGGGCCCCGAGTTTCACCAGCACGCCTTGCTTTGCCTCCGCCTTCGATCATAGAACTCCTAGAAAGGAAACTACTGTACTCGTCAGCTTCGGCAAAGAAATAGGTACCCCTCACTTGGACGGGAGGTCGAGGAAAACACACTCCCTGGACATGCACTTTAACATAGACGCGTATCAGCTTAGGCTGTAGGACGCAGGGTCGGGACTTTCCTGTCTCTGGCACACGAACTTCAACGCACCTTACCTCCCAGCGACCTGGCCCAAAGACTACGAGAAACCCTCTCGGCGTGCAGGGTTCGCAGGTACTAGGAAACTGTAGGCGCCACTTACGGTCCCAGAGGGTTGTGGATGGCTCCCTCTCCAGTGCCAAAGAAGTGTACACGCTCGGTGTTTAGTAGCTTGAAGGTTAGTTGCTGGATTCCTGTTATTCCAAAAGTCGGGAACAGAAAAATCCGACTACGCAAAGACACGCAGGACTGCTTCACGACCCATGAATCGATTTTGGTCTAGACGCCGTCACTTAACTCACGAGCCTCCGGCCCGGTTCCTCTTGGCATGTGCGTTTCAAAGTGGACAATAAGGAGCATGAGGATCGAACCACTACTGTGCTTCCCTCATGGACCCTGGCCAAGCAGAACGCTCCTCCCGTCTGGACAAGAGCTCGAGGGCGGCTCAAAACCACTCCAGCTGCAGAGGAAACTACAAGAAATGAACGATCGTGAAGGAAGAGCAATTCAGATCACATCCTTACATCGTTGTCTACGTTCGACCGTCTGCCAGTACCGAGGGATGCTGCATGCCGCCTCAGGCACTGACAAGACGTCACTACGGAACCACAAGTGGTCCTTGCCGTACAGAGTCCGTCCTCTCCTCTGTCTTGCCTTGGGAAAATGTAGAAGTGGTCTTATCGCATTAGCTAGCCGTTGCCGCTCGAGTCGCCCCCCGTATCTAGTCCGGTCACGAGCGATAGGCCTACGAGATGCTGTTTGCCGTCTACCCTACCCTAGGGGTGCCCCGTCGAGTTCAACACATGAGCTCAGCCTAAGGCCTTAAACCACAGCGACCGAGAACCGATCCTATGAAGGTGTGATCCAGGACACGTTACATTCAATACCATCCGCTACTCAGCCACCTGTTTCTCCAAGGGAAACCGCACGGAGGCTGCGATTAGTCCACTTACCTGTCCCCGCGTGTTCAAGCACATCGCGCAAAGCCAGGCCCCTGTCATCTTCCACACTTAAGCGGCCGAGTTGGAACCACCTGCAGAACAATATATGCCTATAAAACAATTTTTTTTTCTAATCTTGTTTTAACTTTGTTTTCGACAGTTCATTTACAATAAATATAAGTGTAGTTAATGGTCTGAGTGACTATTTTGGATATTTCAGTGAATTTTTAAAAAAACTTTCAGCATACAAAAAGATGGATAACGACGAAACAGACTCGATTAAATAAGCCATTGTAACATGTATTTTTATTAGTAATCTTAACTTTATTTAATCTCAAAAATCTGTGATGAAATGATACAAAGCTTAATGTTAAAAAATACTTGTGACAAAAATCGTAGACGTTGGCAGCTTTGAAATATATATAGATTTAAAAGAGATTTAGATCTATATACCTCTATAAATTACAACAGCTTGTTTCATCAGGTTGGTTTTTTATGGTCAGCGCTATGTACTACCCACTCAGAACAATTTGAAAATTAAGAAAGTCTTATTTCTGAGATGAAACATTTTCTTTTCTTTTGAACAGATATAGAAATATCTTAAGATGAAGATCTACAGGGTAATTTTTTTTAAAGTTGTGAAAGTAAAACCCTATAGCAAAAGAACCACTGATCCAAATGATCTGAAATTTCACCAGTATGCTCCCAAAGCAATGGGTATTTTTTTGGCGTGGTTAAAAAAAAGTTAAATTCGCGCTGACAGATGGCGCTGTACAAGCAGTAAAGTCGGGAGACTAACTTGCGCCCGACACACGCACATTGGCGTTAAAACGTGAAGTACGCGTACCTCGTGTTAATTATTCTACGGATATCCTTGCAATGGCTGTGCCATTGACGTACCGTGCGTTGTTAGTGAAACTGTATTATCAGAATAATGACAGCGCAGCAACTGATCTTAGGAGATTTAGGACACTTAAGAAAAGGTCCAATGACGATAGAGGAACTACGGAAGATGGTTTCTCAAAGTACCATCCATTGTTTTCCTCCCACTGACGGTATTCTTTGTTTCTGCTAACTTACAGCGCCATCTGTCGGTGCAATTTTAAGTTAATTTAACCACTTCTAAAAAATTCCCATTGTTTTGGAAGTATACTGGTGAAATTTCAGGTCATTTGGATCAGTGGTTCTTTTATTATAGGGTTTTACTTTCACAACTTTAAAAAAAATCACCCTGTATATTAGTCGTACTACAAAAAAGCATTTACTTATTCTTAATCACTTAAAGCAGATTCCGTATAGCTCTTAACTAAGAGAGTACCTTTTTCAAATTATACAAATGTTGCCCATATCTCGACTTCTTTTGTTATGAATGCAGCTGAGACTTACGGAATTCAAGAAGTATATTTAAGTGATTAGGTATTAATTTATTTTAAAATACCATTGTCTTCATTGACAGGATTGTTAGATGTAATTGATATATTATTTAAAATAGAGACTTTTATTAATAAAAGAACGTGATACTTTGAATAAAGTACTATTTTAAAACAAAATGACGCAACATTTATTGATTATATGCTTTATTTTTCAATGTGATGATATACTGATTTTAAAAAAATTATAGAAGTTTTGTTCATTCGAGGTTTTGTACAAAATGTAACTACCAAAATGAATTAAAATAAAAAACAACTGGCTTATGAAACAAATTCTGTACAGGACTTTAAAAAGATATCAAATATTTTCTTATGGATCACAACAAACTTTTTGTTATCATCTTAATAAAGTATTGGTTTTCCTTATAATTAGTGTCGTAGTTTATTAAACTTCTAATTCAGTTTTTTAGTAATAGTAAATAAAATATATTAGTTATAATAGTATGATGTTGTTTGTAAAAAGCATTTTCCCATGTATTTTTCCCTGCTCTCACCCCAACCGATTTTCATGCATGTACCTTTAAAATATGTTGATTATGATAAAGTTTTTCAAAGTGTTATAAAATAACAATATAAGCTAAATTAATCAACAGTTAAAGTTTCTCAATAGTTGATCAAAGTTTTCTACCTAACAGCTTATCTTGTATTTAAAGAAAATAAATGTAGCTTTCAAGTGTTATCTGCATCATGTAATATTTCAAAACAAATTATCAAAGAAAACATTGAAATTTATTTCTGCTAAAAAGCTAACTGTTATTAAATCACTTATCATTGAAGGAACATAATAAAGTAATTTTCAAGTGTTACCTGCACATGTAAATATTGTAAGGACATGTTTTCAAAAGTAAACAAGCATGGCTGACACTGGATGAAAGGTAATTCTGTAATGCCGAACTCAAAAATCATTAATTGCAGTTTTAACTCTTGCTAGATAAGAGTTTTCCAGTTAAGCTGGATTAAATTTTCTGCTTCACTAAAGAAATGTTGGCATGCTTCTTTTTTCTTTTCTTTTTTTTCACAATTAATCTGTTTAAATGCAACTGTGATCCTTTAATTTATCTGTAACTTTAACTGTTTCATTCATATTCATAGAGTAGCTGTTGATGTGATGTATTGTAATCCTAGGCTTGGCAGATATGTACTAGCTGGTGAAGAAAAGCCCATGAAGGCTGTTTATAATGATCAAGGCCTGCAATTTTTGTTTGCTGTACCATAGTGGTGGATATGATTTATTAAAATTGATTCAAGGAATATTTTATGAATCTTGTTCGAAATTTCGACCCAAAATCGGTTTTTTCAAGATTCATAATCTTGCAATTACCATGTTTGCTTAAATAACAATAAAAAAATTCTTTGATGTTTGATTGTATAATTCATCAGGTTGACTTATACAATTTGTTAAATGTACTCTTAATGTAATAAAATTGGTGTATAGACTTCGTATAAGAATATTTAAATTGCATTACAATTCGAAATTTTAAATTGAATAAATATTTGAACACATTTTATTAAACTTTAAGTGCACGTAAAATACAAATCAGGCAACATTCGGAAGTGTTTACATTGCAATATTCTTAAGTAAAATCACCTGTAAGCGTTTAGTTAATTGATTACTAAACAAACATAGTATCTATATTTATCTAGAAATTAATTATTCTAATCAAATAGCTCTAAGCACTTCTCTTGCGCGCTGACTATTTATATTTAATTACTAAAATTGAAGAATATTTAAAAGATTGTATTTTCATGTTCAAAGTTTTCGAAACACTTTGACAATTCTGCATTTATTAGTCCACGAAATTAATACCGTTTTAGAACTTAATTTTAACACTTCCCAACATAGTTGTTATATTCGGTTATATAGTTTATAAATTCGGTTCGTCTGGCCGTGCTCTAACATGCCAGAATATACTCTCGGATTGCCATGTAATTGATATGTATTATTGAGGTTTTACCATAGCATGTTCGATATTGAAAATTGAGTGGGTACCATTCATGGTTAGTTTACAGGGATACTCAAAAGTATTAAGTTACATTACGCTCAAAGGGGAAAAATCATTTTCAGTGCATTTTAGTAATGTTATATAATTTTAAATATAATGAAATTGATATGCGTCACTCAGGTAGAACACAACGTTTTTTTTTTTGTAGAGTATGGAAAAAGTAACAATTACAGTTCGTTTACAGGGGCACTCAAGATTATTCCGTTATATTACGGTAAATAGTGAAAAATCATTTTCCGTGCATTTTGATGATGTTATACTTATTCAAACAGGATGAAATTGATATGCCTCACTAAGGTAGATGGCGACATACTGTCTGTAGAATATATAGTAAGTAGTAATTATAGTTTGTTTACAGGGACGCACAAAACAATTCCAATACATTAGAATCTATGGATAAAAATGGTTTGCAGTGTATTTTAATGAAATTATCTCATAAGTTTTACTAGTTTTTCAGTTAAAAAAATCATCATCACTACAGTTTGTGAGAGCGTGTACTCATTAAAATATTTAAAAGATTTATTTAGAGTTTTTCTATAGCTAATGTTATTTTGTTTTGAAAGGTATTTGAGAATGCCTTAACAAATCATCCCTTTAAAGTAACGTTTTCAACTTTTGGGACTGCTAAAACTAACAACCCATTTTGAAA
The DNA here is from genome assembly GCA_963931845.1 of Maratus michaelseni. Taxonomy (NCBI): domain Eukaryota; kingdom Metazoa; phylum Arthropoda; class Arachnida; order Araneae; family Salticidae; genus Maratus; species Maratus michaelseni. Next base: position 306,496,430 of record OZ007588.1, read on the forward strand.
TATTGTGTAAGTCCGTAATTGTTCATGGAAATGTCATACACATTTATTTTTAATTTAATTTGACAGTCTATATTTTATTTTGGAGACATTCAAAATGTATATTTTTCAAAGTTGCGCAAAATGTCTTAAAACTTGGTTCTTTTACTTTTTCCGTGGCCCTAATTCTTTGCGCGCTAACTTAAAAGTGAAGTTTTTTTAAAAAAAAGAAAACACAAACTTAATTTTGTCTAAAAAAACAATCAAATTCTTGAAATGTCAGTCGTCGAAAATGAATTGCATTGAATTAAAAAAAATAAAAGAAGTCGCACACTTAGATTTGGGTATGTAAAACAATTTCCATCTTAAAAACAGAAAGCCCTATTGTTTTGCGCATGTGCATTAAAAAAAAAAAAAAAACTCTACAATTGCGATTATCGCAAATTATCGCATCCGGTATTGATGACATTTGTTGTTTAAAAGAAGGCCGTTTCAAATCATTTAATAAGAAGAAAATTGGTGGTAAATAGATAATCGAAAAACGAAATAGTGGGTGTCTACCCCACTATAAATAATCTGAAGATTATCTTAAGAAAGTGCCGCTTTCTTCAGAAATTCTGCAGATTTAAATTTACCTTTAAAAAATCTGCAGAATTTTTTAAGACATTTCGCAGATATTTTGAAGATTTGAAAAAAAGTGGGCCAAATACCTACAGATTTTCTACAGATATTTTTTTAAGATAATCTTCAGATTTTTTTTAGTGGGGTAATGAGGCAAATAGGCAGGTATTTGATTATTCCTGAATACACAGTGTTTGAAAACTTTCGTTGGAACCGGGGATATACAACCAGGAAACAGTACCGGTCGCCCATTAATCAACAACAATGGCCCAAGAATATCGAATGTTGCGTGGTCGAGAGGTAATGAACAGAAAATCAGGAACGATGACAGAAGATGCATACCTAAGGCAAGACAGAATAGCGCGACCAGTGAAATGTAAAATGACTACAAAAATATTGCATAAATATTGCATGGTCTTCAAATCTGACAAAAGCAAACGTAAGCCGATGTGAACTCCTGCTCAAACAAGGGAAGAATTTTCTGTGGGCTGTGGACCACTTAAAATAAACAGATCAGAAATGGCAAAGTGTTATATGCGCGGATGAATCCCCTTTTCCAGTTTTCTATGGAAATAGCGGTCGTCTGGTCGTCCGTCAAGTAAATGAAGGTATAAACCTAAAATGCGTCAAACAAGAGTTCAAGTTTCCGTCATGTGTTCACATTTGTGGATGCTTTGGTTATTCTGGTGTCGGCCAAATGATGCCATATGACGGGACTATCAACACATAATGTTATGGGGACATTTTGCAGAATCAGACGTTGCCTTCAATTCAACAACTTGGCCTTCAATCGGGCTATTTTTTTTTCACCAAGACTTATCCAAACCACATAAAGCTAGAACAACAAAAGCCTCGCTTTAAAAAATTGTTTTCCTGTGCTAGATTGGGTTACGAAATTACTGGACATTAATCCTAGAGAGGATTTGTGGCGGTACTTACAGAAGGAATTTGGGAAAAGGAAACTGCCTGACAATCAGCAGTTGAAAAGAATTCTTCTTGAAGTATGGCAAAAATTCCCATTTCTGATTGCCAGCAATTAGTTTCAACTATGCCGAGAAAGAGAGAGAAATATTTATGCTGCCAAAGGAGGACTAATGAAGTGGTAATATTTACTCATTTCTTCTCATTTGAACATGCGCAAAACATTAGAGACATAAAAAACTTGCAAGTAAATGGATTTCCTTGGCCACAAAGTTTGTATCGTTTATTATTTTTTGTTCAATTTCACTGTGTAAAATTAAAATGTATCATGTTTCATTAAAAATAATTTACATAAAATATTTTGAATTATTGTTTACTTTTATTGACAAAAACGCATCGATAAACTAATGCGCGAAAAATTAGAGCCACGGGTAAGGTATATTCCGAAAAGCAACATTTCAAGTATAACTTTTTTATTAAAATGTAACCATTAATTCAATCTTATCTCTTTATTAGCAGGCTACGGCAGCTTCGCGGTCGATTTTTCCAAACGAACCTCGAATGATTAAAACATTTTTTAGTTCCACCTTTCACCATCAGGGGGCTCATTTTGTTCTAAACAAACGTCCTTCCGCTCGAACATCCGGAAGGGGTCACCGCTGCTCACAGCACCGTAAAGCAGGCGTGCTGCAAAAACAGATTAGTTTCGCCTTTCACCACCATGGGCGCCAAATCTATATACTTTAACATTAACACAATATTTAAATTATTCCCTCAAAATTTAACCAATGACCTTTTGCATTAAATCGTAACAAACATCGGTAACTTTTGAAACAGAAACAAAATGGCGCGTTTTTTGGTTTGACTTCACACTTTATTTACTTCCTTTTCAGAAAGTAGCTAGATTATAAGTAGAAAGTAGTATTCAGTAGAACTCTTATCTGTTGGCATGCGTCAAGTACCTAAATTCGTATTCTCTGTATTCGTATATTAGATTTCTTTCATTTATTTAAATATACATAAAATCCAAGCCAAATTACATCGATATAGAAATTACAAAGAAGGTAAAGTGTAATTTGGCTACCTATCAATTCGCACTCTGTTACGTACGTGAGAAGTAAAGCTCACGTCAGTTCTACCAGTCAATCTATAATCACAAATGTGTGCGTCAGTAACGTTGACGTCGTGACGATGCGGGCAACAACAATATTAAAATGCCTAAGTTATAACAATGGAGCTAATGTTTCAATTAATAATTCAAGCAATCAAAATGTTACCTCTATGGGAAAATTTAAATTTTTGGGCCGACGACGTTTCGACGTTTCGGGACGTTAATTTTGATTCCGGATTACTTCAGTTGCTTCGTCCGTGTTGTAATACGCATGTGTCTAAAATTTGACGATTCTCGCTTCTAATCTGTCGATTTGTATAGAAAGATATACAGACAGACCAATTTTCGGTTTTGTATATATTAGATTATCTCTATTCAATAGTATCTATATATTATAGTAATAGGCGCTGAAACAGCAATGAAAACTGTGTGAAACTTGAGATTCCCTAGCTTTTCACAAAAAATGAGGTTAGACAGAGATTTATTCAATTAATGGTAAGATATCTCCAGACATGTGAGACCATTTATAGAGAAACCCAAGTACATTTTGAATTAAACACAATTTATTCTATAAAAAGTGTAGCTTTAAATGATACACCTACTTTATTTTGCTTCTTATTACTTAAAAATATAAATAATTTTTAAAACAGAGTTCCAACTCATTAATTGAGCAGATCAGAGTAATTAGCATTTATACATAATACCCTATTGATGAAATATATTACTTTGAATGCATTAATTTAGTCTTTTGATAGTTTTTTCTTTTTTAAAATAAGTATATGATATAATAATATGGTATAATAATACGAAAACATTCTGTATTCCAAGTTTAAACTAAACAAAAAATAGAGATTTTTGAAAAAATGCTATCTAATAAAAACAATTATAATACTTATTTCGTTTTACTAATAAATTTAGAAATTTTAAATTAAATAAAGGAAGAAAACATACAACAAAAATTTCATTTTCTACACAGCATCATGTAATATGTAGAAGCATTTATAATAATTTGCAAATTCATGCACTTTATTTTTTGTAAATATTATCAAGTTATGTTTTAATATTCTATCTCAGGAATTTCTCACTATATATTCTGTATATAACACAACTCATTTTTATTTTTTCCCCGCTTACTTAACTTCTTTTTGATCTAAATTTATTCTAAATTTGTCGGCAAAAGTATTTTGAAGTAATCTAAAGGTAGATGTTTCGTATTCAGTCAGCGTAGTCCATTGAAAGAATTCAGAAGATAAAGAGAGTTACGATCACTCAAACTTAGTGAGACAAAGTTACAGCAATACATTTTTTACTTCAGCAATATTTGACAAAGTCAATGCACCTCTTACGAAAATCTTAATCATAATATGCTTCTTATAACAGGTGAGGTCAATGCAGTTTTCCGAACAAATACAAATGATAAGCTACTCAAGGACGAAGTATAAAAGATACGTGTTTAAAATATCAATATGTATTTACGAAAAATAATAAAAATGATTAAAGTCATCACTGATGTGTTTTACGATGTATATGTTACTGATTTATAATTTTATTGTATATTTATAACTAGTTGAAATGTCTCAAATATATACTCTGTGCATGAACACATAATGACTATAAAATATCAAGAGACAAATTAAACGTAACGAAAAAATAGAGAGTGAATTGTTAAAAAGTGGTGGAATTAAATATTTAACTTAATAGTTTATTTACTTCATCCTCAGTAAAAGTTAAAATAGACTATATATTCAGAAAAAAGGAGTGAAAAGTGTTAAATGGAGTAATAATTTTAAAAATCCTTATTATTTGTTTATTGTGCATTTATATCACTTAAAAGATATATAAATATATTTCCTGTGGGTTTATGGGTGAATTCATAATGACACATTTAATACTGGTTATAAAGAAATGAAAAAATGAACAGAAAAGGAGTGAAAAATGTTAAATAGAGTAATAATTGAAATAAAATCCTTATTATTTGTGTATTGTGCATTTATATCCAGTAAAAACATTATAAATATATTTCCTGTGGGTTTATGCGTGAATTCATAATGAAACATTTAACACTGGTTATGAAGAAATGAAAAAATGAACAGAAAAGGAGAGAAAAGAGTTAAATAGAGTAATAATTGAAATAAAATCCTTATTTGTGTATTGTGCATTTATATCCAGTAAAAACATTAGAAATATATTTCCTGTGGGTTTATGGGTGAATTCATAATGAAACATTTAATACTGGTTATAAAGAAATGAAAAAATGAACAGAAAAGGAGTGAAAAGAGTTAAATAGAGTAATAATTGAAATAAAATCCTTATTATTTGTATATTGTGCATTTATATCCAGTAAAAACATTAGAAATATATTTCCTGTGGGTTTATGCGTGAATTCATAATGACACATTTAATACTGGTTATAAATAAATGAAAAAATGAACAGAAAAAGGAGTGAAAAGTGTTAAATAGAGTAATAATTGAAATAAAATCTTTATTATTTGTGTATTGTGCATTTATATCCAGTAAACACATTAGAAATATATTTTCTGTGGGTTTATGGGTGAATTCATAATGACACATTTAATACTGGTTATAAAGAAATGAAAAAATGAACAGAAAAAGGAGTGAAAAGTGTTAAATAGAGTAATAATGGAAATAAAATCCTTATTATTTGTGTATTGTGCATTTATATCCAGTAAAAACATTAGAAATATATTTTCTGTAGGCTTATGGGTGAATTCATAATATGAAACGTTTAATACTCATTATAAAAAAAATAAATTAGAAATAAAAAAAATGAATAGAAAAAATTAATTAGAAAAGAAGTAAAATGAATCAAAAACAAAAATATCGTAATGGTATTTTTATATGCTAATGGAAGTAAATATTTAACTTTATATTTTAATTATTTATCCTTTTATTACCAATATTTAAAATATCAATAGAGATTAAAATAAAACAATTAAAAAAAGTTATATTCAGCATTGATGTATTTCGCGATGTATAAATGCGCTGCATTATATGATTATTATGCATTTGTATCCGATTAATGTTTAAGAAATAAATACTGTGCGAGTTCAGCTATGAATTCAGAATGATTTCAAAATAATGTCAAATATCAAAATATGTAATACGGAGAATCAAAGAAAAAAAATCTTAATATTAATTTTTATATGGTAAGAGAGGTAACAGTTAAATTTAGATTTTTATAACTTGCGTTTTTGTTGATAATATTTAAAACATCTATCTATACGGTTCCAGAAAGGGAAATGAAAAAGTTTGAATTCAGAATAAAAAAAATTTACAATGCATAAATGTGCTTTATAATTGGTTCGCTGTTCATTTAAACTTAGTTAAAATATTAGAAATATATATTCTGTGGGTTTACAAGAACTTTTAAAATTTCACGTAAGAAAATGATAATTTGAACTTTAATTTCTACAGTAAACTGTCCAGTTTTTCAACCGTGTTTATACATAACAGGTATTTTGATGGTATTATGAAGTGTTTTCATTGGTCAAATTAGATATAAATTTACAGTTACTTTACAAAATTCATGCAAAATTTCTGAATTCTTCTCTAAATAAAAAGTCTTGGCAAATGCAGCTTCTATGTTTCTTTAGTAATTAATTAACTAAAAGCTTAGAAGCGATTTTCATTAATATATCTAATAGTAAAATTTTAAATATATTGTATAATTTATACTTTGCATGTATATAAAGTTAAATCGAATGTATTTAAAAGATTTTTAAGCTAATTTTCAAAATGTAATCCAATAAAAGAAAACATTACTATGTTTCTGAAGACTTTACATATATTTATTAAATGTAATGTTTCATACATTAAAAAAAACGAGCTGAATTGAGTAGCTTAGGTTAACAAACGTCAAAGAAAACGATGAGCATATTTAAATACAATATTAAGATTCAAATTGACGATATTATGATAAGCTCAGAAAAAATCGACTGATGTATGTAAGAATTTAATCTTATATTTATTCTCTAGTGAATGCTAGGGAAATAAAACACAACATAAGATTATTGTACCTATACATAAACTAGTCGTTGGGGGCCACCGTAATACTTACCCATCATGGATATGCATAATGTAAAATATTAAAATAAAAATGTGTAAACTACTTATAAAGTGCATTGCAATTCAAATAAAATCGTGGCTTGATGACGTCACAAACTTTAAAGACTCGATTACTGAATTGCTTGAAAGAAACATCCTTATAACTCCAAAAAGAATAATCCTATTAACTAGCGATTTATTGCATCTGATTAAGCGTCAAATTTAAAATTAAAATAAATCTTTGAAGTGAAATTTGGATGAAATACAGGGTCATGAAAAATCGAAGAGTGTGGAATATAGAATTCCAAATATCTCGGCAACTAATTATCCAATCGACTTAATGCTTTATGTAAAATTTATGTTTTTTTTTATTGTCTTTTATATTCATTTCTTAAAATAAACAATTTCGAAAATTTTTATATACCTTTCATCAGAACAAATATTTCGAGAGTCCGAAAAAAATTGTTCCGGTTAATCGAGGTTATTGAAATGAAATAGCCTTCTTCCCATTATTACATACTAAGTACATACCAAATTGCAAGTTTCTATCTCAATTTTTTAGGGAGATAGAGCGTTTACAGACACACAGACACACACACAGACACACACACAGACGGAAGGCAAATTTTTTTTTCTAAAAATATGTTTTTCGGAATCTCCAGTGTCTGAAACGTGTAAATCAGTCATTTTTTTTTCGATTTTCAAAACGATTACAAGACTTACCCTATACTACGTATGATGGGTAAGTAATAAATAATATAAAAACGTCACTTGTTAACTTTAAATTAAAGTGCAATTATTGCTTAAAGTGATAAAAAAGGTAACACAAAAGGTTTAAAAATACCTCTCAATATAGATGACATAATGTTTCCTTCTCTCAAACGGCGACATCTTCAGATAAAAATGATAAATGAAATATTCTGGCAAAGTTTTTGAATATGATAAACATAAATCACGAGATCATATGTCCAATGTAAGCAGAAAACATAAAGAACATATGGCAGATATCAAATATGACAGAAGAACTACTGCCTTAGTTAGACTACATAGAATAGAGCCGTTGCAGATTGATTTCAAGAATAGTAAAATAATTTTTCCATCAAGAGTTTAATTCCCATTCATTATCTATGAATCAATATAACTATATTTGTGAAACGATAACATGTGCAACGAATCAGCTTCATTTGAATTACCTAAAATTTGGCACGCGATGCTTTACAAATTAAAAAAAGCAATAAAAATAAAAATAAAATAATAATTTTCACGTTTTCTAGTTTGACCAATTTAAGCACCTGCTTATATTGGACACGTGATCTCGTGATTTATGTTTATCATTTTCAATAACTTTGTGAGCGTATTTTATTTATCATTTTGATCTGAAGATGTTGCCGTTTGAGCGAATGAAACTTATATAATCTATATTATAAGGTAATTTTATTCCTTTTGTGTTATGTTTTTAATCACTTTAAGCAATAATTACACTTTAATTTATAGATAAATAGTTATAGCTCGTACAGCTTTCTACGATTTAATCAAAAAAGATTTGAAAAAAATGTTGGATTGAAAATGATGTTTGGAAATTATTATCAGCAATGCAATTTTTTTTTTTGAAAAAAAAATAAAACATTACTGTTTGAATAAGTATTGTTGTAACATGGGATAGTGGAGATAGCAAAAACTTCCTTCTTTGATAAACACATTTTAAGTCATACGAGGCGTTATGATCATTTGGGATGAACAGACGAACGGACAGACGACGGCAATAGATGCTACGTATTTATATAATTACGAACGCACCTAAAAAACGAGTGAAAGTATACGCTTGCATTCATTTTTTTCATTTGTAGTAAAAATAACGAACTAACGTGTAAATGTACATTGGTACTTATAACAATATCATTAAATTATTAAATATGATTTATGTGTAGATAATCATTTTTTTTAAGTGCGACACCATAGAGCTCTAGATTTATGCAATTGCCTCAGGCGTACTCTCTTGAGATAAATCTTTTTTTCAATCGGCTATTTAAAACGTCATTTCCTACATGAAATCTACCGCAGCAATTTCACTTCATCAATCGTTTCTTATTTAGCCTCTAAATAATATGAACAGGGTGTACATAACTTGTCGAGGTTTTCTTAACTCATAACCTTTGATTTAAAAACATCACGAAAAATATTATTACATATTCATGCATTTCAGTATTATTACAACCCCAAAAAGGTGTTTGATAACACAAAGAAAGTTAAGTATTCTTCGCCAAATTATGCGGCAACTCAGCGGCGTCTAACTGTGGAAGGCTAAGACGTGAGAATTCAAAATGGCCAGTGCACACGAGAAAGCAGTGTGCGAAACAAAATCCATCACTATTACACAACGTCGCTGCATGAATTTTTGACTTTTTGATAAATTTGATAAAATTTTATTATTAAATATTATTTTATTATAATCGTTATTTGAGTAATAACGGTGCTACTAACAACTTTACTCATATGTAACTTTGTTTGTGTATTTGAAAAATACTTTTGAGTTGTACTTTACGAATATGCAATAATATGTTTCGTCATATTCGTAATTCAAAAGCTAGAAGATAAAGAAACCTCGACAAAACTTTATCGACATTCTGTATAGATTCAATTTTCGTGGATTTTGTTGTTGTTGTTCTTGTTTTTGGTACCTCTTACAAGGAAGGTCTCCATAAGCGCATACTCAGAAAATTTTGAAAAAATTACAGAATGTTCTTCTCATAAGGATATATACGTCTATAAAAAAAATTCTGCGGAACCTTGATATAACGTTCGTAAAATAATTATGAAATTTTTGTTTATTTGGCCATTTATCACCGGTTGGCGACGGAATAAAATAAAAAAAAAAATACGGTTTTATGACAAATACTCTTTAAGGAAAGACTTTCTCATGCTGAACTTTTTTATGTAAGTTTAACTTACATAATAAATAAACTTTTATAACTGCAATTTTGTGTACACATTTATATGTATATATAAAGACATTTAAAGGTCGTAATTTACGATTTAAAACAAAATTTAAATTGACTGAAATTGTTTCAAGCTCAAAAAAATCCCCGATTCTGAACATTGTCAATTCAAGGAAAAAGTAGTGTTGCTATGGTAACAACGGCTTCTCCGATATGGAAATGTATAACGAATGCATTTGTCATTGGGCTTTTCTTTTTAAAATACATTTAAAAATTACTTATGTAACCGGTAAAGCCGTTTAAATTAGAAAAAATCGTGGAATGGGAGATAAAACAATAGCAAAATTTTCTTCAATTGGTAATAAATAGAGAAAAAACCGTGAATGATTTATTTAATCTTATTTAAAGAAAAATTTAAATTAATATTACTGGAAAAATACAGAGAGTTGAAAGTGTTAAACGCAAAATGCAAACGATTCTGAACAAGAGGGTATGGTATCATGAGCCCTAGAATGAACCCTTTAGTATAATTTTTTTTTTAAGCTAATGGACGCTTTCAAATTTTATAAAAATCTCATAGACATATTTGGAAATTTAAAAAAGCATTGTTGAAAATACAAAAAATAATAAACTTTCATCGTTTAAATTTAAATTCATTAAGTATTGTTCATTCGAATAATAATTTCACAAGCAGTTTCAAACTGCATTAAAATCGTTTGTGTTTGACGAGGAAATAATTTTGCTAGCCAAATCGAGTCTTTTTGTGCCAAGTAGTCGAAAGTATTTTATTTATTTTCAGATTTTCTACTGGGATTCCGCAGCTAAATTTCACTGTTCCTCTATTACATACATGAGTAGCTTCATTAGCATTATTTTCAAACTTTTCAGAGTGTGCGCTTTAAGGAGACCTTCCGTGTTAGTGGAGTCTACGTTGGGAACAAGCGCATTTTATTCCTTGACGTGTTTCAAACATAATACTTCTAAAACAATAATACTAACGATAAGGCGTGAAAAAAATGCCGTTATTTACCTTTTACAAGTCGTGGTAAACTCAAAACTTGAGCAACGTCGCGAGTCGAAAGGACATAAGGAAGTTTGAGTCTAAAAAAAGGATCTTGTTATAACAACAAGCGTTTATTGCATATATAAAATCGTCATTTGTTCACCAAGAAGCCAACAGATCAGCCTGACTTCACCTGTAATGATTATTTCAAGAATTAAAGTATTAAAAATAGGCGAACTTCCCTGAGTGTGTGTGCGAGGGGTGTACATTGTATAAAAAGACGGAATATAGGAAAATATAATATAATAAAGAAGGAAAATATGTTGAATAACCTTTTTCGAGTTATACATGATTCCGAAAAGAGTTTTTTAACGTTATAAACCTCAGAAACCAATATTATTTTTGATATTTAAATAATCATTTATAGAAACACAGTTTCTTTTGAATCGACTGATTTTCGGAAACGTTTCCGAGTAGTTTTTATAGTTCAAATTTTTCAAATAGGAATATCATCAGTTTTAAGGATACTATCAAATCTCAATTAAACTTTTTCAACTGCGTAATTGAACTTAACATCCAAGAGTTACAAAAATATATTAATGTTAATGTTAAGACTGTTAATTTATCAAGTTTGTCTGTGAAACATGTTTTTGAACATGAAAATCTGACAGCATCCGAAAAACTGCATAAAAACTACTCCGAAAATTTTCCGAAAATCATTGGCAGCTGAAGAATCTTTGTTTTATACATGATTCTTTAAATATCGAAAATATATTGGTTTCTGAAGTTTCTAAAGATAAAAAACGCTTTTCGGAAGCTTGGGTAACTCGAAATAGGTTACTGCATGTTTTAGCTCATGGTTATGTTATATTTTTCTAAATTAAGACAGACCTGCCCTTTTTTTTTACAGTGTATTGGAAACGGGAGGATTAAAAATATTACCTTTATCAAATAAAAAACCATTTACGAATTTAAAAGTCATCACTGCATCTAGCATTATATTTGTAAAATCAGTAATACTTACAACCTCATTAAACCTCTTTATGGAAATCTCAACCAATAAGTCTGTAACATACCTGCAGAGAAAGAAAGAAATACTTATAATTAGATATGTAATATTTTTATATATTTATAATAAACATGCATATGTTATACTTGAAATGCAAAATCAAAAATAATAGACCGTTTCTTATATGAATTCTTGCACATAATTTACAAATAGAAGTGTTTTTGGAAGGTCTTGTGTAATGTCTTTGATTTAGTCTGCACATGAGGTTTCGCCAGTTTCAGAAAAATTACCATTTATATCAATATTGCCTTAAATATGAAAATGATGCAGCAAACCTCTCTACGCTTTAAAAATTGTTAACTTTAACTCCTATTTTTTTTGTAATATTCTTTCTATTTTTTATAAATTTCGTCAGGATGTAGCGAAAATCAGCTTCATTATTTCTTTATTACTGCATCCATAGCAAATCCTATCTTTAGCATTGCTATTGTTTTATTTTTACTTTTTGGCAATTTTACTTTTCAGTGTTCTTTTTGCATTAAGATGCAAAATATTTTACTTTTGTAGAAATTAAATTCATTTGCCAAAGCACGAATATTTTATTTATATTTTTATTGAAATCTATGACTACTTTCTCTTTTATGTGTAAAGGATCAGTTTCCATAAGCCGTGTTTTTGGCCCATGAAATAGACTAAAATTCGATTTTGTTTTACTGGCTTAATTGTTTCACTTTTTAATATTAGAAGGTTTATCCTGTACGATTTCAACAATAGTTTTTGCATTTTGTTCGGATTTATATGACTTAAACAAGCTCAAAGTTCCTATTATTCGTAGTTTTTGATGAAAAATACGCAATTTCTCCTAATTTTACCTCAATTATTTATATGAGCGCAATCGTGCAACACTTTCTTCTTTACATATTTTATAAAATACATTAAGATGTATAATAAATGAAAATTTAAAAGTGTTGCAAAGCTGCGCTTATAGTAAAATATTAAAAAATATATATTAAAAATTGGGATACAATTGGGAGAAATTGCGCATTTTTCATCGAAAACTACGAACAATACGAACTTTGAGCTTGTGTAAATTATATAAAAACAAACAAAATACAAAAAATGTTGTTGAAATCGTACAGGATAAATATTCTAATATTAACAATTTGGAAATTGTACGCCAAACGTGACAAATTAGGTGCGTTCGTACTATAGCTAGTTATATAAATATTCAGATCTTGATGATTTTTAATTCTGTGAAATGAATTATATCGTCTGCAGATTAATTTCTGTAATAAAATAAGTATCTCGGTCGCTTGACGATTAAATCTCGAAAGTTCCTATAACAATAAAGAACCGATTTTTTAAAAACATTCAAATTTCTTAATAAATATTTTTATTAATACCTTCTAAAGTTTTGATTCGATTTTCATAAAATTTGAAATGTCTCGACAAAACTATGCAAAGATAATATATCTTAAATTTCAAACCATTCGATTGGGTACACCCAGAAAAAGGAATTGATTAAAACTACAAAACATGTTTTGTTGAGTACATTTTGGTTGTTTTAGCAAAATTCAAGTAAAATTGAACCATTTTACTTCAATTAAATAAACATTTTTTGCTGACGATACAAATTTTTTTTTTGGAATTGCAAAAAAAAAAAAAAATTTTTGTTGATTCAAACAAAATTTCCATTGACCTATATTTAAACAAAAAGTTTTGTTGGGTCAATCAAATTTTTGTTGATTCAACAAAACTTTTTTCTGGGTGTAGTTTTTGCGTTGTTATATGCGGACGGACGAACAGACAGACAGACGGACGGACCAGACGATAGGTGCTACGTATTTATATAATTACGAACGCACCTAAAAAGTGAAATAATTAAGTCAGTATAACAAAATCGAATTTTAGTCTTATTTCATGGGCCAAAAACACGGCTTATAGACCAAGATCCTTTCGACATACCATGCAGTCTGCCATACCAGAAATCCACATGAGCAACAGCGAAATATAGCGCTTAAAAAATGACCTATTAGAAACTCTGGGTACAAAGATTTTATCCCATAAACGAGATCAGGCCGTCATTTAGGGGCCTCACATTCTTAATAAGGTATGCAAAAGTTGCGTCTGCTTTAATTAACCACACATTTCTAAATATTTGATGGACATACACAGAAATTTCTAAGATAGTCAAGGCCATTTTCAACCCATAAAAATTATAAAATAAGCACTCTTAATAGATTAACATAAGATATATAACACAATTAAAATAAAATAATTTTGAAAATGATATTTAAATGTTATATCGCCGATCGTAAACAAATTTAGTTTAGAATGAATATATTTACAATCAACTTGTATTAAATCGATATCAAAACCGTATTCTATACATTTTTTAAAATAATCGCGTATAAAAAAACGTAAAAATATAGGCAGCATGTTTCCGGAACACCCATGTGTTTGAGAGAGTTTTCTCTGTTACTTGAAGATTTTTCCGTATTTTGACCAGAAAGTTTATGGAAATTTTGAGCACTTTTTCATGTTTTAAGGATAACAGGACATACGTAAAAATTTCTAATAAGAAAAATTATTAGACAATGCTGGAACATCCGTGTAATTTGGCGACAATGCAGATTTAGCTTGGAGAATTTCAGGTAAATTTTATGTTAGATGGGTGAATCTTCTGTGATTTTTTTTTGAGGAAAAGGAGAAAATCTAGGTGGAAATTTGTGTGTGTTAAAACAAAAATTAATTTCCACCTACATTTACTACAGTATAATCAACGGAAAAATGTGTTTAATTTACTGAAACTTTTGAGAGTGTAGACTGAATTTATAATATAGAACTGCTTTAGGAAAAATTATTTTGAAAAAATTTTTAAATTTTTAAATTGAAAAATATAATGATGTTGTATCTAATAAATCATTAAATATAATCTAAGTGATTAATTATCCCAAGTATATTAATTCGTTTAATCGATAATTCAGTCCTATATATGTTAGGTTCGAAGACCGAAAACAAGCGTGTGGCTAACTCGAAAAGACCAGAAAGCGAAATTTATGTTATGGCACTGACTAAAACGACCGTAAAACGTTCTGGAAGGTAGCTGATGCGACCACTACGCCTTGTGGTAATGACGAAATGTCACAGAGCGTTCTGGACGACAGCTGGTGCAACTACTTCGCATTTTGGTAATGACAAAAAGTCACAACGTGTTCTGGACGGTAATTGACACAATCACTACACTATACGCTTTGTAGTAAAGGCAATAATACTTGTTTCGCTTTGATCACTAGATATTTCTCAAACTCTCACCGAGATTTAAAATAAAGGCCGAAAAAAATAAGACGGAATATTAAGTAAGGTGTTTGAAATATGACATTAAGTTTATTCTAAAATATTTATTACATTCCTCCCGAAAACTTAACTATAACAGTAGTATACAAAACCATAAACAAGGAGTGTTTTTGCGAACAGTTTTATCCTGCGACTTTTAGGTCGGGAAACATGCGTAATATTTTTAACACTTTCCAACACAGTTGAAAAGTGTTTATGAATTCGGTTTGTCTGTCTGTCAGTAGTAAAACTTGCGTAAATATACTCAGATTGCCATGCAATTTATATACGTTATTGAGGATTACTGTGGCATGTTCGGTATTGAAAGTGAAGTGTGCAGCATTTATTGTTCCTTTACAAGGACATTCAAAAGAATTCCATTACACTACGGTCTATGGAGGGAACTCGTTTGCGGTGTATTGTAATGATGTTTCAAGCATATTGAAGTCGATATATATCACTGAAATGCGCTGTGAGAGGCTTACTATAGAATACGACGCGCATAGTATTCATCTAAAGGAGAGACACACAAAATAATTAGTTTACGGTACTGTCTATTAACAATAATTGCTGGAAGTGCAGTTTAAGTTGTGGTACACGTTTTTAAATTAAGCTAATGTTTTGCGCATTACTTGGTATGTATAAATTTTATAGATGATATACAAAGCTGTACAAAGTAATTTAGTTACTTTATTGGCTATAGATGGTACTTGCTGAATTTGGGATTTCAAATGTGTTATGGGTTTTCCAAATTGTTTACTTGGGTATCATATCTCACCTTGGACAGTTATTTTTTATAGACGTGATTGAAGGAAAAATAGTCACGTACCGTAAAAGGATATATTAAAAAGTACCTCACCTTGAAGCACGAAAGATAAAAAAAGAAAGTTATTCCGAAAACAAGTAATGAATACGAAGGAAACGGGGAAAAAAAGAAATGGAAGAAGAAATTGTTCAAGTAATTAGGTTTCTATTTATTGTTTTAAAATTGAAATGAATTTTTGAAGTTGTCGGCAATGCAAAGGAGACTTTTCAATAATGTGATAGGTATTATTCCAGTTCTAAATCCTAGTTTTTTAGCAAAGTATGTCAACGTATTGTTCAGTATCATTAACATCAAACAAATATAGCATCAAACAAATATATGTTTTCAAAAAAGCATTTGTATATTAGCGGAATGAGTTCAAAATATATGTATTCCGCTAAATTCTACTTAAAAAGGATATTTATGTACAATAAAGATAAAAAAAATTATTATAGTAATGTTGTACTAAAAAAAATTTTAAACAACCTACATTATATATATTTTTTATAGATAGTATATTTGATATTTCCTTTGATATTTCATTGTATTCATATTTCCTATTAATACAATTCTTGAAAACATTTTAGATAAAAACAATAGCTAAGATTGTATTGGAAATCCTCGCTTATTGTTATAAAAACAAATTTGTATAGCTATGAAAGTAAGGTTCTCATCGAGTTTCAAAAGATGATTCTACGATTAAAAATGATACGTGCAACAATTTTCTTTAAAAAAAAAGTGACTTATTATTTAGAATATTTTACAAACATGCTAAGACGTTTTACAAGAAAAGGAGTCTTTTCATTCCTTTTTAAATTGAAATTTAAAGGAATTCATTCTGTATTCACTCGAAATGAAGTAATATTGTACATTCATAAAAATATTAAATACAAAGCATTTTCATGCACGTATTTTTTGAAAATCGGTATTGCGTTTTCATTACAAAATTCAAAAGTTTATGATATTAATTAAAAGATAGAATTTAAATTTTAAGATGTGACAATATTTCAACGCAAAATATGTGTGAAAGATATTTAATGTTGCATTTATAGTATGAAATGTAGCTTTTATAAAATGATGTAGTAATAAATCAAAATAAAAAGGTTTTTTAGAAGCATATTTTGCTTAGTTAAAAAGTATAATTCATTCCTATGCTAGACTACAAAATAAAAAGAAAAGTCTCATACAAATTTTAAATCAATGATCGCAAAGCATTACAGGATCACAAATTACATTTGAATTTAAAGTGAATACAGAAACAGGATATTTTTGGAATCAGTTTCACATGTTTCAAATATTCAGACACTGCATATTTGAAACATTGATTGATTTGTTGAAATGCCTTTTATTTGATTTGTTCAAATATCTTTAAGTACACGACTATTTCAAATGTGTACTTTTGGAAGAAGTTAATTTTCATTTAGAAATTGTTAAATTTATAGATTGAATTTTGTTTTCTCTATTATTTTAAACATCCAAGATATTTTAGTTCCAGAAAGATCTGAGATCAGGTAATAAGTATTATATATTGTTTCAATTTTGTTTAAAGTAAATACTGCTTTTGCGATGTAAAACTATGTATAAAATGCCCGTATCTAAATCAACGCAAGAAAACAAATCAAATTATATTTTAATGAAGTGAAAAAGGGGAAAGATATGATATTCCACTTATTCTCTTTTTCAGTTTAATGCATAGATACTACGAAAATGTCTATAGTTTTGTAAAAGGATTAAAAGAAGAAGTAATCCTACTAAAATCATCACCATCGGCTATCACCGTCTAAAAGCTCTTTTAGACTGGGAAGGAAGGCGAATATTTAAGCACTGCATGAAAAGTTTCTTGAAACAGGAGGATAGGAATTACGTCATGAAGTATTGCTATGTGTTTCATAGAAAAATTCATGTAATCAGGTCATATCAAACTGAAAAGGAGGGGGGGGGGCAAATTTTCTAGTACTATGGCAGTCCATCTTGATTTTCCTGTATCTGCTGTTACACTATTGTTCAGCTATATGCAATAGTGACGCATTTCCTATGTGTAGGGCTACTATAATACAGGCTCAATCATAAAGCATTTTATTGCCCACTTAAACCAATCAGAGATTGTTTTCCACGCGGCGTGGCCAATCGTACTTCTACTACGGACAACTAAATGACTGCGTGAGTCAGCCCGGATTGTAGGAGCACCTTACCTATGTGCATTAAGAAAAGTTGCGGTGAATACGTTACGCACAAAAGCGTTTATCATATTACATTTTTTTTAGCAACAGTTTCAAATTAAAATTCGTTTTGAGATTACATACCCACTTACATAGCTAATGTGATAGTGCTTTGGAACCAGGTTACGTAAGTTTTGTTATTCTGATTTCGAATTTGGGTGCTGCTTGAGTATGTATTCCAATAATTTTCGAAATCAATAATGAATTTTCCAAGCAAACTGGCCTTGATGTGATAAATTCTCTGCTTCTACTTTTGCGATATTTATGTGCACTATTTTAACGAAAGTGTTCATCCTGTAATATTCAAGTGTGGTATGCTGTGTGTTACTGATATTGTTAAGTTTTTGTATGGCTGATAGTTAGTGAAAGACAGTCCTGTTGACGTCATATTTATTTATTTTAACGAAGATTCAAGAAGAATCATAAACTTAACAAAAATAAAATGTCTCAAATTTATTTTTTTCTAACTCGAAAAAACGTGGAAATCAGCTAAACTAAAACTACGAAATTAAAAAAAATTCTTCAAATGTATCAAACCATTCATAAGGCAGATGCAAACACATCAGAAATAAATATTCCGAGCAGACTCAAAGTTTCAAATAAGCGTACTAACACATTTCCATCAACTGACATAGTTCTACTCTATCTTCCTCATTCATACACTGTTAAAAAAAATCTGAAATTCACGGGTATTTTTTTCCTGAATTTCATAGAAAAAGTCCTTTTTTGCTACAAAAGGGTATTTTCCGTTAAAAAACAGAAAATTGTCTCATATTTCCTGAAAACAACGGAACGGACGGAGAGGAAAGGGGCCAACGGAGATATTCCGTTATCTTATCTGCTGCATATTTATTTTCAATGTTTAAAAAACTGACATGTTGTTGCACAGAAAAACTAAAAATTTAATAAATTAAATTTTCGAGTTTATAAAAAAAAAATAAATAAATAAAAAACAGTACTTTCGAATTAAAAAAAAAGTAACAATTTTCCCATTTTTTAAAATTATTTGCAATTTATTTTTTAAAGTTATAAGAAAATATTCGCACTTAAAATATATTCTAAACAAGCAGATTAATATATATATATTAATATATAATAGTTAAATTAAGTGAAAAAAAAATTGATTTTACTCAAAAAAGCAACATACAAAAATAACGCTTTCAAATAAAAAGAAAATAATAATATTTTTCTCATTCCTTTAAAATTATTCGTAATTTAATATTTAAAGTAATAAAAAGCACTCTCACTGAAAATATATTCTAAGCGAACACCATTTAAAAAATATATAATAGTTGAAAAAAAAACACTTTTCTTAACATTTTTTCAAACATTTTTTTATCGAATATAATTCAAATATAATATTTATATTTTACATCTAACAATCAAATTAAGAATATATATAACTCATGTTTTTATCCTGTATTAATATTACAATTTTAAAACATCAACATCATCTCATAACGAAATCTCCCCGCAATTAACTTCAAAATTACCAAGCTTCTAAACCCCAAATTATGTCAGTTCTAAGCCGCCATTTTGAGAATTTCCATATGATTCTTTCAAACTGCTGTTCTAGCAAGTGCCCACTGGTCAAGCCGGCAAGACGCTGGACTCGAGTCACTGTCACCCCTGGTTCAAAACCCAGTTCGACCAGAATATGTTCTTGACGTTCAATCATCTATATCACATAGTAATAACTCCCGCTATAGTCCAAAGATGGCAGCACCAAGTCAGATGTAAAATATTTTTTAAACCGAGTTTATCTATAACGGAAAAATCCCTTTCCTGTCAGTGCTACGAGGAATATTTCCGTGATTTCTGAGAGCATTAACGGAAAGTTACCGCTTCTGCAAACGGAGATTGCCCTTATTTTATCTTTCAAAACGGAAAATCTACTAACGGAACGGAAAAAGTCCGGCTACTTTGCTGCCAGTAGTTTTACCGTGAATTTACGGATTTATTTTTAACAGTGTAGCTTGTATTTATATTCTTAACCAGAGCACAAAAAAGGTACAGAAAAATCCAGAACCCGTGTGTCCGGCGATTTCGATCATAAACAGTCCCGCCTTCACAGAGCTCTAAAAATTCCACAAATATCAATTGGGCCTTTGCAAAAATAATCAATAAAATATATAAAATAACATAAACTCCTCTTTACAGTCTGTTTGCATGAGCGGAACCAATACGAATACCTTCAATCAAAACTCCGAATTTTGTAACAATACTTTTGTTTAACGCTTGCATTCACAATTAACCTGATTAGATAAAACCGCGACTGTAGTCCGAATATCTTAATAAACAATACCGTTTGAGTGTTCGACCTAGCTTTGTGCACTTAACCGGTAGTTAAGGTAAACTATAAATAACGAGCGTTAGATTAAAATCACTTTGATAGCTTCAAATCCAAAGTATCAGTTACGTTTGCCGACATATACATTTTACTTTTAATTACAAAATTATAAAATCACCCCCATTTTCCGATATTATAGATCGTACGTGAAATTTCTTTGTTAAGATTTGGGCATATTTAGGTACATAGAAAACAGTTTTATCTGTTTTTAGTAATTTTTCTTTTTTGTACTCTCTAATTACCCACCTAGTCAGTAAAATAACAAGTTTTATACATATGTGTGCTGCGTCCGATAAATCCATTTTTAATTTTTTGCATTTAATGTTAAACAAAATAATTTAAAATCTGTTCTGCTGTTCCAAATCTCCTGTAATTGAGAAAATTCTCAAAAAAAAAAAAAAAAAAAAAAAAAAAACTGTCAAAATATTTTGAGTCACAGCTGTGTTTCATTTGAACTCTGTAGCCTTGTAGTGATTAACAAGGAAATTCGAAAATTATTGATACTTTAAATTTAATTTCTATACACACTATAATATCAACACAAGATAATTTGCTGATTTTTATATTTTGAATTTTTCTATGTAAAATGTTATAATTTTAATGATACATTCATAAGAAGTCTCCCATTGGTTATGGAATTCTAGATCATAGTAAAATATGTAAATGAATAGCTGAATGACACCTAATTTCTTTGAGAAAATCAGAATAATTTTCAGAAAAGTGTACATAAAAAATAAATTTATTCCTTCATATTTAACATCATATTACCTTCATCTGCAAGGAAATTTCTTTATGCATATCATACCAAAATACTTCTAGGTTAATCTTCCTAGTATATTTGGGACCAACAGAAAATTTATGCCCAAAAACACTTGTTATACACAGCAATACGTGTAAGAAGGTAATGCTTTTTAGTAGACAATATTCAGGAGAAAGAGAAAAACGTTGAAAATTACAAAAAAGAAAAAAAAAAAAAAAAAAAAAAAAAAAAAGAAATTCCTATTTACAAAGCGGAACTTCCTGCACTAATTGAAGTTTTTCTTTTAAACACAAACTATATTTTATTTGATATAAATTTCTAAAACAGATATCATCATTATTTTTCAAAACATAATAGTTTTATAACAATCGAAAACACGTTGTTTTCTTCTGTTTTCTAATCTATTATGTAAATATGGAGCAATCAAGAAGAACAAACAACATGTTTTCGTCCTTAATCAAATTATTAAAAAGGTATTTTAAGATATACAGAGTGAATCTAAACTCTTGGTCAAAACTTTAAGGGGTGATAGTACACATCAAGACAACAATATTAAACAGGAAACAAAGGATTCCAAACGTCTTCCGAAGGAGATGGGCGCTAATAAAGTTTAGCGTCCAAAATTTAAAATGATTATAAAAACGGAAAAATTGGTCGATTCGTTTGCGGTTTTCACTAAAATTATTCATTATATTATTATTTTTTAAAAATAAATTTTAAAGATAAAGTTAAAAAAAATGCCGATACAGGGCGCTTTAGACTTTGGAGTAACGAGTAACAATTTTTTACCGTTAATTTTTGTATCTCATTAAATGCTTTCAAAAGCTTAGACTTAAATTTTGAGCTCAAAATCTGAATCGTTGGAAGTAGTTAAGTAGCGCAAACCTGAACTGTGTTCAAGAGTTGAAATTTGAACACCCCCCCCCCTGAACACAGTTCAGTTATTCCCGATCTTGGTGTCGTAGACCAGGCAGAAACTACTACCTCCTACACGTAAAATAAACGATAGAGGGATAACAACATTAAATAAAAAAACTATTCATAACAGACATGAGCAATTTCTCCATAGCAAGAAATAATAATAATAATAATAAATAGCAAAAAATAATTTACAGTTACGTAGCCATTACGTAGTAACGGTCCGTGTCAACCGATTGGCCGGCAATGTGTAGTACAGAACGATGTAACCTCCAGATGGCGGTGTGATCGAAAGTGCTATAAAAGCGCTGGTTGTCTGCATTCATGGTGTTTTCTTCTTTGACGACTGTAGGGATGACCAGCTACACTAATCAGGAAATGGCCGATATGCATTTCATTTACGACGCTGCGGATGGGAATGCCCCGGGGGCCCGGCGATTGTCAGAGACGCTTGCCGGAGCGAAAATTTTTCGAACGCTTGCATCGGTATCTCGGAGAAACCGGTTCGTATGCAGCGGGATGCACGACACTAGGCGTACCAGGAGTGCGAGGACACCGGAACCTGAAGAGCATGTGTTGCGTGAATTCGAGGAGCAAAAGGAGATGAGCACGCGGGCTGCATCCACCGTCGCAAATGTGAGCCAGATGACGGTTTGGCGAGTATTAGGAGCCGAAGGCCTTCGACCCTATCATGCACAGCGTGTGCACGCCTTGAAAGCAACCGACCATCAGAAACATGTTGATTTTTCACGATGGTTCCTCCAACAGTTGGATGCGCAATTAGACTTTGCCGCACACGTGCTATTCACCGATGAATGCAGTTTCAGTCGGGAAGGCATTATCAATGCGTGCAATGCACGCAACTGGGCGTACACGAACCCACACTCCACCCGTCCTCATTCATATCAATGGCGTTTCAGCGTCAATGTGTTGGCCGGAATTATCCACGATCATTTGATGGGGCCATATCTTCTGCCAAGGCGCCTAGACGGTGGTACGTATCTGGTATTCCTGCAAGAGGTGCTTCCAGTTCTACTGAGAAGTGTTCCAGCCAACATAAAGGCTGGTATGGGGTTCCAACATGACGGAGTACCTGCACATTTCAGCGCGTTTGTGCGAAATGCATTGGATACAGCATATCCAGGGCAATGGATTGGACGGGGTGTTCCAATAAATTGGCCGGCACGCTCGCTTGACCTCTCCTGCCTAGACTTCTTCCTCTGGGGCCACATGAAGAGTCTTGTTTACGCAAGTCCCGTCGACTCCGACGAGAACCTGGTTGCGAGGATTGCCGTCGTAGCAGGCGATATCTGGGAGATGCCCGGTGTATTCGCTAATGTTTGCGGTGTGAGGCCTGCATAGTTGCTGGTGGGCACTCTTGGGATTTTGGTATTCGTTTGGGCTGCGTGTACCATTTTCTACATGTCAACCTTCATTCATATTGCGCACTACGTGCGTACATCAAATTGTTTCTTTTTATTTTGCGCGTATAAATTGCCTATGTCTGTTATGAATAAATTTTTTATTTAATTTTGTCATTCCTCTATCGTTTATTTTACGTGTAGGGGGTAGTAGTTTCTGCCTGATCTACGACACCAAGATCGGGAATAACTGAACTGTGTTCAGGGGGGGGGGAGTTCAAATTTCAACTCTTGAACACAGTTCAGTTTGCGCTACTTAACCAACCGCAACAATTCAGATTTTAAGCTCAAAATTTAAGTTTAAGTCTAAGCATTTGAAAGCATTTAATGAGATACAGAAAATAATGGTAAAAAATAGTTGTTCGTTACTCCAAAGTTTAAAGTCATTTTTCGAACTTTATCTTTAAAATTTATTTTCAAGAAAATACTGACATAAAGAATAGTTTTAGCGAAAACCGCAAACGAATCGACCAATTTTTCTGTTTTTTATAATCATTTGAAATTTTGAACCCTAAACTTTAATGGCGTCTATCTCCTTCGGAAGACGTTTGGGACTCTTAGTTTCCTATTTAATATTGTTTGTCTTGATGTGTACTATCACCCCTTAAAGTTTTGCCCAAGAGAGATTCACCCTTTAGAAGATTTTATTAGAACAAATGATTATGGCAAATGAGGATGAAGAAATTAATCAACAATGATGAAATCTTTAAAACAATTTTTAATATTTGGTTAGATATTTTGTGACGTATTTTAGGATTTTAGAACCACACATTCAGTTTAGATGCACGAAATTAAATTTTTATAGCCCATTGTAATACACAGAATTAACGACAAAAGATTTTGTTGTATATTATGCACATAAATAAATTTGATAAGAATATATTTTGAAAGTGTGTCTTGTCCAGAACGAGCTTGTACTTGCATTTAAAAACAAGAATTAACTCGTGACATTTACGTCCCAGTGGACTATGTTTTTTTATTCTATTCGTAATACTTTTTCAAAAAAGCTTCTCTCATACACTTGTACCATAATTTTTTCAAGATAAATCTACCAAAAAAAAGATAATTTTGTAAATTGTGGTCCGATTGAATATAAAAACAGTCACCAGTCCTGCCCTGTAAACTTGCATAATACACTTGATAGAAAAAAAAATTACAAGTTTAATGATAGTGTCATTTTTACAAAGTCTCTAAAATTTATTCATATTTTTGTACTGTAAAACAATTCGTTAAACTTCGGAAATTCTAATAGGGAAAGGAAAGCTTTTTGCGATGTAAAAAGAAAATTAAATACTACATTCTTAGTTAAAATGATAGTTTAAGTCGACACTTAACATTGCCATCAAATTCATATTTTGTAAATTCTGAGACAGTCACGAAAACAATTTAAACCAAATTCCGTAAAACTACGAGTATTGTTCACCATATAACGGAATTTTGTTACATTGCACTTATTGAATGAATAAAATATCAGTAAATACAATAAAATCAAATTAAAATATACTTCGATAATTCCGATAACGTTCATATTTTTCTCTCAAATGTCACAACAGATTTGTGAAAGTGAAATTCATGACTTGCAATGAAGTCACAATAACGTCCGTTAGATTATGTATGAAGTACATCGTACAAATGTGATTATTTTTGTTACATTAATGCCGGCTAAATCACGTTTACCAAATAATGTATTATAAATTATAGGAATTTTAATGAAAAACTGTCGACAGGAAAATTATAAGTATATTTATAACATGAATTATACCATAATAAATGACAGCATTAACCTGGAGAGAATACTTAAGATTAATACTTAAGTCGTACGAGAGTTTATTACAAATTCTAGAAATTGAAACTTTAATTAACGTTTCAGATAATCGGACTTATTCATGAGCGTAAGAAAATAGCTCTGATCCGCTGATACAATTGAGAATTGATGATACGTTATCGTCATATTACCACTTTAAAATTATTTTTACATTTGACTAAGATGAAAGTTGTAGCACTTAACACTGGGCATTAAAATATATTATTTTGTTTTTCCAAAACTGGTATATGCCCAATTTGCAAAATTCACCGAATAAACTATTTTAAAATGAATTGGCATCCTAGGTTAAAAAATAAATTATTGGTTAATTTAAAAATGCATAAATAAGCAAAAACCTCTTTTATTTTTCGACATTGTACGGGGAACTTTTGAAATTTGACTCTAGAGTAGATTTAATCCACTAATCTTGTTTCATTAAAGAGTTTTCTGATAGCATTTTTAAGATATAAGCATAACACATTTTTTTACCATCTTTTTCAGCCATTTGAAAAAAGAATTAAAATAAATTCTGGTATTTTAAAAATTCTACCAAAAAAAAAAAAAAAAGTTACCAATTTTCCGATTGGAATTTCCTGTAATAGATGTACATTAAATAATGCTAAATGTTTACTTTAAAATATAGTTTGTTCAATGATTTAAAAGATATTTCATTAGAACTTGATATAGATACCCCCATGTGCGTTTGTATTTATCTTCAAAACGGCAGATATTGTTTGACAAACTGCATTTGATCATAGTTTGACAGGGTCAAAGTTACATTTTTCATTTAGTATCACATGTTACATTTAGATTAATTCGATTTAAATTAATCTAAAATTACTAGCTTATTTCAGTATTTAATTGCATAATTTAATATTATTAATTACAATACATAAAATTTATATAAGACAGGCGTTTATTTTATGTATTTTCTTAATTATATGCTCGTTCAAAAATATAATTTTTTTTTACAGTACATTATCAATATGAATACATTATTGTTTGCGTGTGCTTGCTTACGAAATTGTACAAGTGTACAAAACGCCCGTGTATGCACCTAGTTGAGTAGGCTCTTTTTAAAAGAATATATATACACCTATGTAATATGTAATATTTTTTACGCAATTTTGTATAATTATACTTTTAAAACATTTCTAGTGATAATGCAAATTAAAAATTCATTATCTTCACTAAATGAGCTAATGGAAACTTTCGCTATCAAATGTATTGGTTTAAAACGATATTTGTCCCAAAAAGATATTAATTTATGGGATTCTAAGTAATATTTAATGATTCGTTAATGCATTTTTACTATCTAATAGTAATTTTTCTATGTTTGAACTTACGTGATAAAAGTTATTAATGATGTTCATAAAAAGGAAAAGAAAAAAAAAAGTTATATAAGATGAAATTCATTCTTTATATATTTGCATAATTTTTTCTTGCAGGAATACACATTACACATTTACTTCTAAATTAACGTAAAAGAATAGAGTACCTAAATCATACTGTATGTATCAGGAATACCCTCATTGTAAGCGAATTGTTTTAGATTTGTGACTGTAAAATAGTTTGTGATACATTTTGTTTAACAATCTAAAAGTCAAATGTCCTTAAATAAATAAATATATCTTTTTTCTTTTAAAATTTAATGAAATTGAAATATATAGGTAAGTGAGAAAATGGGTGCCCATATTTAAGAAATTTAAGATTTTGTGCCTTTTTTTATTACAAAAAAATTTCCAAAAAATATTTCAAGGCAGTAATTTACAATTTAAAAATCCCTGATGGCTCGGCCTAGAGGCACAGGTAGATTTCGAAGACGCAGACCGTGGGTCACCTGTTTATTGGGAATTGCAGAAGAAAGACTATTTGCGATGATGCGGCAGTTGGGGCCACCCACGTCGAAATATACCACTACCTGCAGGCGGAGCCAGCAGGGATTCTTTTGTTTTTATTTATTTATTTTTTTTTTTGCCGTAAAAGGTGGTCCTATAAAAAACTTGTTAATATAAAAGTTTTAGATAATATTAAGAAGATTTATAATAAATTTAAGCGGATTTTATATCTTGTGAATGGACAAAGTAATGCATTTTTTTATTCTGAAACCTCTATTCCCCCCCCCCCCCCATTGGGGGCATTTTTAATGAAATCAAAAATCTGTCATACATAAATTTTTGGCCCTTTTCCTAGAAGTAATAATAACTTTAAACGGATTCGTTATATATAAAAATTGAGAAGTTATGTTTTTTTCTGTTTTTATAAAAAGTCCCACCCATCCCCCCCTCCTTGGGTCGATTCTGCCCATTAACGAACTTGACCGAGATTTTATGCCCCTTGATTTTATGTATCAGTTTGGAAGAGATTTGTGCAAAATTATTGAAGTTATCGTGCCCATAAAAAAGTGACATATATAGATAAATAGATAGATGGTCATGATCGGCGTAGATCTGCAATAATTTTGCAGAAATTCCAACATAAGGGAGAATGTAATAGGTAGTATTCTTACGAAATCTACCTAAATCTTGCCCTTACTACAAAAGATGCTCAAAAAGTAAAATACGTATTAGCCTAGTATATCATACGTCAGTGCATGTTAATTTATTTGTGAAAATAGATGTTAGAAAGGATATCGAAAGTAATGTTTTTGATTAATGTAAAGTAAAGTAAAGTAAAGTAAAGTAAAGTAAAATTTTAAAGTGTCAGTGCATGTTAATTTATTTGTGAAAATAGATGTTAGAAAGGATATCGAAAGTAATGTTTTTGATTAATGTAAATTAAAGTAAAGTAAAGTAAAGTAAAATTTTAAAGTGTCAGTGCATGTTAATTTATTTGTGAAAATAGATGTTAGAAAGGATATCGAAAGTAATGTTTTTGATTAATGTAAAGTAAAGTAAAGTAAAGTAAAGTAAAATTTTAAAGTAATGTTTTTTTTAACCTATTTTATTGACATATTCTTTTAGTCGAAATATAGAATTTTAATTTTAAAAATGTTATAATTTTGAGGAAAATTAAAAAAGAAACAAAATTATCTTAAGGCCTAGGCATTTAAAAAGTATGTTATATGTAGTGTAGGTTAATTAATAACAATAGCAACAGAAAACAGAAAAATAGTTGAATTTATTACTTACCCATAATACGTCATAAATCTTGCAATCGTTTCAAAAATCGAAAAAAAAATTTTTTTTGACGAATTTATACGTTTCAGTCACTGGAGATTTCGAAAAACATATTTTTAGAAAACAAATTTTGCCGTTCGTCTGTCTGTGTGTGTGTCTGTAAACGCTCTATCTCCCGAACAATTTCAGATAGAGACTTGAAATTTGGTATGTATTTAGTATGTGATAATGGGAAGAATCTAATTAAATTTCAGAAACCTCGATTATCCGGAATTATTTTTTTTTTACTCTCGAAATATTCGTTCTGATAAAAGGTATATAAAAATTTTCGAAATTGTTTATTTTATGGAGTGAATATAAAAGGCAATAAAAAAACATAAATTTTGCATAAAGAATGAAGTCGACCGAATAATTAGTGGCCGAGATATTTGGAATCCTATTTTCCAGTCTTCGATTTTTCGTGACCCTGTATTTCATTCAAATTACAATTCAAAGATATATTTTAATTGGAAATGAAACGCTTAATCCGACGAAGCAAACTGTTAGTTAATACGATTAACATTTTTGGAGTTATGAGGTTGTTTCTTTTACGCGATTCAGTAATAGAACATTTAAAGTTTAAGACGTCATGAAGCCACGATTTTATTCGAATTGCAATGCATTTTAATAATCGTTTACACTTGTTTTATTTTCATATATTATTATTCATATTTATGATGGGTAAGTATTACGGTGGCCCCCAATGACTAGTTTTTACTTAGGCAGGAAAAGATCTGAAATCTTTATAAATAGTACAGGTAAAATAGTTTTTTTTTCCGAGACAACAGATGTCCATTCACTAAAATTTGTGAAAAACTTCGTTCTGGCCCTAGAAATAAAGATTCGATGAGTTCCCTCCCCCCCCCTCCAAAAAAAGTTTTACCATGTTTTGGAGGGCAAAGGGGAGCTTTTAAACTTAGGAGGGGGAATTCAACATTTTTCAAGTAAGTCAAGTGGGGCATCGTTTATTATGTACTTTTTAATTCTAAATCGAATGAGCCCTTCCGCAAGTCCATATAATCACTTGTTACAAAGTTTGCTGCTTTTATGAATAAAAAAGAAACCTGCCCAGTTAAACTGAGGGCATTGAGCTCATAGGCTATTCACACTAATTGTATGTTACACTCTTATTTCAAAGAATAATGCCCATCGAAAAATAAAGAAGTCGACAATATATTAAGGGGAATCATCCACCCCCTTTTATAATTAACCAATGAACATCCAAAACTAATCACGGAAGCGTCTTATTACAATGAACTTATATACAAAATTTGCAGCAAATCGGATAATTCTGCATGAAAAACCCATTTATCTTATTTAAGGGGAGATTAGACTCCCCTTACACCTTTTATACTTAACCAATGAACTTCCAAAACTAATCAGGTAAGCGCCTTACCACAATGAACCTTGTGATGTGAAATCACATACAGTTTTAAATTAGCTATTTTTTTACTTTAATAAATTTCCCTTTCTATAATTCATTTATTAAAGTTTTGATAAATTTTATTTAAGCTCTTTGCGTTCTTATTCAGAACAAATAAAAGAATTAGATCAGCTTTTCTGCTCCCATGCAAATTCTCATCTTTAGTCCTGACGTGCGATCAAACGCTTAAATCGGATAAAAACAAAAACTAAAAGAAATATTTCGGCCTCCAATTTAACTCTGCTCTTTTCATGTATATTATGTCTTTCTCAATATGCAGCTGTTTCTTTCTGAATCATAAAGACTATGCAACAGTCACTACGCCAGTATTGTGTCTATCCCTGATCTTCTCACGGGATCTGAAATTCTTCTGTAACGTAATTATTGGCGGTGTTTAATTTCGCTAAATTGCTATTTTGGCTATAAGTTAAAACAGTTATCCATATGTTACTTATTAACGGATACTTTTGATTCATGCACTCTCGCCAAATTTATGATGCCACAAAATGTAAACGAAGAAATTTACAGCGTATGTGTATCAGCATTCCTTCTCTGATTGCCGGCCTGGAAACATGTAGATTCTGAGTCTATGGTACGAACATTAAGGCACCACCCACTCGCCTGTTTTATGCTCCTGTTCTTGTGCTTGTTATTAAAAGTTCTTCGAAATCTTCATAGATGCATTCGACTCAATCTTTCTTCCAGAAAGGGATTATTTTATTTTTTTCTAAAAGAACTTGCATTAAATATTTCCCACTATATATTTTCAAGATCACTTTTCACGGCTAACTCTACATCCAACATCTTTACATAATTTGGTGCATGACCATGCCCTATCTGGATATATCTTCTACTTTCTATTGGGTGGTGCCTGAATATTTTAAATACAAATATTTGGACAATTAAAATAGACTTTTTCGTGACTTTTCGACTTGGCGGTTATGTTCTCATTGGATAACAAAACTTTATGAATTTTTAAACTCTTCTACCCCCTTCATCGTTTCTATGCCGTAAAAATATGGAGGTATACGGTGTCAAAAAATGTGGAGATATACGGAAGTTTTCTCCTACAGTCGGCGACGTCAGAAAACTTTTCAAAATCGGGGCCTCCAATGTGTTGTTTCTTCGCTCGTTTCATCGGAAGATCGGAATCATATTTTATGCCGTAAATGAGTATGAGTGCTGGATTGACCACGTAAATCTGCGGAACTCCATAACTGTGCGCCTCTGCGATAAATTGGCCCGATGAGTCATTCAAAGAATGTTCGCTGCTTCTAAAAAAATGGAAAATGTGCCGATTTTGTCCGTATTTCTTTACTTCCGTTGTTTCGTCGCTTCTGTGATCCGAATTGTGTTATGTTCGTTTTTTTTTTTTTTTTTTTTTTTTTGTGCATCGCAAGTGTTCGAAAGAAAAAAAAAATGCTCGAGTAAATCAACAATCGTAATAATATAGCCAAGCAATGGATTTATCAGCTAATTTAAAAATTTATTAGCAAATTGTCACAAAAACTTTTGATTCGTGTGCAGCAAGTGAACTCGATAAAGAAAAAAAAAGAGTGAACGATCATTTCTTTTAAATATCACAGTAAAGTATTTTTTTTATCACGTTAAGTATGACAGAAAATTAAATTACATTCTGGAAAAACAATCACGGAGTAAGTATCCTTCTTATGATTAAATTTGCCTACATTTATCTGACTGCCAGTACTTTGAAAACTTTAGCATTCGGCGTGAATATTATATAATTCAGAGACAACGTATGAACTATCAGAAGTACTATATAGTAAAGGATAGTGCATTTTGTCTAAATTGGACATGACTTGCAGTGACTACTTTTAAATTACTGTATTGATAACATTTTCAAAAAGAAAAAAAATATAATTACAATTATTCCTTAATATTTATAAAATAATAATATTTTTTAAATCCATTTATATTCTTTTTAGTTTTTATTGCATAAATTTATTTGCAGAATTTAATAGTGAATGTGAATACTGAAACGTTCTATTTTTATTATTTTCTTATTATACATAATTTTGCTTGTTTAAGTTTTTATTATGAGATATGATTGATAGATATAATTCATCTAATTAGTCTCAATATACAGTAAGTATGTTACAAAAGTAACAATTTGAATTGATATTCATTAAAAAATGAAAAAGATGATCAGGTAAGTTTTATTAATCTATCTGTTAAGATATGTGTTTCTTTCTGATTTATGAATTTGTTTTATGCTATTTACATGTTTTGAGGTTGATATATTCTATTATAAAGAAATTTTGCATATTTTTTTTTCTTTTTTTAAAAAAAGGGAGAAGAACGCTACTTTAAATGCGGTTCATTTTTTTTTTGTTTCATTTTAATATTTGCGTTGAACATTTTATGTAATGTTTGAATTATGTTTTTTTTGTGCGTGTGCTATTTTATTCTAGTTAAATTACTTACTATGCATACCTTTAAAAATTAATTGAAATGTTAATTCCTATTTTATATTTCAGTAATAATACATAAATATTTGGAGTATCACGCTATAAAATTCGATACTCTACAAATTCTATATTTTACTGTTGGTATGCGTAAGTTTGTTTATTTTAAACATTTTGGATATATTGGAGATCAACAAAGATAATGCTCTCCACTAAGATAAAATTTTATCAGTCCTTATTAAGTATAAACTGGTTATTTTACTCATTTAGTTTGTTGTGTATACATATATTTTTTCTATATCATGTTTGGCGTATTTCAATGATAGTGGCAATATTAATTTTTTAAATACTTCTTTTACATTCCTTTAAATTTTGGAAAAGCTTTGCTTGTCTTCTAATATACATTTTTTTTTCTGAGATATTGAGATTTATATATTATATATATATATATATATATATACATATAAGTCAATTATTTTAATATTGAATGATGTGAAGTATCATTAAAAAAAAACTTAACGTTTTGCAGCAATTAGTAATTTGAAGTAAATTGCTTTTATCCTGTATATTTGAGAAAATATAAATAATAGTCATATTAATAGTCTTCCTCTACTGTAAGTTTTCTATCTCAGATATTTTGATTGTTTTTCCAATGACAGCCAGATAAGCTTAAAAGAAATAGAGGAAAGCGAAGACAGAGTTGTACATTCTCACATTTTTTTTTTTTTAAATTTTCAAGTTATGGATTTCGATAAAAGAGTTACATTTAACTTTGTGAGACATGAAGTTTTCTAGTGCCCTATAAGATCCGCATTCTTCCTTACAATAATACAAACAAAACAATTTAGTTACTAGTGCAAGGTCCATTTTAAATTATTCACGCTCTCAATTAATACATTTCCATATACACTATGGATTCACCACCTCTTTGTTTTCATGTTTAAAAAAAAAAAAAAAAAAAAAAAAAAAAAAAAAAAAAGGGGGGGAAGATATTTATTTAGTTTTATGTTTTGATAAAAGATTGCACCAATACAGGACCAGTTGACTCAATTCATCAGTCATTACCTTTCATTTTTCTTTATATTACAAATAGATACTGCCTTTTCACTATCATTCACACAACTCAACGTTCATGTGCCATCGATATATTTATTGCATTCTTTAATAGTTCAGATAAACTGTTTTTTTTCTTTTTTAAAATTTAAGATAGGTATAACTAATTTAGCTTTATTATTCTTAGAGTGTTATGAACCCCTTTCATTTCATTGTTCCACGGCCGGGGACGATTTTGTGAAAGTATTACCGTCTCTGTTTGGTTATTTCTTTGTGGTGCTGGTCGCCAAATTTGTACCAAGTTCAGATGGTATTTGTTTATATCACTCTTTTCAGTAAATTTTGTAATTTTAGTATAGATGGTACATCTTTATTATTTCAAAATTTCAATTACATTTATTTGCATTTTTTTACATTAAATAAACAAATTTTTTTTTTGCACTCTCAGAATTTATCAAATTTTGGTAAAGTAGTTTTACAGTGCTTACACATAAGTAAAGTATATAGCAATCCTGGATTAATTTTACACAGATTTAACCATATCCTACAACCATTTTGGTAATATGAAACCCCACTTTTTTTTATTTCTCACCACCAGTCAAGGTATACAAATAATTGCTTCCCACTCTACTAGTCAGCGTCACCAATTAATGTATTACACTACCAATCAGTATTTCTACTAGTCAATGTTACCAGTCACTGTACACACTACCAATCAGGCCCAGTTATTATGCACATTTCCAATCATTACACCCTCTACCATTAATTGTTATATTTTTGTTTTTCTTCATTTTTTTATACTTTTTAATAGTGATATTTTTTTCCCGTTCGCATCACCTGCATTTAGTAATCTCATGGTATATTTGTAAGTAATAGTTACACCATACACTTTTAAATGGATACATAACATTTGTTATACATGCCATTGTTGGTAAACAACTATACTTATTTACCTGTTGCATTCTCAGTAATGCTGATATCTTATTTGTAGGTTGATAGTGATACTTTTCTTTTGTCTATAAAAATATACAACATTTACTATTCTTCTTCTTCATTTTACATACATTTTTTTGTGCATCTATAGTTCCACTTTAATAAACACTTTGCTCAATATATATAAATAAACACATATTTTTTTTTAATCCTACTTTTTTATTAAATAAAACTTGTTTGCTGATGCAAAATAAATGGTGCATTACTGAATCAGGCCTTAAGGGTAATTATATTATTTTTAATATTACGATTCTTAGAGATCTACTCAGATTTCTCTCCAATGCACTCATTTCATGAAACTTTCATGTGCAACGCATCAAGTATTTCATCCTGTAAATTTATACATACTTCTATAATATATATACTTAATACATCCCGTTTTCTCATTTGCAGTTTTTTTTTTTACTAATCAATGTTTCAAGTATTACCAATCAAGGATATATAAATATATAATACCAGTCAAAGTATTTGCTCCACCATTCAATGTGCAACTGTGCTTTTCACATTCATTCCTTTTTAATTAACACCTATTTCTTTAACATTATATACCTTACTTCTAGATTCTAATTACACTACTTGTAATATTCAACATAATCCATTAACACAATCTCTGCACATGTATCATCTCATCATGTTTTCCATGTAACTTTAAATTAGGTACTAGTTATACCATATATTTATTGGAGGAGTTCATAGAATTCTCTATATGCACCAATTATGGTAAAAAAACACTGCACTTAGTTACCTACTGCAATCGCAACAATTTTGGTAATGTTAGTTATCATGGTAACATACCTTTTTTTCATTATTCATTTCATCACTTTCTTTACTTCTACATTTTCTGTCATATTTACTTAATCACATATTCTTTTTAATAAAAATAAATTAAATAACCATTTTTTCTTGCTAATTTTTTTTCTACAGTTGAAAAATGAAAAATGTGCACTACTCATGCCAGTATGGCAATATTATTATTTTCATAATAAGATTTTATAGGAAATTTTTCCTCTTCTTGTAGTGCACGTCGCTTTCATGAAATTATTGAAATAAAGGCATCAATTTTTCATTCTGTGGACATACACAACACTTTTACACATTTTCTTTTCTTACATGTATAACACTACAGTCCATCAGTCACATTTTTAGATATCTTTTAAGAATTTTTGTCACTGGTTTTCCTTTTTGTTTTTTAATTATTCCTGACATGTTAAATAGTAAAATATTTTAGTACAAACAATAGGTAACTTTTCGTTTTATTTGTTCTAATTTAATTTCACCTTTTTCCATTTATTTTCCTCCATGGTGTATATGTCACACTTCAAGTTCATCCCTTGTTTTGCCTACTCAATGCTCGTAAATTTACCTTCTTTATTCATTCAATATAAGTAATTTTTGAAGACATACATTTTTTCATACACTACACTTGTTTGTGGAAGTATCTATTCACAGTTGTTATGTAATTGCAACCTTTGGTGTTTGTACCAGTCATTTCTTCGGTGGAAGTTATATTAATGGTTGCTTTCAGACTGTACACGCATACTTTCTCAAATAATTCTTTTCACACAATTGAATGTTCTACACAATTGTCGCTAATTTCTTTTAGTTTCAAATTTTTTTGTAAATGTAGGTACAAAATTAAACGAACAGTGTTTATATGTTCTCTTTTGCTCACACTTCATCTTGCACTAGTTCTGTAACACACTTAGTCACATTTCTTTTACATGATGTCACACTTTTTAATTCACATTTAAATTGCTTTTCATATTTAATACAACATATGCTATTTTTTTTTAATTTGTAATTTTAAACAGTTCACATAATTTTTCTTACTCTTTTAAATGCAATGTAATGTTGAATTACCTTTTTACCTTACCATCCCTGCACAACAACGTATGAAGTTGTTATTCATGTGTCAAATTTGATATGTTGTGGACGGTAAGTTGTAGTGAGAGATCACTCACCCTACAAAGAAACTTTTTTTTCTCACTCTTACACATTTTTTGATAGTCTTTAATTTTTCGTCAATATTTTCAACATATGCCATTTTACATTTGTGGGTACAAATTCATGCCAGTTTTTTTTTCTAAATATGCCACTTCGCCAAATTCTCTTTTATATTATTATTCCTAATCAAGTATGCCATGTGTTTATTTGCATTTATCTTTATTTCCAGTTTTCTTATATATGTACAGCAATTTATTCTGCTGATACAAAAAAATATGTCTCATTTTAAAGGCCTTAAAATAATTGAATATATTTTAATATATGGCCAAATGACCTATGGACTGATTATCTTATACATAAAATCTAGGTCAAGTAATGCGAGAGCATATGATCGCTACTACTCCCTCGTTCTACAGTTTTTTTTTTCGGTGAAAGGGGAGATATATGTGATGTGAAATCACATATAGTTTTAAATTAGCTATTTTTTTACTTTAATAAATTTCCCTTTCTATAATTCATTTATTAAAGTTTTGATAAATTTTATTTAAGCTCTTTGCGTTCTTATTCAGAACAAATAAAAGAATTAGATCAGCTTTTCTGCTCCCATGCAAATTCTCATCTTTAGTCCTGACGTGCGATCAAACGCTTAAATCGGATAAAAACAAAAACTAAAAGAAATATTTCGGCCTCCAATTTAACTCTGCTCTTTTCATGTATATTATGTCTTTCTCAATATGCAGCTGTTTCTTTCTGAATCATAAAGACTATGCAACAGTCACTACGTCAGTATTGTGTCTATCCCTGATCTTCTCACGGGATCTGAAATTCTTCTGTAACGTAATTATTGGCGGTGCTTAATTTTGCTAAATTGCTATTTTGGCTATAAGTTAAAACAGTTATCCATATGTTACTTATTAACGGATACTTTTGATTCATGCACTCTCGCCAAATTTATGATGCCACAAAATGTAAACGAAGAAATTTACAGCGTATGTGTATCAGCATTCCTTCTCTGATTGCCGGCCTGGAAACATGTAGATTCTGAGTCTATGGTACGAACATTAAGGCACCACCCACTCGCCTGTTTTATGCTCCTGTTCTTGTGCTTGTTATTAAAAGTTCTTCGAAATCTTCATAGATGCATTCGACTCAATCTTTCTTCCAGAAAGGGATTATTTTATTTTTTTCTAAAAGAACCTGCATTAAATATTTCCCACTATATATTTTCAAGATCACTTTTCACGGCTAACTCTACATCCAACATCTTTACATAACTATATACAAAATTTGAAGAAAATAGG
This sequence comes from Maratus michaelseni, assembly GCA_963931845.1. NCBI lineage: Eukaryota > Metazoa > Arthropoda > Arachnida > Araneae > Salticidae > Maratus > Maratus michaelseni. The sequence continues at coordinate 306,533,983 of OZ007588.1, forward strand.
ATAAGTCTGCAAGGAAAACCCATTTATGTAAATTGGGGAGGGGGGCATTAGCCCCCCTTTTCCCCTTTATACTTAACGAATGAACCCCCAAAAATAATCAGAACAGCGCCTTATCACAATGAGCCTCTATACAAAATTTGAAGAAAAACGGATAATTCTGCATGAAAAACTCATTTATCCAAATTAAGGGGGGGTTAGCCTCCCTTTTCCCCCTTTATACTTAACCAATGAACTCCCAAAACTAATCAGTGAAGCACCTTATTAGAATAAACCTATAAACAAAATTGGAAGCAAAACGGATATTTCTATCAGGAGTTATCGCGTTACGTACATACATACGTACATACATACATACATACAGAACGGGCGGGCACATTAGCTCTCAGGCTTTGATAGCCTGTGAGCTAATAAAAAGTCGAAAACTTTACTTTAGTGCGGGCAAGATATGGTTTTAAAGCAACAACTGTGGTGGTCATTCACGAAAATTTAAGAAGAAATTCGTTTTGGCACTACCGATCAATATTCGATGAGTCCTGCCAAATTAAAATTGTTTTACTAAGGTTTGGGGGGTGGGCAAAAGGAGGCATTTTAACTTGGATGCGGATGAACTCAACTTTTTTTTTAAATATGTCGAACAGGGTATTGTTTACAATGTATTTTTAAATTCTGAATCGAATGACACTATTCGTAAGTCGATACAATCACGTGTTACAAAGTTAGCTGCTTTTATGAATAAAAAGGTCCAAAATTATACTTTAGTAGGCAATAGTTAGCATTGCTTTTGCAGGCAATATATGGTTTGAAAGCAACAACTGTGGTGATCATTCACGAAAATTTGAGAACTCTGTTTTGGCACTAGAGAGGAATATTCGATGAATCCTGCCAAATTAAACTTGTTTTACTATGGTTGGGGGGGGGGGCATAAAAGCAGGCATGGGGGCGAATAAACTCAACTTTCTTTAAATAGGTCGAGTGGGGTATTGTTTACCATGTATTTTTAAATTCTGAATCGAATGACACTATTCGTAAGTTGATACAATTACTTGCTACAAAGTTATGGCAGGTTTTATGAACAAAAAGGTCCCAAATTATACTTTATGAGAGAGCATAACTTTATTACATCTATTTTACGTCCATTGTTTCGATGACTTTGAAAAAGACTCAGATGACCCTGATTCTGATTATTGCTATTTTGAGGACGTTTTGTAAATTTAAGATTATTCAACATGATATAGATAACATTTTTTGAACTTAAAGTTGTTTTTTCTCAAAAAATATAATTTTGGATTTTTTTTCGTAAAACAGTTCGTAACCTTGTAACAAGCGATTGCATCTACTTGCGAATGATGTCATTCGGTTCAGAACTCTTATTTAAAGGAAACTTGAGTTCCCCCCCCCCCAAGTTAAAATGCCCCACCTTTTCCTCCCCAAACGATAGTAAAACAACTTTATTTTGGGGGGTATCATCGGATATTCATTTCTAGTGCCAAAACGAAGTTCTTCCCAAATTTTCGTGAATGACCACCAGTTTTTGCCGTAAAACCCTACTTTACCTGTACTAAAATATAATTTTCGACTTTTTATTCATAAAACCTGCCGTAACTTTGTAAAAAAGTGATCGTATGGACTTGCGGAAGGTGTCCTTTGATTTAGAATTTAAAAATACTTAATAAACGATGCCTCACTTGACTTACTTAAAATACGTTGAATTCACCCTCCTAAGTTTAAATGCCCCCTTTTCCCTCAAAAATATTGTAAAACATTGTAAACAATGACGGCATTTTTCGCTGAAAAAATATTGTTGAAGCTGTTAAACGTACCTAGATAATTCTTTTTATGATCGTTTTTAATTCAGAACTTTTAAAAATTGTTTTTATGTACAAAAAAAGTACAACTTGGATAAATATTCTTACATATGGTTAGTTGAGTTTCAGACTTTAAATTTTAAAATACTCGTTTAACGTAAGTCACATCAGCTAAAAGAAATCACCTCTTAAGCATAAAAAAACAGCAATATTTGAAAATTTAAAAGTAACACTATTAGAACTCATTTCTTCCCAGGTCGATAATTGAGTTTTAATCAACTTCACTTTTTCCCCCCTCCAACTTACCTCCCTTCCCTTTGTAGATAATGGAGGAAAAAATAATAGACTCATGCTACATATTCCATTTTCTGCGTAATTTTTTATTTTTTTTGCAATAAATCACTATTATTATTAAGGTTACGCGGAAAAAGAATTGTTATAAAACAAAAACCGATAACGGTAGAAGATATATTTTGTTATTATTCCTCATATTATTAAGATAAAAAAGTAGTAGTATGGCGATAGATAGTAAACATAGTTACTTCTACATGTAATTGTATTTGTCCTGACACTAGAGGGTAGTATAACATATGTAGGGTAGACCGGGGCACGTTTATGCATGGGGCACGTTTACGCAGTGCACTTTTTCCGAAACGAGTTATAACTGGCGCGCCACCAGTCATAACAGATTGATGCTGCCCCCTAGCGGGTATTCTCACAAGTTTTTGAGCGTCATTTGAACTTCGGTCTAGCATGCGGAAAGGATAACCTGTTTTCTATCAAGGTGAGTAAATTTTGTGTTGAACTTATTGAAACTTATTGTGAACTAATAATACTTTGTAGAGAATAAACAAATATATGAACATTAGCAGAATTTTATCCTTTTTTGAGAACTGTATTTGTACGAACAAAAATGTTAATAATTTTCGTTGCACGTTAAAAATAAATCAAACATGGCAACGGGGCACATTTACGCATTGACATCGGGGCACCTTTACGCACGTTCTTACTGTGTAAACGTGCCACTGAAACTTTTTTGCTCCATACTGTCTCAAACCTTTTTAGTATTTTCAGGCTATTTAGTTTTGAAAATCATCATTTAATGTTTAATTGAGTAAAAGATTCGTCTTTTATAGCCTACAATCATATAGTTCTGTCTTCATGCCTGTTCAGCTTTAATTTTATAGACTGTTCAGCCTGAAATAAATTTTCTTTATTTTACAGATGGTAAGACATTATTAAGTTATAAATAAAACATCTCAATTTGATTAAATATTTATTTCACTTACGCTTTGGTATCACTTAGAATATGCGTAAACGTGCCCCAGGAACGATTAAAAACACAAACAGGGCAACAACTAAATGCACAAATTTTGACTTTATTAACTGCTTTATAAAACCACAATGTCTAAAATTTCCTAAGTTAAAACATAAAAATTAGAAAATTCATTGAAAAAAATCCGCCTAAATGTTCCCCGGTCTACCCTATATATATATACATACATACATACATACATATATATATATATATATATATATATATATCGGGAGGAGGGGAACTCATCGGATCTTCATATATATATACATTGATGCAGGGTTACCCTGTGAAGTTTGTATGGAGAAATATGATTAATTTTATAGGTAGAAGTAAATATCGAATTGAACTGAACTCAATTTTGAATGGTAAGGGATGTCTAGATCAATTGTTCGTTGAGTTCAGTTAGGGATGGTTTCTGTTGCGTGTATCTCAGTGTTTCGGTTGGTAGTTTAGATTATTTTGGTCTCGGCAGGAGAAGGTGGATGTTGCTGCGTATAAACCGGTTTTAACCCTGCGGTGCCTGTCGTTAGCCATGCCCTCCTGCCTTCTGGTTTATTTTTCTGGTTTAGTTTTCCTGGTATTGTTTTAATTAGAGTTGCAAAGAACCGGTTTATTCCCGGGTTTATTTCCAATAGACCCGGTTTATTTCCAATAGACCCGGTTTATTTCCAGGTTTATTCCCAAAAGACCTGGTTTATTCCCAAAAAACCCGGTTTATTCCCAAAAAACCCGGTTTATTCCCGGGTTTAAACCGGGTTTTTTCTAGCCTTTGCAACTCTAGTTTTAATGTTAGTAATTTTGAGTTTGGTTATTTTCGAATTATAGTTTTAATTGGTTATATTTTAGTGTTTAGTTGATATATTGTTATTTGGTTTTTGTCTATGTGGTGTGGTTAGTGTAAATTTATAATTGAATTTCAGTATATATATATATACATATATATATATATATATATATATATATATATATGTGTGTGTGCAGGGCTTGACAAATGGGGTCACCAGGTTCCCTCTATATTTGTGTGGCATTCGTTTTATTATAAGGGGTCATCTACATATTAAAATTGGGAACAGCATTCAACTTCGTCAACAATATCATAATTTTGTTACACATTTAAATTCAGCACATCATAATTTAGAAATACAATTCTTCCTTCCTTTTGAAAGATTTTTTAGTGATATATCAATTATTAGAAAATGAACTATTTAGTGTTAAAGTGAAACATCGGATACTTAGGCATAACTTTAAGAATTTGCTTATTATGTAACCTTTTTACTATATATTTTAGAAACCCAAACATAAATGCCCCTACATATGCTTGATAAAAATAATTTCTCAATACTAATATTTATTTATAACATAATTAAAAATATTATAAATATAAACATATTTTTTATGAGCAAAAATCCTCGAAGCTTGAACATAATGTGTAAACATTAATGTGTCTGCCTTTTTCTACAAACATTTTTTTTTCTGTTTATATTTTGTATTGTCGATGAAGTTATTTTTTATTTATTGATATTTTGTTACATTTCTTGAAACATATTTAAAACAAATTGTAAGTGAAGTATATTTATAGGGAAATGTACTTACTTTCATAATGAATAATGAACAGTGACTTTTATTTATGTAAATTTATAGTGTGCTTGATCAGTAATAGCTTTTATCCGATATCATACCTCGTTCATCAAGTTTAATGCAAGTAAAATGCACTATCAGAAATAAGTTGTATGCTTTCATTATCTATAACATAATAAAATTGCTAATAACGTAAATATAGAGATACATATAATATAACTAAAGCTATATTATATTATCTTGAATATTTTACTTACATTATTTATCACTTTCTTCCCCTTTTAAAATTAATTTAATTTTTTTTCATTCATAGATACCGAATAGATTTCACTGAGTATTTCATGGATTTCTGGTAACGACCTTTTTATCTTTCCCTTTTATCAAGAAATGGAACACGGATTATACGCATGCAAGCACATTTTTTTTTCTTATAATGGTAAAAATAAAAGTATTAATAAAAGAATGTCTTCATATCTCAAGAGACCATTTTGTATAAAATCAAGAACTGGGAGAGTGTTTTTCTATCCGAATAAAATATCTTAGGTTTCTTTGGATGGGTAAATATTTAAATAACGTTTTTATGAGAGTAGAAGAAAAAAACTGTATGCATATATATTTACATTTTTGCATATTCTCAAATATCCTTATATATTTTTTTTTCACTTTTTTTCCCTAAAACATAGTTTATAAAGTATAATATAACGATTGATATTACGGAACGAAATATATTTAAGTAATAAAATTGTATTTGTTCAGAATTGGTCTTAAAAATAGCGTTACATTCTTATTATTAATAATCTTAAATATATTAAAAACTTATTATTATATACCTGTATTCGTCACATTGAATAACTTTCTAACTGCAGACAAGCTTTGTTCGAAATCTGAATGTTTATCTTCATGTAAAGGGTGTCCCAAAATTTTACCCTCGGCAAATTAAAATGATTTCTTAGTGATATATCAATTATTAGAAAATGCATTATTTAGTGTTAAAGTGAAACATCGGATACTTAGGCATAACTTAATGAATTTGCTTATTATGTAACCTTTTTACGACATATTTTAAAAACCTAAACATAAATGCCCTCCATATGCTTGATTAAAATAATTTTTTAATAGTAATATTTATTTTTAACATAATTAAAAATGTTAGAAAGATAAGCATATTTTTTGTATGAGCAAAAATCCTCGAAATTTGTACATAATGTGTAAAAATTAATGTGTGTCTGCCTTTTTCTACAAACATTTTTTTTTTTTGTATTGTCGATGAAGATATTTTTTTATTTATTGATATTTTGTTACATTTCTTGAAACATAATTAAAACAAATTGTAACTGAAGTATATTTATATGGAAATGTTATATTAAAAATATGGAATATATGCAAATGTTATATTAAAAATATGGAAAATATGGAAATGTTATAATTAAAGTAAATTTTCAATTTGTCACCATTGTTTTTGCAATTAAATCATAGTTGAGAATCGAGATAGAGATTTTCATTTGTTGTTATTTGTAACTGTTAAGGTTAAATAATGGAGAGATGCAATAAATTGTAAAACTGTATTTGAATGTAATGTTTTCTTTCATCTTTCATGCAGTATTTACGATAGCATTTTTTTACACTTTCCTATTTGACCATACTCGAAAAGAGAAAAACATAGGATTATGAATATGGTGACAACAGTTTCTTAAAAAAGAAAAAAAATCTTATGAATATGAAAAATACGTGTCCATGAAGAAATAGTTTAACGTCATGTAACCCCATTTCAGAAATAATCAAGAACTAGGAAAGTGTTTTCTATCCTAATAAAATATCTTCATTTACGTTCTTCGGGAAAGTGAATAGATACATTTGGGATAATTGTAAACAAATTTCCAAACTTTTCAGTAATGGATAAATTTTCTTATTCTTAAAGTATCTCTCTATCTACTCAAAAGAATTCCGTCAAATTATGGTCTATGGAAAACAATCCTTTGCAGTGCATTTTAATCATGTTAAACTATTTCAAATATATATTGAAAGCAATATACATTAGTAGAGTGTATTACAAGATGCTTACTATCTAATATGGGACGTGTAGCACTTATAATTAGTTTACAGAGAAACTCAAAAGAATTCCATTATATTATGGTCTATGGGAAAAAATCGCTTGAGGTTTCATTTTATTCATATTACACTATTAGAAACATAATGGAACTGATATCAATTTGTGAAGTGCACTAAAACATACTTTCTGTAGAACATGGAGTATAAAGCATTAATCATTCCTGTACCAGTTACACAAAAATATTCGGTTACTGTTTCGGTTACTGCAAGCAGTTCGAAAACTGTTTGCAGAGTATCCAATTATGTAACACTATTTAAACTGCAATGTAATTGATATACATTACTGAAGTTTGCTACAATATACCTGATGTATATTATGATTTATTTGCATAGCATTTATCGGTCATTTAAAGGAACACACAAAAGAGTTCGCATATACTGTATCCGAAGTATTGTCCTTAAGCGAAAATTGCTCCAAGTGCGCTTTCAGTTAGGTATGCGTTTAACTAAATTTTTGCATACTACGTGGTATGTATAAATGCTATAAATCATTTTCATGGCTACACAAAATTATTCGTAAGAATTACTATGTATAAACGTGAATTTCTTAAGGAGTTTTTAAATTGGATTATGCATTTTCAAGCTGAACTATATTTAGTATACTAAGGGATTTTTGTAGAAAAAAAAAAAAACCATATACAGGGCCATGCAAAGAACTGGATACATGGCCGCTTATGTATGATAATTTCTGGAAGTGTTATTTCAGCAGTTTACAGCGTGTTTTTGACAGAATTAAAATTTTGTTAGTATGTGGCGTGTATAAAAATCTTTAGCTAATATATAGGGCTGTACAAAAGAATTCAAATGTGTTTCCGTCCACTGATAGAAACTGCTAAAAGTGAATTTTCAACTGTGTTTTGTGTGTTCTTGCTAATATAAACTGTAACATACAATCTATACTTATAAAAAAATAGTTGGATATTCTCATAATCAACGCCGAGCCTCAACCGTTTGTCCTAGAACAATGAAATTTGGAAGACATATTATTTTCACAATGTAGGCACCCACTAAGGAAAGATTTTTGAAAATTCACACCCTAAGGGGGTTAAATGGGGGATCGAGAGTTTTAGATAATTTCATCTTTTCGGCATATCTCAGCAGGAGTTTTATGTAGGAGCGTGAAATTCGGGATAACAATTGTACTAAAAAATAGTTAAACATGTATTTCAGACAATTTTAGAAATTCAACCACTAAGTGGGTGAAATGGCGGGTAGAAAAATTTCTGTGATTTCACATTTTCACCATATCTTATCAGCAGTTTTAGGTAAGAACGTGACATTTAAGATAACAAATCTACAAAAAAATAATTAACACCTATTTCAGCGATTTTAGAAATTCAACCACTAAGGGCGATGTTAAATGGGGGGGGGGGGTGTCTAAAATTGTAGGTAATTTTGTCTTTTCGCCATATCTCAACAATAGTTTTAGTTAAAAGCGCGAAATTCAGGATAACAAATGTACTAAAAGTTAGCAAAACACATATTTCAGCGATTTTAAAAATTCCACCACTAAGGGGCTTAAATGGGGGGGTTGTCGAAAGTTTTTAGTCATTTCACGTTTTCGGTATATCTCAGCAGCAGTTTTAGGTAGGATTGTAAAATTTAGGATAACAAATCTACTAAAAAAATAATTAAACACTTATTTCAGCAATTTTAGAAATTCATTCATCAACGGTGTTAAATGGCGGGTCGAAAGTTTTTGGTATTTTTGCCGGTTTTCGATATCTCAGCAGCATTTTTAGTTACGAGCTCGGAATTCGGGATAACAAATCTACAATTAATATAAATAAACATGTATTTCAGTAATTTTAGAAATTCTGCAACTAAGGGGGTTAAATAGGGGGTCAAATATTTTAGGTCATTTTGTCATGTCTCAGTGGAAATTATAGGTAGAATCGTAAAACTCAGGATAACAAATCTACTAAAAAATAGTTAAACAAGTATTTCAGCGATTTTAGAAATTCAGACACTAAGGGAGGTAAATGGGGGTCGAATGTTTTACGCCATTTTGCCATATCTCACTAGAAGTTATAGTTAAGAGCGTGAAATTCGGGATAACAAATCTCCTAAAGGATAGTTAAGCATGCATTTCAGGCGATTTTAGAAATTCAACTACAAAGGGGGTTGAATGAAGGGTAGAAAATTTTCGGTGATTTCACCTTTTCACCATACTTCATAAGCAATTTTAGAAAAAATCGTGAAATTCAGGATAACAAATCTCCTTTAAAAATAGTTAAACAAGTATTTCAGTAATTTTAGAAATTCGGCCACTAAGGGGGGTGAAATAGTGGGTCGAATGTTTTATGTCATTTTGCCATTTCTCAATAGACGTTTTAGGTAGGAGCGGGAATTTTGGGTTAAAAAATCTGCTAAAGAATAGTTAAACGTGTATTTTAGGCGACTTTAGAAATTCAACTACTAAGGGGGTTAAATGGGTGGTCGATAATTTTCGATGATTTCTCCTTTTCACCATATCTCATCAGTAGTTTTGGATAAGAGAATGAAATTCAGGATAACAAATTTTCTATAAAAATAATTAAACACATATTTTAGCGATTTTAGAAATTTACCCATTAAGAGGGTTAAATGGGGGTCGAAAATTTTAGGTCATTTCGAATGTTCGCCATATCTCAGCAGAATTTTTAGTTAGGAGCTTGAAATTACAGATTCAGGATAAAAAATCTACTAAAAAGTAGTTAAACATGTATTTCCGCGATTTTAGAAATTCAGTCACTAAAGGTGGTCAAATGGGTGTCGAACTTTTTATGTCATTTTGCCATATCTCAGTAATAGGTAGGAGTGTGAAATTTTGGATAACAAATGTACTAAAAAATTGTTAAATATGTATTTCAGCAATTTTAGATAATAATTCATCAACGGGGTCACACTGTGTGTCAAAAGTTTTAGGTAATTGGGCCATATCTCAGCAGCAGTTTTAAGTAAGAATGTGAAACTCCGCTTTACAAATCTACAGAAAAGTAGTTAATCATGTATTTCAGCGATTTTAGAGCTAGCGAGTTTGTGGGCAACATCGGCAACCACATTATAGTGATCACTGCATTAACGATGTATGGCTAAGAAATACACAGGGTCCCGTTATTTTTATCACCTCATTAATAATTTATGGGCGTGACAGTACCCATTTACAATGATCGCCATTTACCTTAGGCAATCCCATTTTTATTTATTTCTTCTGAAAGCTCTCCCCTCATCTTAAATAAATACGCACAGGGCCAGTAGTATTTTGTCAGAGGGATTATGGAAAAAATATTATTAATGTCCCGAAATATTTATTTATTTGCTTATATATATATATATATATATATATATATATATTCGAATATATATATAAAATCGAATATCTATATTCGAATGTATTGAATATATATATATTATATATATATTCGAATATATATATAAAATCGAATATATATATTCGAATGTATTGAATGTATTGAATATATATCGAATGTATTGAATATATATATATTATATATATATTCGAATATATATATAAAATCGGCTGAATTTCTGTACTTTATTTTAATTTCTCTGTTTGCTTCTGGGCGACAAGTGAAGTCAAGACAGTACGCTGCGGAATGTATTTGTATTCCACTCAGAAGCGACCAGCTAGGCTGGCGAAGACCGGCTAGTAGAGAGTATATAAAAATCTATACGTTGTATAGAAAGTTGCACAAAAGAATTGGAGTACTTTTCTTGCTACGGTCTGTAATTGCTAAAATCTGGTTTTCAAATGTGCTTTGCGATTTCGAAAAGTTTTACTTAAGTATATTATTTACCTTATTAAACAGCGAAGGTTTGTTAAAGTATTCTGTTAGTGTTGGAAAGTGTTTCATAATCTATGCGTGATGCATCATTTTACTTTCTTTTTTATTGATATACAGTCATTTTATTGTCATTTTCTACTCACATACAGCCCATAAAAGTTCTAAGCTCTCTTCCAGTATGAATAAGTATGATTAATTAAAGATGAACATCGCAGATTTTTTCCATGTAAAAACTAGTCGGATGTGCAAATCCCAAAACTTTCTCCTATCTCATACAGGTTTCCCATACATAAAAAACGAATCAGCGCCAATTTATATCAAGGTCTAACTAAATCTAAAGATTCATTAAATTCCGTACATTAGTTCTTGAGATATGAATATCTCTAAAATCGTGTAAGTATTGAAAAATGCCGCACAGCAGCGCCCCCTGTTGTGAAATGTACACGAAAACCAAATCAAAAACAACTTATGTCAACGTCCAAATGAATCTGAAGTTTGATAAAAATCCGTGCATTAGTTCTTGAGATATAGCTATCGTGATAATCATGAAAAAAGTAGCATAGCAGTGCCACCTGTTGGGATATCTACACCAAAACGTAATCATTGTCTATTTATGCAAGTGTCTAACTGAATCTGAAGTTTGACGAAAATCAATGAATCAGTTCTTGAGATAGAGCTATTGCGGAAATCTCGAGAAATGCAGCATAGCTGCGCTACCTCTTGGCCGATTTACACCAAAAACTAATCAGCACCAAGTTATATCAGGGAATAACTGAAATTACAGTTTTATTAAATTCCGTGCATTAGTTCTTGAGATAGAGTGCCCACAAAATTTTGTCACATTCAGACAGACAGACACACAGACAGAGTCAGAGAGTCACTGACTCACAGACAGGCATTTTCTAAAAAGATTCAAATCGTGTTCAGGACCTTCTAAAACGTATAAATCCGTCGAAAATCGGATGTCGAAATTTTTCATGATTCTAATACTTTCTTTTTGTAAAGATAGAAGAAAGTAAAAATTAAATACATTTAACTATGCTGGAAAGTGTTGAAATGTATCAATGAAAGAACTTCTTCGTATATCAAAAGTTCAAACCAGATTAATTAAAAAAATTACGAAATTCTTTCTATCCTCAGAAATTATTTGAAAGTTCTCTAGGTAAGAAAATATTTAAACTAGTAAATCTACAGATCAGGAGCCTCAACGTCAGCTCTAAAAATCATTGTTTTTTAATCTCACTTTTCATATATTTAGCCTCTTACAATCCGCAATTTAATATTTTTATATTACAAACATATTTATAGGCATATAAAACAATCCAAAGGGTCTCAGAAGTTAGAAGCGTTAAATTAAACACGGTTTATGCAATGATGTTCTGAAACTCTTATGAACTTCTTATTCATGTAATTTTTTAGGTAAAAAAATACATTTCTTATGAGGGCTCTGCTTCCCTGAACCCCCGTAATCATATTAAATTTATATTTGTGATTTCCTATTGATTATGCGAATGATCCTAGTATATTATGGAGTTCGTTCTACACAGTGGTTTTATTAGTATAAGCAACAATTTCGAAAATAATTTCATGTTATCTTAATACCCAAATAGCAATATTTACTTACCTGCCAACCACGAAACACCTGCATCTGATAGATAAGTTGAATAATTATCATGTACAAAAGCAACTTATGGAAATGTAAACCGAATCAACTATATTTCATCTATATCTATTTTAGAAATCTAGTGTTATTACAATTTTTGTTTCAGAAAAACAGTTTTGATGGTCATTCTAAATATTTATTTTTTCTAATTACATTCTGGTCTTACTCAAGGGCAATAGCATACTAAAATCTTCCCAAAATATGCCTATTTGGAAACTTTTAAACTCATTGGGTAATAATTCACCGCGCCCACTGGCAATTCACGGAATAGCAAACGTGATTTGGTGCTAGTATTTTTTTGTGACAGCTTTTTATTTTCTCAATTTCCTGTAATTGTAATATTTCAGGATACTTTTACTACTCTAATTTCTTTAGATTAACCACCTTGTTGTACGAGTGATTTTATCCTATTTTTAAAATTATATTAACTTTTCAACAACGAAACATCTACATCTGTTCCAGAAAATGAATACTATCTCATCTAAGAAATGTAAACTCATATATTACGAGACTTGAATCCATATTACACGTTTAATGTTTTTGTAATTTTCGTTTGCAAAAATATATTTCGTAATAATTCTATAGTTAAACGGCAACTTGTATCAAAATGAACTCTCTTTTATGTCAATAGAATACGAAAATCACCTGAAAATAATGTATTTAGCTAATAAAGTAATGCAGCAAAATAGTGTGAGTTTTTTTAATTTTATTACTTTGATATTCTTTGAAATATGGTTTCTAAGCAAATGATAAATTAAAGAGCAAAGTAAAAAGAAATATATTTTAAAATTTGTAAAAAATATGAAAATATAAGTTTTATATTTAACGAACAGATTCAAAACATTTTCCAGTAATTTAAACAACTATTTCTAAATTCTAATAAATGTATCGGCAAATTCTCAAAGCTATTGGGTATATTTAAACCTCCGTATCGAAAATTTAGCATCCATAATTTTACGTTGAAATCCATTATTCAAATGTGCTATTTTCATTTCAGTTAAAAATAACATTTGAATAGTGTCTGTATTCCCATAGGAAAGCATTATGACCTAAAAAAAATGTTTTATATTTTTCGAACGAATGAACCAAATGTAACTAAAAACTGTACATCTAATTCCGGGAACATCACCAACATACCTACAAAAAATCAACCTAATCGGATCATTTTTGCGGCAGTTATCGTGGATCAGACAGACAGACAGACGGAAACCAAAAACTTTTCATGTCTCCACAGTGAGCTTTCACTGACGTTTCGGCAATAACTGTTGTTTATGGCCAAATGAGAAAAAATGCTGTAATGTTATTTCATTTCTAAATAATCTTAAATATGCTTGAGTGTTTTTTTTCTTTCTTTAGCAGAAAGAATATTTTATGCGCTCCAGTGTAACTCGACAATATGTATAAAAAAAATAGTTTTTCTTTTTAATGGAATATTGTTAGTAATATTATATTACTCTTCTTCATAAATAGTTTTTTTCCGCACCCGATATCGTATTTCCTTTTCGTATTTTGTTTAATGCTAATAAAATGCACCACCATATTTTATTTCTAGATTTGCATATCTGTAACACATCCTTTTCTTTTATTTTAAGAATAAAATTGCAATTTTACATTTATATATACGGCACAAATATTCTCTCCTTCATTCATAAAATATTTCAGATAAGCAACTTCTTATCTTCTCTTTTTATACTATACCAAAAACAGAGACGCTTGTATTATAAACATGCCAAACTCTACTTTACTTTGGTTGAAAGTTTCCGGTAATTGTGAAAAAATGTATCAATAAAAGAGCTACTTCATATCTCGACAGCTCATTACAGATTAATTCAAGAACTGGGAAGGAATTTTTTTTATATATATCGTAATAAACATAAAAATTCTTTGGATAAACAAATATTTAAATAACATTCATTTATGAGTACAAGAGAACAAATATTTAAATAACATTCATTTATGAGTACAAGAGAACAAATACTGTATGGATGATTACATTTTTGCATATTCTTAAACAAATTTACATTTTGTTTTAAAAATTTTCATTAAGAATATTTTACAAAACTGCAATGTTAGTACAATAATATGAATAAAAAAACAATTTGTCATGGAGAAAACATGTGTGTGTACGTTTTATATTTTATTTTATTTTATTTTATTTACTTTTTTTTACATAACCATATTTTGTTATGTTAAAACATGTTATGTATTTCATTTTATCATTAAACAGCTTTTTCTTTTCGCGATATTGTCCTTCTCTTAACCCTTTAACGTTCATTGGTTTCCCAACGAAACCACAAAACTTTAATTACAAAACTCAACAGTGACAGCAGAATTTTAATAGAAATGGTTTTCTTTTTAATTAAATTATCATATATAATCAGACATAAACATTAAATAAATACACTAAACATTAAAGTAATATGTGCAAACATTTCGGGCTATAACTTAGCCCCTCCTCAGTGCAATAACATACGCTGACCGGAGAGTTTTCAAACATGTATACAGTAACTAAAATAAACCAGTTAAAACTTAAAAGTTTTGAAACAACTTCCATTAAAGCAAAACCGTGTATTCAGGTGGAACAGCACAAGATTCATTGATCGGTGAAACCTGTCTACGAGTGAACCAACCCTCGAGGAACACTCTACTCTTAACATTATTGCAGCTGGATCTGATTACTGCGATACTTGCGAAATCCGGAATATGATCTGTATCTAAATAATGCTGCACTAGTTTTGATTGAAGGCTACCAGATTTATAGGCACGTTTGTGCTCGACAAGACGAATGGCGCAAGTACGACCCGTTTCACCAATATAAACAGAATTACAAACCCCACAAGGGATACTTTAGTTACTTATTTTAGTAACTGTATACATGTTTGAAAACTCTCCGGTCAGCGTATGTTATTGCACTGAGGAGAGGCTAAGTTATAGCCCGAAACGTTTGCACATATTACTTTAATGTTTAGTGTATTTATTTAATGTTTATGTCTGATTATATATGATAATTTAATTTAAAAAAAAATTCATCAGACGTTAAAAAATGTTTAACTATCTTATTAGAAATGGTTTTCATTTATTTTTTATATATATATATATATGTGTGTGTGTGTGTGACGTATCACTTTTTTCTTATATAGAAATAAATTTGTTCATAATTTCCGGTGTCAATCATTTATTTCAACATCTTAGCAATTGAAGTGTTTTATCCGTTAAAGGGTTAAGTTCTTTATTTAATGTTAATAAAATGGGTCTTCTTATTTTAAATCTATAACCACATATCTGTAAGATATCTGTTTCTTTTCAATTTAAACAGAACTTTTATTTTTTCACTCATATATCCAGAATAGATTTCGGATAGTACTTCTTCTTTCGTGTAAAATCTCCAATAGCAATTTTTTATTCTTCCTCTTTCACCAGTACCATAAAGGGGGAAAAAGTTTGGATTACAAACATGGTGATACCCTTTTCTTTTTTCTTCAAAGTTTCTTCTGATTGTGAAAAAAATGTATCTTTGAAAGAAGTTCCTCATATCTTCAAAAGCCCATTTCGGATTATATCAAGGGTTGAAGAAAGTGTTTTTCTATCTTTATAAAATAAATTTAAATTCTTGGGAAAAGTAAATATTTAAGTAACTTTTATTTTTGACTAAGCGAGAAAACAAAAATGTTGCATCGTATGATTACAATTTAGCATATTCTCAAGCATACTTACATATACAATAATCTCTCACTTATACGTTAATTCTTTTATACGTCGATTTTCGGCAGTCGCGGATAAAGATATAACAATGCAATGTTTTTTTTTCACTTATGTGTCACAACGTGAATATATCTCTCACTTTTGTATCGGAGAAATTTCAAGTTTTTCCCTTGTCATTTTTTCCCATTCTACATATGTCCTTTCCAAGAAATTTCACATCAGCTTTTGTAAATGAGAAGTCATTTGATTGTCGTTTTCCATTTGTTTTATGGACACTATTATAAGCTGCATTCTTGTGTCACAACCCTTCACATCTGCTACTTCTAAGTGAACTTTTACAAAAAAGTATGCTTCATTCTGAAGGAATTTGA
The DNA here is from genome assembly GCA_963931845.1 of Maratus michaelseni. Taxonomy (NCBI): domain Eukaryota; kingdom Metazoa; phylum Arthropoda; class Arachnida; order Araneae; family Salticidae; genus Maratus; species Maratus michaelseni. Next base: position 306,550,317 of record OZ007588.1, read on the forward strand.
AAATGATGAATCTTGTGCCAAAGATCAACCAGTATTAGATGAAGAATGGAATGCCGTTTCTTGGGAACAAGAAATAGTCAGAGAAATTAAAGCTGATTCTAATAAAAATGAATAAGATAACGAAGAAAACGTAGAAACACCATCCACCGACTTTTGCAAAGGCAATAGCTGCTCTGGAATCCCTCCGTCACTACATCCAATGAACTGGTATATCTGGTTCTACATATAAATGTTACAATGAACTCAAAAAATCTATTTTTAGGGACCGACATCAATCTCATATACAAACTTCAATTTTAGATTATTTAAAAAAATAGGGTATGTAATTAAAATTTTGAGATATATGTATTTGATAAATAGATTATTATTGATAGATTTGAATTAGTAAATCTTTAACAATCTAAATAATTCGTATTTTTCATTATTATGCATGTTATTGAATCATTCAATGATGAATTTTTTCTTAACATTTATTTCAAATGTAATTTTTACTTGCATTTCATTTATGAGTCGTTTTTGGTTAGTCTCTTGAACCAACGTATAAGTGAGAGATTACTGTATTCAATTTTTACTACTGCCGTACCAACCCGATGTTTTGCATTTTCATTGCATGAGGTTTTTTAGGAGAAATGAAATCTAATTTAATTGCTCATTTAGAAAAGATTTATAATATTAATTTTATTAATTTTTCTATTATTAGAAAGAAATTATATTTAAAACTTCTTAAAAATGTAAACGAACTGAAAATTACGAAAATTCCATTCAGGAAGTTACGTGATTTTGATACAATTATAGTAGAATGCTTTTATAAGAAAATGGCGCAATTTGGCAATAAAATCTCATTTGTCGAGACACTTTTGGATAATAATTTGGAGAGCTTTGCCTTTATTGTCAAGCTAATGTTTGTTTACTTGTCTAACTCTTCAAAGCAAATTCTTCCAGGCCAGTACCACCAATTTCTGTCTGCTATGTTTGGTATAAAAACTTTTATTTTGAGTATATACCCTGTACATTGGGTGGAACTACTTTTTTTTTCAATATGCTATAGTTTTCAAAAGTTGCCTTTTACCAAAATAGAAACAGAAATTAAATATTAGCGTAATTGGATTATGTTTAGAGGTGTCGCAAGAAGGGTAAACTTTAGATTTTTATTAAAATTGTGAAAATTTTCTCAATTATGTTAAAAAAAATCGTTTTAATTTCAATATGCTACAATTTTCAAAAGTTGCTTTTGATGAAAATAACGATGAAAATTAAATATCAGCGTAATTGGATTATGTTTAGAAGTGCCGCAAGAAAGGCATACATTAGGTTTTTAATAAGATTTGGACAAATTTCGCAATTATGTTTAATTTTTTTTTCAATAGGCTATAGTTTTCATAAGTTGATTTTGATTGAAATAAAGACGGAAATTAAATATCAACTTAATTTTATTATGGTTAGATATGCCGCAAGAAGGGATTTTATTAAAATTTTGACAAATTTCGCAATTATGTTGAAATTTACAACTGAGTTCTGAATACACTTCTAGTAAAAGAAAATAAAAACATTTACACATTGCTTTTAATCAGAAAACATGCTAATCTGACTACGTAATACAATTTAATTAAAAAAATGATGAAACATAAAAAGTGTACATTGAGGTAGAAACAGAACAAAGTTCTGAAGGGTACACAGTATTAGATCTCAATTTCGTTATTGCCTCTACATCAAGTGTCTCTAAAATCTCGAGTAATCAAAATCATAGACAAATCGCATGAAATTGCGACGTGGGCTTCTACTTGCGATCGAACTTGAGTATCAGACAAAATTGCTGCATCAATTGCAAGCGTCGGCGACAATGGACGGTGACAATTAGACGACAATGAATAAAAAACCGAAAAAGATATGTAGAAGAAACTGTAAAACTAGTTACAGAAAGTAATTTTTTTATGTAAGAAAAGACAAGACTATTGTGCAGGAGAAGAAAGGAACTAAGAATTACAAAAGAGTTGTTATCGAAGAACATATAGCACTAGTTGCAGAACCTGAATCGCAGTTTTTAGGACACATAAAACCTATTTCTGGCACTGGAAAAGGTATAAGAGTCAGCATAATGGCAGTTTTCAATGGCAACAACCAATTATTAAATATTACTGCAATTGGATATGATGGGACTGCCCCGAACACTGGATTCAATAATGATGCGATTGCTGCATTGGAACATGGGGCTTGTGAGTGCATAAGCCATTTGGTAGGTCTCCCCATCCAGCTGACTCTCTTGGAAAAAGAATTATGAAAGCCAGTGCTTGATTTGTCTATTTTATTCAATTGGAACTTCCCGTACGTCATCTATTTTGTTTCCTAGATGAAAAAACTAAAGATCCAAATTAATTTTTAGGAAAAATAAGGAAACAACTAGAAAAGTGTTATGAACTTCCAGTGATTGAGTTTTCACCTATTGAAAATAACATTTCATTGTTAAAAATTAAGGATAATTTAAGTATGGACCAAAAATATTTGTTAGAAGTGTGTAACACAATCTCCGTTGGACGTTGCTCTTCTGATTTGTCTAGGAAGAAACCATAAAAACTTTGTCATTCACGATGGATTACCTTAGCAAACAGAACACTTTGCTTGTATAACAGAATACCCATCACAAAATCTCCAAATACTGACTGAGTACATTTTGAAAGTGTATGTAACTGATTGGTTTAACATAAAGTTGAAACATCTTGTATATATGGATCGAAGCACTTGTGAAAACTTGTAAGCTATTTACGTTACCTCAATTAGACTCCTAAAAATGTAATTGATCCAATCAGTCAAATAAATGCATACTTTGCTGCAGATGAAAATGTCGTCCTTTGTATGCTATCTGGTGATAGAAGTCATGTAAGAGATTTTGCATTACGCCGGATTGTAAAAGCATGGTCTGGAAATGAAGTTGGCATCAGAAAATTTTAATTCCTCTATAAACTTTGATGTCACGGATTATATTCATATGATTCAATGAGATGATGTTAAAGTAACAGAAACTTCTATGTCGATGCATATTTCTGATGACAAACTAAAGCAGTAAATAAAACACAAGCAAAAAATCGGATCATGGGAGTCAACGTATTGACTTCAATTTTTCCCCATGTCACATACGAACAGTAAAAAGGATTGTTAAATAAGTTGCCGAGTCATCCTTGTCTGCTTGTAGCACTTCTGCAAGAGATGCATTGATAAAACCTAAAATACATTTTCAAATGATAATGCCAAAATTTGAAACAAAAATCAATCCAATGCGTCAGTGTGATTATTATGGACCATGTGTGATTACTATGGACTTTTGAAGAAAATTAATGTTTCTTAAAAATAACGTTTTACCTTTAAAAACGTTATACTGTCAAGCCTCTCTTCACGAACACCCTTATATACGGTCACCCCTCTCTTGCGGCCGAATTAAAATTTCCGAGCTAAAATTAATCTCTCGTTATAACTAACAACTCCTCTTCTGCAGTCACCTCACTTTTTCAGAAATTTAGTTTGGTCCCATAGGTTTCCGTTAATCAGGGGTTTCACTCATTTAATCTTTTTTTGAATAAGTGATTTGTATAAGTATTAAGGTACGGTAATTAAAAATTGAATTTCTTTCATTTCAATGTAGTACTATAAGAATATCTACAAAAAACAACTTTTCAAAAGTAAAAAAAAAGCCAAGCGTAAAAAAAAAAAAGTTGTGGCTAAAAAATGGTGTGATATCAAATTTCCAAGCTATTATATTACTTTTTTAACTTTTTTCCATTAAATAAGTTGCCATATATATAAGTCGAGTGCCTACGTATATGTTAATAGAAATCGTTTTCTCCTGTACTAAATACATCCTAACGAGTTTCTGAAAATTCAATTTTTTTCAAATTATGCATGATGGGCTTGGCGGCCATCTTTGCATATTATTCACAAAATTCTAAGCATCCAAATCCGTAGTTAAAATCCGAAGTTAAAAATTGTTATTTAAGCAAATATTTTAAGCGTTTCATTTATAGATTTGTATGATCTGAAAATTGTGTCTTAAGATAATGATGACTTATCTTAAAGATTCATCTTATGATTTATTTTTTACAGTAATTAATAATTTCAAACTAGTAAAAATCAATTTCTCAAAATATCAGTCTTATCTAATTTATCTGTCCGTAGTTAAAATCTGAAGTTCGAAATTGTTATAAACATATTACATTGCAAACATATTACGCTTTTACTTTAGAAATTTGGGTGCTTAGAAATATGAAAAGATGGCCGCCAAGCCCATCATGCATAATTTGAAAAAAATTGAATTTTCAGAAACTCGTTAGGGTATTTAGTACAGGAGAAAACGATTTCTATTAACATATACGTAGGCACTCGACTTATATATATGATAACTTATTTAATGGAAAAAAGTTAAAAAAGTAATATAATAGCTTGGAAATTTGATATCACACCATTTTTTAGCCACAACTTTTTTTTTTTTACGCTTGGCTTTTTTTTTACTTTTGAAAAGTTGTTTTTGTAGATATCATTTCTTTTTTTTAAAACAGAATAAACATAATTTAAATAATCTAAACATGAGAAATAATTTAAAATTACATTTTACTTTCAGTCATTGTTTAAAAGGTTAACTAGAAATACCAGTAGATTTTTAAATTAAACTAATAACAACATACTAAATGTGGCTTGTTATAATACTTGTTATCCCCCGTTAAAAAATATCACTGACTTATCGATGAAATGAATAAAAATGCAATACGTACATAGTGTGTCAACGCTGCATTTGAAATCAAACGTGATATCACGCTCTTTTATTATTAGCACTAGCTGGCTTCGCCCGCTAGCGGACCCCTAATTTATATCGGGGCCTCGAATCTTGTAAAACCTCGAATAAGATAAACCTCGAACCGAACGAACCTCCGACCTGGTTCTCCGCTGTCTTCGGCACCGGATAATCCCTTAATTTGCACATCGAATAGTATAAACCTCTAACCAAACTAACTTCCGACACGGGTCCCCGCTGCCTTCGGCACCGTATAGCAGTCGTGCTGCGCACGCTCAAGTTCCATCTTCCACCACCAGGTAGCGCAATCTGTTCTGTATGAACCTCGGGCACTGAAATCGTTAAGGCTATAGATGTCGAGTCGAATGAACTGTACCCCGTCGTGATCCAGCCCATAGAACCAGAGATAGAAAAGTGCCCCCTGGTGGTGAAAAAACGAACTAAAATCGGAAAGCTCTATTGATGTCGAGTCGAATGAGCCATACCCCGTCGTGATCCGACTCGTAGGAACAGATATAGGAAAGCATCCCCTGGTGGTGAAAGCTAATCGCGCTTGGGGGGCAAAAGAGGGGATGAACACCGGAGACGCATAATAGGATTAAGCGGTCACAGACCTTTCCAACGATGTATCACATGAGGGGTATGTGCAAAATTTAGAAAATACCCCCCCCCCCCTGCATATTATGATTAAGTGTTCACAGACTTTTCCAACGATATATCACATGAGGTGTCGGCAAAATTTAGAAAAGTGCCCCCTTTGGGTGGGAGGGCTGAAAGTGGGAGGATGGACCCCGAAGATACATAATATGAATAGCGGAACAATTTTTAGAATTTCTGAAAGCTGATTTTCATTTATTTATTTATCTATTTTTTATTTTTTGTTTATTATTATTTTTTTTGCGTTGCCCTGTGCATGTTTGGAATTTCTTAGCAATTTCTTAGATTTACCTTATTTTATTCAATTAAACATTGTACTGTTACAATAAATTTAAATGGAAACTTCACTTCTAAAACAAAAATAATTTAACAACTGGATTTCATTAATTTATAGGAAAACTAGCAAGCTACGCCCGCTGCGCCCACTGCGCTGGTCGGCTTCTACAAATGAACCCTGAATCAAACGAAATATATCGTTTAATTTGACCTTGTATTTGAAAGCAATCTGTATATTTACGTGGAATATCCTTCCACATTACGGGCCCCACCAGTGGCTGAGAGGTTGTGCTCTCGAAGCTGGTAGACGGGAGGTGCTGGGTTCGATCCCAATCGCGCCCGTCGGCCTAATCGTTCGGAGTTTTCGTGGTTTTCTTCGAGCCGTGGATTTATCCATGCGTAAATACGGGTTAGGTTCCCTTAGAAAGACCCCCACGAAGGGCACTCCCCCCGGGCCTATATCCCATGTGTAGATAATCGGCCGTCAAAAATCAACCCAACCCAACCCAACCCTTCCACATTACTGAAAAATGACGCGATTGCGCTATTATATTTTCTAATGTGCAGTCAAAATTTTAGCTGTTAAGGACAAACTCTTTTATTTGGTCATTTACAGTTAGGGTTTGCTAAACAATGATAAAACTATATGCAATATACTAAAACCATCACTAAAAATTATCGAAATAACAATGCAAACAAATTAACTAACAAAATCCATTCAGAAAAAGTTTTTATAAAGGCTAATCTTTGATAATCTGATTATTGAACTTTTCCACATAATTCTAAAACAACAAAACGATATAAAATATACTAAAACAATCCTTACAAATTATCTACTTAACAATGCAAGTCGCAAAAAATACGCCCAGTAAAAACTATCAAAAAGGCTAATATTTCGGAATCGAGTTCACTTGACTATATAACCTTCACACATAACTGTTGGACTAAGCAACGTAGGACAATATATAGTACATTAACACCATTTCTGAACTAGCATCTAACAATACAATTCTCATCAAAATCCGTTCATTAGAACTTTTTTAGAAGGCTAATCTTTCATAATCGGAATCAAATATTGAAAAGGCTAATATTTGATAAAAAAAATGGTCACCCGATTTTCGAATTTCCCCCTATAATTCTAGAACTAAGCAACGTTATATAATAAAACGTTCCCTAGAAAATTATTTAACAGTATAGGTTCCATCGAAATACATTCGGCAAAATCTTTTAAAAAGGCTAATCTTTCATAATCGGATTGATCTGATTATAGAACTTCCCAGAATAATTATATAACTAAGCTACGTAGAACGATATGTTATACATTAAAACCTTCCCTTAAAAATTATCTTAGTTTAAGTTCTACGAAAATGCATTCAGCAGAACTCGAGTTATAAGCAGCCGGAACGAAATTCCATATATGTAGAAGTAAATAGAAGTATATTGCCATTAATATAGTTTGCATTTGAATAAAAAAAGGTACTTTTCGGTTAGCCGGGCACCAGTGATATATGAACACACACACACACACACACTATATATATATATATATATATATATATATATATATATATATTACCATATTGAATAATCTATGTTATTTCTAAGTATAATACTAATTTATAAAATGAAAGCATCATATGGATTCTGCATTAATGTTTGGGTTAAATTAAGATATATTTTAAATGGGTTAGTTAAAATATAAATTATATTATACTAGTAACTCTTATTCTCTATATACATCATTAATATTAACTAGTAAAATTAATATATTTACACTACATTACAGCTGCATATAAGTAATTATACATACAATATTAAAGTTTTAGTAGAATATCTGTACACCAGATGTCAGCAGCAATGTATTTGATAGTATGCTAAAATAGTCTAATATTTTTACAATAGATAGCAGTAGTATAGCTTATTTAAAATATTAAAACTTGGAAATTTAGTATGGAGGTAATAATATCTATGAAATACTTTCAAATTATCAAGTAATATTATATATTTTAATTTATTAAATTAAAATTAAAATAAAATAATTAATGGTTTTTATTTATATGTATATCATAATTTTTTTTCTACATTTTTTAAAATGTTGTAATCTATTTAGTTAAATAAAAATAACTGTAACTGTAGGTTACAATTTATGATCTGAAGGATTCTCTATTTAACTGTGAATTTAACCTCTTCTTTTGGATACAACTTTGTACATGTGCTCACAATATACTAAATATCTTGGGATATTATTAATATAAGTAATATATATATTTTTTAATTTTTTTTAAATTCTTTTTCACACTCCTTTTCAAATTGTATGTATAATTTATAATATTCCATTGTAAAGGTCTTGTTATTCAATATTGTTTCAGCGATTGTTCGGGCAAGATATGACACTATATTTAGCAAAAGCTGGTGTCATATACAGAAAACAATCGTTCTTTGCTTATAAATGTGATTTTCTTGCCCTTGAAAAAGTAAATTACTTTATAAGCTTTTATTTGTGTATATACTCGTGTGGTTTATATTTCATTCCTTATTTTCTATTTATTTAATTTTTTTTTCTTCTTCTTAATTTGAATTAATAATGTTACTTTTATTAGGACTACAATTTTAATTTGTAAATTGACAGGGCTCTTTGGTATCGGGATTTCAGTGTATGTGGTCAGTTTCTTATGTTTCAATGGTTAAATTTTACTTAAAGTTTTATATATATATATATATATATATATATATATATATATATATATGTATATACATGTATTTGTGTAGATATATGTGTATATATGTGTGTGTATATATATATATATATATCACTGGCGCGCGGCTAACCAAAAAGTACCAAAAAAAAAATACTGCGAAAATGCAGTCGTACACTTGAAAAAAAAACACCTTTTGGCCTAAAATCTCTCATCAAAACTGTTTTTCTTTTTTTTCTTTTTAAAAAAATAAAATTAGTAACAGTTTTTTCTTTTATTTTTCCAGATGTATAGCCATTTCAATTCTTTCTGCAACAAAAAAAGACACTTTTTGGCTTAAAATCAAATTGTTTGGGGTCAAAAGTAAAATCAAAATCGCCAAAAACAAAAGATAAATCGCCAAATTTGTTTCAATAGAAATCTTGCCCCTTGAATAATGTTTTAAGCATTATGAACATTTCTAATCATGTTTAAATTAAATATTTTCGTTTTATAATATTCTCTCATCAAAACTCTTTTTTTTTCTTTCTTTCTTTCTTTCTTTTTTTTTTTTTTTTTTTTTTTTAAATAAAATTAGTAACAGTTTTTCTTTTATTTTTCGAGATGTATAGTCTTTTCATTTCTTTTTGCAACAGTAATGATCGCCAAAAAATTAGCAATGGTAACCTTTTCGGCCAAAATAACAGAACTTTCTATCATAATTCGATAGCTATTATACTTAGAACGTTGTGTTACATACTAAAACCTTCCCTGAAAAATTATCTCTCGAACAGTGCAAGTTCCATCAAATTCCATTCAGCAGATCTCGAGTTATAAAGGAACGGAACGAAATTTCCGTTTGTGTTTTATATATATAGCGAGGCTAACGAAAAAGACAGGCTACCGCGGTGCGTTCCACTTATCTTTTTTTTACAGACCGCTAGAGTGACGTGATGCTCTTTTCGTACACCTGCATTGGTGGATTCGAGCCTCACGTGAATCCCGCGGTCTGTAAAAAAAGATACGCGTAAAGCACCGCGGTAGCCTTTCTTTTTCGCTAGCCTCGTATATATAGTAGATGACGTGAAAGGTATTCCTGCGAACGAAATGCCTGTCCTTTACCGTGTTTTTTTATTTTTAGAAATAAATGAATCACATTTAATTCATTTCAAAATTTTTGTTTACGTTTGGAAAGAAATTTTAAATGGCGATAACTCTTAATGTATACATTTTAGAAGGTACATCTTCCCTCAAAAACTAATTTATTTTTAAAGATCTTTCTAAGAACGTAAATTATATATTTAAAATATTTTTAAAGCATAAACACTACGTCTGATTACTTTATTTTACAATATTTAAAAGAACACGCATTTTATCAGACAATTAAATACACTAAGCAAACATGAGTGAAAAATTGACCTGGGCCTGGACTCGAACCTGGGACCTTATGCGTACCATGCCGACGCTCTGCGACTGAGCTACCCAGATCCATATTCGTAACCGGCAATTTCTCATACTTATTCATGTTAGAAACAATCATCTGCCACAGTTTGCAGTCATATTTAATTATTTGATAAAATATGTGTTCTTATAATTGTGAAGTTTTATTTAAAAAAAAAAAATCTTCAGAAGAAAATGGCTGACTTGCAGATGAAATTTGATGTGGTTATATTATAACCTGTAACTGATTTGTGCTATTTTAATACAGATGGTACATGGTCGTTGGCGGGTTTTATCTCTGTTTTGGCATAATTTTTTAATCGCCAAGTTAATTAACAGTTTTTTGCTAATTAAGGATAGAAAATAATATTTTTTTACACTGAATTTTATAAAAGCACATAGATTACGTAATTACTTGTCCAAAAATGCAATCCTTTTTTTATTCTGCCGAATATTAAGGTCTGTAGGTTGTTTGAAAAAAAAAGTTTGACGAAGAAAAAAGTGATCATTTTAAGTAACTCGACGTTTTTAAAAAAAATCTATATCTCTGTTTATAAATCACTTATGAAGATGAGTTTGGTCTTAAATTGAAGAAATTCTTCATTAGATTCTTCTAGTTTTCGTTTTTTATTTCGGCGACGCTTGGTTTATTATATATCTGATATTTTAATCTGGCATGTTTTGTCGATTTAACATTGCGAAGTTGATTCCTGTAAATAAGCAGTATCGGTCTAGTTCAGTTCTTGGCGTTGTTTGTGTGGCGTTTTTTTTTTTTTAAGCTTGGCTTGGCAGAGCGACCGCCCTGCTTGATGTTACTGTAAAATTAATAGAAATTAATATGATGAAAATCGCTAAATTCTACAAAATATTTTTTTCTGTAATGGCATCTAAAAATTAGTGAAACATAGAATGTGCAAATTTTCTGCAAAAGTATTATATTTTGAATATTCTGTTTACAAAATATATGTATATTTCTTTAATGATCAAGAAAATATTTTTTTAATGCAAATTTTATCTATTTTTCTTAGAAACGTCAATTTTAAAGCCCTTTGCGGCACCTGAAAATATTTTAGTACAGCAACAAAATTTCATATTCTTCATTCTAATCCCAAAACGCAACTTTTGCCGACTATATTAAATTACTATATGTAAAAAAAAATAATTAACCATTATTTTCGTTTCACCCTACATATTCAGATTCCATGCTCAAAACACCAATATTTAACACAGCTTATTCACTTACATTTTTTTTTAATGCGGCGAATATTATTTCATATGGATAACTAATATTAAAATCTTTCAGTTTTTTTTATAATAACTTTAGTAAGTGTGGAAGTAAATCATATGAATATTCGTTACATTACATTTTTTAAAAAGGAGAATGCAAACTAAAAATCATTAACTCGATTTATTCAAACAAAACAAAAATAAAGATATTTGTTCAACACTTTGGATAGCAGATGTTATTCCATTATTTACACCTTTTTCACAAACATAAGAAACCTTTTTCAAACACGTTGAAGATTTTAAAAAATCGATTTTTCAAAAAAATTAGCATGGATGCCTTGAAATGTGACAAATACGCTGCAAAAAGAATTTTACAAAAATTCCAATTAGAACAGAAGTTATAGATAAAAAAATCTTGTAAAAAGCCATTTCCTGTCATGCTATAAAGTTACCTTCGAAGCCCTTTTCTCAAAACAGTGTCTTTTTGCATTGCGCGCACTCTCATTAAAAAACTAATTATCACAGAACCTTGAAATTTTGCGTATACTTAATTTTCATGTATACTTTTATGCTAAACCTAAATTTAGTCTGATTTTTGCCATAGAAAATTTTGTATTGAAAAATTAAATTGAAAATTTTTGGTAAATTAAGTGAATATCATTATAAAAACCATTAATTATGCTAATGAGTTTCAATATACTTTTAAATTTAGGTTCAGTGTAAAATATAGTAGTATAAGTAAAAATGAATAAAATATTAAGTATGTGTCTGCAGTAGAATTTTTTTAATCGTGCGCGCAAAATGCATGTTTTAGTATTTATATTTTTAAAAAGCCATTTTTGTCGTTATCATTTAATTAATTGATATTGCTAAATGTATATAATTTGAGTGTTTTTGTTTAACTACAAGAATGTGTGAAATTATAGAATTAAAAATTGTGTTTCATTCATTAGTTTTCAAACTACAGAGTTTTTCGCACTGGTTTAATTATTGTCATTTTCAGGCTGCTCAACGTGATCTGACCCCTTAAAGCTATTTAGTTGTCATCATTAGAGAAACTTCGTTAAAAGTTTTTTAAGAAAGTAATATCGCGGAAACCAAGTCCAATTTTAAAATTCTGAGAGCTTATATGACATCTTCGGATCCACGGGGGATAACGGGTGTTAATTTCATCGCGCATCATTTATTATTCTAGGAGGTGTAGGTGTGAAATACAAACAGACAGGTAGATTTTAATACACCGGACTGACCCTAAATTTGAGACAGACAGTGTTGTGGGGGAAAAAATGTGGTGGTACTGTGTCATTCCTGTGTATCTATGGTTGCTGCCATATAATAGTGTATGTTGTTTTGTGTATAGGTCTTTATAACCAACTGTTAAAAGTTACATGATGAAAAAAATTGGCGATTTAGATGTCTTCAATTGAAGACAAATAATAGGTACTCGTTACAAGGGTCATTCAATTTCAGAGAGAGCTCTAAAATGCGGTTTTCTCGTTTCACAGTGTCATGAATAGGGCGAGAATACACCGATAGCAGAAAAGGGAATAGTGATTGGGTAAACTGCAAAAGATAGGGATGTTTGAGTGAATGTGAAGTCTTAAGATCCAGCTGTACTGCATGCATCTAGTGACAGCAACCCTTAGCTAAGGTGAGCATACAAATGGCTGAGGGAACAGGCACATTCATGTAGTCAGCGGATGGATTGTTCAGCGTTCGCTCCAATAATGGGCTTCATAACAGAAGGAGCACAATATTTTTACATGTAAATGCACGTTACCACGCTCAACGTCTTGAAAAATACAAATAATACCGTGTGTGGACCAATGACAGTTAAAGCCGAGTAGATAAGTCTTGATTGCGACTACATAACGCTGATGGTAGGCTAACAATGTGGTGCGGCGTCAGGTTATTGAAACCATAGATCTAGTATGCCAGATTAGAATTATACAAGGTCATTACTCTTCAGAAATGACCGGATGTTTTTTTCAGGGTAAAATTTGGGATTTATGGTACTTATACAAAGCACATGATTTCCAAAAAAGTACGCAGACTGTAATCTGAATAACAGCTTTCATCTTTTTATTCTCTCCTTGTCACTCTGGTTGAAAAAGAGTTCCAAGCAGAATAAGTTGTACCTGCCAAAGCTCCTATTGGTAATCCCATGGTTTAAAGAGAATTCCACTGAAGCATCCTTGCCGAAATGATTATTAAAAGTCTTTGATTTAAATCCCTTTCAACATCAATGGAACAATTTTGAAAAATGCGTGAGAGAACGACATCCCACACCAGTGTCTTGAACTGATTTATGAGAATTTCTAGTTTATATTTGGCATCCCATACCTTCAAAACGCTTCTGTAGACGTGTTGAAATCATTCCCCATCGTGTGGCAGTCATTACACAGGCCAGAAGGAAGCAACACTTTTCTAATCAGGTGTCTCTAATTCAATGGCTCTTCAGTGTATAATAGATATACTGTAATGTAACTATGATAATATGAATTGCAAACAGTAGTTTATTTAATATAAGTTTGCATTACGCTCTTTGTCTATACATTTCGTATTTCATTTCTGTATTCCGTGCTAACAAAGTAAACAATCATATTTCCGCTCTATTCTCACATATTTGAAACATGTATATCTTTCTTTCTCATTAAAAATGAGTATTTATTTTTTCAATATTTTATCCTGAACAGATTCTTTTCCTTTTTGCATATATCACGTCCGATAAGAACTTTTTACACTTGCTTTGTGACTAATACACAAAAAATACTAGAAGTTTAAGCATGTTTACACCATTTGTTTTCATTGAAGGTTTCTTATGAAAGTAAAAAAAAGTATCATTGACGGAATTCCTTCATATCTTAAGAGACAATTCCAAATTAATTCAAAAACTGGGAAAAAGTTTTTCTACCCTGATAAAGTGCATTAAAATTCTTCGGATAGACAAATATTTAAATAACATTTATTTATGAGCGTAAGGCAGAAAAAAGCGACTTGGAATTTTTACATTTTTCGGTATTCTTAGTCATTTTAAATGTTTCTATATTTCCCAAAAATATTTTATATAGTGTAGTATAGTGTACGATATTATGGGTCAAATGTAAGAGATTTTTATATACGATTGTTTAAAACTTAACCATTTATATTCTTTCTTGCTCTAAAATGTGCTTTATTTTATGGTTATAAAACGAATAATCATATTTAAGTTCTATACTCATATATCTGAGAGATATCTCTTATTTCCTTTCTTAAATGAATTTTGTTTTTATATATACCACAAATATGATTCAATATATGAATCTACTTCTTTCATGTAGCATTTCCGATAGCAACTTTTTAACCTTCTTTATTGAGCATTACTAAAAATTAAGAAGAAGAAAATAGAAAAAAAAACGCTAGGATTATAAGCATGGCCGCACAATTTTTCCCCTATTCAACATTTCTTATAAAATTGAAAGACAAAATATTAAATCAAGTTTTGATTTTATACCTCAAGAGTCCGTTCCGGATTATTTCAAGAACGGGGAAAGTATTTTCTGTCCTGATAAATTTCTTGTAAATTGTTTGTGAAAGTAAATATTTAATAAACTTCTTTTTGAGCAAAGGAGAAAAAAAGTATCCTGGCATATTTACATTTGTTTGATAAAATATGCCTTTTATGTTCTTATATTGTAATAACGGATGTAGCAACATGTCGACGTAGGTAGATAAAAAAAATATCAGTGTGTCGAGACTAGCGTGATTTGTAAAAGTAACACTTTTGTTTTTAGAATTCTTCGAAGCTGGGTGAAAAGGATGTGTATTAAGTAATTTTATGGAGACTGGGAGATATTTTGTGTTTCTGTTGCCCGATTTGTGAAAAGTAAACTGTGTTTAAGTTGTGAATAATGCAGCGAGTTTTACTGATTAAAATTCATAAAGATATAACTAAATGTAAATATATTGCTTGAAGGTGGGTAAAAACATACATAAAACATTTAAAAAGAACATTAAAGTCCATCAATCATGTAAATCAATCATGTATTGATTACATGACTGATTAACCTGTACTTATTTTTGAAATATTGAATGACCTTTCCCATCCCACCTTATATTCCACATCCTTGAAGTAAAATAGTTTGTTCCGGGCAAGCTAGAAAAACGCGAAGAGACAACAACTCAACTTAACTATTAGTTTTTCACTGATGATGACCGAGCAGTTCGGTTGAAAACATTTTGTTTTTTAAAAGGACTTTAATGTACTTTTAAGTGTTTTATGTATGTTTTTACGCACCTTCAAGCAATATATTTACATTTAGTTGTATCTTTATGAATTTTAATTATTAAACAAGGTGAATTTGCACTGAAATTTTAACTTTTTATTGAGTTTTACTGAGTTTTAGTAAAAGTTTCTCTGGCCACTGGGACTTAAAGATATGGTTCGTTGAAGCGGAGAAAGAATCAATAGTTTGATTAGCGAGTTATAAGTTGTTTTCGAGAACGTGTTGTGTAAATAAAGTGCTCCAAAAAATTCTTATTGATTTTCTCGTCGCCTGTGTTACGGTACTATATGAGTGAGTTATTATAGCTGCGATATTTTTGTTCCACAACTGTTTTTATTCTGTTCATCTAGGATTAAATTTTTAAAGACCCGAGAGGGGTAAGTGCAACCATTTAATTTCTGTTTTTCAAAATGAGCGTGAAAGAACTGAAGGCTAAAAAAAACGAATTTGACAAAGTTGAAAGCTGGATTGTCAGTTTCGGAACTAGAGCCAATCGACTTAATTCTCATAAAGGAGAAGCACAACCAATTAGTTATAACTTTTTCGGATGTATTTGATTCGATTTATAAAGTATGCAAAGAAGTTGAGATTGAATATTTTATCTGATAAGATGAGAAAATTACGGAAATTTTGGAAAATATGGAATTTGAACTTAATAAAAGGATTTCAAAATGAAACATCAAAATGTTAATTTTGACAATATTTCAAATGCTGAAAATAATATAAAATTTCCGAAATTAACTCTTCTTATATTTTCGAGAAATTTGCTTGAGTGGCTTTCATTTAAGAACATTTTTAAACGGGCTGTACATGAAAACTCAAATTAGTCAGGGGCAATAAAATTGCAGCATTTAAAATCTTCATTGAAGGGAGATGCGTTTAGAATTATCGAATCTATTTTAATTGTGGATTCTAATTATCATGTTGCTTGGTCACTTATAAAGAAACGATATTCAAATTCAAGAGAACAAGTTTATGCGCATTTAAAACTTGTTTTCAATATTCCCATAATTCAAAATGAGTACCGAAAAGCACTGTTAAATTTAATAGATACTACAAATGAGTGCATTAGGTCTCTTGAGATTTTAGAACAAAAAGTTGTGGGATTTTCTACTACCATGTTTGAGTATGTGGTTCAAAAATTAGATGCATATACTAAAATGTAGTGGGAAAGGCATCATAAACGGGATAATTTACCGAGTTTAACTCACTTGCAGGAATTTCTGAGAGACCAAGCGCGGTATGCTAAGTGCGTCCAAACAAGTAAATACAAAACGAAATTTTCAAAACGAAAATCATACAAGGCGTAGCTTTTCAAAGCAAACTTCTATGATTACGAGTTAAAAAAAGAAAAATGTGCGTAAATGTGTTTGTTGTATGTAACCAGGAAAACCACCGTGTTTTTAAATGCCCCAAATTCCAAAAATTTAATGTGCAGGACAGAGTCGAATTTATTAAAAAACATAACATGTGTTTTAATTGATTTTCGGAATCTCACTGTGTTAGAAAATGTAATTCGACCTTTTCTTATAAAAAATGTCATAAACAACACAACATTCTTCTTTGATTTCATAGCCGTGAGAGGAATTCCATTGCAATGGGAAGTACAAAAAATTCTAATGATAAAGAAACGCCAGACGCAGTGGCGGCAAATAAAAGTAGATAAACTTTAAATGCTTTTTTTCAACGTAAATAACCAAATCAAAGTTTGCTGCTACTGTAAATGTGAGATCGAGTAACGTTAAAACAGTATTGCTTTTCACTGCGGTTGTTTATATGAAGGATAAATTTGGAAATAAAATTCCGATGCGTGCTGTATGGGATAATGGTACAATGAGCAATTTTATAACTTTGCAATTAGTCGAAAGATTAGGAATTCGAAAAGAAAGAAATAATGTTTCAGTATCGTGTTTAAGTGGATCCTCTGTGGCGGTAAAAAATAAAACTACACCGTTGACTAGTAATACTTTAGGACGATTATAGTCGGGAGTTAGATTTCCTTATTTTACAAAAGATTTAGAAAATTATGCCTTCAAGCTATATCAATATTTCAGAACGAAAAATTCCAGAGTCAATTAGGTTGGCTGATTCTGAGTTTAACAGGTAAGGAAAAATAAATATTTTGTTAGGAGCAGAAATATTTCTAGAATTCATAAAGATGGGTCGTATGAATGTACCAAATTTTAAATTAATATTGCAAAATACGGTGTTCTGTTGCATAGTGCTTGGGAGTGTTTACAAGCCTAGCGAGTAGAAACAAGTATATTGTGGGTTAGTTAATGAAACAGATTTAAATACCAAAATGAAAAAAGTTTGAGAAATTGAACAAGTAGAGGAGACCGCACTTTTCAAAAACACTGAGAAAATAGCATGTGAAACAGACACCCGACAGACATAACAGGCAGATTCATAGTACAAATGCCTTTGAAAAAAGATTTTAGTTTATTAGGAGAATCAAAACAATTTGCGAAAAGAGTAAATTCAGTTTGGAACAGGCTAGTTAGATATCTGAATCTCTTAAAGTTACATTGTGCGTTTATGTCAGAGTATACACAATTAGGCCACATGGGGGAAGAAAAATAAATAAATTAGACAATACATGCAAATTATCTTCCTCATCATGTTGTTTATCGTCCAGACAAATGTTCCACAAAGCTAAGAGTGGTATTTAAATGGTTCCCATATAACTTCATCCGGCAAATCCTTAAATTCCATACAGGTAAATGGAGGTATCAGTCAAGATGATCTATTCGCAATAATATTAAGATTCCGAACACATCGTTATGCATTTACGGCCGATGTGAAAATGATGTTACGGATTATACTCATTGATAAAAGTCAAAGTGATTTACAGCGCATAGTGTGGAAATATAATGCAAATGGTGAAGTGAAATCTCACAGGCTCTGTTCAGTAACGTATGGAACAACCAGTGCACCGTACCTAGCCATGAGATATATTAAACAACTAGGTATAGATGGTGAATCCCAAATTCCGTATGCTTTATATGTGGGGCAGTCTGATTTTTCCAATTGATGAATAGGATTGCCAAAATCTTACAATTTCTTAAAAAAGCTATCTATTACTATTCAGAGAGTACTATTTTGTTGTGATGGATTTCCAAACAAACCTGTGATTTAAAAACGCTTGCGTCATCGCGCGTATCTGCAATTCACGTGGCATCTGCCGACAATCCTGCCGATCTCGTATCACGAGGTGTGGATCCTGACAAACGTCTTCAGGAAAGCGGAACAGAACGTCTTCAGGAAGCTTGCGGTGGAATAGACTTCACTTCATAACGCAGCAAATTGATCATCCTTACAGAGCTTTTTAATTTGGGAAAACTGATAAGTATCCGTATTTAAGGAAATTTGAAAGTACTTTTTAAAAGACTATTTTGATATATTTTAGACTGAATTATTTATTTCTGGATGTATTTCTCTTATTGATGGGTTTTTGCAATTAAGTAATGATTATGCTAAATTAATAAGAATCATTAGCTATGTTTTCAGGTTTTATCCAGAATTTTAAGGGGCCAAAAATAAAGGGTTCAGGTATGTTTACATCAATCAAGCTGAAGAGAGATGAACAATATTTAATACAGACAGTGCAGAGGAAGAAATTCAGCTCTGAATTCACATTATTATCTCAAGGTAAGGAGTTACCAACAAAAAGTAGATTACTTTCATCAAATCCTTTTTTAGATAATGATAAGTTTATCAGAGTAGGAGGTCGTCTTCAAAATAGCATGTTATTTTATGTTCATATACTTATCTTTGTACTGCCTTCTAATCATAAACTAACAAAATTCCAGGGCGTTTTATCTAAAAAAATACTTGCATAAGGGACCACAAAACTTACTTTATTGTGTTCACAGAGAATTTTGGTCTCTTAAAGGCAGAACTATTTGCAGGAAAATTGTAAATATGTGGGTGAAAGCAAAAAATAACTTTAAAGTTGATGATATTGTTTTAATAAAGGAAGATAATCTTCCATCTTGTAAGTGGTTATTAGGAAGAGTAGTAGAGGTGTTGTTTGGTAATGACAATAAGGTGAGAGTAGTAAAGGGAAAAACTCAAAATGGAATTTTTAAAAACGAGTGTCAAAATTCTCGAAAATTGATTTATATTTACTATTTTTTTAAACTGAAAAATTGTGTATTATTGTATTGTAAGGTTGCTTTATTAATTGTATCAGATATTACTATAATATCATATTACTATAATTACTATATTACTATAATTACTATAATATCAATTGTGGCTCATATGTGTTGTATTGTGTTCATTATTTTAAATATTAATGATACGAATTTTGTTATTTTGTGCTTCTAAATTACATATTTCCAACTTTCTTTCCAAAGTTTGCATTTATAGTGTTTTTGTTTGAAACCCTCTCTAAGATTTCAAGAGGGGCGGTACGTTTGATAAAATATATATGAAAATAATGTATAAATATATATAGAAATAAAATATATATAAAATATGTCTTTTAAGTTATTATTGTAATAACAGATGTCGTCACATGTCGGCGTAGGTCGATGTAAAAATATCTGCGTGTCGAGACCGGAATGATTTTTAAAAATAACGCTTCTGTTTTCAAAATTGTTTGAAGCTGATATGAAAATGTATTAAGACATTTTATTGAGAATGAGAGATGTTTTGTGTTTCTCTTGTGCGGGTTGTGTAAAATAAATTGTGTTTAAGTTGTGAATAATTCAGCAAGATTTATCGAGTTTTAGTAATTTAATTTCTCGAACCACGGGAATAAAAGAACATTTTTACATAATTTTGGAAATTTCAAACTTTATTATTATATTTTTTTTATAAAGAATATTGTGTACAGACCGTGTAATGTAACTATGATATTATAGGAACAATCATTAAATTGTATGTAAGATGTTATTAAACTTCATAATTAATAGCTTTTAATGCACCTGATATCATACTTCTTTTATAGTACTTTATTTAAGGCATATAAAATATTTCCCCATTTTTTAGTTATCTACTGCCTAAACTGTAAAATATATCCTTTTTTCATTTTTAAAGGGATTTTTTTTTTGTATTTATAAATACCTAATACATTACTGTACTTTTTATGTAGTATTCCCGATAGCATTTTTTTTCCTTTTGACCAATTCTAATAAATAAAATATAATAAATTATATAAAAAGGTTGTGCGTCGAAGTGAAATTTTTTTGTCAATGATGCAATTGTTGCACATATTGTTGGCCCATCGTTGGCAGTTTCTGGAAACAGTTGCAAAATGGTTGATTTGAGAATGGTAGGGCTGGGAAATGGTTGGGAAATGGTGGGTATATTGACCCCTCTAATTTGGATCATATCTGAGCACGGTTCTTAGTAGCTAACGGTCAGTTCACTGGTGGACCATTGTTGGCAAATTCTTCGTTGGGCAATACGGCGAGGTGGACATTTCTTTCTCTGGGCTAGAGCTACTAAATATATAGGCTGACTCGTCAAGCACTTCTATTCTCACTGGACCGGTTCACGTAATGTATTTCAATGGCGTTGAATTAGTTTCTGTCTATTTTTTAACTTTAAAGGTTTAATTATGGGTAGTTGTTCTGCTATTAATTGTACGAATCATTCAAGAAAAGATCCCTGCATGCTTCAGTTTCCTTGTAAACATGACAATTTGCCAAATTTAAATATTAATTGTAGACTTTATTCTTCCCTAAATTTTTTATTTGCCAGCTTGGCGAAGACGGCAATTTCAAGGGTCTAGCAATTATTACTATACATATTTATTGTCACCAGAAGAATGGGTTCTATTTTAAATTACGATAAAAAAAATAATAAAAAACCTAAATTTGCTTAAAGATAATTTTATTATTAATATTTCATCAAAATACAGAAATATTAATATATATATATATATATATATATATATTTTAAACAATTTTTATAATTAAATAATATTAAGAAACGGAGTATATTTTTATCGTAACTTTAAGATATAAATTTCTTTAATGCTGCGCTTACATTTCGGCTTATCAGGTCTATCAGTTCTGCGAGGTCTGTCGTGTGCAGGTATAAGAGGGTTTATAAGATAACGAAGGATATCTGGAGACTATGAAGGATCATTACATTTTCCTCTTGGAAAGAACAGTTCTCATATACAGTGGTGGCCAAAAGTGTGGACATTTTATGAAAGTTTCATGCTTTTCAACTTTGTGTGCTTGTAGAATATATTAATTTTCACTTAAATACAAACGTTTATATATTAAATTGAAGGTAATTTAATGTAGAATTTAATAACAAAAACAGTATTACAATATCTGTATTACAAAAAAAGTTATGCAACTAATAGTAATATCTATCTTAGATTTGCATTTTTTTAAAGTGATACTTACACAATCAATACTTAGTAGGATAACCCTTATTTTTTAAGACAGCTTCACAGCGTCTTTTCATCGAGTGAACGAGTGTTTGGAGTTCATCTTTCGTAATCACATGGTGCCAAGAATCAATTATAGCTTCAATAACTTGTATTTTATTGGATGGACGTTTGTTTCGTACAAGAATTTTCAAACGTTGCCACAAATTTTCATTTGGATTGAGATCAGGCTGTTTCCTGGCCATGGTAATATATCTATGCCTTTATTTTGAAACCATGCTTTGCATACTTTTGCTGTGTGGTATGGAACAGAATCCTGCTGAAAAATAAATGGTGCGTTGTTCGGGAAGAGATCCCCGATGGAATGTATCAATTTTGGTTCCAGGACAGTTTCGATGTGTTTTTTGGCATTCAGGATGCCATCAATCACTTGAATTCGGCCCACACCGTCTGCAGACATACATGCCCAAATCATGACATTTGTGGGGGTTTTGTAGTTGCTTCAATGCAATCAGGATGAAGTGCTTCTCCTACTCTACGTCTCACGTATTTTCTACCATAACTACCAAAGAGCGATATTTTACTCTCATCGCTCCAGATTACTTGCTTCCATTGATTTTCTGACCATTTAATGTGTTCTTTTGCCCACTTAACTCGTTTTTTGCGTTGCTTTTGATTTAAGTATGGTTTTTTCCTTGGAATTCTAGCTTGTAGTCCAAATCCTGATAACCTTCTTCTTATTGTTCTTGAACTTACTGCAATACCCGCTGCATTCATTTCACATCTAATGGCATCTGATGAAATTTTTCTATCTTAAAGGCATATCCGTTTAATTTTTCTATCGGCAGTAGCACTTGTTCCTTTTTTTCGGCCTGATTTGGCCTTATTTTCCATTGATTTCGTTTTTTCATAACGTAAACAGAACTTTCGGACACCAGAACAAGTCACTGAACCACCAACTTGTCTTGCAATTTCAGCATAAGAGAGGCCATTTTATCTCAATATGACAATTCGGCTTCTTTTTGTAGATGTCCAATTAGTTCTTCTTGTTGATGACATTGTATAAAATTAGTTTAATTAAAAAAAGGACTTTAAATATTCAAAAACAGCAATACTCTATTTAATTGTACTAGTATGCACCATTCCGCAAAATATTTCCACAACAATAACTCTTTTACCATCCAAATAACCTAAACTATAGTTACAGACATTTGATTCGTCCTCAGAACAGTGTTTGTGATTGGCTAGTACGCTTTTATTGCAAAACACGTCCTTATTCAAAACGGTTTGTGTTTGTTTGTTCTACTAAAATGATTATAACTTTTTTTGTAATACAGATATTGTAATACTGTTTTTATTATTACATTCTATATTAAATTACCTTCAATTTTATTTATAAACGTTTGTATTTAAGTGGAAATTAATATATTCTACAAGCACACAAAGTTGAAAAACATGAAACTTTAAAAAAAGTCCAAACTTTTGGCCACCACTGTAATTAAAGTAATGAAAACTTTTTAAAAATTACTTTAAATAGAAGTTTTTAAATATTTTATCACAAAGAAAAAGATGAAATTCTATTTTTAATATTATTTTTCTTCAATTATACTTTTACATCAGAAATTAATTATAATAATTTTTCATTACACTGTTAAGTGAAGAACAATCAGAAATGCCACATACACTCAAAAAATAAATCATTAAAATATTTTTGAGAAAAAAGTACACTGGAAAAATAAATTTTAATTGTTACACTAAGGTAAGAAGTTGCTGTTGATATTCTGCAAAACAAAATCATTTTTTATGGACAAATAAAATAGAACTTTTGGAAATATGTAAGAATACAATTTTAAAAAATCCATTAAACTGATTTTGATCAGAGTTTCACTATTAATTAGATAAATTATGCAAAAAAAAGGGGGGGGGGGTTGAGTTATATATAAAATTTGCATTCCGAAATGCAAAATTTGTATCCGATGTTTCAGAGCTTCTTCTCCGGGGAGGGGGGGGGGAGGGGCTGAAGTTCTGAAAGGGGGAGGTGCACTTCTAGACTCAATCCGTATATATATATATATATATATATATATATATATATATATATTGATTTCTTGATGATTTCATTAATAAATAGTTAAAGCAATTAATTTTTTATACATATTTCATTATTTATTTTGATAATCCTAAGATATCATCTTATTTGAAAATGATTTCTTTAGCCCGCCCCCCCCCCCCCGACCTTTTAATTCTTTTTTGAATTGCTACGCTGCTGATTTCTTTCAACGAAGAATTTATGAACATAAAAATTAATTTATGTATTCACTAAAACTAAATAGATTTATTACTAATGTTAAAATTTTAAATTGAACAATAAAATACAAGCATGCTGCAATTTGCGATGAAAAACAACTATAAAAAGTACCTATTTTATTCGAAACTTTCATTCAATATCGTACTTTTTGATAAATTGAGCAAAGCAAGGAAGACGGCGATAAATGAGCCAAATAGGTACTGTCAGGTAAATCTGCCTCCAAAGTTTTCCCACTTGGGAATATTAATGTCGGACGACGAGCCAGCTCATATATACAGCAGCCTTACTCTGGGCTAACGTGGGACAACAATTAGCCACCAATTCGCCAACGTTGGCCTAACTATTTTGTGCTGCATGGCTTATGAATCTTATATTAAATTATTATTATTTTAATAAAGAATAATTTATACAGTGTAATTATATGGAACATTATAGATTAAAATAAATTGTTTGTAACATTGTATTGCATATTTTATTAAGAGCTTTTATTGCATCTGATTTTATACTTTTTTTAATGCTTTTGTTAAGTCTTATTAAAACGTACCATCATGTTTTAGTTCTATTCTTCCATATCTGTAAGATAATAGTTTCTTTCCGTTTAATAAAAAAAATATTTTTCCCAATTCTTATATCCTGATACATATTTCTTTTCTTCTTTCATGTAATATTTCCGATAGCAACTTTTCTTTTCACCAGCAACTTCTACTATTAGCATTTTATCCGACATTATAGGGTGATTCCCCCAAGCGTCCATCATTTACTTCACCTTATTGTTGAATGGGAAATATTGTATTTCTTATAGCCTTAACATGATGTCAGTCGAGCAATTATTAAATCCCCGACATCTTGTGTAATTTCTAGGACATTTTAAAAGCTTACTTAAACATTTCTTAGCTGTAAATTAAAATCGGGAATGAAAAAAAAAAACTAACTAACATTGGAATTGTATCAAATAATTCACATTTATTCCATAACTTGTAAAAAAAATAAATTAAATTAAATTAAAGGCACATTTCGGCCATTTACCTAAAGTGCCATGTTTCTAGAGAAAAATGGAAATGACACTTTTGCCCTCTAATCCTTGGATTGAAAATTTGATACACTTATCATACTTCTTTATTATTTGCTTAAATATATGCCGCTGATATTACGTCAAAGTTTTTATTAAATTTTATAAAGGCATCAATTTTTACAAAAGCACAAATTTTCCTATTTTGATCATTTGAAGTACGTAATTACGTACTCAACCAATGAAAACCACTAATATTAGTATGTGGAAATTCCCAGTATAATACTTCAACAAAGTGCAATTATTCGTAATTTTTGTTTTTAAACATAATTTTAATTTAATATGTTGCAACACCACATAAACTTATCTCAGTGAGCTTCTCCGTATTTGAAGGACCTAACTCGTCGTTAATAGGTCAATCAAAAAATCAGACGCCGAAATGTGATGAAAATTTTAGAAATTCTCTAGTTCTAAACGTGTTGCTCTTTTTCCCTTTCATTTCCGGTAAATTGAACAGACCTTCAATGCCGGGACGTCGATGGGGTTATTTAAGGTTCAAATATAAACAAGTGAAATCATAAGCTATATTTTGCTCTTAATCCCTGCATTTAGGAAGTAACTGTTGAAAATTGATAATTAACCATGTATACCGAAATGGGAAATTCTCCTATATGAAACGCTTTAAATGCAGTAGTACGTTTTGTTTCTGAAATATGGACGTTCAATTACGTCACATTTATACAGGGAGTCCCAGGATTATTGGGACAAACTTTAAGGGGAGGTAGGGGTCATCACAAGGATTCAGATTTGCATAGCAACCCATGGTCGGAAACGTCATGGTAAAGTAGTATGAAAGGTACAAGAAACAAAGAGACACAAGACTGAGATCATCTGAAATAATTTATTGGTCAAATATATTACATGTGCTATGGAAGATGATATATGAAAATGTCACAAAAGATGTTCAAAGTTTCCACCATTGCTAGCGATGCATGCATTACACCGTCGGACCACGGATTGGCGGACTCGCTCAAATACACCTGGATTTTGTTAGATATCCGCAGCAGCACAGACAAGTCATGCAACCAGATCCATATCGGAATCCACAGGTGTTGTGTACACAGTACTTTTCAGTACACCCCAAAGAAAGAAATCTATGCTGCTTAAGGGTGTATTCAAATCCAAACTGCTTATTTTGAGACACATTTGTAAATTCATTTTTGCTCTAAAATGCATCCAATTGACAGGTTCTCTTATTCAGAAGCTTTATAATGTCCGTATTGTCTAGATTTTTTGATAAAGGCAGAATATATTTCAAAAAATGCTGTCAAAATGGACATTTTGAATCGAATTTCCCGAAGCGATAGCACTGGAAACAAAAAAAAAAAGGATCGTACTGTGAAAATAATTGTCTGTAAATCAATTTCTAATTAATTGAACGAAAAATAAAAACATGGGGACCTTATAAATGTCTTTATAAATCACGCCGCCAAGTTTCCTGTTGTTACTTTTAAAAATGAGTCTGAAAATGTGTCTCAAAATTTTGAGTTGTTGAGCGTAGAAAAATATTTTTTTTGAATACCGCCTTAAATCAGGAGAGCGTGGTGGCCAGGGAAATGGTCCACCACGGCCAATCCATCGGTGACCAAACACCTTATTCAAATGTTCACGAACACATCTGTCATAATAGGGAGGTGCCCCATCATGTTCAAAGCACATATGGCGTCTGACAGGTTGTAGCATAGTGTCAAGTAAGCTTGGTAGCACTTCTTGCAAAAATATGCGATAATCTGCAGATGCTAATCCCCCAATGCTCTTGTGAACACCGCCACCTAACGGTGAACGAAGCCGTTTCCGACCATGGGTTGCTATGGAAATATGAATCCTTGTGATGTCCCCTACCTCCCCTTAAAGTTTGTCCCAATAATCCTGGGACACCTTGTATACGATTCTTCAGTTAAGATTTTAGGTGTAAGTACTTTGTCCCATTTATGGGTCTTCACATAGGAATACTGAAATTTCATGCATTTTAAAGCAACAAAATGGATCGAATTTATGTATTCACTAAAAGTAAATAGATTTATTACTAATGTTAAAATTTTAAATTGAACAATAAAATACTAGCATGTTGCAATTTGCGATGAAAAACAATGATAAAAAGTACCTATTTTATTCGAAACTTTCATTCAATATCGTACTTTTTGATAAATTGAGCAAAGCAAGGAAGACGGCGATAAATGAGCCAAATTGGTACTGTCAGATAAATCTGGCTCCAGAGGTTTTACTCATTTTGGTTTTACTCATTCCAGAGGTTTTACTCATTTTACTAAGAGGTTTTACTCATTTTGGCTACTAATAAATTATCCAGCAGAACTTTCGAAGAATAAACATTTTCCTATTTAAAATTATACTAAAAGTTTAGATAAAAATATAAAATATATATATATTGATAAGTCATCTGCTTGCAGTAATCTTTTATGCAAATAAAAGAAATGTCTTAATTTTTTTGAGTTATTTGAAATTTAGATGATAAGATTATGGTTGTTATAAACTTTCCTTTCTATAAACGTTTCAACATTTTATTAATGCAAAGTAAGCACTTTCCATTCTTTATTCTTGCTTTTAAGGGATATGCTTTCTCAAAATCTCTTCGTACCAGATTTATTTATGATGATAATATATATTAAAACCTACTCTAGTAACATTTGCGTTTTTTAAAATATTAAAAAAATTTAAATGGATGCAGCAAAACGGAAAATATACTTTTTTTTATTCGAAAACAGGTTAAAGTATTTCTTAAATAAAAAGCTTTTATTTTTGAAGTCTTATCTTCTTCATCGATTTACTAAATTCTTCATCTTCGCTTGTAATACAAATTGTGCTTATAAATACTTTTACATATATTGCTCTTGTTTTACAACTAGGTCTCGTCACCTGATCAAGGTTCTAAATTACGATACCAATTAATTTCTTTTCCATAATGTTTGCTTTTGTTTTGAAATTTGTCAATTCAAAAAAGTTAAATAGAAACACTGAACCGGCAAACAAAGATAACTGCAGCAACCCGCTAGAGAGAAAGCACTGAGGTGATGCCAACGAAACTAACTCGTCAAGATAGGCACTCATACTGGGCAGGTAGGGGCCTGGTTAACGGTATAAAAAAAGTCTATTATATTAAAATCTGACTGTCTTTTTTGTATTTCACAAACGCTTCTCCTGAAATATGCAACGCAGCGCGATGAACTTAACACCAGTTATCCGCATGAATCCGAGGATGTTGTTATGTAAGCTCTAAGAACTTAAAAATTTGAAATATTTTTCGAGATATTAATTTTTTTTTACAAATTTTAACGAAGTTACTCTGAAAATGGCAATTGAAATAATCCATTATTTGTGGAAAATGGTAAATAATGGGATATCGTCTGCTATCCAAAATGGTGAGCAAATGTCTTTTTTTTTTGTTAGTATGTTTGAATAAATCTATTTAAGTGATTTTTAGTTTACATTCTCTTTAGAAATACTTAATTTAAAGAATTTTATATGACTTACTTCCACATTTACCAAAATCATTATTAAAAAACTGAAATATTTTAATATTGTTTATACTTACGGAATATTTTCCGAATTTTAAATTGTTAATAAACGGACTATGATATAACATGGAGTTCTAGGCATGATGCCTGAACATATATACTGCGTATATGCGCAGAATAAAAGTTTTTGTCCAAACCATAGCAACTCACACTACAGAACTTGAGAATAATCGGCTGAACAAGGTGTTAGACAAGTTAAATAAGCAAATAAAAACATTGACAATAATGTCAAGCTCTCCAATTTTTTATACAAAATCATCTCGAATTATAGTGCTCGCATATCTCCATTTTTTTGTAAAGGCATTCTAATATAAACATATCAAAACAATGTAATTTGCAAAATGTAACTTTCGTATTTGTCATTGGCTTTACATTGTAAACATAATTTTAGTTACCCATCATACCTAGTATAGGGTAAGTCTTGTAATGGTTTTGAAAATCGAAAAAAAAATTTGACGGATTTACACGTTTCAGACACTGGAGATTCCGAAAAACATATTTTTAGAAAAAAAAAATTGTCGTCCGTCTGTCTGTGTGTGTGTGTCTGTAAACATTCTATCTCCCGAACAATTTGAGATAGAGACTTGAAATTTGGTATGTACTTAGTATGTAATAATGGGAAGAAGCTTATTGAATTTCAGTAACCTCGATTATCTGGGACTAATTTTTTCGGACTCTTGAAATATTCGTTCTGTTAAAAGGTGTATAAAAATTTTCGAAATTGTTTGTTTTAAGGGGTGAATATAAAAGACAATAAAAAAACATAAATGTTGCATAAAGAATGAAGTCGATCGGATAATAAGTTGCCGAGATATTTGTAATCATATTTTCTACAATCTTAGATTTTTCATGACCCTGTATTGCATTCAA
This sequence comes from Maratus michaelseni, assembly GCA_963931845.1. NCBI lineage: Eukaryota > Metazoa > Arthropoda > Arachnida > Araneae > Salticidae > Maratus > Maratus michaelseni. The sequence continues at coordinate 306,579,769 of OZ007588.1, forward strand.
ATTTCCATTCAAAGATATTTTTAATTGGAAATTAGACGCTTAACTTGACGCTGTAAACCGTTAGTTAATATGATTATCAATTTTGGAGCAATAAGGATGTTTCTTTTACGCAATTCTGTAACAGAGCATTTATAGATTATGATGTCATCAAGCCACGATTCGAGATTAACGAAAACGAAAGGCTACCGCGGTGCTTTACGCGTATCTTTTTCTACAGACCGCGGAAGTCACGTGATGCTCGAATCCACCAATGCAGGTGTACGAAAAGAGCATCACATCACTCTAGCGGTCTGCAAAAAGAAATAAGTGGAATGCACCGCGGTAACCTGTCTTTTTCGTTAGCCTCGGCCACGATTTTATTCGAATTGCAATGCATTTTATAAATAGTTTACACATGTTTTATTTTCATATTTTATATTATGCATATCCATGATGGGTAAGTATTACGGTGGCCCACAACGACTAGTTTTACTTATAATAAGAAAATTAATAAAATTACTATTATAAATCTTTTTATTTAATATAGTATTAAATTAGATTCCATTTTTTCCCCCGAAAAAGTCTCGCGAAAGAGTTCCTGCCGTACAAATGCAACACTTCGGGTTGCTTCGCCACCTAGTAAAGAATATAAAAAAAAGCAGTTTATCTAATATGTAAAACATGCATACTGCACAATCTCAATGAAGCAATTAATAAAAAAAATTACAATATGTTATATTATTCCTAGCACGACAAACTATTAAAAAGCGTATTTTATTTGCATTAGAAATATTGTATTAATATAAGTGGTGTGTATTAATATAAGTATAGTATAAGTGGATTTTTTAATACTATCCATTAATCATCAACGTTATGTAAATGTGGAAAACATAAAAAAAAAAAAAAAACTCTTCCACAAACGTAATTATATAAAAAGGTAATAAAATTTGTTATTGCATGGAATAATTTAAAAAAATGTTACTGAGCCCATTTTATGTATTTAGTTTTAAAAAACAGAGAAAAAGAGTAACTTAAAGAACATATATTTCTATTTTGGAAACGTAGCTGTGCTGAAATTATTAAATGCTTACTCATTATCAATTATCAAATATTTACTACTAAAGTTTTGAAATTGTAAACAGATTTAGTTAAATATGCGTTGTACATGACATTTAAAAAAATACATATATATATTGTTTGATGGTACTGCAGAAAATAATGTGTTTTTTTATTATTTTTATTATTTTGAAATTTTAAAAAGCCTATTATTATATAAATAGACATCTTTAGAGATACATATAATGAAAAACCATTAGTAAATAGTTAGTACAAGAAAATGTGGATGTGCGTCGTGTTTAATGCAAGTTATACAAAATGAAAAATTAGAGAATGTATCACTCAAATTTAAGAAAAATAAACTGGAATATGTTTTTATTTTATGAAATTTAATAATATACCGTGTCCTTATACAGACCGGAGCGAAAGTAAAATGTCATAAAAACAACAACGAAACAAAATAAACAAATAAATTAAAAATAAAAATAAAGGTTCTAAAGATCGGAGAGATTACGATTTGCCAATTAATATTCACCGTGATACGGAATTTTGCAGGGCTAGTAAAAATAACTAGTTCCAATATTGACAGTAGAGGGCGCCACCACAGGTAATGTATCGAGCTTATTCTACGCAAAATTAGGATCACACCAGAATACACCGTAGGATTTTTGACTGTTTGTTAAATAACGTGTTAATAGAGAAAATTACCAATCTTTATCAGCATTGGACAAATTATACGGTCGGAAATAGCAGCAATTTTTGCGGATATGCTGATTCATGCTATATCAGGCGTAATACTGCGTGTAATGATGTAGTGCTGAACACATAGAACACTTGCAGCTATAAATGACGCTTCAAAAATGCCTATTATTTCAAAATTATAACTTTTCATTCTTTTTTTTTTAAATTTAACACATATTATTTTTGCATACCATAAAAAATCATGAAATTGAATATGAAACTGAAAACTCAACATTCTCCAAACATTGCATCTTATTTTATCGCTGTTTTACTCCCAACTTTTGAAACACCTACACTCTAAAAAAATAAATACGTAAATTTACACATTAAAACAGGTATGCTAATGATACAAAAACGATTTGTTTGTATGTGAGTGGCGTGTAAATTAACAAAAACACGCCTGGTGTGTCAAATTCAAAATAAACATTGTCCTGTGTATTTTAATGATAACACTTTAAGCTGCTGAAATGTATAAAAAGTTATCAGATAACTATGAAATACATAGTTTAATGTGTTAATTGCATACGAGTACTTTAATGTAATACACAAAAACGACAGATAGTTGTGTACATAGCTTAACTTTGCGGTGTAAATTGCGAACTAAATATTTTATAGTCGCAAAACAAAATTGTATGAAGAACAGACTCGCATGCTTTGTGTGTTTGCTGTTTTTAGCAGATTTGTTTTAAGACCACCGAACAGTGTACTCACAATTTACAAGAAACAGGATCATCTGAAATTATATTTAATGCTTCCATCTTTCTCTTGCAGCTGTTTTCAAGACCTAAAATCGTATAGTCACAATTTATGCACAAGAGCTGTATAATCTGAATAAATACGCTGTAAAAAGCAATTCCGTTAAAATACAGAAGATTATGTAATATGCCATCGCACGCCAGCACGATTTCTGTTTTTTAACGGATTTTCTTTCCCTACGAATTTCAATCACCGTTTTTCATAGATATATTTACATCAAAGGAGAAATTCTCTATTTACTTCAGTTTACATTAAACAAACTATACTTACCCAGAACGGGATACGAACTAGGGAACTGTGACTTCTCACAGCACCCCCTCGACAATTCAGCTAAGATTACACAAGTATCGTTATTTATTGAGTGTACTTGACTGCACATATTTCTGTATAACATTCTGTTATTAGACATATTTCCGTATAATAATCTTACAGATATTTCTGTATAATATTCTGTTCTTACATATATATCTGTGTAATATTCTTATCCATATTTCTGTGTAATATTACTATACATATTTCAGTGTAATATTCTTATACACATTTATGTGTAAGAATATTCTGTTCTTACACATATTTCTGTGTAATATTCTGTTCTTACACATATATCTGTGTAATATTCTGTTCTTACACATCTACGTAATATTCTTATACATATTTCTGTGTAAGAATATTATGCTCTTACACATATTTCTGTGTAATAAAATGGTCTTACACATATTTTTCCGTAATATGTAACGTAAAATGTACGGATTTTTGTGTAATATGCAAAATTTTGAAATTTACAATACAAATTCAGCTAAATCCAAACATTTTTCTACATTTACAAACTTGTCTGAGAATTTGAAAATATAACCAATTGCATACTTCCATTAAAGATATAAATATATGTAAATGTTGGTCAATTTTTTCTACTAGAATGCAAATTTTAGGACAAGATAGTAATTTTACAAATACACGCATATACTTATATAATAGTGAATAATTTACGCAGTTATGTTTTAAAGTGTTGTTCGTTAAGTAATACATATTGACTGCAAAATCTAAGCTTTTTCCATTTCTTAGTTTGCCACATACATTTGTTCATAAGTAGGTAAATTTACTACACAAATTATTAATTTACATTTTATTCATAGCCGCAATAAAGGTAGTATTTAAACTTTCACACCTTAATTATATGCAGATATATATATATATTTTTTTCAGAATATATCCCATGGATCATTCTTATGAAGTGGTGTATAATATATGATGGATAAAGTATTTCAAAAATCAAAGGGTAAATTACAAAATTGTTCTGAAAACGAGCTCTAATAAATGATTGTTCCGCATCAGGGGAGACTGCTCAAGATTTCAAGTGACACACGAGTTTTCATCATACATTTCTGAAATTGAAACTTTAATTATGGTATCTGTAACTATATCGATGAGTGTAAGAAAATCTCTCTCTAGTGCTAATGCAAACACAAACGAGAATTGATGATGCATGATAATCATACTGCCACTTAGAAATGCTAATTAGTACATCTTACTCAAGAGTAAAGTTGTATTATTTCATACGGATTTCGCAAAATATGAAATTTAGTGAAAACATAATATACTGTGATTTTAAAATTTTTATTCAGATTTTAATCAGGTTATAAATTGTCGGGTAAAAAGTAAATAAATTCAAAAATTAAATACATTATGAATGATTGCCTTTAAAAAGCTGGTTTTTCTCGTTGTACCGGTGAGATGGAAAGTTTATTTTAACTTTTTATGCTCTCCAAGTGCTGTAGCGCCATATTGAAGAAAATTTGAGATACAGTAATCCCTTAACATTCGCGAGGGTTACGTTCCAGTAAAACCCGCGAATGTCAAATCCGCGAATGTTGAGTCTATCTCTCTGCACTAAAAAAGGAGTAACGTTCTATAAAATTTTAATTAGAGTGCCACAGTATCTCAAGAACACAAAAGGATATATGTTTTAACAGTACGTTATGCATAACATATATGTATGATTGTACACATATATTCATTCATATTTATGAAATTTATTTAATGAAGATAATTCAAATTAACTGACTGGAGAAATAATTACAGCTAAAAAGCATAGGTTTCTTTAAATAAAGTAATTTCGACTCTCTCTCTATTCGCAAAGAGATGATAATATATACATTGCTGCATACTAGCATATATGCAGCTTCAGTTCCATACAGCAGCTTCAGATGAATCTCTACGAGAACCTGCACAAGCACATTTTAAATTAATAGACTAAAGATGTCGTTACCTTACCACTTCTAATATCCCCATTGCAATGAGTATTTTTCTACTATTATTATTTTGTTTTCCTACAACACTCGCTCCTTTTTCAGTAGACAACAGAAAATTGTTTTGTAAATAGATACTGAGAAAACACAGGGGAAACAATCTTTAACCACTGTAAAATCTGAAAAAGCAAAGATATAATAAAAAAAATCGCGAATAATCAAGTCAGATTCTCGAGAATGTTAAGTTTTCCGCATTTTCATGTTCACGAATAATCAAAACTCGCGAATGTTAAAATCGCGAATGTTGAGGGATTACTGTATATATATTTTAATACGCCTTTCAAAGTTTTGATTACGGGGTTGGGACAAAGTACGATCCAACGACTATTTTTGTTATTCTATTCGTAGCACTTTTAGAAAAATAATCTCTTCCATACACTTATGTTAGGATATTTTCAAGAGATACCTGCCACAAACAATTATTTTTGTAAATTGTGGTACGATTGAATATAAAGATAGTTGTCAGTTCTGGCCCTCAACCAAAAGGTTAATACCAAAGATGTAACATTCCATGCAAAATATTTTGCTTTACTGTGTTTTGAAATCACAGTGTCAATTACAAATATAAATATTTTGAAGATGTTTTCTGAAAATTTCAAAAATATATAGTTATTTTGCTATTAAAAGATAATGTGGTAGAGAACTTTATTCTAAAAAAATATATCATTTACAGATGAAACATTAATTAGGAATAGAGGAAAGTATATTCAACTAGGTAAATTATATCCAATGGTTGGAGTGACATAGTTGAGAATTTTTCCAACAGAGCGAAAATACGCCCGGACCAGGACTCGAACCTGGGTACCTTGGTTTGTCGTACCAACGCTCTTTCTATTGAGCTATCCCGACGATATCCTGGGCTGGCATATTTCAATCTTATTTGTTGGACAAGGCTGCAAACTGCAGCGCTAATTTCATTCATCCGAGCTATAACTATAGCATTTGCATGATGAATCTTGAAACAGCACGGAAACTCCTGTATACCATGTAATTAGGTCATAATGCATAGAGGAAAATATATTCAACTAGGTAAATTATATCCAATGGTTGGAGTATCACAGTTGAGAATTTTTACAACATAGCGAAAATATGCCGGGACCAGGACTCGAACCTGGGTACTTATGGTTTGCCGTACCAACGCTCTCCCTACTGAGCTATCCCGACGATATCCTGGGATGGCATATTTCCCGGCATATTTTCTCTCTGTTGGAAAAATTCTCAACTATGATACTCCAACCATGGGATAGAAACCATAATATATATTTACTTTTAAGTTTTTTTTCATAAATGGTCAAAAATAATATTATTTGTTAATTAATCTAAGTATTGTTGTAAATATTTTACGAGAAGACCCATAACCACCGATTAAATAAGTTAGTTTTCATTAACGAAGTGTTTTAAGTTTTTATAACATTATTGTATAAATTTTTTTTTCTAATGTGGGTCAAAATAAGTTAAACTATTTAAAACCTCGTTGGAACATTTATTGTAAATAATATGAATTGAACCGTAAAGGATTTTTATATTGTTTTATTATATTGTTTTAACTTCGGTTAAAGCATTTTTTATTTGCTAATTACAGCATGGCGAGATTATAAATTTTCTACTGTATGTATAAAATATAAATCCGAATTTCGTTCTGGCTGCTTATAACTTAAGATCTGCTGAATGGATTTCGATGGAACTTGCATTGCTAGTTATATAATTGTTCAGGTAAGGTTTTAGTATATAGCATATCGTTTGGCGTTGCTTAGTTATGGAACTATAGAAGAACTTTCTATAATCAGGTGAACCCGATTATGAAAGATTGGCATTTCTAAAAAGTTCTACTGGAAGGATTTTGAGGAGACTTACATTGTTAGTCAGATAATTTATCAAGTATAGTTTTAGAATATTGCATTTCGTTCTATTGTTATTTACTAAATCCTACCGTAAAGTATCAACTAAAGAGTTCGTCCTTAACAGCCACATTTAGTCTGACACATTAGAATAGCGCAATGGCGTTCGTATCCTTTTCAGCAACGCGGAAGGACATTCCAGGAAAAGGTCCATATTGGTTTAAAACACAAGGTCAAATTCATCGATATATTCCGTTTGATTCACGTTTTTTTTTTTTTTTGTTTTGAGAAACCGACCAGCGTGACGTGCGAAGTCTACTAATCTATGAAATATTCTGAAGAACACATATGAAGTTTTCACATGGATATTTCCCGCATCTACTGCTTCAGTAAAAACCTTTAATTGTTTTCATATTTTTTAACAAAGTTTCTATTTGTTTTGTTTTTTAAACACACACACACATATTTCAAGAATTAAAAGGGAAAAGATAACAGATGTTTTAGTTTAACAGCATGCATGTGAGAATACTCATAACTAGTGTTGCCTGGTGTACCGATTTTTAAGGGTTCCAAGACCCATCCCGAAGAACTACTGAGTGGGACGTCATAAGTCCCAATTTTCCACAATGCTTAAATTTTAAATATTTTTATTCATACCGTGACATTTATTAGTCTATTTTGAGTGATAGATAATACATAATATAATAATAGAAAATAATCAGTAATCATATAAAATCATCAGTGAAAACTTTTTAAAAGACCGTAAATTTCAGGACATGTTAGAAAGGATTTTTCATTTACAGGGTGCACCAAAAGTTCATTAAAACATTAAAAATTCATTAAAAAGAAACAAATTATGCTAAAAAATTGCGGTTTGCAGGAATGGGTTTAGAGGGTGATCTGATTTTATCTTAAAAGCAAAATAAATTTTGATTGAAAAATTAACGATAGATAGCGCTGCATGCACAATATGAAGCAGATTTATGCAAATCAGGTTGTCAATAAAACACCTCAATGCACCACAGATTCTTCATTCGATGCTTCATTCGATGTTATCGTCAACATATCAAGTGCTGTTGGTTAAACTCTGTTACAAGAACAGGGAATCGGCAAATGTTTCATGTGCTGGGATACTGAAACTGTCAGACTTTTCGCTGAAATGGGTCTTTTACAGTAGCGGATGAGGGCAGCTTAAAGCAACAATGCTAACCTGTCAGCACACGCGCCCCTGTCCATTACGTTACTACACGCGCGGGATAAATTTCACCCCAATGAGTTTTCTTGTGTCAATTTCCACCCGGTTAGATTATAAACAAAAATTTATATTTTGAAATAAACTGTAAATCAATAAAGGACATAATTTAATTTAAAATAAAAAGTTCTTTTATATTTAAAGCAAAAAAAAAAAAAATATCTCGCACTAAGATTTTTTTTTTTTTTTGCATATCATTACATACAAAGCTTTTACAATCCAAATTCAGCCATGAAAATACAAAAAAGAATAAAACTGATATATAAAAACTGTATGTGCAAGAGTTAAAAGAAAAATATATATTATTATTTGCACACTATATTTTTTACATAAATCTTTGCATTAACATTTTCCTATCATTATGGGTTACATTATAACACGCGTGGGGTAAATTTCCTCCCACGTGACATTTTTATAACAAAAGAATGGAAAATACACAACCGCAGGTGAATTCTTTTTGGCCACATCTTGATATCATTCAGCTTGAAAGGTACTATAAAGCTCAGAATGATCACGAACTATTTTAGCACATTTTTAAGTAATAGTTGTAAGCTGGGGTAGATTTTATCCCAGCGCGCGTGCTGCCGGGTTAAAGAAGTGTCAGCGAAATAGAGGAAGGGAAAAGGGAATATCGTAGGGATTTCTTTAAACTTGGTTTGAAGCAAGAGGGGAAAAAGCGTGTGCATTTCCACTAACGCCACCTATCGAAAATATTTTAAAATAATCACAGATTAAGATTTATATTTGTCTGTGAAAGTAACATTAAAAACGAAATCTTTAGAACATGATCTATCCAACATTGTAGTAAGAAGTATATGAATAAGTAAACCAATAAATTACTGGCCGCTGCATGAATGGATTTCATGCATTCTAGAGAATGCTGCACACCGAATTTCATGCATCCAAAGGGGTTTTTTCGGTTAATGTACGCGAAGCTTACATATATATAAGTTACTAACCGCTGCTTGAATGAATTTCATGCATTCTACAGAATGCTGCACAGCGAGTTTCATGCATCCAAGGTTCTTTTTTTTTGGGGGGGGGGGGGTAATATACGCAAAGCGTACATATATATAAGTTACTAACAGCTGTTTGAATGAATTTCGTGCATTCAAACAATCTGAAATATAGAGATTCTCCCCAATCATAACCTGTGTGCTTTGTGGCAGAGAACTCAATACTTACGCAGTTCCCATGAAAATTTCTTTCACGAAGTAAACATTGATTTTATTCCGTTTTGTGACAATTTTCAAAGTTTAAGCTAGGAGGAAAAAATAGCTAAAAATTTGTAAAAATAGAAAAATTCTGTGGAAAAAATTCCTAAATGTTTGTAAAAATTGAAATATCCCGAGGAAATATTGCTAAAAGTTTGTAAAAATAGAAAAATACAGTGGAAAATATTGCTAAAAGTTTGTAAAAATAGAAAAATACAGTGGAAAATATTGCTAAAAGTTTGTAAAAATCGTGAAGTAAAACTTGCTAAAAATTTGCAAATAGTCGTAAAACGAAATAAAATCGATGTTTACTTTGTGAAAATCCTTGCCGTAAGAGGTGTGTAAGTATCCTAGTTTAAAGAAATCCCTACGAGATTACCTTCTGCCTTCCTCTATTTCGCTGGTACTTCTTTAACATTGTTAACTTCACGTTTCCTTTCGCCCCACCAGTGGCTGAGAGGTTCTACTCTCGAAGCTGGTAGACGGGAGGTGCTGGGTTCAAACACCTGTCGCGCTCGTCGACCTAACCATTCGGAGTTTTCCGTGGTTTTTTTCGAACCTTTCCGTAAATACGGGTTAGGATCCCTTAGAAAGACCCCCACGGAGGGCACTCCCCCCCAGGGCCTATTATCCCTCGTGTTAATAATTGGCCGTCATAGAATCAACCAACCAATCAATCACGTTTCCTTTCTTGCATTGGATGGGCATTTCTCCTCGGCTTGAAGGAGAGATGGCCATCTGCCATTTTAATTTCAATTTTGTTTCCCACATTTTGTTATCAATATTTAATTCTTTTTTGTCCAAAATATGTTTAGTATATGTATAAGAATTTTTTAAATACGCATAAATATTTCTTGTATTTGCATTATAAGAATTTTTATTTTAATCTTTAAAAAATATGTCCATCTATCCTATAGTTACCCAATATATATTGTTTTAATATTATCTTGATATATAGCTGGTCACGCGTCGATATCTGGAAAATACTTTTAAAAATGAAAAATATAGCAATGTTATTCTGTTGCTTTTAGTGCAAATATGTAACGTTTGGTTCAGTATGAACCGATTATTGAATTATCAGTTGAGGCCCTGAATCACAACTCTATTAGATTTTTTTTAATTCCTAAAAGAATTAATTCTTTTGTGATAACAACTATTCTTAAATTCCTTAAACTGTTTATCAGAAACGGAAACACATTCGATTATCACATAATCGAAAAATTCTCCTTAGAGTGGGCATTCTTTTTTAAAAATAAATAAATTTTATACATACCTGAGATTTTATCATAGCTATCAGCTGGAGTTCTTTGGGTCATTCAAAATACATCACATAAAGCCGCATATTTCTTCAGCTGGCGTAAATGGTCTTGATTCTAGATAAGAAGATATTGATTTATATTAATTCATCTTCTTCATTAAAATAACAGTTACAACTGATTCATGTTGTACACAAAATATATGCAAGTAAATCATTTCAAATAGTTGTTAACGAAACTTAGATTTATAATTGTTATTTAACCGTTTTACGTGCAATCAACAACTATGAATTATGATAAACAGTATTTACAATAATATTGAAAAACCTGTAATGAAAACAACGTCTACGGCATAATTAAGTTTTTTAGAAAGTTCAAATAGTATTTAAAAGTCACACTTGAGATAATAATAGAATTTGCCACATGCGGAATTAAAAGTTTTTTTTTTTTTTTTTTTTTTTTTTTTTTGAAATTCTTTTAGGCGACATTTAATTGAAAAGAAATGGAAATTATTTTAAGAATTTCGTATATTCCCTTTTCAATCGAACAAAAGAAACGAATATTTTGCGTCAGCGTTAGAAAAGAATTTCACTTCTATTACCTTAAGGCAAAAACTAATAGAAAACTCTTTAATTTAATCAATGAACATATCTTGGATAGTTAGAATGTGCTTGGATTCTACTTGAAAGAAATAAAAATTAAGTTAAATTAAGTTTCTTCAGATTGAAAAATAAGATTACTTTGTTTTATTTCAATTAAATAGATGATACTTTTCCTTCTCCGATAATGCAAAACGCTTTTAGGTAGCTTTCAATACAAAAAAAGTATAAAGCTACCTATTGCAGCCGTTCGGAGGAAAGCAGTTACGGAAAATTTCGATATATTTTCACCGATCAGGACCCCCAGACCCCAAAACCACCCTCCCCTCAAATGTTGATTTATATATATAGATATATCCATATATATATATATATATATATATATATATATATATATATATATATATATATATATATATATATATATATATATATCTGACCTATGTCATACGATAACGCTCGTATTTATAAATCAATTTTGATGAAGCTAATTGTGTGTATTAAGGTTACCAATGTCTCGACCGAGTTCGTTGGCCAGCTTGGTCTGCCATTTTGTTTCAAGATGGCGGCCACTTAAAATTTAAAACTAAAATAAATATACAAAAAAGTTAAAAATTCAAATTTATTTTTTAATTAAGTGTTAGGCCTTGATACGAGGATTCCAGAGCCTTTTTTGGTTTACCTCTATCGTAAAAAATGGCTGAGATAGAGCAGTTTGAAATTCTAGGGTGGCTGACATTTTGAAACAAAACAGCACATTAACGCGATTACTCGCAAATTATTTTCTTTCATTGTTGTAATAATTTTACCAATCACACGCATAAAACTATATATTCATATACGTTAGCGCCAAATTCGCGCCAAAATTGGCGACATTTGGAGAAATATCGCCAAATTTGGCGACCAAAGTAAGTATTCATAAATGAAGCCAATTTGGCTATTGCTCAATAATTTGGCGAATTTCTTATTCAAATTCAGTATTAACGAATCTTTTGTAAACGTTTCTTTGCATTTTAACTTGCTGTTTTCGTGTAACAATAGCTAAAATTTTAAAACGAAGATATAGGAAAGCTACCTTTTCCTCCCGGTACAGGCCGGAAGGACTTTTTTAATCTAAGAAGTTACAAAATATACAGAAATGTATAAACTCGGAATTTCAACAAACTGTTTGTTTTTCTGAAATTATTTAAATCTAGATTTCAAAACTATATTCTATCACAATTACGGAAATATATTTTTCTTTTCAGTACATTGTAGAACCCCGACTTTGTCGTAATGATTGCATGACGAAAACGATAAACAATGGAAGCATGCATAGATGTTTTTCAATATAAAATTATTATACAAAATATTTATTATATTTATTATATATATTATACAAAATATTTATTATATTTATTATATGTATTATACAAAATATTTATTATATTTATTATATATATTATACAAAATATTTATTATATTTATTATATATATTATACAAAATATTTTCAATGAATATCTAAAATAGTAATATTAACCAAAAATCTAACATTAATTTTATTGGATTAAAAGAAATGGAAAAAGCAAGCTGTGCTATAACTATCTGGCAGATAATACAGAAAAGATTACTCTTGATTAACTAAAGAAATTGATTCAAAAAATTAGTAGTTTGCAATCATAGTTTAATAAGTATTATACATAGTAAGGAAAATAATCTTTTAATGAATTTAAAAAGTTAATTTTTTCAAATCTCAATCAAAGCTTATTTCTACAGACAAAATATATAGATACATTCTGTTTTATTTAGCTGAATACATATTACATAAAATTTATCAAACTTTAGCTTTGTAAAATATCTAAAAAAAATATCTTATATCACTGCATATAATATTCATTTAAATTGTTTATTCACTGAAATGACTTCTTGTTCTTATACCAGTCACTTTCGATAAAGTGAGCATATTAATTTAAAACATCTATAATCGATTAAAATTTGTACACAATGTATAATATTACTGAAATTAGACAAATAAATTAATATTTTATCTCATTTTACCTATAACATTAATTTTAGTTTTATTACAATATTGTCATTAAAAAAATTATATTACTGGATGGTTCAAATAAAATTAAACCGTACATGAAGTGCTCTTTAAACATTAAAACCAAATCTTACATAAATTGCATTTCATGATGGTCCGGGTCACTTTTATTTGGACATGCTCGATCACCCTGACCTTTACGAATTATCTATGATCATTCTGAACATATCATTACACTGGAGTACACAGTTGTATAGTTCAGAAGTTTCATGTGTGAAAAAATTTTTCATTCCCGGTTCGGTTCTATTTGGACCACCCTGAGAATGACTTTTTTTTTGACCAACTTTTTGATGGAAAGCATTTTTGATTTAGCTCCATAAAAGAGATTCAAGAGTAAAATTGATATAAAAATTTTACCAACACACATGTGAAATATACATGTTAACTTTTTTAGAAAACAAAACGATAAATCTTGAAAACAACAAAAATTCAACCTACATTTTCCTTAGGGATTATTAGATAACTTTAAAAATTATCCTTGATTCAAATTGGATTTTGCATATAGAATACCACTGCGGATATTTTGAGAATTAACATTATTGTTTACAACATGAAACTTTTCTTTTCCGCTTAGAATCGTCAGCATTTAGTCCAATTATCCACCTTTTTCGCAAAACTACAGTAGTCATTTTTTTTTTTTCAAATTGCGTCTCCCTTTCTTAACAGTTTCTGCATCTAAGAATTTTCATAATTTTTTAAACAGATTTACTGTAGAATCAGTACGAATTCTCCCTCCCTACATTCTTACTATATTTACCATAAGTAGAAAAGTTAAACTGAATTTGCTTCCCTTACATTCTACAATACAATACCACAAAATTAGGAATATTAACTTCTATTTATGAAAAAAATATATTTCAAATACAGTTTTTCATGAAAACATTTTATCTGAATTTTCCGTACTGATAAAGGCATACTTCTCTGTTTGCTTATAAAACATGTTGGTGATTGATTAGTGACCATCAACTTGATTCTTTCTGATGGGATTAAAATAATTCCAGAATAATGCGAATAGTTCTTGATTGACAACTATTGAAAGGGGATTATCCTGGAGAAAGGAGATTCTTAGTTCATTTCAAGTAAAAATGAAAAGCTTTCATGTCTTGAATAGCCTTGCTAGATGTGTGTGAAATTTATCTATAACAAGATCATCTGAAGGAGTTTAAAATGTGTCAAGAAGTTATTTGTATGAATAGCACGACCAAAGAAATAAATTTCGATGTACTCTGAAACTGGAATTGGAAGAAAGAAGAAGGGTGCGCCAATCAAAAGAGATCAAGAGATTTTTTTAGACCGCTGACCAGGCCCCTACCTGCCAGGCTTATGCCTAGCTTAACGAGTTGATACCTGGAACGGGGCGAAGATTCGTCTGCTCTCCGCTTGGCGAAGATGTGTTTGTTAAATCTATAGGCCGTCGTGGCTTCAGTGCGGCTTGTTGCTTTAATTGCTTTTCTTAGTTGGCTGGTTGCTAATTGATTTTTGATGAGGCGGTTCAGCCTCAAGAGATTACGCAGTGACGAGGAGAAGGAGTTTATTCCCCAGTGAGGGCAGTATGAATTTTGAGTTCTAGTGAGTTGGACCTTGTCGTCTTATATTTTACATTATTTTAATTACGTCTTAACTTTAATTGTAGCTTAGTGCATAAAAGCTAAGATAAATACAAAATATTTAAAAATGTTGAGTTTACACATTTGAATTTTAATTCCTTTTTAGGGTTCCGTACATAAAAAGTAAAACCGAAACCATTATAAGATCACTAGTGTGTCTGTCTGTCCTTCTGTCACAGTCGTTTTTCTTAAAAACACTGTATTGTGGAAAGTTCAAATTTGACAGTGTTATAAAGACTATCTACCCACAGATTTGTAAATTATTATTAGCCATTCAAAAATATTTTTAGGAAACATTTATGGTACCTAATTAGCTTTCTTGATTTTTTTGTACATCGTGTAAGGTATCCTTCGAAAGATCTCATAACACTGAACTCGAAAATATATTTGTTTAATCTTAGGTATTACATTTTCCGAGATATCGTTTAAAATTTACTGCAAAAATGTGTCCCCTCACCCTATTTTCGAATCTACTGAAACTAAAATTATGAAAAAAATTGGAACAGTAGGAGTTTATTTAAACCCTGCAGAAAAAGTATAGCAATTATCCTAAGTCGCGTAGGTTTTGAGAAAAACGCACTTTTACGTTATACACCAACTTTATTTTGCGGCTGTTCAAGGCTCGAGGTACCAATCGACGTGGAAACATCGAAGATGTTCATAATGATTTTCGAAAAAACTTGTCAGTAATTTGCTGAGAAGTAAATTAAGAACCTTTGTAGAAAAACGCGGCACGGACCAAGGCAGCGTTGAAACTTTGCGACCTCCTTTCAAAGCAAGCTGGGCACAATACCAAATTTAAACTTTGTACAAAGTCTTTGTTTTGTTAGAAAAAATCCGCATATTAGCTTAAATTAATATCTCTGTAACCACTCGAAAACACAGCTGTTCGAAAAAAGATAATGCAACGGGAAGTTTTCTTCCACTTAGTGCATATCTTATGAACAGATTCATCGACATAAATATCTTGTTGACTGTTATATCCAATTATCTTCAAATACAGTACCCAGCTTGTCATCATTAAAAGCGATAGTGAAATCATTTAATGACTATTTTGTTTTATATCATCAAATAATGAACAACATGCACACACCAATTAAATAACTTACATAATTGCTGCAACAAGTAGGAAATCCCAGCTACTTGTGATGTATTCTATATATTTGTGAAATGTGCCAGAAAACTCCAATTAAACAGAATCCCGTGACCATAAACAATTCAATGAAAAAACGAAAAACATTCTCTTTCTTTTTTACTCAAAACTTTTAAGTTAGTCTGCCTTGAAAACTCATCCTGTCAACACATTTAAAAGAAGCAAATGGCTCTTGTAATTTCTAAAATATAAATATCTTTTTGTAACTTATAATTTAATCTAAAATTTAAATTTAATCAATTGTAAAATTAAATAATACATATCTAATTGCTTATACATAAAAAATGACGTATTATTTGAGTTAATACTAATATCATAAAAAAGTTATTTTACAGACATCTAGTTACAAAGGATTTACTTTACATCATGAACAAGCTCTCATGGATGACATAATTTCACATGGATAATAGAAGTATGTTGATCGTCGAAAGGAAAGTAGGACAATTCCATTTTCATTTCTCAATTGTTGAATATATCAATAGTCATTTATTTTCTGAAAAACAATTTTTTTGAGATAATGCGCGACCGAACTCGCACCTCCAAGATGTTTTAGTTACGGAGAATTACAGTGATAAATAGCCAACGTTTAAATTCCAATGGTATTCAATTATTGAAAAATAATGCATAGAATGATTCCAAGACAAGAGTTCTTCGTGTCAGTAGTTTTGAGACAGCAGTCGTTTAAAACACACTATGTAATTCATTTATGATGAAAAAAACTGTTTGACTACAAATTACTTCAGTAATCTTGCCTGCAAGTATCTTGCTTTTATGTTTAAATATAAGTCATAATAATTAATAAAATTTGGTACAGAACCCTTTGTTTGTGAGTAAAATTAGCGCTTGATCGATTATTTCTTCTTATTTTCAAATTAGTCTACAGGGGATTGCCCATGTATATGTTTACTCGAAAATTTTCTGAACTCGAAATTTTTATCGCCTTTCTTGGAACATCTTAAATATTACGAAAACTTTGTAATTATCATTGAGTTTTTCATTGACTTCTGATTTTATTCATGAAAAATCAATATTTATTATGAATTATTTATTGTATGTTTTGCTTTCTAAATGATTGTGAAGACCTTTAAATCTGCTACATTTCATTGCTCCCCGCACTCTAAATAAGAAAGAGTGACTATTCACTCCGGAGGAGTGGATATTCACTCTATCGCAGAGTCAAAATTTGCCCAACCTCTTTAGAGTGACTATTCACTCTAGGAAAAAGTGAAATTCTTGACTCCCTGAAAGAGTGAATACTCACTCTTTCAGGAGTGACTAAAATTCTTGAATAAAAAAGATAAACTCATTTTTGACATACGCTTGTTCGCAGGCGGTCACCCTCCCAACTAGTAACCTAGCTCGCTGTTGCTTGACTTCTGCGCTCGGACGAGAACTGGTACCTACAGCTTGCTACAGCCGCTTACAATTTAAAAAGTTCTTATTACATTATTTTAGCTTTGTTTCTTTTGTGATATTCGAACACACTTATTAAATTTGTGTAGAAATCATAAATATCTACGATGTTTCTCAACTGTGTAAATAAGAAACTGAAACCTTCTTTTTGTATCATATAATACAGAGACTGTTCGCACATTTTTTAGACAAATTTGATAAATTATTTAAAAAGATGGAATTCTTTTAGAGGAAAAAATTCTGACAACAACTTATTATGTGTAATTTGTATTATCGTCTGATACTTTCAAATTTATTCTTATTTCAAGATTGCGCATGCTAAAAAAGCTGTGAATGGGAAGATGCGTTTGCGTTTTTTTTTTTTCCTTCTTCCGAACAGAAGTATGCTAAATCCACAGTATAAAATGATTGCAAAGCGCATAATATAAAAACTTTTTAGTGCGAAATAAACATAACAATTGATTGGAAAGTGCTATTCCAAAAATCAGTACATATACATAGTAAAAAGATATCAGATGAAAAAAAAAAAAAACAGGGAAAAAAAGAGCCTATTTCAAGGCGGAAAATGAAGTTTCAAGTAAGGATTTATGACTATCGCAAATTTATCTTACATCGAAAACATCCATCGAAAGCATTATGCAGAATTAGAATCAAGAAACAAGATTATCATACAGATTATTTCAGAAAGCAATATTCATATTTTAAACGTTAAAAACAACAACGCCGAAATCGTCTAAAAAATGTGCGAACACCCGTCTGTACATTTCCGCTATGACAAAAATTCCGTTACAACAAAGCAGTTATTTATTTATTCATTCATTTTTTTCTTGCTAATAATGTTTCCATAATTAGAGCCCGATTAAGATTGTCCGAGGCCCAGGGCCTGTTTACCAAATAGTCCCGTGAAGCCAAAGTTTACTCACTGAAATACAAAGGGGCCCCCAAATTTACTTTTCAAAACTAATTTTTAGGGGGGAAATTTTAGTCAGGGTAAAAAACGTTTTTTTTTCTTAAATTATAGCTGTTAAATTTTTCCTAAGATTATTTCCGACACATTTATACTGTTTTTTTTTTCTATAATAAATGTTATAAAATCAGTGATTAAATGCAACGTTTTTCATTTCTCTTATGTTTAATTTCAAACGTGCTAAAAATAACAGAAAATTTAATCTGTATAGTTATATTTTGTTTATATTCATAAAGAGGTTAGAAATCATATAAAATATGTAGAATAGGTTATTTAAATAAAGAGGAAAATAATTAGCATTCAGAGATATTAAATTTCTGTTTATAAAATAGAAGCAAAATTGTGTTGCAGCTAAGCATAAATTTACTTCAAATACTTATTTTCCCTGCACTTTTCTTAGCATTGGTAAATCCTGCAATTTGTAAAGCATAAAATATATTTCCTGTCCATAATTCTATTGATTCATTTATTATTTCAATGCCTTTTTCAGTTTTTTTTTTAAAATCGTGCTACTATATATAAAGGATTTCATTTTAGGTGTTTCGTTTCGATAACGGAGATTACTCGGATTCTCATCCGTCAGCGGGCGCCATCTTGTGATTTTATTGGAAAAAATTGTTTTTCCTCACTCTTCAACGGAGTGAAATATCTCACTCTTGTCAACGGAGTGAACAGTCACTCTCGACAACGGAGTGAGATATTTCACTCTTTTCTAGAGAGTGGAAAGTTCCACTCTTTAAAGAGTGCATATTTATAAAATTCACTCCTAAAAGAGTGAAAATGCATCTCACTCTTCCAAAGAGTCAACTTCTCACTCCTTCCAATTTTAGAGTGCGTTTCTTAGAACTAACCCTTTTTTTTCTCATGCTAATAAAAGTAATTCATAACTCTTAGCTCTTAAAACTACCTAATTTTTATTAAAGGTTTCTATTTTAGTTTCAACTTGGAATTATAAAATCCTCATTTATAAATCTCGAATTGATATCATTATTATTATTATTATTATTGTGATGCAATGCAAATGTCAACATTTCATCGTTTCTTTCGTGTACGTGTCTAAAAAGCATATACCCATATCTGCCAACTCTTACGCTTTTTTCCTACCACTAAAATTTTATAGTGAATTTTACCTTATTAAACCGCCGAAATCATGTGATTCAATAAGGCAAAATTTTCTATTAATTTTTAGTGGTAGCAAAAAAGCGTAAAAGTTGGCAGCTATGATATACCTAATATAAACATGACGCCACTGTTTTCTTTCCCCATAAAACTACTTTTTGTCACATAAAATGTATCAACGAAGGGATTTTTTTCGTGTCTCAAGAGCCCATTTCGAATTAAATCAAGTACTGCGAAAGTGTTCTTCGCTCCTTCTAAAAGAAACTTCAGTTCTTCGGAAAAGTAAATATTTAAATAACTTTTTATTTATGAGCATAAGAAAAATAATGTCTGCATACTATATTTATATTTTTGCATATTCTTAAGCATATTTGCATTACTCTTTTGAATATATTTCGTAACACATATTTTATACATTGTAATATAACTATGATAACATGACAGAAAACAAATTATAAACAATTAAATAATGTTTTTAAAATCTAAGGCAAGCTGAAAAATAATCCCGATTTCTCCATTATACATAATTTTAAAATGTAAGCACGCAAATTCTGTAAAAAAAGCGAAGCCCTTGATTTATATTTTGAAACAATAATAAACCTTTTTTCTTTCTTCGTAATCTGTTTGTGTTAAATAAGAATAGTACGCTTTTCAAAGCATTAAAATATAAATATTTCCATTTCTTTCACAGATTTTGTCTATATTGGATGTTGCAATTGTTATTTTTTTAATAGTATTAAATTTATGCTGCACATTGCGCTTTCAAAATAAATAATTGCTAAAATGTGCTTTAAAAATTATAAGGTTTTATATAGTGGATCTCAGATATTTTTGCATAGAAATCATTAAGAATGTAGTAAAACGTTTAAGGAGTAATTAAACATAGTAAAAGTAACATAAAAAGGATATAAAATGAGCTCGCGCCGCCAGGCACCCACGGGCTCGCGTTCCGACCATCGCTCCCAAGTCTCTAAAGGACTTATATCGCACCAGTAGCTTTGTCTCGCCGCAGCGCTGCAATCGGCCTGGGGCCGCTCCCCAACTGTGGACCCCTAAGCCAATTTACCAAGTGTCGATGACACAAGTCGCTGCCACAGTAACCCCACATCTCGGAGGAAACTTCCGCAGGAACGGACACTTGATGAACCGCCGAGAACGCTAGCGGCTTCATCGCCGCCGAAACCCCATGAGGGGAGTCGGTTTCTAGGTCGTATGCTAGGCTTCTCAACGGCTGTTGCTTTGCCACAGCTTGAGGGGTGTGAAAACCTATAAAGGTAAGACAATTTCTGGCTGCAAGATGTTGTTTGGTAGCTAGTGGACAAGCAGTATCTTTATTTATCAAACTAGCGACATCCGCGCTCTAAAATTACATTGGTTGAGAGGATTTTGTAAAAAATCAGACATGATAAGTGTGTCATTATCTTCAAATTATGTTTAGATCACATGTATTCTGCTATCATAGTCAATATCATTTATTTCCTCATAAAAAGATATTTCAAAGGTGAAAAGAGTAGAAACAGACAGTATTATTATTATTACAGTGTACTTACCTCTCGTAATGCTATCATGACTGTTTATCGCTGTTTGTCGCTGTTAATCGCTCATTATCGCTGTTTGGCTTATGATAAAACTTCATATATTCCTAATTAAAAGTAGTATAAATTATTTTATTCCCTTATTCCAAATTTTAGAAGCCTTTAAAAAACTAATATGCTAAAAGTTTCTATGATTTTTCTGAAAGTAATCTTTCGTCCCAAATTATTAGGGCTTCACATGTGAAACCACTTTAAAAAGCAAAGAAAAAAAATAATTTCTGTTCAATAGCTTTTTCATTTTGCAGCTGCAAGTCATTCGAAATAAGCGTATATATCTGACTAGCTCGCTCTCAATGCTTTCATGTGTAATAAAAAAGAAACGAAAAGTAATGCATTCAAATTTATCTCTAAAATGTAATGGTTAATTTTCTTTGCTGGTATCTGACGCAATCATTAACTTCTGCAGATGCCAAAAACCATGAACTAAAACAAATGAAAATGCCATATTTCACCCAACATTAAATCATTTCCAAACATTCACTATAAACAATAATGCTTATAATTTAGTCTATGGCACCTGGCGTATAACTTTTGAATTCAACCACTGGGGTTGCCATTTCATCACAATTTCAGATTAATCACAGTATATGGGAACCCCATTATTACAATCTAAAATTCTAATAATTCGATTAAATTTCAATTTAGCGAATTATTTTGTTGGCATTCATTAGTCCCATGTGGATTTATTTTGTAAAATGCTGGCGTTCAAGTGAAAAAGCCTTTTGGGTCACTTCGCTTGTTTCTGTCCTACTTGAAGGCTGCGTAGCATTTCGTGGTGGGCCATTTTTCTCCACACTTATTACAATAATACCGGATTCTTAATCAATATTAAATAAGATGTAGCACTCATATAATTCTGATCTTTCACTTCTTATCATCTTTTAAATTTTTGTCTCTATTTCCAGGCAACGGACTACTGAAATTCTGCCTTTAATGCTTCTTTCACTATGTGCAATGTACTTTCAACAATTAAACAATCACGATCCTGCCTTTTTTGCACGATATGTCACTCCTACGCTAAATATCAGCTCGAATACCTCCAATCAGAGAACTCTAAAACATTTTGTTCTCAGTTTTAAGGCTTTAAACTACATTTAAAACACCTATAAACAATTATTCGTAAAATGTTCCACTAGTTCCTTATGTTTGTGGTTTAAATTTAGAGCAAAAAACCAGTTTCAAGCAGTTTCGGAAAGACACATCAGCATATATCGGGTGGTTGTATATTAGGGATCTCTATTTGGAGCTGGCTGTAGCCGCGGAAGGAATAATCCAAATGAAACCAGAAATGGTATACTTAATATTTAAGAAGAACACAGATTTGAAACAAGAAAAAACTTTAAATTATTTTAGATAGTGGATGCTCTAAGGCCTTAAATGTTATCTATAACAGGAACAGTAAATAAAACAAATAATCAATAGGCAAAAAATGTAGCATATTTATTGGAAAGTGTCTCAGTAAATGCAGTTATTCTGTTAACATTTTCACCTTCGCGGTGCACATTAGATTTTGGATTTCGGGATATTTAAAATCTAATGTGTAATGTATCTCAAATCTAACTCAAATTAAATATAACATATCCCATCATGTACGAAACACCACTTCTGATGCGTAAGTAACACCAGGAGTGTAGGTCCTGCACCGTATGAAATAATGTATTTAGCTCAATAATATAATTGTGGATCCTAAACTTGATCGTCAACGCCTTAAGACAGCGTAACCATATTAACTGTGAAATTTTGTAATAAATATTTTATTAGTTTTTCTACCCAACTGTTTATTTTACTTCTTGTATTATACCAAACATTTCAAGCCTTGGAGCGAACTCAATCGGAATTTTTTAATACATTTGTCCTTGCTGTATTCCGTTTTTCCCATTCTTAAAGATGATTATATCAGTTCTATTACCATTAGGATACTTTCTTCAGGTTTCAGACATTTCCAAATGCAAATACTTATTTTATAACTACCCGTTAATTCTGATCGTACACTAGTACGTATGATAGATACTTTAGTGTATTTTTACTTTTCCAGAGCAAACATGCAGCAGTATTCAAATGCTGACAGGACAAAGCCTTTAGTGTTTTTATCTACAAATGGCTACGACCGACCTTACGAAATGCTTTTATAAGTATGTTCCAAATAGATATCGTCCGAAACAGGTTTTTAGGACCGAAACCGAAACCGAATTTCGGAGATATTCCCACTTTCGGTCGAAACCGAAACCGAAAGATTCAAAAAATTTAAAAACTGATTAATACATATTAACTGCATATAATTATTAATTAATTAATTAATTAATAATTACTTAATAATAACTAATTACGTTACTAATTAATTTATTAATTATACGTGTATTGAACAACATTTCTAAGAAACAAACGTACATATATATGTGTGTGTATAAGTTTCAAACAAAAATGTTTTAACAACATCTTTCTCATAAAGCATTCGAAAAAATCTGGAGTTTCAAAGTAAAAATTTTCTATTATTGTTAAGTTTGCAAATTTGAAAGATCACGTGATAAGCGTCTTTTAAGTCATATATTCATTGCTTGTTGTACAATTTACACTCGCATCATGAATCAGTCATGACGGATAATGATAAACAGTGGAGTTCACAGCAATAAACAGTGTCTTTTTTAAGCCGATACAACTCATATCAATGAGTAAGTTGAAAATTTCCGAAAGAAGGAACGAGATTTGAAATACGGTTGACTTTCGGTCAGACCGAAATTTTGGCAGCAGTTTCGCCGAAAACGAATATTCGGCGAAACTCCAATTTTGTGCCGAAACCGAAACAAAAATTTCTGTCGATCTCTAGTTCCAAATAAGGCAATTATTTTTCAATGGGGAATATTTTATCATATGATAATACAGCTGGGTATTATAATGCGTTTTTTGATTACATACAGAGCACATTTTGTTTATAGAATGTGAAAAAACCGGATGTGTTTGAGGTAATTACAGATGATCTGTGAAATTCTCCGTATGATATCTGAAACTGAAATAAGGGGTATAATGTATCAGGGTTAGAGAATGTTAAGCTATTAGAAATAGTATAATAGTTTTCATAATTAAGATTAAGTTTTTCTTTTTAAGAAAAGCTCCACATTAAAATATTATCAAATAATATTGCCAAAACAACTGCGTTCTTTATATAAAGAAAAGTTACATTGAAACTTGTATGAAAAAGAGAGGTGCAAGAAAGCAAAACAACAGTAATCATCTTAATTGAGTTATACTTAGTATGAGGGGGTATTACTTCATAGGGAAAATTTTTAGGAGAATACAAATGGTTATAAAACACGTAATGTGGTTTTGGCTACAGTATACGAAAACTTAACACGTCACGTATAATATGAATAAACATCCTGTATGTGTACTCTAAATTCTTATGTAAAACGGTTGTAGCGGAAATGTATGAATAAACCCTGTAACTTTTTTTTCCCAGTAATATTCTAGAACGCAGGTAATCCGCAAACACGTCCAGTATTTCCTGCCAGACGGGTCCAACGAAAAAGAAACCGCATTTTATTTCAGCGAACCTTGGCTGAAGTAATATTTACTCTGTTATTTTTAATATACAGTTTTTGTCTGACCTCGCTTTTTTGAAAGGAAATTATAAATAAATTTACAGAAAAGCTTCTAAAGATTTCATAGAGTTTTTAAAAGGTACTACAGTCTGTTATATGTTATGTAATCTGATTATTTTAACTGAGACAAGTGCAAAAATTAGAATAGATGAGCGAATATAAAGAAATCAATAAGAAGACACCATTTTTCCGTTTTAATTGTTTCGAAATAACATATTAATAAATCAACAAATATTACAAATTTTCCTTAAATCGTATTTGTCATAAAACCGTATTTTTTAGAAATTTTATTCCGTCGCCAACCGGTGATTAATCGCCAAATAAACGAAAATTTCATAATTTTTTTTACGGACGTTATATCGAGGTTCCGCAGAAATTTTTTTATCGACCGAAATATCTCCATGAGAAGAGCATTCTGTAATTTTTTCAAAATTTTCTGAGTATGCGCTCATGGAGACCTTCCTTGTTAGTATGAGATATTATACGTAGGGAAAAAATTTGGACGAATACAAATTGTTATAAAACCCGTAATGTGGTTTTGCCTACAGTATAGGAAAACTTAATACGTCACGTATAATATGAATAAATATCCTGTATGAGTACTCTAAATTCTTATGTAAAACGGTTGTATCGGAAATGTATGAATATACCCTGTAATGTTTTTCCATTAATATTCTAGAACGCAGGTAATCCGCAAATGTCCAGTATTAGCCAGATGCGTCCAACGAAAAACAAAAAACGCATTTTATTTCATCAAGGCTTGACTGAAATAATATTTACTCTGTTATTTTTAATATACAGTTTTTGTTTGCCCTCGCTTTTTTTGTTATAAATAAATTTACAGAAAAGCTTCTAAAGATTTCATAGAATGTTTAAATGGTACTACAGTCTGTTATGTGTTATGTAATCTGATTATTTTAACTGAGACAAATGCAAAAATTAGAATAGACGAATATTCATAAATCAATAAGAAGACACCATTTTTTCGTTGTACTTGTTTCGAAATAATATATTAATAAATCAACAAATATTACAAATTTTATACACCTAAGCCAAGACTAGTGATATGATTCTGATATAAATAGACATTTACGAATATTCTATATTCTTACTAAAACAGTATGCATGAAAAAGTAGAAATCGGTTTTTCTATTTGAATGTAAGCGATTATTAATAACAAAATACATCATCTTATTTAATTTAACAAATATTGTAATATTATACACACATACACATTAAGAGTTTGGTAATAGCTCTTTCACTATCAAAATTATATTATTATTTGTTCATTATTTAAAAAGTAAATACCAAGTGAGCTGTAGGTTAACTTAAAACTGATGCTTCACTATGGAGCAAAATGCATACATTAATTGAAATTAAGGTATTTAATTGTTAATATTTTTCACTAATTGTTACTATTTACACTAGATGGAACCAGTCCAGACTTGACGTGGTAAAAATTACTTTAACAATATTAGTAAAATAAGCTTCTTTATTATTTAAAAGGGGACAGTATGAAAAAGTGTTTATAAAATTTTATTTTAAAAGTCTCCCCCCCCCCACCCCCCAGCAAAATACAGCACTATTTTCGGTGCAAACTCCAAACAAAAAATTCACAACTGGAAAAATTACCTAAACTGAATAATTATTTTATTATTTTATCAATATTGATTATTTTTATGCACGTAATGTTGACATATCTTGACATCATGCTATAAATAATGCATGGGACCTCTATTTTAAATACTATATGTGTTTTAATTACGTTTACTCCAGTACTTGACTGGTATTACTTTATCTATAAATGATAACTATAAAAATTAAGAAAAATGTTTTGTTAATTTAAAAAAAAAAAAAAAAAAAAAAAAAAAAAAACCTTAATCTATTTAAAAAATATATATATATTTATAAAACTGCTATCTTTTTTAAATAATAAGTTTTGCAATAGATTATTTTTTGGAAACACCGATCATATTTTGTTGATAACGCACTGCACCGCAGCCACTCTATTTAGCATCGGATGTGAAGAAGTTGTACAATTTTCTAATAATTTACGATTCATCGATAGTAATATATGATGACGCCAATGACTTGATATCTATCTGGCTTGATGTTTGATTCCGGGGCAAGAACCACAGTAACATTTTCTGTGATTCTGATACCATAATACATAGTATACCGTACAATCGGATTTGAGATCTACTGTATGAGTTTTAGAATGCAGTTTAGTGAACATTACTTATATTTTGAATTGTTTTAACAATACAGATAATTTATATGATACAATTAAAAATTAATAAATCTAATATTAATATCAAATAGTTAACATTTAATTAATATTTAAATTCTTACTAGAATACATAACAACAAAAAAAATTTCAAGCTTTGCTGTTGGTGTTCTTTAGATTGAAAAAATAACATTTTTACATACCTTTCTTTTAGCAAACGTAATTCTTTATGGCATCATGGAAGTAATCCGAGGAATACATGTGTTTTTCAAGTAAATTAAGTACAAAAACATTACAATAGCATTGACGAATACATATCATAACCGCCAACGCAATTGTAAGCATTTTCGGACTTATATTTTAATCTGAATTCTTAAATCCGATAAAACGGCAGTTTTTTCTAGAGAATATCTCTTGCATGTTCCGTTCCAACAATTAAATGTCGTGTTTTACTGTTTAGTGGTCTGCAGTAGCACTAAAAAAAAAAAAAAAACATGAAACGAAACGGGAATTATCCTTGCAGCTCTTTGACTTAATAAATAAACCCTTCGAATGAAACCAACCGCTTTTCGAAATAGCTTCACCGCAGACGATAAATCGGACGAGTTCATTTTACAAATATTGAGCAGCTGGTCAATTTTCTTAGCAATCATAAAATAAAAAAAAAATCAACTTCCTGTTAACAGATGTGCAATTCACTGAAATAATTCCCTTTCTTTTATTTTATTTTATGTCAGGTTTACTAAATGTAATTTTTAAATTAAATAATGCCGAGAGAATTGATTGTATTTTTTTAAATAAGGCTTGAATAGCTAAAAAAATTATATGGAAATTTCTGGAGATAAAATGAAATAGTTTTATACTTCTAAGGGGAGCAAATTACTTATTTTATACGTTTATGATATTCATAATCTACTTCATCCATAAAGGTACATAACAATTTAAATAAAGCACTTGCATACAAAAAATAAACTTTAATTTTCTCAGTATATCCCATTATCTGTATTTACATTTTGACCACATTTTAATGGCACTTCGCAATGAACAAGCACCTCCCTCCACTATGTTATTTTTCAGCCTTTATCAATAGTAGAAGTAATTTATAATTGATACAATTGTTTGAAGTTGTTTTAACACAAATTATTAATTTTTCATAGAAAATAAAACTTTTTTTAAATTAAAAAATAAATTATAAAATTAAAAACGTTTAATTACCTTTGTATGATAATCTACAATTGCATAGTTACAAAAAATTATATACATACATGCAGATCATTTTTTTAGCTAGATAAAGGAATAAGTGACTATAAATTAATTTACAAGGGGCAACAAAAATTACTAAGGTCAATGGCTCAATGTATCAAATGAAGAAAGATGGCTCTAAGTAAAATGTTTCTTCTCATTTTCAAATATTTTTAAAATTCACATTTTTGTCACAATGTGAGTTCACTATATGGTAGTATATATTAGTAACAGGTATAACGTAACATGCGTGACTTTCAATGACGTCACAAAAATTTAAAAATTGTAGAAAAGTATTTTTAACTATAATAACATGTTTTGAAATAGTCCTGTATGATTTTTAGAGTTTTTAAAGAAGTTCACACTTAAGTCACAATGTGACCTCTCTGAATGGTGGCATTTTGGTCACAGATGTGCCGTGACAATTGTGACTCGCAGTAACGTCACAGTGACGTCACTGTGACCATGCATGCTATGCTGGTTACATATGCATTGCTGTACTGCATATTGCATTGTGGAGCCACAGCCACTTGCATATAATTTCAATTAATGAATGCATTATACTGTAATGCGTGCATATGTGAAATTGTTCCTGTTCAGAATGCTGCAACACTCTGCACTGCAATACAAATCAATTTTCTGCGCAGTTCTACACTGCAGGCAAGTTTGGTAGCACTGTATGAGTGTGATACGCTGCAGGAACTAAGGTTTTTGGTACTATGTCGCTTTACATTCATGTATAATCAAGCTTCGTCTTTACTGGCTACATCTTTAAACTATACATTTTTATCGTAACTGTGAGTGATTTCATTTATATGGAAAAAGCGCGAATATGATTTTTTCAAAAGTTGACATTGACAGTGAGCTGCAGCCAAGAAGGAACCCCTTTCCTTTCTCATGCTCAATTAGAAGCACTTGTCCAACCCTTTTTCATACTTAAACATATTAACCTTTTTTGGTGCTCTTCAGAGCATTTTTTAATACTAGTCATTTAATTTTTTTGAACTAAAGTTTTTTTAATATCTTGAAAAGCAAAAAAATTTGCTATTGTCAAACTTTTATTGTTACATTGTTTTTACAACACTCGCCAAATCGTTGACTGTTAATCGCCAAAGTAGCATTTTTTCCTGTCTACCTGCTCTCTCAAATGTCAGGGGACCGTCACATCAATAATTAAATGGTGGTTTTCCATAGCTATTACCTCATAAAGAAACTGGATTCTATAATTGTCTCGGTCGTATTCATGGACTGTTTCTGCTGCACTGAAGTCGGCTGCTATAGGCGGAGTTGTTCTTTCAGTGGTATCTTTCCTTACTACTCTTCTTAGTCTTTCTTAAAATCGCTGAATGGGGCCAAATATTAGGTTCTGATAATTATACTAACGAACAGTTCAGTGATGATGCTATAAAAATTGAGTTTTGATTTTGCATCGTTATTTGGTGCATGAAACTGTTATTTAAGAAAGTTATGCCGCGATATATATTTTTTTATGTATATAACACAATGTATATAATTCATTGTTAGCTCACTGTATTCAAATTCGTACCAAAAGTTGAATGTACCAACACCATCAAACAATTGTTTCACTTTGTTTAAAGGCAGTTCCTGAAATCAAAATTTGGACTTTACGGGTGCTAGCTGCAATAAATCCCCAAGCAAAATAATGTTTTTGCCACCAAAACAGCAATCTCGCTTGTTTTTACAACATTCGCCATATCGTTAGCTGATCATCGCTAAAGTACACTCGAAACCATACTGCACTCATCGATAAATACTAAATCCAATGATTTCCATTGTTGCTTAAATAATTTCAAATCGTCAGAATCAAGCTTAAATTATTCTGCTTCATTCGTATGTTGGACGGGCAATTTGAAAAACGTGTGAATTGTACTTCTTCCAATGCTGAAGGCAGCAATTCTCGTTGGTGCTAGTACTGCAGCAGCATCATTATTGTGATTACTCATTAAACGAACTTTTTGACTAAGTAATTAAATTAGAAAGCTTTTTCCTCTACCAGCAATTACGCGTACAATCAGATTTATGGGTGGAATAGACGTGTCTTTCTTTTGTTCTTCTATGTGCTTTATAATTGATTAGAATATTTTCCTTTGGTCAGCATTCATTTTTTTGTTCAATTTATCTTCATTAATAACAATTTCCTGGTGAGTTTCAGTATCATTAGAATCTGCGGCTATCATATCAGCGTCTTCATTTGGTTCTTCGATATTTTAAAGCTGGTTGTGCAAATCACTTTCTTGTTGCAACTTTTCAGCCAAGTCGATTGCCGCTTGTAATCGTTGTTTTGTTTCGCGACATTCTTCCATCTATGAAATTTTTTTCACATTGTGCTCAAAGGATTCACGGTAGAGTTTAAATTCTCCCAATAGGTCTCCTTCGTTTCGTCAAGACTTGAACAACATCAGCAAAGAATGATGATAGTACAACTCAATTCCGGCGTCTGTTTTCGTGTTATGATAGGGCGTTTTAAAAACAACTGGTTTCAAACGTTTTCTGAACCAACTGAGGTTCTTTTGTAATTCGTAATATTCTACAGACTTTGGTTTATTTCGTTCGTATTGGTACCTAGTGGCCAATTCGTATAAACACATGTTTTCCAATTTGTTCGGGTAATAATCATCAATAAAATTCCGACAGTAAACTTCAGTAGATCTTTCATCCTCTTTTGCCAATAAAACCAAATCATAGTGACTTTCATTTTTCTTCGTCGGTCTTTTTTCATGCTGGTATTTAAGTATTGCACAGCATCCCATGAATAGAAACATTTATAGCCAAGAATTTTGTCTGCGGCTTCGTAACTTCCAGTTTCTCGACTAATCAAGTTTTATCTGGCAAAAGCGCTTAATCTGGTACGGGGACTTTTGTTTTCGTTAGTGGTCTTCCAAATCTCTTCCTTACGATTTTTTTCCGGTTTGGTTATATAACGCGTAATGTAACGATTTAACACCAAACTGGGTTCTCCAACAAACTGGATGTCAATATTTGCGGCTCACATGAACAAAATCGCGGGATTATAATCATTGATTCAAGTTTGTTTTTCTGATCGTTTCAAACCACATAACTTTGTAACATGGTGTCCATCTTTTCGAGATAAAATGCAGTCTTTAACAGAATTTAAAGTTCAATGTTTCACCAAACCATACATGAAATTTATGTGTAATAATATGCAGCCTGTTTATGGCACATTATTCATGACCGTTTAGATGATAATAATGATAGATTTTCTAATATTCCGTAATCGAGTCTACAGACAATGTTAGCGAGAAACAAAAAAATGAGGTACTTTTCGGCTAGCCGGGAGTCAGTGAAATATATGTGTGTGTGTATATATATACTTTACTGGCAGCTGGTTAACCGAAAAGTACCAAAAGATATTTAGCAACAATATGGATACAGTGTAAATGTGGATATGCTTGAAGAATTTTCACAAGATCGCAACAACCACATCAAACATTTATAGCCAATAAGAGCCCACTAAATCTACCGGTACAGGATTTTCCCCTTTATTGTATAACAATTATTTGTTTTCTTATTTTAAGTATATATTTGTGTTTTAATTTTAATAAAATAGTGCTTAAAAGTCTGTAATTTTCAAATGCTATATTTTTCAAATGCCCACTTTCGTTTCAACATTGTTGTTTTTTTCAAGTGTTTTGATTCACGGGAATTTCATTCTGCACTTACTATTACGCTTGGCGACAATGGTTTTTGTATAACGGAAAAGTACCGAAATATGTTTTACATTCAATAAATAACAAATCAAAATGTTTGGCACGGTTTGCATGACAACACGATTTGTAGACAACATCTGCTCGGTCAGGGTTGAAATAATTGGCGCATTAGCAAACATTTTGGCATGGTGTTGGTATAACGGAAAAGTACCAAAATAAAAGAAACAGCACAAGCTGTAAAGGAACGACTTAATAACGACGACATTGAAAATTGGGTACTTCTCTATCATCCATTCGACCACTTTTCAAAACAAAATACTATCGCCAACTCAAAGATTAAACGCCAAAAATGCAGTCCCATTTACTTGATGTCAGAAGCATTATACGTGTTTGTTATGTCATCAAGTGGTTTTTAATTCGTTATTTGCGTGTATTATTCATTATGTTTTACTGACTTATTAGTTATTTCATTAATTAAAATAAAAATTGTGTCCGTAAATTCTTATATTTTATTTATTTATTTATTTTGATATTCCAATGGCAAAGTTATCCCTTTTATTTGGCGTTACTGTTTGGCGATAGATTTTTGTTATGAAAAGTGGTCGACGGGATAATAGTACCGAAAATTGTTTGCCGCATATTTTACGTGAATTACATGAAACCAGAGGGCCCGTGCGAGGATTTCGCACTGAAATCTAATATTTTTTAGGTACTTCTCTATTATGCTGTCGACCACTTTTCATAACAAAAAACTATCGCCAAATTGTAAGATTAAACGCCAAAAATGCAGTCCCATTTACTTGATGTCAGAAGCATTATACGTGTTTGTTACGTCATCAAGTGGTTTTTAATTCGACATTTGCGTGTATTTTTCATTATGTTTTACTGATTTATTAGTTATTTCATTAATTAAAATAACAATTCTGTCCTTAAATTCTTATATTTTATTTATTTATTTTTATATTCCAATGGCAACGTTCTCCCGTTTATTTGGCGATAGTTTATTGTTATGAAAAGTGGTTGACGGGATAAAAGAAAAGTACCATTTTTTATCAATATGTAATAGTTATTAGATGCAGTTTTAAACTTCTAAAGAAAAAGCAAGGATAAAAATATCTGCAAACAACATTTAGTTGTTAGTCAAGTCAGAATATCATCTAATTTATTCCATCAAAGTTAGAGTAAAAACTGATCCAAGATTGCTAAAGGCACGCGCGAGAAAAAAATAATAACAATCGTATTTTAACTGCATTAGAGGATGACGTCATCCGCTTCGGGAAAAACTTAGGACATAGAAATATAAATCTAAACATTTCAATTTCGCTTTTTAATCATAAATATAAAATAAACCCGTGCGGTGTTTTTTATAATAATTGCTGAGCATCATATAATGTGGTATTTTATTTTTTTTGGCAACAATATTTTGAGGAAAACCTTTCATTTCATTTATGAAAACAATGCCGAATTAATTTTTAATTATCTGCAATTTTGGTACTTACGTATCATCCGTGCCAGTTTTAAGCCAACTGCGCCAGGCATGGAACCAATTTTACTAATTATAGTAACCCTTATATATTTTTTTCTTGCTACATGGTACATGCCTCGGAATAATCTACAATATTACTATTTCTTATTTACTATGCTATTTACCATATATTAATTTTACTAAAATAATGTTATTTACTATTTTTAACAATGTTATAAATTTAATAAACATATATTACATTTTATTTATTTTATATTAATTACCATGTTATTTGATAATGTTAAATTACTGCGTTTGAAAACATGATTGGCAACGATAAGCAAGACTGGTACTTGGCAACCATTTTTGGCGATCAATCTCCTGGCACGGATAATACGTAAGTACCGCAATTTTGAATCAAAAACATGTTTTAACGAAATGTTAAGTGTGCTATGTCAGAAGCCTGTTCAAAATCCTTTCTTATGCTACCTCATTCGTCGTTCTGTGTTTCGTATTTTCTGAGAAAAAGGGATGCTGACAGGAGAAATAATATATACCAGAGGGCCCGTGCGAAGATTTCGCACTGAAATCTAATATTTTTTAGGTACTTCTCTATTATCCCGTCGATCACTTTTCATAACAAAAAACTACCTCCAAACTGTAAGATTAAACGCCAAAAATGCAGTCCCATTTACTTGATGTCAGAATCATTATGCGTGTTTGTTACGTCATCTAGTGGGTTTACATTCGACATTTGCGTGTATTTTTCATTATGTTTTACTGATTTGGTAGTTATTTTATTAATTAAAATTACAATTGTGTCCTTAAATTCTTATATATATATATATATATATTTTTTATATTCCAATGGCAACGTCCTTCTGTTTATTTGGCGATAGTTTTTTGTTATGAAAAGTGGTCGACGGGATAATAGAGAAGTATCATTTTTTATCAATATATAATATTTATTATATGCAGGTTTAAACTTCTAAAGAGAAAGCAAGGATAAAAATATCTGCAAACAACATTTAGTTGTTAGTCAAGCCAGAATATCATCTAATTTATTCCATCAAAGTTAGACTGAAAACTGATCCAAGATTGCTAAAGGCACGCGCGAGAAAAAAAAATAACAACAGTATTTTGACTGTATTAGAGGATGACGTCATCCGCTTCGGGAAAAACATGGGACTTAGAAATATAAATCTAAACATTTCAATTTCAATTTCGCTTTTTAATCATAAGTATAAAATAAACCCGTGCGGTTTTTTTATAATAATTGCTGAGCATCATATAATGTGGTATTTTATTTTTTTGGCAACAATAATTTGAGGAAAACCTTTCATTTCATTTATGAAAAATATGCCGAATTCAGTTTTAATTTTCAGCAAATTTTAATCAAAAACATGTTTTAACGAATTGTTATGTGGGCTATGTCAGAAGCCGGTTCTAAAACCTTTCATATGGTATCTCATTCGTTGTTCTGAGTTTCATATTTTCTTAGAAAAAGGGATGTTGACAGGAGAAATAATATATAAGGATGATTATGAAACACAATTCTTTTACATAAGCATATAAAATGCTTAGTGAGTTTGAACGTACATAGCAGGAGCCTGTTAGGCGATATAATTTTCCAATATATATATTTCCTCATTGTCGATGAATAGTATATGAGTAATATTTCAAATTTAATGTGAAAACCACGATTTCTACCCACGATTACTATTCTATAACGGGCATTTACGCTAGTATGAAAATAAAAACAAATAAACATGTTTGTCACGTGATTTATTTAATTTGAATGAATTCTGTTACATAATAATAATAATATTTATTTAAACTTTCATGCAAACGTGCGCGTTTGCTACGATAAAAAAAGAAAAGAAAAACCAATGTTCAACCGAAGCTTTACAACATAAATTCGATTTTCTCAGCGACCGTCAAACATACAAAGATAAAAAAAAAATCTATTTTAAGTTTTACCAAGAGAAAAAAAATAAAACAAAAACGAAGTTAATCCAGATAGTGGAACTTTAGCTACCGTTTGT
The DNA here is from genome assembly GCA_963931845.1 of Maratus michaelseni. Taxonomy (NCBI): domain Eukaryota; kingdom Metazoa; phylum Arthropoda; class Arachnida; order Araneae; family Salticidae; genus Maratus; species Maratus michaelseni. The sequence continues at coordinate 306,614,969 of OZ007588.1, forward strand.
TGAACTTCTAGTCTTCATTTTTTCGTTTAAAGTTAAATAAAAAACTACGGTAAGCTACAATAATTTTTTGAATGCTATCATTTTATTCGTCTCGTCGAGTTCTATCTTTAAAAAAAAATCATTGTCGTATGTCAACTGGTTCGCCAGAAATTTCAGAAAAACGTTTGCATTTTCTATTTCTGAAAAAACATATTATAGCAAACGCTACCGCGTTTGCTCGCGACCTACGTTATACATGGCCAGTGCATGACGTTTAAAACGTCACATGAAGTGGATCATTTTTACATTGCGATTGGTGCAAAACGGTGGGCGCGCCGCTTTGCACCAATCACCGTGTAAAAATGATCCACTTCATGTGACGTTTTAAACGTCATGCACCGGCCGTGTATAACGTAGGTCGCGGTTTGCTATGATTATATTTATCAATTATTTCAAATATAATGTGAAAACCACGATTTCTACCCACCGTCCTATAGCGGACATTTACGCTAGTAAGAAAATAAAAACAAATAAGCATGTTTGACACGTGATTTATTTAATTTGAATGAATTCTGTTGCATACATAATAATAATATTTATTTAAATTTTCGTGCAAACGTGCGCGTTTGAAATGATAATATAAAGAAAGAAAAGAAAAACCAATGTTCAACCGGAGCTTTACAACATAAATTCGATTTCTTCAGCGACCCTCAAACATAGAAAGATAAAAAAAAAAACCTATTCTAAGTTTTACCAAGAGGAAAAAAATAAAACAAAAACGAAGTTAATCCTTCCAGGTAAACGTTAGCTAGACTTTGTTGAACTTTTCGTCTTCATTTTTTCGTTCGAAGTTAAATAAAAAACTACAGTAAGCTACAGTAATTTTTTCAATCCTATCATTTTATTTGTCTCGTCGAGTTCTATTTTTAGAAAAAAAAATCACTGTCGTATGTCAACTGGTTCGCCAGATATTTCAGAAAAACGTTTGCATTTTCTATTTCTTAAACATATTATAGCAAACGCTACCGCGTTTACTATGATTATAAAACACACACAACTTTTATTATAAACATACACAACTTTTACTAAAAGCACACACACATTATTTTATTATAAAACACACATTGTTTAATTTAATATAAAACACACGCAATATGCTCCACTGGGATGCCATATAAAGTAAAATCTCGCCAAAATTGCCGGGTTGCGCAGGCATAAAATCGCCAATTTGGCGTCAAAAGATAACCCGGTGAATCGGCCACAACTGTACCATAAAATAATATAAAAATAATTAATAAATAGAATTAAATGCGTGTGTGTAATGAAAATAATATGTGAAAATTGGGTTTTCTCGCCAAAATGGCGCAAAGAAAAATCACGCCAATCCCGGTGCGTCTGCGACATCTGCTCCATTAAATCACGTAAGGGTATTTTTTATTTGATAAATAAAATTTATTAATGTTTTAAAAAAAAATTGAGTAATTTAATATATTTTATTATTTTTGTTTTAACAAATGTTAAAAGTAAATAAATTGGTGAAATTAATATTTTTAGAGCATAATCGATCTTTGTTTACACTTCTACCTTGCCCAAATAGCTTGAAGTTACGGTCAGAGTCAGACGGTCAGACTTCAATTTTCCGCAGAGTTGCAGCGTCCTCTGGCGATTGACTTTATGACGTCATACTTAGATGTAAAAGTTTAACTTAAAATTACGGCTAATTAATAAAACTGTTGAACAAACGAATGTACGATAACAAATCTGTGTCCAAATATGTTTGATTTAAAAGAAGAATGATGTAATTTGATGCAGTAGTTTGATCTCACTGACTGTCGAAAGAAAACGCTTAGCATTTTAAATATATAGATAACATTCTACTTAATTTGAAAAAGGATTTTATGGAAACTAAAACCCTTTTTTTCCCTATGCAGAACAAATTATTTTAATAAATAGTAGACATAAATTGAAAGAAATATTTTTTAGTATGTTAAACAAATATTAAATCATAACTTAGATATACTTATTTTTCTAAAATATAGCCGAGTTTCAGAAAATAATACCATTCTACAGTGTAAAGAGACCTTTTGTTTTTTAAAAAACAGCAAATACATAATCTTCCTATTCAATATCGTTAAAAGAATATTTTCTTTTGTACAGAATGTTTACTGTACTTTCTTGAACAGTAAAGGAAGACTTAAACGCATTAATGAGATTATTTAGACTCTGTGGTGATAAATACTCTCTGAAGACTTATTAAAGTGTCTTTTTAGATTTCTAAGAAAAAAACTTTTGGAAACTTATTACTCCTCTTAAATAAATGTATTTGAAAAGAAAGGTTTGTTTTGGATAAGTGAAACATGTACATATATATATTTACTTCATTCATTTAATTTTTTGGAACTAGATATACTTAAAAGTAAGATTACAGTTATTCATTCGCAGGATTTATAAAAATTTCTGAGATTAAATAAGGCCCAGAATTCTATTTAAAAATCGTGGTTAATCTCTAAGTGCTCTGTACTGTATCTTCATATACACTCTGACGCAAAAGTTTAGACAATGACGTCATTCAGCTTTAAAATGTAGAATTATGACGTCAGAATTACAAAAACCTGTAAATATATTCAAAAACTGATTTAAAATGCTATGTACAAAAGACAGTCGTTTTATTTGCTATAATACTAATTTTTTTCATAAAAATTCAAATGTGCTTGTCGCAAAAGTTTAGACACTATTCTAAATTTCTTTGAATATTCGCTGGCATATGCAAATTTAGACTCGATGATGTCACAAATTTGGAGTACTTAAGTTCTGCAAACGATTGCGCTTCATAGTCGACATGCCGAGAGCTAAAGAAATTCAAGTGAATGAGGTTTCAAGGATTTGGCAGTTGAAAGGTGAAGGGAAGAGCGTTTCTGAAATTTCTGCTATTATTAATAGGTCAAAAAAATCTATTTATCGAGTTTTATCGAGTGGTTCCGAATATAAAGCAAAATGTCGGTCTGGGAGGCCACGTGTGACAAATGTACGAGAGGATCGCCTTATACAAAGACTAGCGAGTACTCAACAAATGAGCGTACGTGGAGTTCAAAGCTCATCGGGACTCTCTGTATCAAAGGATACGATTCGTAGACGAATTTTGGAAAAAGGAACAATCGTTTATAGCAAAATGCAGAAGAAACCAGCTCTGAAGCCACATCATAAGTTACAAAGAATTATGTGGGCTCGAAAGCATATGTCATATGGAGAGAAATGGCAGTCAGTCATATTTAGCGATGAAAAAAAAGTGGAATCTGGATGGTCCAGATGGTTGTTTATCGTATTGGCATGACTTGCGGAAGGAACCTCGACGTTTTTTTAGTCGCAGACAAGGAGGGGGCTCGGTGATGGTTTGGGCAGCCTTTTGCTATAATGGACAAGTATCTCTGACCTTCACCAGTGGTCGTCAAACTTCACAGCATTATACACAGACATTAGAAGAAATCCTACTGCCATTTGCTGAGCTTCTAGGGGGTCCTCAGTGGGAATTTCAGCAAGACAATGCTTCAATTCACACTGCAAAACATTCAAAATCTTGGTTTAATTCCCATAATATAAGAGTTCTCGACTGGCCAGCATGTAGCCCAGATCTTAACCCTATAGAAAACCTTTGGAGCATCATGTGTCGCAAAGTTTATAGCAACGCTAGACAATACTCTTCTGTACAGGAACTTAAGACATCTCTTGAGGATGCATGGTACGATATCGATCCACAAACTATGCAAGATTTAGTTTCTTCCATGCAATCTCGTGTATATGACGTAATATATAAGCATGGATGCGCAACCAGGTTTTAAAAATTGTTTATTTCGATTTTATTTAATTTGTGTCTAAACTTTTGAGACAGCAGTTTATTTTTGTTACCATTTAATTTATTGCAATATGCACAATTTCACTTTTCTTTGTTATAAATATTGTTTATATGTACAGCACATTAATTTCAAGCAGTGATTTGAAAATTGAATAAATATTTTTCAAAGTATGTAAGAATTTCTTCATTGTCTAAACTTTTGCGTCATAGTGTATTAAAGATACAACTATTGAAATGGATTTTTTATTGATTCTTAAACTGTAACATAAAAGGTTAAATTGCTGTTGAAAACATTATTGAAACATATTTTGTAAGAAGTATGCTTTGTATGGCGAAGAGATATATTGAAATTATTTTAAATTCAATTAAAAACCTCTTATATATGTCGGACAGTGTGAGATATGTGAGAGATGACGAAGTTGGGATATCGTTTCTTGTAGCTCAGTTGTAGAGCTTCAGAGCTCTATTCTGGGGACCCGGTTTCGATTCCCGGTTTGGGACATTGTTCGCTATGTCGGTTTATGCTTAGAAAAAGCAGGATAAAAATTCACTGGTTATTATTCAAGGATTACAGGCGTAATTTACTGCTGAAATTGAAGTATAAATAAATTTAAAATAATTTAGTTTAGCAAAATACAGCATGAGTAGACAGTTTGTTTAATTTCTGTAAAATAGACTAAAGAGCATTTATCAAGTTTAAATATGGTTAGCTCAAGTTTTCTTATGTGCAGTCTTAGTAATGGTTTTTAATTATTTTCAGGTTCATTTCTTTAGAAATCGATCTGTTGCAATCACTTCGTTTATATATCTACATATACAGGGTGTATATGAAATGCTTCAACAAACTTAGAGGGATGATAGTACTCCTGAAGACGAACAAAAAATGCAATGGAACATGGAGTCGCAAATGACGTTTAAAATATGAAAATCGAGAAAATGCGTCTGGAAATGGACACACTGGGACAAGAAGGAAACACTCCAGAAAATTATTTATTGCAGAGAATAGGTACAACACAGCTCGTGAAGTCCAAAGAAAACAAATATTTCACAACAATTGTTCAAAGTGTCGACCGCGGACATTATTACACAGAGTACATCTATAGAAGAACGACTGGCGGACACGCTCAAAGATTCCGGGAGTTTCCTGGATTTCTCCTACAGCGGTCACAATAGGCGCTACTACTTCTTCTGGATTCTCATAAATGAGGGATTTCATAGCCCAGAAGAACCCCAGAAGAAGAAATTCAAAGGGTTAAGGTCCAGCGAGCGTGTAGGCCAAGCACCAGGGCCACCACGTCCAATCTATCTTGCCGGATAAATTCCATCAAGGTGGTTACGCACGTCCACAGAAAATAGGTAGCCATTCCTACTAAAAGCACAAACAGAATGTTTTCGCAATGATACTACCTATCGTCGTTGACGGTTTATGTACTTACAATACATGCTTGCTGCAAAGTTGCGATTATTGGTCTGTTTCTAAGAAGATGGAAAATTTGCATACGTGGATTCCTGCTCACAGATTTGTTTGGATTTCTTCCACGTTTTTATTATCCCTTTCTGACTGGATATGCACAAAATGAAAGGAAAACCAGCTTCGTGCTACTAGCCAGTTCTGCAGAAAAGCAGCATACGAGATTTCGTTATATTTATTAGTTTTGCGATTTTCACCCTTTAAACGTCATTTGCTAGCCCATGCTCCATTGCATTTTTTGTTCGTCTTGATGAGTACTATCAACCCCCTAAGTTTGTTGAAGCATTTCAGATACACCCTGTATATAAGCCACAATTTGTCATCTGGATATAACTTCGGATATACTTAACCAATTCGAGTTTCAGTAGGACATTATGTTGATCTTTCAAATAGCTTGGATTCGTCAATAATATATGTTGTTCATATATTTCGTTTACGGGAATACACAAAATGAGTCCATTAAATTTATGGTCTACAATGAAAAGTTGTTTGCAGTCATTTTAATGATGTTATCCTATACAATTTGTCCGGCGAAGAGTAAGTTGTTTTTTAGTTAAAACATGTTGGATGAGTTTGTAATTTAAGAATATTATTTTATTAATTCGAAAATAACGGCCCATTAAATATCCGAATAGCTTTATGGTCAATGAAGCTGAATTTTCAGTTCATTACTAACACATGTTAAAATTCTTGGATTTCAATGAAAAATTTAGAAGTTTTTATATTTTTTTAGGCGAGTTATTTTTTTTCAGAAATTTTCGTTCCATTCATTGAATTGTATGGGTTCAAACCTCTTAAAAATATAATTGTATTATAGCTTACGAATGATTTTTTAATCAATGATTTCAACGGTTTTTAAAAATTTTTGCTACAATTACCTCATATTCAATTACATTTCGTAAGTCAAATTCAATATTTCAAACAATTCATCTTTGTCGCAAAAACAGCGAACTTGAAAAGAGTAAGTGGTTTAATTTGTAATAATTGTGATGTATGTGCTGTATAATAGAATAAAAAAAAGAAATCCCCCTACTCTTTCGAATAAGCCAAAAGGACTTTTTACATTTTAAAATAAAGTTTGTATTTTTTTCTTTTTAATATTCCTGTATTTAAAGTAAAAATTTAACGACTTTTTTTGTCTAAGAGAGTATGCATGTAAAGAGAAATACAACTGTAGTACTGCTATCATTGTTTTTTAGGCTTGGATTGTTATCGTTTACAACTAAGTACTGCTCTGTCAATCAGCCAAAATTGTTTTTGATGAAAAGATGGATTATGTTACAGTAACAAAGTAAAATTTCTCTTTAAGTATCATTATATTATTTTTTTTTCAAATTTTGTCAATTATTTGTCTTTTGATACTACATTGAATATAATTCCGAAAAGAAAAACATATCCGTTTCCAGATTAATATCGTTTCATTCAATGAAAGAGTACGATACAAAAATCTTCATTCTATACATCAGACATTTATTAACTCCTTTCAATTATCTCGTGAATTGGGACAAGATTGATTTTGTATTTGTTTTTGCATCAGTAAACACTCTAACAATAGTTTTCATTTAAGTGATTTCGTTTTTTCTTCTTGCTCTAGAGTAAGAAACGTAAAGTTAGTTCTTGGTAGTAAAGGTTTATAACAACATGCGTTCCGAATTACAAACGTAAAATAAGTTTTTCCTACATTGTTATTTTAACGAAGTTTTCTTTAAAATGTTATATCTCTCACAGAAATTGCTGATTCTTTTAACATATACGTTACGAAATAATGCAAATTTTTCCTTTTTTCTTTTCAGGCAAATATATCATAAATTATTTTACAACCCTAGAAAATAAATCTGTACGTCATAACCAAAATTTAAAAATTTGGTGGTTTTTAATTCTATACATAGTTTTTGAAAGTTAAGCCATTAACACAGATATTGTCCTTAACGATTACCACGATGTAAGGAATAAGATCATATCATAGAGATAACTTAGTATTGTTTATGCCAAATTAATTTGCAATATTTGCCACTATGTTTGTTTAATAATCTTCGCAATATTTGATCATGTTTCTGTTTCAAGAAATTTGGGAAAATATTGCCAAACAATGTTGGGCCTTGTTCAATAATTAAAGATATATAATATCAATTTGATTATTTGTAAAAAAAGATACAAAAATCAGTTAAGCAATAATCGTTAACAGCTGACATACAAATATCGTCATTTATGCTGATTTGATGGCTATACATGAGAAAAATATAAAAAAATACTCTCAAATAGGAAAGTTACATCAAATAGTCACTTAAAAATTATACATTACATAATAATCTTCGCAATATTTGATCATGTTTCTGTTTCAAGAAATTTGGGAAAATATTGCCAAACAATGTTGGGCCTTGTTCAGTAATTAAAGATATATAATATCAATTTGATTATTTGTAAAAAAAGATACAAAAATCAGTTAAGCAATAATCGTTAACAGCTGACATACAAATATCGTCATTTATGCTGATTTGATGGCTATACATGAGAAAAATATAAAAAAATACTCTCAAATAGGAAAGTTACATCAAATAGTCACTTAAAAATTATACATTACATTACATTCAAACTTATGATTTTTTGCTAGTTATTCAAGTAAATATAAAAATAAATGATCACTTACATATGTTCCCCTACTACCGCCTGCCTACGAGGATATATCATATTATTACTTAATTTGGATTCATGTGAAATGATAGCCAAAGGAAAAAAAAACTTTGAACGTCACACTTATTTATTTTTCAAATATTCCAGAAGATTCAATAAATTACAATAGCAAAATGTCTCAAATATACAGATATACACTCATAAACAGATGAAAATTAGCTTGTATCAATACAACAAAAATGTCTGGTAATAAACGAATAAATTCCAAACAGGGATTTCAACCGTCTCAAAACACTGGTAAGGTATGTTACAAAACTAGAGAATAACAATAGTCTAAACAGACACGAAGTCTCAATTTCAGATATTTACAATCGGTTCAAACAGCTGACATGACTCTATAGATCCTTACCACCTTGCAGCAATTCTATTTACATGCACTCCTTCAATGAATGCAGTACATTTAGGGAAAATGATCATCCATTGCTGTTAAAGGACGCTATGTTTAAAGAATTGAATCTAATGGTCAGGCAATAGTACAATCTGTTCATCAATCTGATCATATATGTATATATCTAAGCATTGAAACAGATGCGATAGCATAGGTAAGTTGTTTTGTAAAATGGCATTTTAAATTACATTATTCAAATGAGTCTCTTTTAAAAAGACGGATATGTGGTTAGGAATTTAAATTTCAATGATAATGAATCTCTTAAAGATTGTAAAATTTGTATCCAAGGTAATCAAACTGTGCGAACTTTTCTTAAATAATTAAAATATCAGAGTGATGAATTATTAAATCTTATTCACTCAAGTTTATATAAACCAATGCGAGTTCCATCCCATACAGGCTCGTGATATTTTGTTACTTTTATTTATGATAAATCATGTTACTTTGAAATTAATTTTCTTAAAATTAAATATGATTTTAATAATGCTTTTATTAAATACAAAAAGTTGTCGTAAATCATGTCAGTAAGAAAATAAAAATACTTCGTAGGGATAATGGCTTAGACTATTGATGTGAAAATTTTAATAAATCTCTTGAAGAATGTGATATAAAACGAGAATTTCCAGATAACACCATAGCAAAACTCGAAAGAGGAATGATTGACCACGCTCTTAACGGAAATAGGAGGGGCAAGGTGTTTACTATTGCATTGCAATCTCCCACATTGTTTTTGGGGCAAAGCTTTTAATTGTGCTAGGTCTACACACGTAGTCATTGTCGGTCACAAAGTTTAAGTGAAAACAAAACACCATATGAAGTACTCTTTGGCATCAAGGTAACTTTATGATATTTCACAAGATTTAGTCAAAAATATTTCGTACTTAAGAAAAGGCCTAATAAAAGAAAATTTGTTCTTCGCTCAGAAGAACACATTTTCGTAGGATACTCCAATGAATCGAAAGAATGTATACACTCTTAAAACTGTGCCTCTGATTTAAGAGGTACATTCTGAATTTTTGTGCCTCTGAATATTAAGAGCCACGTGGTGCCTTTGAAATTAAGAGGTACATAGTGCCTTTGGGATTCAGAGGCACAGCGTAAGTGCCTTTGAAATTAAGAGGCACAGTGTGCCATTGAATTTATATATTCAAGTGCCTCTTATTTAAAAATACATTATAAGAGGTGCAGACTGTAATTTAATTATATTTTATATTAAACTTATATCTTTACATTAAATTCTGTCTACTGCAGAAAGATTTCCCAGCATGGCATATCCGAAGACATAGATTAAATTTTGTCTAAGGCAGAATACTATAATAGAAAATTTTCTCACCCCCAATTTATTGAAATAAATATGAAATAAATATTAAAATGTGTGTCCATGTGGCCTAAGTCAGTTCTGTGGTTCAATAAAGAACCTTGTCAACATTTTAATTTATTTTGTGCATAACAAAATACATAAAAAGGCATAAAAGCTTTAATAAAAACAAATAAGACAAACATTAAAAACATGAAAAATGATGCAGGCGCGTTAGATTGTTATTTAAATTGCAATTTTTTAGCTTCTATTTGATAACTCCTGATCCCATTGAAATCCCACTCAAAAAATTTCATAATTTTAAGCTTATTAATATTACAACAAACATATTTTTTTTTCTAAAATCAAAATTTACTTTTTAAAACTAAACATAGTCAATTTTAATATTAAATTAAAATTTATAAACTCTTCTTTAAAATGAGGGATCATAAAATTTTCTACATTTGAGAAAACTTGAGATATTTAAAATTGCAAACATTTATGGAAGCCAAGAAACGGTGATTTTTTAAAATTTGAATAAATTATTATACGGAAATTTAATGCAATAAAAATAAAATAAAAATATATTCTCATTTTTATCAACAGGGAGAATGATCAATGACAGTTTAATTAAATTCTATTTTTTTAAACAAATAATATTTTTTTAAGGAACTTTTACTTGAAATATACAAATAATATTTTAGAGTGTAAAATTTGAATCAACTTTGCGATTTGTGAAACTTTATAAAATGTAGAAAGTATTCAGGGCTGTAGCCAGGTGAGTGGGAAGGATCAATTCATATTATACTTTTATTTAAAAGAAAGACAAGCTTAACATCTACAAGGTAGCCCCCCCCTCCTCACACACACAAACACCAGAAAAAAAATCTGACTACGGTTTTAGAAATACTATATATGATTAAAGAATGATTTACTATGTATTATTCATTTTATTATTTATTAAGTCCTATTTATATGCACATAAAAACAAAGATTTGCTGAGAGATACACATACATAATATATACATATACATGCATGTACGCTAGAGGGTGCAGGGTAATGCCGCCATTCCCCTAAACCTTTGAAAATAGTAAGATATAACTTGAATAACTAAGAGTTTGACGAAGTATTTATCGTTGCCCCTCCCTAATCACGAGTGTCCCCACGTATAAAGAATCATGTTTTACATTGTAACAGTCACAGAAAAGAATACAAAGTTAAATATACTACTTACTTATTCCAGACTCATTATTTGCTTCGACTCAACGTTGTTCACAGGCGTATTTACATTGGCGGCCATTGCTTCTGCTTCGCTTCCCTTCCACTGATCCCATTGCATGACGGGTAAACGGCTGTAGCGCATGTCCGTTTCTGAGTGTACCTCTGAAACTCGACATGTTTTTTTTTTAAAAGGCACCAATCTGTCAGAGCCGAACTGTGTGCCTCTGAGATATTTCGCTGTGTTATGGGTGCCTTTCATTTCATGTTGCCTCTAACGTTTTTGTCCTAATCAGAGGCACACTGTCTATTCTTCAAGAGCCAGACACATTTCTAACTGCAAAGAGCGATCCAGACAGTGATCACGACAGTCATAAAAAATGATACGCAATCTGAAATTAGCGGCCCTTTACATTCACACCTTGTGGAATCCCAGAAAAACGAACCGGGTAGTAAAGGTAGATTACTCCACTAAAGGAGGAAAAATCTCAAGTTTTAGTACAAAATGAATTATCTGATTCATGTCTGGCATTTTCTGAGGCGTTAAATGGTCCTTTTTAAAGTTAATGGATGGATGCGATAGGATTAGAACTTTCTTCATTAACACAAGAAAATGCTTGGTAAATCGTTCATCTAAAACATAAGAAATTCATAGAATGTAAATACGTGTTACAAAATTAATTGTAAAAAGATGGCTGATGTTGTGATTATGGAGTTCAAAACTAGATGAAGATTTTAAAAATTAATCTAATGTTTAAAAAGATTGCTTATTTAAAAAATCCGTTTACTGATTAAAACAATCAAGTCGTCAGTGCGTCAATAAATTAAAATGAATGAAGTTTCAATCGCTATATATTGATAAATGTGTTTATTTTTCTAACTCTTCAATTGAAGCTATTATCGTTGTTTATGTTGATGAGCTCATATCTCTTACTAAATGTAAACAAGATTACGAATACATTAGAAATGAATTAACAAAAGTATTTGAAAGGAAATATGTAGGTCTCTTACATTATTGTTTGGGCATGGCATTTCTGCAAACCAGAGACATAATTATGATTACTCAAAAGAAGTGTATTGAAGATATTCTGAGTAAATTTAACATACAAGGATCAAAATCAATATCAACACATTTTGAAAAGAATGTGATGCATTCTAAAGATTTGTCCAAAAATTGAAGAAGAAAAATATGAATGATATTCTTATAGTTAACGTATAGGATTTCTTATGTATTTATAAGTCGCAACGAAATATGACGTAACTCATGCTATCAATTTTCTAAGTCAATTCGACAATAATAGAGGAAAATCTCATTGGACTTCATCATCTGCAAAATAAATTCTAAGCTATCTAAAAGGTACCCGAGATCAAGTACTGATCTTTAAATCAGATGCTAAGTCCTTAATTGTATTTGTTGATACCGATTGGGCTTCAAGCGTAAACGATAGAATGTCCTATACTGGTTTCGTTTAACACTTTCCAACCTAAAAATAGTTGAAAAGTGTTTATGACTTCGGTTTGTCTGGCCGTATGGCCGTCTGCCGTCTGCCGTCTGTCCGTCTGTCCGTGCTCTAACTCCCGTAAATATGGTCGGATTGCCTTGCAATTTTTATATGTTATTGTCGTTATCTATAGCAAGTTCCCTATTTCAACTGAAGTGTGTAGCACTTATAGTTTTTTTACAGGGACACTCAAAAGAATTCTGTTACATTACGGTCTATGGGGAAAAATCATTTGCGGTTTATTTTAATGATGTTACACAATTGCAAACACATTGTAATTGATATATATCATTAAGGTGTATCAGAAGAAGCTTAAAATGGAATAGGGTGTGCATAGCACTTATAGTTAATTTACAGGGACAGTCAAAAGAATTCCGTTACATTACGTCTACGGAGAAAAATCGTCTGCGGTTTATCTAAATAATGTTTCGCTATTTTAAACGCATTGAAATTTATATATATCACTAAGGTGCATTTCAAGAGGCTTACTACAGAATATTGTGTGTATAGCAATCATCGTTCATTTACAGGGACACACAAAAGAATTCTCTACTGTCTGTTAACAATAATTCCTGGAAGTGCGTTTTAAATTACTGAACGCGATTTTAAAATTAACTCACTTTTTATTTATTACGTGGTGTGTATAAATTCTGTAGATCCTATACAGGGAAGCACAAAAGTTCGCGAACACATTTCCGTTTATTGACAGAAACTCCAGAAGGAGAATTTTAAACTGTGCTACGCGTTTCCTAACTGAACTAAAAATTTAGCATCCTATGTAGTATATATACAAATCTATAGATCCTATACAGGGCTGAATAAAAGTATTCGGATATTTTTCCGAATATTGTATATGTTGGAAATTCCTGAAATTATGTTTTTAAATATGTTATGCGTTTTCCAAATTGTTTACTTAGATGTTATCTTTTAGCTTATTAAACAGTAATGATTTGTAACATTATTTTGGAAGCGTTGGAAAGTGTTACATAATCTATGCTTGACGCATGATTTTTCGTTCTTGTTAAATATGCCAATGGTGATATATTTTGGGAATGTAGAAATCGGCGAGCTGTTGCATTATTAACAACTGAAGCAGAACATATATCTTTATTAAAGGCTCCTAAGAAACGCTGCATCTTTGACAGTTCTTAAATAAATTTTCCCCTGAAACAGTGATTGCACCTCTATAATATTGTTTAACAACAATATGTTCATACGATAGTAAGGAATCCAGTCTAACATTCTCACACAAAATACATAGATATTCGTCCTCATTTCGTGGTGAAAAAGACGTTAAATTCTTTGTAAGACACAAAAACATGGCAGCAGACATGAAATGAAATGAAATCACCCTCTCGTGGAGATCCAGCCGTTAAGCATACACTGCAAAAAATAACTGTTGATTTTACAGTATAAAACTGGCACCCCAGCTGCCAGTATTATACCGTAAAATTAACAGTATTAAATAGTAAAATAAGCAGTAATACGCTGCCGCGCAAGCAGTAATACTGTTAATTTTACGGTATAATACTGGCAGCTGGGGTGCCAGTTTTATACTGTAAAATCAACAGTTATTTTTTGCAGTGTAGGAATCTTTCTCCGCAAGGGGAAATGTTTATTGAAAATTCATATTTTAGAATACAGATGTTGAATATTGCGATAGAGATTAAAATAAAATTAGTACAAAGTTAGTTTTTACAATACTGGTTCAGATCACAACTTTTCTTAATAGTAAAAAAAAAAGATAGAAGAAAAAGTATAAAAAAAAAGTAATTGGAAAATTTATGAAAAGAACACTTAATCATAACACAACTAGTAATTTTGCATGGTGCAAACAGTAAGCTGAAATAGGAACAGTATGAGTACAAAAATGTGATCAGTATGTGAACTATAATATTCAAATTTAAAAAAACAAAATATGTTCTATTAAAAAGTACTTTATAAATGTAGGAAAAAGGATCATAGATCCTTTTTAATAAAATAAAAGGTTTATTCAGAATGTTGTAATTTTTAACATAAAATATAAACAAATTAAAATGTGCAAGAAATTTCAATCCAGCTGGGACCAGACTTAAAACTTAAAAGACATTTAATATTAAAACGTGAACAAAATTAAAATAAATTGGAGAGGATGCTAACTTAATATAAAAATTAAAGAAAATTACCTAGGCTGTTGAAGGGCCCAGCTCGAAAGGTATATAATTACAGAATAACAAAAGGAAATATTTAAATGTAAACAAAATTTAACTATAGCTGTAAACGCTTATAAACATAACCATTGTTTTACAAATTTGATAAAATGTGGTAGCCAGCAAATATTCCAATAGCCAGTTGAAAATGTCCCCCCCCTCCCCCGATATTTATTTTCAAAAAGCACAAATGCTTTTTATAAATTAATTCAGAAAAATAATGACAAGCATAATTTAGAATTATTATTTAAATAGTTTAGAATAGTACATAATTTAGAAGGGTAATATAAACTAAGTTTTCTAATGACTCTTATCAGAATTATGTATCTCTTAAAAAAAGAAAAAAAAATACTTTAAAAGTTAAACTAATTGGCATGTTGATTGTCGATTGCTTCAAATGTTCAGATAGTTGAATGCTACAAAATCTATATCTGGTGAGGAGGCATCCATGAAATAGGGAAACAGGAAAACAATTTTTTTCCTATTTTCCTGTCGAATTCAGACAAATAATTTTGATTTTATTATTTTAAATTCCATTCAACATTTTAAACAAGCAAGAAATATTTAAATAAACATACTTTAAAGATACTTTAAAGATACTTAAAGATACGTTAAAAATACTTTAAAGAAGGTTTTTCTAAGAATGTTTATTTCAGTTTATATATTTTAGAGTATATTGTAAAGTAATATTGGTTGATGAAGGAGCTTCTTGTTTAATGGGCGAAATGGCAGAAATAAGATTTAGTAAAAACTTTCATTATTTTAGCGATTTTTTTCATCCTTCAGAAAAGTTCAATGTCTACAACCTTTAATGGTTGGTCAAAATTAAAAATAAATTCAGAATTCTTACTAATTTTAATTATTTATTCATTTTTCTGAAATACAAATTACGTCTTGTTTAATAAGCGATACTGGTCTGTCATATTCATAATTACTGAGCTTCAATTTTCGAATTGGATTTGGTGTTTACACATTCAATCCGATGTACTACACATTTAGTCTTAATTTTTCATTTTGTTAAAGAAACCAATGAGTTTTTTTATAAATTTTGTATCATCTTTTAAAAATCGATATACATTTTTTCGTGAATACTACTAGTTTATTTTCTCTAAATACCTCTGCGTGTGTTATAAGAGTGTGTGAGATTTGCCACCCTACAGGAATATAGTTACGACATTGCATATGCAACCATTTGTCACTTATACAAAATTGTTAGGTGGCAATTTTTATTTAAATTTACAAAAAAAAAAAAAAAAAAAAAAAACATTGTGACAAATCTGTAATTTTAGAATAATTGTTATATTTATAAAGAATAAAATGTATTAGAAATGTTTTTTTCTATTTTGTATTCGAAATTTCTTTCAGAAACCTTATTCCCCATTCTAAAAAACCCGACATGCGTGTTATATTAAGTCGCGACTCACTAAAACACAACTAGTACAAAAATTAAGGTATCGTGATGCGTGGGGTCTGTGATTTCAATGTTTATAAAATCTCACTAGCATTAATTACAAAAATTTCGCCTTTGAATTTTTTCATCCCTATAATTTTTTACAGCTATAATGATAATAATTTAAAAAGAAATTTGTTAAATAACAAATTAAAAGTGATCAATTACGTTCAAAAATTTAGTTTAATCACGATGAAGATTTTAAACAAATTTTCTTTTCATACATACATGATAAATTTTAAGAACATTTCTTTGAGCATTTTGTTGAAAACTCGCATTTAATCCTTTGTAAAACGAGAAATATTTCTGAATTTTGTTGAAATATTTATTATTATCATTATAAATCTTCAGCAGAATTTCTACAGTTAAATATGCATTATGATGGAAAATGTAATTAAAAATGCATTTCTATTTACATTTTAAACGTTTTAAAAAAGAATGCATTTACATTAAAACAAGTTAATCATATGAATTCTTGTTTCATTTGAAATACCAAAAATCTATTTTTAATGAATTTAAAGATAAATAAAAATCTCATGGCGTTCTTTGAAAATCATTTCTTTAGGTTTTATGAAGAATAAGATAAACAATATGAAACTTTGATTCACGATCTATAAAATAATGCTATTCCCGTAGAGATTTTTAAGATTTTCTTTTATTTGAATGTCGGAAAACAACTGAATCAACTTACAAGAATTGTCTGCGTGGAAATGTCTGGAAGATAATTAATGTTAGAATAAATGCATTAAACAAAAGAATCGTGAAGAAGAATGAATTATTGATGAGATTCGAATAATACTGTAGCAAGCATGTTTCTATCTGTATGTAAATGTGTTTTTACTATTCTTGAAGTATATAAAAATAGATATATTTTAAAATAAGTTAATACACATCAATATTCGACCAATTTTAAGAAAATAATATTTGTACATGAGTACTTTTTAAACCTTTATCGAATAGAATTATTTATAAAATTATATATTTTTGAGATTATTACAGGTATAGGATACATTATTTTGTATTTCTTTGTTTTCTATAGAAAAGAATGAGGACTCTCTCAGGAGCAAACCTAAAAATTTGGTAATGATACCATGTAAATGAAACACTGTATCACTGTTCACAATGTGGATTTTTACAAATACATACACATATGTGTATTGGTACTGTATATAGTTTTCCAGTTTTTTTTTTCAAGATATTATATTTAACACTTTCCAACCTAGTTGAAAAGTGTTTATGACTTCGGTTTTTCTGGCCGTATGGCCGTCTGTCCGTCTGTCCGTGCTCTAACTCCCGTAAATATGCTCGGATTGCTCTGCAATTTTTATATGTTCCCTATTTCAACGGAAGTGTGTAGCACTTATAGTTTTTTTACAGGGACACTCAAAAGAATTTCGTTACATTGCGGTATATGGGGAAAAATCATGTGCGGTTTATTTAAATAATGTTTCACTATTTTAAACGCATTGAAATTTATATATATCACTAAGGTGCATTACAAGAGGCTTACAACAGAATATTGTGTGTATAGCAGTCATCGTTCATTTACAGGGACACACAAAAGAATTCTTTACTGTCTGTTAACAATAATTCCTGGAAGTGTTTTTTAAGTTACTGAACGCGATTTTAATTTTAACTCGCTTTTTGTCTATTACGTGGTGTGCATAAATTCAGTAGATCCTATACAGGGAAGCACAAAAGTTCGCGGACACATTTCCGTTTATTGACAGAAACTCCAGACGGAGAATTTTAAACTGTGCTACGCGTTTCCTAACTGAACTAAAATTTAGCATCCTATGTAGTATATATACAAATCTATAGATCCTATACAGGGCTGAATAAAAGTATTCGGATATTTTTCTGAATATTGTATATGTTGAAAATTCCTGAAATTATGTTTTTAAATATGTTATGCGTTTTCAAAATTGTTTACTTAGATGTTATCTTTTAGCTTATTAAACGGTGTGATTTGTAAAATTATTTTGGAAGCGTTGGAAAGTGTTACATAATCTATGCTTGACGCATAATTTTTCGTTCTTGTTTAAATTTTAAACTAGAAAATATTTTATGTATAATATCTGCTGCTATCTTAATAAATTTTTGTATGTAAGTTTCAGATTACAATGACTCGCTAAATCAGCCAAATCGAATGGTATTTTAACTAAACGTATGTGGTTAAAACTGCCAGCAAAAATATATTTCATAAACGCATAACATGTTAATAATTTTTCTTAATTATCCCACTTCTTCTCCTTCATATAATTACTGTATTTTGATCCATACGTTCAAAAATCAATTAAACTAGCAACTATTTAAAAATAAAGAAAATTTCCCAGTTAAACTGCTGGCGTTGAGCTCACAGGATATTCACACTAATTGTATATTATAACCTTATTTCGAAGAATAATGCCCCTCGAAAAATAAAGAAATCGACAATAAATTAAGGGGGGATTAACCCCCACCCGTTCCCCTCTTTTATACTTAACCAATAAACCCTAAAACCAGTCAGGGAAGCGCCTTATCAGAATGAACCTATCTACAAAATTTGAAGCAAATCGGATAATTCTGCCTGAAAAACCCATTTACCTAAATAAAGGGGAGGGTTGGCCCTCCCGTCACCCCCTTTTCTTAACCAATGACCACCAAAACTAATCAGGGAAGCGCCTTATCAGAATGAACCTATATACAAAATTTGAAGCAAATCGGATATATCTATCAAATGTTATCGCGTTACGTACGTGCATACATACGTACATACAGAACCTGCGGGCACAAAAGCTCTCAGGCTTTGATAGCCTGAGTTTTGTACGAGATAGCCAGTTTAGTACGAGATAGCCAGTTTTGTACGGAATGAAAAACATTTGATGAATAATCTACGCACATATATTTCATACGGTATGAATGTACGGTTTCATCAAAATGCGTCTCCCCCCCTTCCCGTCGGCGGAAGGTGGAAATAGGAAATTTTAGGAATTTTCATGAATCTAAGTCATGAGTTATTCAAGAATTTCAAGTATATATTATAGTAAAATTTCGAGAGAGGGAGAGCATTCGAAACCAAGATAACCATTTGAATATAATATCGAAGGCAAGAGTACTAGAACAAAAATCCTTTGTTTGTGTTTTTCAGATTTCAATAAACACTTCACGGTTAGAGATTTAACAGTTTATATTACATAAAAAACTTAAATACTTATACTATTTACAAAATCGCTGTAGGAGTATACATTGTTTTTCTTTTGTTCCTTTATCGGAACTAAGATCCATGTAAAATTCACTTAAAAAAGTAACTAAGCATTATTTTCTCCCATTGGAAGACAAGACTATTATGCAGACTTTTTAAAGATTTTTATTATATAGACTTTTTTTTATTACTTACAGACTTTTGAAGTATCAAGTTTACTTCAAAATTATTTTTCCCTTCCGTTTCAGAAGACCACATTTAGATAACGGATTACATACCGCGTTCGAAACATACATCTACATAAAAAAAATCCCTGGCGGATTGGCCACAGGTGGATTTCGAAGATGCAAACCGTGGGGCGCCTGTTTATTTTTGAATTGCAGAAAAAGGAACATGCCGAAATTCAGCACTTAGGACCGTCCACTTCGAAATCTACCTGTGTCTGTAGGGGGAGCCGGCAGTGTTTTTTTGTTTATAATTATTTTTTTTGCTGTAAGAGTTGGTCCTATAAAAAACTTGCCAATACAAAAGTTGTAGATAATATTAAGTGGATTTATAATAAATTTAAGCGGATTTGATATCTTGTGAATTGACAAAGTTATGAATTTTTTTCTTCTTAAACCCCTATTTTTTTCCCCCTTTGAGGCCATTTTTAATGATATCAAAAATCTGTCATACATAAATTTTCGGCCCTTTTCCTAGAAGTAATAATAACTTTAAACGGATTCGATGCGTTTCATAATTAAGAAGTTATGGGGTTTTTTTCTGTTTTCAGAAAAACCTCTCCCCATTTGCCCCCCCCCCCCTCCCCTTGGTTCGATGTTGCGTATTAATGAACATGATCGAGATTTTCTGCTCTTTGATATTATGTATCAGTTAGGAAGATATTAGTGCAGAATTATTGCAGTTACCGTGTCCATAAGAAAGTGATATAGATAGTTAGATAGATAGATAGATAGATAGATAGACAGGTAGATAGGTAGATACATATATAGGTAGATAGATAGATAGATAGATAGATAAAATTGTGAACTGGGGGAGGTTTGAGGTTCTGGGAGTCATGATCGGCGTTAGATCTGCAAACATTTTTCAGAAATTCCAACATAGGGGAGAATGTAATAGGTAGAATTTCTTACGAAATCTACCTAAAATAAAATATTTCAATTCGCTTCTCCGCTTCGACGTCACATGATCAAAACGTCAGCAGATGCGAAAGCAAGTGGCCCGCAAAAAAGGTTGCATTAAAAGTAATAATAATAAATATCCTTCACTGACTGGAGTAGTTTAATTTAAATTCCAGAAATCCACGAAATACATTTATCACATAAGCAAAGGTTGAAAAGACTGAACTAGAACGCATGTAAAGTGGACAAAGAAATAGTAGGACCGTTTGTTTTGGACTTTAAGAGTGATGAGATAAAAATTTCCATGATTGTGTCAGTGATGGCATAATGTATGCAAGTAAGTAAATAACTAAATCCTAATTGAAAGAAATAGTGGGACCGTTTGTTTTGAACTTTATGAGTGATGAGATAAAAATTTCCATGATTGTGTCAGTGATGGCATAATGTATGCAAGTAAGTAAATAACTGAATCCTAATTGAAAGAAATAGTGGGACCGTTTGTTTTGGACTTTAAGAGTGATGAGATAAAAATTTCCATGATTGTGTCAGTGATGGCATAATGTATTCAAGTAAGTAAATAACTGAATCCTAATTGAAAGAAATAGTGGGACCGTTTGTTTTGGACTTTAAGAGTGATGAGATAAAAATTTCCATGATTGTGTCAGTGATGGCATAATGTATGCAAGTAAGTAAATAACTGAATCCTAATTGAATTGTGAAAAAACCCAGTTTATGTTATTACCTGGTGTTGTAAAAGATCAAATTGTGAGTTCTGAATTACTGTAAGTAATGGGAATATTAACACACAATACACAGAAATTAAATATTTGAACCCAGTGATGTAAAATACCTGGATATTTATTTTTAAGAATAAATACCCTGGGTATATACCCGGTTGGGTATTTACCAGAGTATTTATTCTTCAATTACATATAGCTGTGAGAAACACTCATATTGCTATTAGTTATAATGGATTAATGTAAAATAAAGGAAAAATTATAACTTTAAATTTCTTATATCTCTTAAATTTTAAAGAAACTCAACATTCTACATCTAAATATTGAATTTAATCGTTTTTTTAAATTATAATGAAGAATGTAAAAAAGCTAATGTGTTTATTTAGAAGAATTTAAGAAGATTTTTTTTTATTTTATTAATAAAATAATAATAATAATAATAATAATATTTATAATAAATTCATTTAATCTTATTATTATTTTATTTTATTGTAGTATTTTTTATTAAATTATGTAACAAGTACGCTTATTATGTGCAACGTCATTTTAGCTAATGCATTACTACTACGTAGGTTACTCCAATAAAGGAATCATATTCTCTGATCATTCTCACGAGACTTTACTTTTCTAGATATGCTCTTTTTTTCGGCAAATAACTTCATACGTCTAAGGTTGAGTGTTATCTAATTTCACAAGATAACTAATCCTCTTTAATAAAAAGCTATGCGTTGCTGACGACTGGGATTATCGATAATCGTTGCCACAGATTAATTTCGGAAAAAGAAACATTTGAAGTTGCTTGCAAAAATTAATAGCTCAAAAAGTATTTGTCAGAAAATTGTTAGACAAACTTCGTTAGAAAGGTAAAAAATTGTATTTTTCTTGATATAAATTTCAAATCGAATGATTATGCCATTTTTCAAATATTGAATATAAAAAATTACCAAATTTTACAATGGAGTACCACAGCCAAATCTTCACGCGTAAAAAGATAATGATAACGGCCATGTGTCCTAACGTATACTGGCTATAGCACGAGTCACAAATTATAGTAGCCTTACTGTTCTGTTAAAATATAAAAGTGAATTATGATGCCACGAGTACATGATTTTTATTTAATTTTAATATAATCATCTTAGAAACAAGGTTTTGGAAATATTTTTCGAAGGGGACAGATAAATTGGCCAATACCGTATATTATTTTGAGTTTAAAAGAGGAAAGGTGGGGGAGCGCTTATATCATTTAGGTTTCCTCAGGAACTTTTGGTCAGAATTGAAAGTTTAATATATCAAAACGTCAGAAATTAAATCGACACTAAATTGGCAATAACTCTAACAACTGTCCTTCGGTTCGTTTGGATAGATTTTCATTTAAAAATATAAAATCATTTAACATTGATTTTAGGTATTTTTAAGGTTATTATCATGGGTCCAGGCAACGCCAGGCATGTCAGCTAGTTTTATAAATAAAGGTTGACTCTCAAGTAAATATGAGTGTTTCAAGGTGCAGTGTCCCCCCCCCACCCCCCACTCAAAAAAAGAGTGAGAGAGAACTCCCCCATGCATTTTCATCGCCAAATCATTCCATAACAAAACCAAAAGAGCCATACGAATTATGTATTCTTTCAATTTACTTTAAAAATGCTTATTGTACAAATATCGGAAAATTTCCAAACGAACACTTACTTTTAACATCGTATTTGGCTTTGTCGTTAAATTTTGCCTTAGTATACAAAACATGAAGTCATTCACTCAAGTAGATTAGGAATTCTGAAGATTTAAAATTTGGAAATTCTAATGTTAGCTATTTGTAATCGTTGCGAAACAGATTGCAATGCGAGTAGTTTTTTAAGCATATCTCCAGAACTATTTTGCGGAATAAGCTATATTTTTATAATTCACATATTTAAAGCCTTTAGAAATACATTTTTGTTTTAAAAAAGTAATAGGTTTCAACTTATAATTTTTCAAGAAACAAACTTATTTAAAAAAATGAATTGTAACCTATGGTTTTTTTAAACATAAATCGATTTCGATTTCTAGAAGCTTCAATTATACTAATTTTAAATTACAGCTCATTCAACTAAGTGGTTCTTGAGTTATGCATAAAAAATTATCCATGTTGCAATCCGTTTTGCAATTATTACAAATGAATTTTAACATTAGGGGTTTAAATTTTAAATCTTCGTAATTCCTAAACTATTTGACCGAATGACTACCTATTTGGTTATTCGTAACTGAAATTTACAGAAAATGCCAAATGTGAAGTCAAAATTAGGGTCTCGTATTGAAGATTTTAGAGTTTGGTGCAATTTATGAGGATGTCCCCTAAATTTATTTTCTTTTAAACATAAGTTGAAAAAGTCATAATTTCCAGTCGAATGACTATTTCTGTTTTCTTCTTTGACAGTTTGGAAATAAAGATGTCCCGTTGTTTTTTCACCGACTGTGCCTCCTTATATCACTACATTTAAAATATATGTTGCAAAATAAAGAGAACTTACGCCAGATTTTTATTTATTTATTTATTTTTGTAAATTAATCTCAAATATGTGTTTTTTTTAACAATAAAAGTACAGAAAGAAGTTATGAAAATATATTATGTTCATAAATTCCAGTCGAATGGCTATTTCAGTTTTGTTGTGCCTTCGACTGTGCCTCCTTATATCACTACATTTAAAATATATGTTGCAAAATAAAGAGAACTTACGCCATATTTTTATTTATTTATTTATTTTTGTAAATTAATCTCAAATATGTGTTTTTTTTAACAATAAAAGTACAGAAAGAAGTTATGAAAATATATTATGTTCATAAATTCCAGTCGAATGGCTATTTCAGTTGTGTTGTTGTTTTCTGACAATTTTGGACATAAAAATGTTTCGTTGCTTTTTGGCCGACAGTTGATTTAAAAAGTTTGTTGCAAGATAGAAAGGACCCAGATTTTTTTAAATAAGTTTTGTTTATTTATTTATTTTTTAAAGATACAGTAAATTGTTGTATATATTACAATATATTACAGTATTGAGTTTTTTATAGATTAAATATGAATGTGAGCTTCATTCGAGTGAAGGGATTCAATTAATTATACAATTGGCTTAAAAAGTGAGAACACTATTTTCAATACGAATCCAAAATACATCACCTAAAAGTGTTTTGTTTAGCTGATGAGCTTCTACACTAACTACTATAATTTTTCATATAAATTTATTAGCTTTTATGCTTTTAACCCTTTATATTTCTTTGGGATATTAATTTCCTAACATATGTTGATTTTCTTACTATTGCTTTCTGAAGGGTTAACGCGTCGTATTGGTTCTTTTGTGCACATTCATGTATTCCAGTATCCCTACTCATTTCTCCATATGGCTGGATACTGGTATAGTCCGCTATTGGAGAATGTACAGCGCCATTGTTCTGCTTTCGGAGTAAATCAATGTTTCTCCTTAGAAAATGATACAATTGATATTATGTACTGCCAACTTGTATTACGTAATATCACTATGAGAAAAGAAATAAAACGTACTACTGCTCTCGTACTAGTTCGTAGAATGGCCTTTTCTGACTGATGAAGAAAGATCTTTCAAACGCGTTGCATTAATTTCTTTTATTGGGTATTTAAGAGTTTAGTCTAAGTTACTAGTCTTTCTTTGGTTTTATAAGACGAAATTTTAGCAGTCCTTAATTCTTTGGTATTCTAAACATATTTAGAAAATATTCTCGCTTAAATACAAAATAATAAAAAAACTTAAACGTTAAGGGTTTAAGACGATGAAAATAACATTCCAACTAAGTTCTTCCTGGCAATTTCAAGGAATTAGTTTTTTTACCATCTTCATCTTAAATTCGACCGACCATTTTATGTAAACGTTTACTTTATTTCATGGTGCTCACTCTATCAATCCCATTTGTATATATAAAATGCTCAATTTGCTTGCATCTTAAAATATCAGAACGTAGTAAATGTAAAAGATGCGCAAAGCCACTCAATCGGACAACACGCAGGTAATTTTCTTTAACTAAAGTAAAAGCTATTATCATATTTGAAGGATTGTAACTCATAATTTCAAGAATTTTTTATCAAGATTAAATTTTTACAGTGAAATAAGAAAATACCGAATTTTTGTGTATTTACCCTATGCTTCGGTAAATACCCAGGTATATATCTCCAAAATAAATAACTACCTGCTGGGTATTTACTCTTCCCACATCACTTCTTGAACTCAAACTGAAATCCACATTATATAATATTTTCCAAGATAAATAACTACCCGCTGGGTATTTACCCTTCCCACATCACTTCTTGAACTCAAAATGAAGTCCACATTATATAATATTTTCCAAGATAAATAACTACCCGCTGGGTATTTACCCTTCCCACATCACTTCTTGAACTCAAACTGAAGTCCACATTATATAATATTTTCCATGATAAATAACTACCCGCTGGGTATTTACCCTTCCCACATCACTTCTTGAACTCAAAATGAAGTCCACATTATATAATATTTTCCATGATAAATAACTACCCGCTTGGTATTTACCCTTCCCACATCACTTCTTGAACTCAAACTGAAGTCCACATTATATAATATTTTCCAAGATAATGAAGTATTAAATTAATATATTTCTATTTAAACAGAATTCAGCCCCATGTCATGTTGCCACTGTAAAAAATAAAAAAATGGAATCAAGATATTCACATTCCTTAACTAGAATTTTCTATGGAGAGCCCCAACCTTAACTCAAATAAAGGATACAACTAAATAAATTTGTTTGTTGGAAGAAACTGCAATTACATTTAATTAACAACAGCAGTAACTAATTTAGTTTCTTACTAAAACAGTCACAGAAGTAAAACAATTTGGTTCAATATATGAGAAATTCGTTTTTAGGCTAAATGTTGCTATAAATGTTGCTAATGTTGCTGTAAATGCTAAATGTAACCTCAAAATAAATTAACTGACTTAGTGAGAATTTGTGTATTGCTAATTTTCTCCATATGTTCCGATTTTCCTCTTGACAACTTCCACTAAAGTGAAAATAATCTACAGTCATTATTGTATCATATTTTGTATAAATTATCTTTCCCTTTACATATATGTTTATGACATTATTTTAAATTTGATATTTGTTATGAGCTATCAAAATTTAGAAATCCAGTTTTCTCAAACTGTTTCCTAATTTTGGCTACTTCTCTAAACCAGGAATTTTAAATAATGCATTAAAATAAATATTAATTGCGGTTGTTAGACCGCCGAAAATTTGTTATCTAAAGTTAGATACTTCTTTAGTGGACGTTTAACGGCACACTGTTAAAAATTTGCAGCGTGTCCAGTCATTTGACCGTTTTTGTAAAGAACTGTTACATAACCGTAATTTAACTCTATTCTGACCATAATAAGGGAAATAATATGGTCAGAATAGCGCTAAATTAAGGTTATGTAACCGTTTTCTATAAAAACGGTCAAATGACTGGACAGTTTGCTGCAATTTTTTAACAGTGTAGAACTGTAATTTTGAAGATATTGTTTTCTGTTTACTCACATTCTTCTTTAAAATACAGTTACAATTGATGCGTGTTGTTCACGAAAAATATGTATGTAAATAATTGTAATTTAGCTTTAAAGAATTGAGATAATTGAAAGTTATTTTTATGCTATTATATAACTTCAAAAAACATGCATTTACCAATTACGCTAAACACAATTTACAATAATATCGAAAGCTTATAAGAACAATAGCGTCTGAGGCACAATTATTAATAATTCACCCAGAAAAAAGTTTTGTTGAATCAACAAAAATTTGGTTGACCCAACAAAACTTTTTGTTTAAATATAGGTCAATAGAAATTTTGTTTGAATCAACAAAAAAAAACTTTTTTTTTTGCAATAAAAAAAAAAAAAAAAAAAAAAAAAAAAAAAAAATTGTATCGTCAGCAGAAAATGTTTTGCTAATTCAAGTAAAATGGTTCAATTTTACTTGAATTTTGCTAAAACAACCAAAATGTACTCAACAAAACATGTTTTGTAGTTTTAATCAATTCCTTTTTCTGGGTGTTTAAAAAAGTTCAAATAGTAAACAAAAAGTGAATTCGTGCTAATACATGCTGTTTACGAAAATTATACAAGTAAATAGGTGTAAATGGCAGTTAGTGAAACTTTAATTTTTATTTTTTATTTAACGGTGTTACGTGCAATCAACGATTATAAATGACGCTGAACATTATTTATAATAATATTGAAAACCTATAATGAAAACAAAGTCTATAGCATAATTAAATTTTTAGAAAGTTGAAATAGTACATAAAAGTCACATTTAAGATAATAATAGAATGTACCAGATGCTCAGTTTTAAAGTTATTTAAAAAATTCCTTTAAGCGAAAAGTAATTGAAATAAAATGGAAATTACTTTAAGAATTTCGTATATCGCTCTTTCAGTCGAACAAAAGAAACGAATAATTTGCTTCAATGTTAGAAAAGTATTTTACTTCTATTACCTTAAGGCAAGAACAAATAGAAAAAGGCTTTAATTTAATCAATTGGATAACCTTGGATAGTTAGGATGTGTTTGGCTTCCATTTGATAGAAAGGGGAAAAAAAATAATTTTCATGAGATTGAAACATAGGTTACTTTGTTTTTATTCAGTAGATGGATAATTTTCCTCTTTTTGAAAATACACAAAGATTTTTAATTTGATCATTTTAAAATCTAATATAATCAGTAAAACATTATGAAATTTTTAAATTCAGAATTTTAAATAATTAAATGTATTCCGAAATAATTTGAATATTGTTTTAAACGTCTATTCTATGAATACAATAGAAACAAAATTTCCTCAAATTCAGCTCATTGTAGAAATAAGAATAAAAATCTTATACATGAAACGATAAAAAAATTAAAATAATAAATAAAATAAGAAATCTTAAATGTCCCGCTAAAATAAAATATCTCTTAAGATAAAAGAATATTTTTACTTTATTATGGTTATATAAACTAAAATTTAAACATTAATTTCAATTTTTAGATTAAAAGTAAAACAAACATGTCGTGCTGTAAAAATCTGACAGATAAAGCAGAAACACTTATAATTAAATTAAAAAAATTCAAAAAATTAACAGATTGCGTTAACAGTTTGATAATAATATAAGTGAAATTTAAAAACAAATATTTATAGTATTAAATCGATATTTAGTTTCCGGCATATTTATGCAAACAAAACATTGTTTAGCTTCATATAATTTACGTAATTCTTTTAAAACTTTAACTTTTAAATATTACTTATTTTAAACTGCTGCATTTCATATTTATTTCAAATTGCATAAAATTGCATACTTTACTCTTTGAAATGATTTATTTTTATTATTCATAAACATTTATAAGTCATTTAAAGGTTGATATATAATACATAATCTATATTATAAAGCCAAAACATTTCCGTGAGTAACGGTGACTTCATAATGACGGTGGCAAACTTGGCCAATAAATTTCGCTTTTACAGAATTTTTTTTTATGTCTAAACATCACACAATTTCAATTTTAAAACCGTCGAATAGAAAAAAAAAAGTTCTTTCAAATGCAATTTGTTTGCAAACTGTATCTCAATTTACTGATTTTTTATGTTTTTACTTACCCATCATACGTAGTATAGGGTAAATCTTGTAATCGTTTTGAAAATTGAAAAAAAAATTTGACGGATTTACACGTTTCAGACACTGGAGATTCCGAAAAACATATTTTTAGAAAAATAATTTTGCCGTCCGTCTGTCTCTGTGTGTGTGGTGTGTGTGTGTGTGTTTCTGTAAACGCTCTATCTCCCGAACGATTTGAGATAGGGACTTGAAATTTTATATGTATTTAGTATGTAATAATGAGAAGACGTTTTTTGAATTTCAGTAACCTTGATTATCCGGAACTATTTTTTTCGGACTCTCGAAAGACAATAAAAAAAAACATAAATTTTGCATAAAGAATGAAGTCGATCATATTATTAGTTGCCGAGATATTTGTAATCACATTTTCCACACTCTTCGATTTTTTATTACCCTGTATTTCATTCAAATTTCAATTCAAAGATATATTTAAATTGGAAAAGAGACGCTTAATACGACGCAGTAAACTGTTAGTTAATATGATTGTCATTTTTAGAGTTATCAGCATGTTTCTCTTACGCAATTATAAATAGTTTACAAATGTTTTATTTTGATATTTTATATTATGCATATCTATGATGGGTAAGTATTACGGTGACCCCCAATGACTTGTTTAAACTAATTTTCACGCATTATTTTAAAAAAATGCAATGTATGTTTTATGCTTCTAGTCCGATTACGAAAGATTAACTATTTAGTACTTAAAACAATATAAATAATTCAGCATTCATTTTATAATAATAATAAAATCAAAACTCATCAATAAATAAAATTATTAATACATATAAAATCCAAATTTAACAAGCATGAAATTGAACTACATGTTATAGTCACTGTAGTTTTCAGAATAAAAAAGCATGCTGTAAGTAGCGAAATTATTGGCGATTCATTCAGCTTTTATCTCATGGCATGCGGCTAATACGAAAATAACGCTTTTAATAAACTTTAATATTTTAGAATTATTGATATTTTTCATAGAAAATGCTTTTTGGTGTTGTTAGTTGGCAACTTAAAAAGTAGTGATGGGCATAACGATTATTTTAATTATTCGAATGAATCATTCGTGCATGCGCAGCAACATATAAGTCAAACTTCAAATTTTTTTAATTCAATTACTACCAGAAACAAAATTTAAGGTAGTAATTGAATAACAGATTGACAGATATGCTTCTGCGCGTGCCCGAATGTTTCATTATACGCGGACCTTTTGAGAATAAATTTTATTATTTAACTAGCTGACATCACCGGCATTGCCCGGGCCCGTGATAATAAATTTAAACAAACATAAAGTTTGTATAATTTTATATCTTTATCCCGACTTTGAATGAAATTATATTTTTAAATGAAAAAATTAAGGAATAAATATCAATATTTAGTGGTAAGAGCTCGTTTTCTTGTTATTTCACGTAAGGTCGTTGTATGATTTTTAAGTAACTATTCTTAACGATAGATGGCAGCACTATGAAATGGCAGCTATTTAAAAGGACTTTACAAACTGAGATTATTACATCATAAAATGACTAAAAAACATTCTAAAAACTTTATTAAATTTCCACAACCTTATTATTATTGTGCTTTAAATATTCTGTTATTATTTGTTAGATATGTTATTAATTCTCTTTCATTCTTTTTTTATTAGATTTTTGTATTTAGTGCGAGCTGCGATTCTGCAGGACAGTCATGTAAACATTCTATTTTTTTCGATGTTGTTGAATTCTGAACGTAAAGGTTCTATTCTGTTTTAGATTCTTAATTCAAAGAGTGTAGTAATTTTAATTCAATTCAAAGTCGTATTCTGTGATTAAAATGTGAAAAAAATATCAACTTCTCAAGTATTAATTTATCGTGAAATTATTCTTCAATAATTACGATTTAATTTACAGCATTATTCATAGAAAATTCTACTGGGCCTTTTTTAAGGAAAATCTTCTGGTCTTCAAATCGAGCTTAGAAACTAGAATTTAAGTTTCGATCAATGAAATATAATTTCATAGAATTTCATCTAAGTGAATCTTAATAAATTCAACGTGTATTTAGCCTTCAACACCAACCTATGTGTTAATTCATGATTATACTATTCAATGGAGGGAGAAAGAAATTCAGGAATGGAATCTGAGCATGACAAATATCAAGGTACGTAGATATACTTTTATTTATTTATTGATTTAAATCTCAACTGTAATAATTCTGGAATCTAAATATTCTACATAAAAGTTGTTGGTCCGTCGAGATCTCGGAGTTCGGCTGGTGATTAATCAATTAAATCTTATTCAAAATTATAATAATGACGAAAACGAAAGCGGAAATCGCTTCGGAATCCAAATTTAATTTTACCGTAAAAGAAATAAAAAGATATAGGGATCATGTATCCGATGCGATTGAAAAAGATAATTTGCAGTTATTGGAGAAATTGAAATCGGAACTTAATAATTTAGAAAGTGATTTGAAAAAATCATATTTTGGTATAGCTGAAGAAACAATTGAAACTCTTTACGATTCATTTACTTCTGCTAAAGACTTAGTTGTTGAAGATATAGTGAAAATTGATCAGTTTATTGCAGCTAAAAACGAAAGTAAAAAAACCCGATGTGATGCAGATAAGAATAGTTCTATTAGGGAAAATTCAATAAAATTACCTAAATTCCAATTGCCCATATTTTATGGTGATATGAGTCATTGGATTACATTTAAAGAGACATTTTTGACTTCTATTCATAAAAATGAAGCGCTTTCCGATCAATTAAAATTTTCGTATTTAATTGCGAGTGTCAAAAATTATCCTGCTAAATTAATTTCAGGATTTTCTATTTCATGTGAGAATTATAAACAAGCATGGGAAACGCTAGTTAACAGATATGATAACCGTAGAAATTTAGCATATTCGCTATTGTCAAAATTTATTAATGCTAAACCATTAAAATCGCCCACGCAGAAAACAATTCTAGAGTTATTGGATAATTGCAATGAAGTGATTAGAAATTTGAAATCTCTAAAATTTGAATTTAACGAATTTGTTGATTTGATTTTGGTTTATATTGTTCAAACTAAATTCGATGACTCATTAAGAAAGCAATGGGAGTTATCATTAAATAAGGATATTTTTCCCACATATGATATGTTAGTGACATTTTTAGAAAGACATGCACGCAGTTTGCAAGGTTGTAATGCTGAATTTATTAAGTATGAAACTAAACCTAATTATAAATTTGATTTTAAATCTCAACAAGGTCCAAAGAAATCTCTTTCAAATGCAGTTGTCATGGACAATGGGAACAAATCTTTAAAGCCCTTATGTTCAAAATGCAATGAAGGGCATGCACTTTACAAATGCCCAGAAATTCAAAATTTAACGGTTGATCAACGATGGCAGTTAGTAAAAGCAAAAAAACTATGTACGAACTGTTTAAGAGCTAATCATTTTGTTGCTAATTGTCTGATTAGCACTACTTGTAAATATTGTAAGGCTAAGCATCATTCAATTCTCCATCACGAACAGTCTAATTCTGCATCACAGAATTCTTTTAGACCGCAAGAGCGGGTTACAAATCAAAATAGCGGAAGTAATTCAAATGCACAAGTGGATGAATCCAATTGTTTAAGCAGTCAAACTTTGACTGAAAATTCCCAAACATTACTGGCTACTGCCATTATACATGTAAAATCCAAAACAGGAAAATTTATTCCTTGTAGGGCTATGATTGACAGCGCTTCTCAAAAGAGTTTGATTTTAAAATCGTGTTGTAGAAAGCTAGGCCTTCCCTTGAGATCTACAATTCATAAAATATCAGGAATAAACAATTTGGTCGCAGAGACAGCTCTTCAGGAAGTTTCTTTAACATTTTCTCCGCATTTTAATAACGAAACTTTTCAGTTAGATGCTTTAGTTGTTAATCAGATTACAACAAATTTGCCGAACTTTCTGATTACTAATAAGTATTGGCCTCATATAGAAGGATTAAATCTGGCGGATCCCAATTTCCATGTGTCCGATTCCATTGATGTACTCATAGGTGCAGATTTGTTTGCTAACATAATAATCGGAGAGTCCATTCTAGGTCCTAAGGGAACACCGAGTGCTGTTAATACGAAACTGGGTTGGATATTATCTGGAGTAATTTATTCGAATCATTCTAATCATAATTCTTCTGTTAGTTGTCATGTTACGACGCAAATAAATTCTCAATTACAAAAATTTTGGGAACTCGAATCAATTCCTAGTTATGATCCAGTTTCACTAGTAGAAGATAATTACGTAAAAACAGTATCACGCACGGAATCAGGAAGATATATCGTGGATCTTCCATTTAAATCTAAACCTGTTCTCGGAAATTCTAAATCTCAAGCTTTAAAGCGTTTCAATTCCTTGGAAAATAAACTTCAAGGAAATTCCGTACTTAAGGAACAATATTCTTCATTCATGAAAGAGTATATTGATTTGGGACACATGGAACTCGTTCCCGCCGCAGAAATTTCAAATCCAGATCATTTTTATCTCCCCCACCACGGGGTAATAAAAGAGGATAGTTGTACAACTCGACTTCGGGTAGTATTCGATGCATCCGCAATTGGTTCAGAAGGTCGCTCGTTAAATGATTATTTGGAGATAGGGCAGAAATTACAACCGGATATTTTTCAGTTATTATTAAAATTCAGAATGCATCCAATAGGCTTTAGTGCGGACATCGAAAAAATGTTCAGGCAAATTCTTATCAATCCAAAACATGTAGATTATCAACGTATTTTATGGCGGTTCGATCCTAAAGAAAACATTCAAACCTATCGGTTGTTAACAGTAACCTATGGCACTGCTTGTGCGCCATTTTTGGCAATTAGAACTTTAAATCAGTTAGCAATAGATAACGAACAAACTTTTGAAAAGGCTTCTAAAATTATTCGCGATAATATCTACGTCGATGATTTGTTGTCGGGTTCAGATTCCAAAGAAAATGCTCAATCGTTAATTACGGAACTCATTAATGTCATGAAAGGCGGAGGTTTTAATTTACGAAAGTGGACTTCAAATGAGCCTGAAGTACTCGCTCATTTACCAGATGAACTCAAAGCTTCTTCACAGACTGTAATCAAAGAAGATGAAGCTGTTAAAATTCTGGGCTTATTCTGGGATTCATCTAATGATACGCTAAAAATAAAGTTTAGCGAGTTCAAAGCCGTGCAAAATAAAAGAGATCTTCTCTCCGTAATATCCACGATATTCGATCCTCTAGGTTTTCTCTCCCCCATAACGATAAGTTTAAAAATAATTCTACAAAACCTCTGGATGGAAAAAATCTCATGGGATGAGGAAATTCCAAATTCAATTTTAATTAGTTGGAATCAATTTTTGGCAGAAATTAATTTATTAGAAACTATTGAAATTCCCCGTTATACCAATTCATGCCATAAAAAGGATTGCGAAATGCAGCTGCATGGCTTTTGTGATGGTTCCGGAAAAGCTTACGCTGCTGTCGCTTACTTACGGGTTATAACTCCTAACGAAATATTTGTAAATTTACTGGCTGCTAAAACAAAATTAAATCCCATAAAGCAACAAACTCTGCCACGCATCGAACTTTGTGCAGCTCTGTTATTAGCAAAACTTTGCTCAACTATCGTCGATACTTTATCCACGATCATAAATAGTGTATTTTTATGGTCAGATTCGCAAATTGTGCTCTGCTGGCTAAAATCGCCTCCTTTAAAAGGAAATCAATTTGTCTTAAATAGAGTACGTCAAGTACAAACATTATTGCCTTCAGCCGAATGGAACCATGTTCCAGGAACGCTAAATCCTGCAGATATAGCCTCTAGGGGTATTCCACCGAGAAAACTCCTTAATCATAAGATGTGGTGGCATGGGCCTCCATGGCTGTCGTCAAAAGAGCCAATTCCAATCCCCTTATACAGTCCTATCGTTGAATTAGATCAACAAGCTAACTCTGTCAGTAACATAACAAAAATAAATGTTTTACCCGACTTTATTCTAAAATTCTCAAGCTTTAATAGATTAGTACGCGTAATAGGATGGTGTTTGCGATTTATTCATAATGCAAGACAGAATTCTACAAGAAAGATCGGAAATCTAAGTGCACAAGAAATATCTAGTTCTATCATTTCTATAGTGAGATTAATTCAAAATTATGAATTTCATGCAGAAATTAAATTCTTAAAAGAAAATAAATCCTTGCCAAGCAATAGCAAATTGCTATCGTTAAATGTCTTCTTAGATTCAGCTGACATATTAAGAGTGGGTGGTCGTTTATCGCAGCATGAAACATTCAATTTTGACAGAAAGTATCCTATTCTTCTTCCTAAAAACAGTCTTATAACTAAATTGTTAATAAAGGATGTCCACGAAAGAAATTTACATGCAGGTACACAGTTAGTGCTTTCTACAATTCGCCAGAACTACTGGTTGTTAGATGGTCGTTCAACAGTCCGACAAGAGCTCCATAAATATGTACTTTGTAAACGCCTTAAGGCTTACGCCCTTTTAACTGCCAACAAATGATGGGAAACCTTCCCGTTGAAAGAATAACTCCAATTCGTTCATTTCTCAAGGTGGGCTTAGACTTTGCTGGTCCTTTTTTGACAAAACCAAATGTGCCAAGAACCAAAATAAAACTAAAATCTTATATCGCAGTTTTCGTTTGCATGTGCACGAAAGCAGTTCACCTTGAGGTGGTATCCAACTTATCTGTACAAGCCTTGCTAGCAGCATTCAAACGCTTCATTGCACGCAGAGGTTTGCCCTCTGATATATTCTCTGATAATGCAAAAAATTTTATTGGTCTGTCCAATCAATTACAACAGCTTTTTAAATACTTGAGGGAAAAAGACTTTCAAGAATTTCTCTCCACCCAAAAAATTAATTGGAATTTCATACCTCCATATGCACCACACTTTGGTGGTCTATGGGAAGCAGCTGTGAAACTAACTAAAACTCATCTTGTGAGAGCTTGTAAATCAAGCGTACTCAATTTTGAAGAGCTCACTACTTTACTTTGCCAGATAGAAAGCTGCATAAATTCCAGACCATTAACCCCGATGTCTTCAGATCCTTCTGATCCTCGTGCTTTAACGCCGGGTCATTTTCTAATTGGAGCACCTCTTCTTGACATTCCAGAATCATCGAATCATCCTAAAATTTCGTTAAATGCTCGCTGGCGTTTAATAGAAAAAGCTAAAAATCAATTTTGGGGCAGGTGGTCCAGCGAATATTTGCAACATCTTCAACAACGTCCAAAATGGACTACTCCACGTACAAATCTTCGAGAAGGTGATTTGGTAATAGTTCACGAACGTTTACAGCCCATGAAATGGAAATTGGGTCGAATTCTAAAGACTTATCCTGGAACAGATAATCTTGTGCGGGTTGTCCTGATTAAGACAGTTGACGGTGACATCAAGCGTCCTATATCAAAGGTGTCCCCACTCCTGCCGGGGGCGGAGGATGTATGATTTTTAAGTAACTATTCTTAACGATAGATGGCAGCACTATGAAATGGCAGCTATTTAAAAGGACTTTACAAACTGAGATTATTACATCATAAAATGACTAAAAAACATTCTAAAAACTTTATTAAATTTCCACAACCTTATTATTATTGTGCTTTAAATATTCTGTTATTATTTGTTAGATATGTTATTAATTCTCTTTCATTCTTTTTTTATTAGATTTTTGTATTTAGTGCGAGCTGCGATTCTGCAGGACAGTCATGTAAACATTCGATTTTTTTCGATGTTGTTGAATTCTGAACGTAAAGGTTCTATTCTGTTTTAGATTCTTAATTCAAAGAGTGTAGTAATTTTAATTCAATTCAAAGTCGTATTCTGTGATTAAAATGTGAAAAAAATATCAACTTCTCAAGTATTAATTTATCGTGAAATTATTCTTCAATAATTACGATTTAATTTACAGCATTATTCATAGAAAATTCTACTGGGCCTTTTTTAAGGAAAATCTTCTGGTCTTCAAATCGAGCTTAGAAACTAGAATTTAAGTTTCGATCAATGAAATATAATTTCATAGAATTTCATCTAAGTGAATCTTAATAAATTCAACGTGTATTTAGCCTTCAACACCAACCTATGTGTTAATTCATGATTATACTATTCAATGGAGGGAGAAAGAAATTCAGGAATGGAATCTGAGCATGACAAATATCAAGGTACGTAGATATACTTTTATTTATTTATTGATTTAAATCTCAACTGTAATAATTCTGGAATCTAAATATTCTACAGTCGTTTAAAAAAAATGTTCTTCTTGTTGAACTTTTTGAAATTTTTATGGGTTATAAATATAACAGTTTTACGACCCGTGTAAAAATTTCATGAAAAAATATTATTATCTATTTGCGAAAGAAATATGTTTTTTTCTCACTTTTTTTTGTTTTTGTTTTTGTTTTCGCGTCTGCTCCTTTAAGATAAGAAAAATAGTTCTATTCTTCCAAACTCTCTGAAATTTTAATCGTTTACAAATACAATTGTATCGAAGCTGTCTTTAGACGTCGAGAAAAAATATGCATATTTAGCAGTGAAAACATGAGTCGAAGCAGAGCGAAACCGCGTTTACATAACACCGCGTTTTTTTTTTTTTTTTTGCATTTTTTTCTAAAATTTCTCACCTTTTAATTTTTTTAAATACTTCTTCTACACGTTCGAATGTTTCGAAAATTTTGCAGGTGATGTAAATCTGGTCTATCGAGAGGCTCTAAAAATATAATGTCGAAGTACAGACGTTTAGTTATTTGTTTGGTAGAAAAAAGACCGTTTCCTTGAGGCGCGAAATGAGCTGCGTTCGCAGGTGTTTCTGAAAGGGTTAAAATTCGTATTTTTTAAAACATATTGCACCGTCCAGAAAAAGATTTCAGCTTTAAGAGCATATTAAGAGCATTTTTTAGTTTGTGAGAATCTCTAAAATTGCGCCCTGAAGTGGCGTTGCAATAAGAGTTCTTTAAAAGTTGCAATAAAACGTCTTTCGGGACAGCAACACTTTTGGATTTTTTATTCGAAAGTTTAACAATCGTATTTGTTCAAATTTCTTACGGCATTTCAGACGTAGGAGTGCGATATTTTTGAATATGTGTTTCAATTTTAACTCTACTGAACGGTTTTTCCATTGTACATTAAAATATAACTATGCAATATCACCAAAAACCGCGTGTTTGGTTTTCATTTCCTGCCGATGCGTAAATCGGGTTCTGGGTATGCGCAAACACTTTTGCCAGCTCAAAAAAAGAGATGGGTTTTTAATTGATATGTTGGTTAGTTATAG
The DNA here is from genome assembly GCA_963931845.1 of Maratus michaelseni. Lineage (NCBI taxonomy): Eukaryota > Metazoa > Arthropoda > Arachnida > Araneae > Salticidae > Maratus > Maratus michaelseni. Next base: position 306,652,980 of record OZ007588.1, read on the forward strand.
AAAACAAATTAAAAATCTGAGCCTCGGGTACATCATGTACCCGAGGCTCAGACTTTTAATTTGTTTTTTAATTTGTACCGTACATCAGGACCTTACTTGGTCTATCCTCACTCCAATTTTCAGACCTCTAGGTGCGGTAGATTTGGCTAGCCATCGCCAACAAACAAACAAACAAACAAACAGACACACACAGCGAAACATTCTTTTATTAATATAGATACACGATACTTTCCTTTCCCGCTCAGAATCGTTAACTTCCAATTCGTATTATCATTAATTTCCTAGATAATGCAATTGTGAGATTTTCTCAAATTGCGCCCAACTTTGTTGGAAGTTTTTGCGTGTAAAAATTTTCTTTTTTTTTTTTTAAAGATACAGATCTTGTGAAATCACTACAAACAGTCTATATACTTTCTTACTCGCTTCACGATAAGTAGAAAAGTTAAACTGAATTTTACTTCCCTTACATTCTAAAATAAAATTTGACAAAATTGTGGATATTGACTATTATTTGAAAAATATTCCAAATACAGTTTGTCATTACTGCCTTCTAACCAAATTTCTATTTGCTTTTAAAACGTGAGAACAAGAGATCAGAGATCGAATAAAAGAGTTAAAATAATTTTACTTTCAAACTTACATTTATAAATATAGATGTTAGTTCTTTTATAATTTTATGAATTCAAAAAAATAGTTTCCACTATGACTGACAAACAACCACGTTTGAAATTTGTCTATTAACCCCTTCGCGACGAGCGTCCTTTTTAGAATTTTTAATCTTTTACCACCGGTTTCTCAAAACAGAAATTTTCGCCTAATTGAATCGCAGAAATGCTGTCATTAAATAAGGCAAAGCTTACAAGATTCAGATTCAGATTCAACCAAGCAGGGTGGCCTACCATACGGCTTAAGCTCTACAAGCACTGCTTGGCAAGTTTATTTAAAAAAAAAAAAAAAAAATACAGATGAGGCCAATAGGCCATTAGGCTTTTACTGAGGGAATGGAATTATTTACACTACTGTGTTTCCGCTATTTTTGTGGTCAATGATGAGGGTTATTCTTCTTCATCATCGTCTGAGGGCAGGACATTTCCTAGAAGGTGTGCTGGAGGCATTTGAAAGAGTTGCTGATTGTGTTCTAGGAGATGGACACAGTCTATTATTTTTTGTTGTAGATTTGGTGTATGGAGGACGTGGTGGAACCAAACTGAGGTCCTCAGTAATGGCGGTTTCCTTATGTGATATGCTGACGTTAGCGGGCAGTTGATTGTGTAGTGGGTGGCATCTCCTCTTTTTCCACATGTGCAGAATGGAGATGGGGCTTTATTGAAGAGAGAGAGATATGATGGGAACGGGCCATGGTTGGTTATGTATAGGTAGATGTTTCGGTGTGGGACCAGGAAGTCCTCGGTGACTTTTGGACAGAGGCTGTAGGCTTTTCGATAAAAAGTTACTGGTGGGAATAATCGAGGATTCTGGGCATATTTTGCGTCACGTATACGTGTCGCTCGTCCCCAAGGGGTTAAGAGCCTACATCAGTCATGCAAAAAAACGCGCAAGCTAATGTTAAGTCTATGCGAAGGTTCTTGCGCGATTTCTCGCTCGCATTTTAATATTTTTAAATGATTTTTTTTTGCATAAGATAGCTGCTCTTACGTTGTTAGTTTTTACTTTTTCGATTTTGGTTCCAGTTTTTTTATATAAGGGGACTTTCACTTTCAGAACCGGTTCCAACCGGTTCCGAATTTAAAAATGTCCGCTTATAAAAAAAAACTGTAACTAAAATCATAAAAGTGAAAACTAACAACGTTAGGGATCGGTCTCAGATATCCTATGCAAAAAAAAAGAAAAAAAATCATTTAAAAACATTAAAATGCGAGCGAGAAATCGAGCAAGAACCTTTCCATAGACTTAACATTAGCTTGCGCGTTTCTTCGCGTGACTAGCGTAGACTCTTAAATTGAGAAATGACAAACAATGTCACATTCCAATCTCTTATTTCTCTTTTATTCTCTAAATGTTTTTTACCGTTTTCTTATTAATAAAAATGTTTCTCCAGTAACCACACGTCAGTTTTCTTAAAAACCCTATCACCGTACAATGTTTATCGTTGTAAGTCAATCTTTTATAAAATATTTTATACTATTAGGTAGCTTTTATTACAAAAATCTACCTATTGCAGCCGTTTGGAGGAAAGCAAGCCAAAAATTTTGGTATTGGCGATCCAAACCGATCTTGACCTCCAGACCTCCAAACCACCCTCCATTCAAATGTTCATTTATATATATATATATATATATATATATATATATATATCCATATAAAAATGTAGAAAGGTGATACGTAAAAAGTTAATTTACTGAATTAATTGAACAACTAGACTTCAAAATAACAAAAGCAAGAACTTTAATACCATTCTAGGAAATCAATTCCACAACGCTTCGTTGGTTATTTCTTCAAAATATCTTACACTTCTCACATAAAACATACAGTATTCTTATTGTTATATAGTCCAATTAGGCCTAGCAGTTCCCTAATTGACTATTCTATATTTCAACGCTTCTTCGATGATAAAAATTATAAGACTGGCTCTTTGCCAAATCTCGCGATCCAAAATATTTATACCTCGTGCATTTGAATCATGGATGATAGTAATAGTACTAAAGCGTCAGTTAACTTGATGATCATGACGTCATAAAGCAATTGAAGTATTAAAACTGAAATACTACACACACACACACATATATATATATATATATATATATATGTGTGTGTGTGTGTGTGTGTCATACTGTATCTCTCTTTTTTATGAACCGATTTGGATAGGACTGAGTATGTGTATAGGACATACCTAGGTCTCGACCGAGTTCGTTGGCCAGCTTCATACGCCAACTTATTTCAAAATGGCGGCCAGTTAAAATTTTTAAAATTTTTAAAAATTCAAAAAGATGTACAAAAAAATTTAAATTTGAAAAAGTTGTTTCCATTAAGTGTTAGAGCGTGATACAAGGACTCTGCAACATTTTTTATTTCGGCTATATCTTAAAAATTGGCTGAGATATGGCAGTTTGAAATTCTAGTGTGGCTGAGATTTTGAAACAATCTGATATTTGTTATGCTTTAACTCTCGTATTTATGAACCGATATGAATGTGACTGATCATGTGTACAGAACATACCAAGGTCTGGACCTAGTTCGTGTCCCAGCTTCATGCGCCATCTTGTTTCAAAATAGCAGCCAGTTAATTTAAAAAATAATAATAAAATTCAAAAAGATGTATAAAAAATTATAAATTCAAAAAGTTGTTTCCTTTAAGTGTTAGATCGTGATACAAGAATTCAAAATCATTTTTTGTTTTTGGCTTTATCTTAAAAAAATGGCTGAGATATGGCAGTTTTAAATTCTAGGCTGGCTGACATTTTGAAACAATCTGATTTTTACTAAGCTGTAACTCTCCTGCTGAAATTCACATTCAAATTCAGTATTAACGAAAACCGGGATTGAATCTTCTATAATTGGGTTCCAGGCCTTTTAGCTTTTGTTATTTTAGTAAAATGAGTTGAATTTTTAAAAACATGGACTATGAAAGCTATCTTTTCCTCCTGGTACAGGCCGGAAGGACTTTTTAAATTACGGCTTAGTGTTAATATTAGCTTAAAGTATAATAACTAAGACAAATGCAAAACTTAAAGATGTTGAGTTTATAGGCTATAAAATTTCGTTTTTTGTTATCGTTATTTTCATGTTGCTCTACAAGTGGTTGTCATGTTTATGTCAACTCGAAATTATGGTCAGCTTTCTTGAAACATAGTAAACATTCCGAAAACATTGTAATTACAAGCGATTTTTCAATTTACAATTTATTAATTACATATTTAATATTTAATAAGAATTCATTACAATATGTCTTGTTTTCTAAATAATTGTATGAAACTACATAATCACATTCCATAAATATTTTCTTTTTAATGTTAATAAAGTCATGTCATCATTCATAGCTTTAAAATTATGTAATTTTGTGTTTCTCTTTCCGTTTCAACATGAATTTGAATTCCATCATTCATAAATCTTGAATTTATATTTGTTTTCTCGTTGCAATACAAATATCAACATTTCTTTTTCGCTGACCGTTACTTAAAAGGAAAAATCTGGCATTATAAAACTGGCGGCATCGTTTTTTTATCCTAAACCTTTTTTTCTGATAAAAAATGTATCGTCGAAGAATTTTTTTCTACCTCAAGAGCCCATTTTGGATTAAGTCAAATAGTGGCAGAGTGTTTTTCTATCCTCAAATATATCTTAGCTTCTTTGGGTAACTTTTATTCATGAACATAGGAGGAACATTTTTTTTCGCATATTATATTAACGGTTTTGAATATCTTTAAACATATTTATCTTGTGCTTTTGAATATATTTCGTAACAGATATTTTATACGGTGTAATATAACTACGACAGCGAGGCAGAAAATGCCTTATGAATAATTAAGTAATGTTTCAGAAAATCTAAACATGCAGATTCAATTAAAAAAAATAATAAGTATTTCCCCATTATGAAAAAGCTTTAAAATTCTGTCTAAAAAATTCTGCAAAAAGAGAAGCCCTTGAATTAATTTGAATAGCACCAAGCAAGCTTCCATTCTTTGTGATGTGTTTATTTTAAATGACAAAATCACGATATTTAAAACACTGAAATTAAAAATTGCCTGTTTATTTGACAAATTTTACTCTATATTGGAAATTGCTATTATTATTTTTGTTAATTGATACATTTCAGTTGCAATATCTAAATAATGCATTCAGATTAATAATGTTTTTTTTTTCAGCATCCTACATATTTTTACGTAGATAATATTAAAAAGAATTTCTAAAAAGGTTAATGGAATAATAATCATGGTAAAAATTACACACAGTGTGCACTGGGAAAACAGTCGGGTTGGGTTGGATTGAATTTTACACAAGTATTTCGACTCATGTGTAAATAGCAAGGATTCGCTTATGAGCATCGTCAATAATTTAGAAGATAGCAATAAACAGATATTTATTAGCAAAAAGAAGTGGAATATATATTACCAAAGAAGACAATACACCTGGAATCTAACACACACTTCTGAAGTACGCAAAAGATTAGCAAAGAAACAGCGCTATAAAACTCAGCTATCTACTAAGATTATCTACTAGAACTATCTACTAAGAGACAAGTCAGAATGCAGTTGCTAGCTGCAAATCGTCACTTGTTGGCTATTGAACATATAGTGCATTTGTTTGTCAGATTGTTGGCATAAGCGCATTCAAATTTCACTGACTGAGAGGATTTAAGTCAAATACGTATATACTAACACCGCCATTATCCTCAATGTTGTTCAGTGTAATCGTACGCGACAGTACAGGCGATACATGGACATATTCTAAGCATTTTAACACAGAATGCCGCTTTGCACGGGTGTACTTAGAACCTAATATAAGATTTTAGTGTGGGGACGCATACTAAATTTCACTCAGAATACACAATTGCAGCCGTTTTATAAAATGGTGTCTTGCAGAGAAAATATTTCCTAAAACGTTCATGTTACATCGTGGTTGGTGTTCTTTTAATGTGTTTTAACTCCCATCATACAAGTCTAAAGTCGAGGCATTCAAAATTTCCATTTAAATTCAAGATGGTGGACATTTTCCAAAATGACATCTTATAACCAAAACATTTCCAAAAACGTTCAAGTTGTATCGTGTTTGATGTAATTTTAACATGTTTTTAACGTACAACAAGAATAGCAGTTCAAAACAAACATATGCACCACCTGATATTTTATTTTAAGGTGCAATTACGAAATGACAGTCAAAAAGAGCGCACAGTTGAAGGTAGTGAGGCACGAGGTATTTTTATACATTTGAAAGCAGGTGTTTCATCGACCAACCAAATGTTAATTTGTAACCAAATGTTAATTTTATTTTCTAGATTTCAAGATTTGGCAGGTCTGTATAATAGAGGAAAATATTTAAAGCAACATCCAATGAGCCTCTAGAGAAACCAGTGCCATCAAGATCAATGGACTGGACGAAATGTTGTTTGTGACAGAAATACACAAACGTATTCTTTGTGTATTTAGATCTTTTGTATTCAACAAGAACTTTAAAATACGTAATAAAGGATGTGGAACACTGGCTGAAAAATTTGAAGATCTTCCTCTTTTGGGTGAGCGTTCAACCATCATGAATTTCGAGGAAGGAGAAGGTATAAAATGAACATTTATTAATTAATTTAATAATTCATGAGACAAACGTGTATTTACTAATCATGTCGCAATTCATATTAGCTAAAATTTAAATAAAATCTGCTTAAGAGTATTGAATAAAATTCAGATAAATGTATTCCGTCCTTCAAACATTTACATCTGATTTTGGCGAAGAAGGGTTTTACATATCGGAGATCAGTTGTTCTACCAATAAACAATTGAAAACATGTGTTGCTAACGTAGGGGGGGGGGGGAGTAAACTATCGAATCAAATGTTGCACAAGGTGATGACATTCAGTGTCGAATATCACCATCAAAATACTGCAACACTAGAAATACTTACAAGCAGTTAGTCCCAGAGACTTTATCTCTCAAAAAGTAAAATATCACAAACAGTGTATAATGAAGTGAGTGAATGCATTGCGGCCAAGAGCTGACGTGGGTAACAAGTGAGATAAGTACAGCAACTAATTAACATATCTTTGAAAAATACCAATGACAACCAACTTTCGGAGATTTTTAGACATTTTGAGAAAGTTAAAGGAAGACAGAATAGATTTCTCATTCCAGCACAATGATAGTACAGAGTTGCCACGGGACAGGGAATTTTGCAAATACAAAATACCAGTATTTTCTTACAGAAAAACATGCTTTATGTTATTGAACGATTACATAAGGCGAGTTTTTCTGTAAGAAAATACTGGTATTTAACTGAAAAATTCCCTGTCCCGTGACACCCTGCAGTTTTGCAAAACTATGTAATCGCAAACACAACTCACACGTCCACTAGGGTGAAGTTATTAAAGAATAGCTACACATACTATCACAACTTTATGTGCTGAATTGTTTATTATTCTTGGTAATTATTCAAATATATTATATATATATATACATATGGCATATGGTCATTTGCTTCTGTTTCAATGGTTATTTTTTGCAATAAGTTTATATATATATATATATATATATATATATATATATATAAACTTGTGACAAATACGTGTAATGTTTCTAAAATATCAAATTTACGTCTTCTTTTGTAGACTCGTGTATCCCTGTTCCAAAACGATTAGGATAATATTGTATTGTGTGGAACAGATGCTTTACACTCACGCAGCGTTGCTCGGCGATTTTTTGGTTGGCGCGATTTTCAAGCTCGCGCCAAACCAATAACTTAAGACAATTGCTAGGTTGCCATTAAAGGAAAAAATCTCCTAAATTTGGCGAGTTTTTTCCTTTTTATAACCGAATAATAATAAAAAAAACTGTGCGTGAGTGTATGACATCATAGCCTATTGTGTCTATAGTTTATTGCTCGCCTACGGAGAACATTTAAAAAATCCCATTCTTTTACGACTGAAACATATCGACATATGAAACTTTGAACTTTATGATTTTTCAGTGTATACAAGCATCAAAAACCCATTATTTCTATTTCAATATTAAAAAAAAAATAAATTAGTTGGTATATTTCCAGATCGAATAATAATAAAATATTCAAATAAATTTTGATAGTAACAGTATAATTGAATTAAGTATGGAAATATACTATAATAAACTCACTATAAGCAATACAAAGTTTTACATTTTAGCATCCATGAAAAAAAAAAATCTTGTTAATTTGACTACAAGTAGCCATCATATGGCACAATTTAATAAAATTTTAGAATCGCGATAAAAAAATTTTAATAATAATATTTTATATAAGTAAAAATACATTAAAAAATTATAGCAAAATATTTTATCTCTTAAAGTTTAGTGAAGGAACTATTAATGAATTAATTGACTAACTTTAGCAAAGATACATATATATATATATATATTTTAATCAGCTGTCAGGGAATTAAAAATTACATTCCTCTAATTCTAAAAGACGAAAAACTCGTAAAATTCGATAAAAAAGTAAGAATACCTTAAAGTTTTGTGTCATTAATCACTACTAACTAGAGCATCGCAAGATTTAAATTTAATGACTTTTAATCTTTGGAATTAATGAGTGTATTTCTGATATCAAGCTGCACCGTCTTCATAGTTTCCTCTTACAGTTACATCTGGATAAAAAATAATGATTAATTGCGCTTATCTTTTTATACATTTTTAAAATTTGAGAATTTTGTAACATCTTACTTTAAAAAAAAAAAAAAAAATCATACATTTCCATGAAATGAGATTTTTTTTTCTCTTTGTTAGGTTGTTTAATAAAAACTATGAAGTATCTTAGGCAAATATGTTTCTTATTTCTTAGCTTTAGAAATATTTAACTCGTATTTAGCAAGAACTACTTTGAATGAGATAGTATTTTTTAGGGTTTCGTTGATCTCACGAAACCCTATTACTTCCGCTCCGTTGTCTATCCGTCACAGAGCCATTCTCAGAAACTATATAACTTACAGGCATGAAAATTTGTGTACTTATAGCTAAATACCTACTATGAAGCTCAAAATATTAAAATTTGAAAAAATCGTATTACTTTAATATAGAGAGATAAAAATCCAAAATTCTAACAGCATTTTCCTATTACAGTTAAACATTTTTCGTTATAGCAGTTGCCAACAGTTAAAAATCCACAATAAAATTCTTTCTACAATAATTAATTTTCTATTGGAAGATTTCCACGTGAAAAATGAAAATGAAATAAAAAGTTTCACCAATTGAAAAAAATATTAATATGACGTCATATTGGTAATAAAACGGAAATTTTCAAAGATTTCTCAATAATACAAGGAGTATGAGTATGTGTATGTACAGAAAGCAGATTCATATCGCGTCATTAGAGAATTAAAAAGAAAATTAATCTGACGTCATATTGGAAGTTTAACGGATTTTTCAAATGTTTGATAATAATTCAAAGCGAGTATCAATATTAGTAATAGAGAATAGCAAATATATGAGTTTGAGGAACGTATTATTTGCATATTTTAACATTTTGAAGGTATACAACATGTTTAATTTTGAAATTATTATTTTTTTAAATATCGCATTTAGTCCACATGACAGATATCATTATGACAGAGAATATTAGCGGGCCGGTTCAGATATTCGAAAAAACGAAAAAATAGACCGGTAAATTTTTACTTTATAAAAAACATGACCTTTTTTTTTATTGTTGCTAAATGAAATTTATTCGGATTTATTAAAGAAAGGATAAAGTGTTTTGAAAGGAATATTAAACGAAACCCTTTGTGCGATCTTTGATCACGCTTACCCACTTGTTTTTTATTTGTTAATTGCGTGAGCTTACTAGTAATAAAGTGAATTTAAATACATCAGAATAATTAAATATCACCTTTTTTTATTATCTAAATATTTTATTCTATTAATAAAGATTATAGATAAAAATCAATCCATATTAATAAATGTTTGTCTTTGTGTGTGTGTGTGTGTGGGGGGGAATGATGACTAAAGAAATCTATCGCACATAGAGGTATTAAAATTTGGATAAACATAGACGAAGACACATCCGAATGCACCAGAAACTCAGATTTTTCATTTTTTAATAAATAAGCGAAATATTAATTAAAAACCTTAATGAACGAGTTTCACTTTTTGACATGTTACCGGGGTTAATATAACTTCCGCGCATGTCTGGAAAAAGTCTGATTTTTTACTCCATTTTGTACCTACGTCCTTGTTTCCTGAATAGTAATACGAATAAAAAAAGGCGCACTTGTTTAGGATACTTTCACAGTACTAACGGTATCTGTTTCTTTTTTTAATATTATTGTTTTCTATTTAAAAAAAAATATTTTCTACAGATCTATTTCATGTTAGTTTTCTGTGTTTTCAGTATTTTGTAACTGACATCCCCGGGAGAAAAAAAACTTTTATATAGGTTATCTTCCTTTTCGCATCGATATATTAAAATAATATTAAATTTTACTGTTTGAAAAGACATTTTCGGAAAACTGTTTTGGTATAAAAACTTCCATCGAAGGATTATGAACAAGTTTGCTATTGTGCCGACGATTGCTTTTGCGCATGTCCGAGGAATCCTATACATTCTCAAAATTCTTATTATTGTGCTGGCGATCGCTTCTATGTATGTTAGGGATATCATAGGGAGATTTCATTTCGCGATTTTAACCCTCTCATTCCCGAATTATTATTAAAAAAAATATATTGCTACTACTTTTTGTACATAAAATGTCGCTATAAATTACATAGAAAGAATTCTTTTTTGTTACCATGTCTCTTTCAATGAGGCCTAAGGGTTATGTAATGATGCAGAATGGACATCATTAAAAGAATAATGATTATGTATTTTAAAGCACAATTTAACACTTATTTTAATACTTTATATAACAATCGAGTTAAATTTGGAAATAAACTTAGTTAATATCAATAATATTGATATGCTACATAGATTGTATTTTTTGTTCACACAGATATATCTTGAATGAAATGTTTGAAAGCATGCCACTTTTCATCGATCACATAAAATATCTTGTTTTCTGGGGCACTTAAATTAATGTCATTTAGTTGCAAATCAACCATCAGTTTTGCAGCCTCCATCTCTTCAAAGCTCAGTTACTGCTTAAACTTTAAATAAAGATTATTGCTGCATTTCTTTCTCGGTGGCTCTTTAAAAGACTGTGGTAGTCTAATTTTCTTTCTTTCTTCTCTAAAAAAGGCTTAATAAATAAAGGGTTTAGCTATCGAAGATTTAAATTCTCGAATCTATCTTCCAAAGCAGAAATCAATTTATAACAATAACATTTAGCTTATATGGTGCCAAATTCTAAAATACCACCTTGTGTCTCAGAGTATGTCTATACAGGCATAATAGAGAGTCCATTAGATCAATTATACGCATGGTTTTGTTATACATCGCTATTCATGAAGAATTTATCTCTTTTACTACAACGGTGTACAAAATCAATAGGATTTGCTCCAAGAGACGATGATGGCCGGTGCACAGCTGACAGATTTGTCAAACTATTTTGTAGCTGTAATGTTGTCATCTCTCTTTTTCACCCCTTGGTTGTTTTTTCATTTCTTTCGTGAGCATTAGATTTGTTGAAGCTTCTTTTATTCGATTATTGCGTATTGTTCCTGTTGCAAATATTTTCCAATCGACCAGTTTAATCAGGAATGGTATGGTTGTAAAAAGATTTTCGAAAAATAACTTGTGTTTTTTATTCCTAATCTGTTCAGAAAGTCTCAACACAACACTTCCTGAAGATCAAAATTCAGGAAACTCACTTTCTGTCATATCGGTTGCTTCTTGATACATTTCAAAGGCATACACATAATCTTACACATACCCAGATACTCCTGCCAGTATTCAAGATTTTATCCCCCAACGATGAGGATTTTTCATTATATATTACTTTATCTTCGATCGTCCCTAGAAGGGATTTATCATTTTTAAAACTATTTATAACTTTACTAAACAGTAATATTTAAAACTACAACATTTACTAACATTACAATTAATCAATTTAACTAATTAATAATTTATTTTAAATTAATTTTCTATTATTAATTTATTATTTTTAGATATATTTCATTATTTCACTTTACTTTTAAACAATAAAAAAATTATATCTTTATTGAACAGAATGTGTACCATTACCACATGTAGATGAACTAAGCCTCATATTAGACGAACTAAGCCTCATATGAGACTTCATGTTCCTTCCCGGTTTTAATAGCTATTTTTTAAATTTAGAAACATGTTAAACATATTATTATCATAAATACATGTCTTAGAATGATAGAAATATTTTCTTACATTTGCTAAATGAGGATTTTATTAAAAATGGGTGATTCTAAAAAATGAAGTCTGCGTGAAATCAAAATAACTATAAAGCAATCATAAACTCCAGTACTGTCATCTGATTACATAATCTACAAAATTTTAAAGCCTCGTATGAGATTTAAATGAGTATCAGCAGTAGAAAGAATGTTTTTGTTTTTTATTTGAGCATTTTATATCTGTTTGACTGGAGTTTAAAATAGGAGCCTCATATGAGGGTCAGGGGAATGAGAGGGTCAAAGAGAGTGAACGATTGAGTGAGGGGGGGTGTTTTGTTGCATTAAAAAATATCATAAATTAATATCTCCAAAGCTAATTGACCTATTTCAATGATTTCTTTTATCGATTTTCTTTATTTAACGGGTGAATAAGATTAAGATAGGTTAACTTGTTTTTAATCATTTAAGTTTTACTCAGGATCTTTTGGTCAGAACTCAAAGTTTAATATATACAAATGTCAGAAATTAAATCTGCAATCCTTTTTGCGGGGATATCTTTGTTCACTTGCAAAGAACTTCGTTTAAAAATGTAAAATTATACAAATTCGGGGGTATAACCTTCCGAAGGCAAAGAGTCCTCCAACTCTACGTTCGTTTAGGTAGATTTTTGTTTAAAAATATAATCCGTGGGTGTATGCTGCTCTCTCAATACTATATCCTTTCCGAAGAAAAAAGTCTGATTTTAGGTGTATTTTAGATTATTATCTAGGGACTGAGCACCTCTCGGTGAGTCAGCTAGTTTATAACAAAATAATTTCGATAGATATATTATCAGTAACCGATATTTAAATGTGTTTGAATTTATATTATATAAAACATTTTAAGTCAACATTATTATTATACATCCTTGCTAAAATTTTGCTATTTACAAATCAGAGATATTTAAAATGACATAATCTAGTGATATTTCTCACAAAATGCTGACAAGTACTTTGTAACTGATATATTGAAGAGAAGAGAAAATATATCGAACAGCATGATCTGTATCTGTATTTTGTAGTAACATGGAATATAAGTGACTCTAAATCCATTACATTTTCTAAGTTCATGAATAAAGGTCGCATTAGGTAATTAGAGTTTTTTCAATTAAAAAAGCATTAAAAATAACTTAATTTACACAAACTTTTTTCCAAATAAAAGGAAAATTCTAGACATTAAAAACTAACTGTATATCATTAGAGATAATTAGTGTCATTTATTTGCTTTCAAATAGTTTTCCTTGTTTTATAGATTTTCTCTAAATATGCTTAATATTGTTCCGTGCAACGCAACGCAAATTAGTGATTTAGAATAAAGCAATTACGTACTCAATTATTTCAACATGTTTTGTGGAAAATTCAGTCATGCACAGGGTTTTACAAATTTGAAAAAAAAAATTGGTAACATGAAAAAAATTCTAGTCACCAGAAATAAATACTTACCTTGTCATATCATTGATTTTCTAAAAGCGAAAAAGTATTTTATGAATTAATTGAGAAAAAATAATAGAGAAGCATAGTTTAAAATTATAAGTTACAGAGTTTAAAATGGTACATAATTTAAAAAGATAATATAAACTAAGTTTTCTAATGAAGCTTGTCAAAATTATATATATCTGGAAAAAAAAGATAGAAAAAGTAATACTGTAAAGGAAGAATTAATCGGCATGTTCGGTAAATGCAGATTTCCGTATCCCTGAAATGTCCGGATAGTTGAGAGCTGCAAAATCTATATCTGATGAGGGGGCATCGATGAAATAGTGATGAAAAAGAAGATTTCCTGTTTGACCAAAAGTGGTTCGAGTCACAGAGGGCCCTTCAGGTCCGTAGCCTGCGGCTCTTATCACCTTTCCTGGGAGGGGGCTGGATCCTCTTCTTGGACTAACTGATTACGAGGTACCGGGTCGGAGGCTCGTCATCCAAGTAACCGGCGTCCAGCCGTAAGTCGGACCTTGAGTCGAAACCAGTCCAGCGCGTCTATGCGTAGTCAGAGTTTCCTGTGCCGGACAGTATGGACTACCAGGAGTCTTAGAAATAATTTTCACGCTAGTAATCTCGACTGTGACCGCCTCTTTGGCGCTTTTGAGTGGAGTTTCCACGTCCTTCAGAGTCCGATAGTGGTATCTAACATAACTTTCCGTTTTTGATCTAACATTTCTTGTGTTTTTGATTGTTTGTGCTTGTTATATATGTCATGTGTTTCCTCGCTCCCTAGGACTCGATAATCGGAAGCTGCGGTAAAGCAAAAGTTTGCCGGGAGAACCCAGCCTAAGACCTGGGGCCCGGTTTCCTCTTGTGGATTGCGGCTCCGAAACTGTCAGGTAACTCAGGCAGACTCCCCAAGTGTTTTGTGGTTTCCCCAAGTGGTGTCCTTTAAGTTTGGGATCCACCGCATGTTGCATCGAACTTTGTCGTCAATTTATTTGTGTTAGAATTTATTTGTGTTAGAATACGCAGGTGGCGTATGCCTCCGTATTCTCCCCAACGCCGAAGAGCCCGCTTGTGGAGGTGCCCGGATAAACCGTACCTCCCTGGCGGATCACTGGTATGGATTCATGGGAACCTGGACTCGGCGGTGGGTACGTCCGCCTTTGGCGGCGTAACTTATCATTACACCCCCACAGCTACCGACATGCAACCGCCATAATGCACGGTAGGAGACTCGAGGTTAGAACTCCACACAAACACCAGCGGTATGCGCTGGAAAGTTTAGGGTGCAGAGTGAAATATAGTGATACAAACGTCTATTTTTATATTGAAAATACCCTAGGTCGACCACTTTCCATCACCATATCTCCCACACCCCAACAGCTACCGACATGCACCTACCATAGTGCACAATGTAAAACTTGAGGCTACTACCACACACAAACACCAGTGGTCTGCGCTAGGTAGGTTTGGCTGCAAAGTGAAATATACGGACACACACGTCTCTCTCTCTCTCTCTCTATATATATATATTTAAAAGAATATTCGTTTAAATTTAAATTAAAACTCTAATGTAGTATATATAATCATTGCAGCATGTATCCATTTACGTATCAGAGTGAATTTGAATTCCGAATCTGATTATGAACTAAAATCGATCTACTCTGACATGGTAAACTCAGCAATGTCAACAATGGAACGGTACTGGCTCACCCTGCTACACGCAGTCTTTTATCCAGCTTCACTTGCACGTAATAGCTACATCACAATGTGCGCTTTGGCTTAATATGTTATTGTTTACTACGCGTGAAAAAGAAGGGAACTGGAAACATTCGGATTTAAACTGAATAGATGTAACAATAAAGGTTTGCCAACAATGCACTCTATTGTCACAAACCATTCTCACTGTGTCAACTGGTGTGCAATAAGTGAATATCAGTACAAAAAGTAAGAAACAAGCCCATGTAGTAGGTTTTATTTTTTTATAACCGTTACTACACTGTAAAAAATGACCGATGTTTCTTATTTTATGAAAATATACTATAACCACGAACGAAAATATAATATAATCTTCTGAGTTATCCGAAATTCCGAATAGCGTGTTCCATTCTCTTTTGAATCTCCAGAAACCAATACATTTCCAATCTAAAGAATTATTTATAAAAACAAAGTATTTTTAGCTGCCCGTATTTTTCAGAAACGTTTCCGAAGTGTTTTTATTGTGTATTACTTAGTGTCCTCAGCCTGGAATACCTGTTCTTCGAATGTCATCCATTCTCAAGTAAATGTTTTCAGCCGCATAAGTTAATTTATACATGAAAGAGTAAAGAAATAATCTTAATTTTAATGGTATTGTTAACGCTGTTAATTGTGCATGTTTATCTGTTAAACATATTTTTTGAGCATGAAAATGTTACTTGAGAATTGATAGCATTCGAATAACAGGTATTCCAGGCTGAGGAAACTGATTAATACACTATAAAAACCCTTCGGAAACGTTTCTGAAAAATACGGGCAGCGAAAAATACGTTGTTTTTATAAATAATTCTTTAAGTTGTGGAAATGTATTGGTTTCTGGGGATTCAAAACACAATTAACACGCTATTCGGAATTTCGGATAACTCAGAAGATTATATAATATTTTCGTTCGTGGTTATAGTATATTTTCATAAAATAAGAAACATTGGTCATTTTTTACAGTGTAGCTATAGCATTTTAATATTATTCATGATATAGTATCTTACATTAATGATAAAACATTTGCATGCCTCATTAATAAAGGAAATATTAATTTTTTGCATTATTGAGATAAATCGTTTTGTTAATCTTTTTCAATCAAAATGGCTTCCAAAATATTATTTCGATAAACTTGAAATAGTAATTTTTTTTACATAGTTCCTAGTTACCAGAGAAATAACATAGTAAATTGAAATTGAACTGCGTACAACTTTTTTTTTTCAAATTACTTATTGATTTGTACATAAAAAATGTTACACCGTGAAAATTACTTTCTGCAAATATACTCCAGCACAAACTTTTCTTCTTCGTTTACAAAGTTCTTCTATCGTTAAAGATGAAATAAAGAAACTTCGAAGAAACATATCTGGTTTTGAAAAATAAGATATTTTGTAATAATAAGGAGCAAGAATATATTTTTTCATATTCACCATAATGAAAAAAAAAATTAATCTAAATATTGCACATTAAGTTGAAATTATCCGAGGAAATTTAAATTTGCAAAGCATTTTTTTTTTTCTCATACAAGATTTTATCTCCGGAATTAAAAAAATATTTTTCATTCAGAATATTCCAAATTACGACATTTTCTGTCTTTTTTCTACCTATAAAAGTACTTGGTATTAGATTTTTATTGATTCTTCTAATGTAAATTTAGATCAATGTAGTAGGATTGTAAAACGCTCACCAAATGAGAGAGACAAACAACTTGTTTATTTATAAACGTCCTTCAACGTAACAAACAAGTCGGAAATTGTACATTAAACGTGACAAATGAGGTGCGTTCGTACTATAGCTAGTTATATATATATTCAGATCTGGATGATTTTTAAATCTGTGAAATGAATTATATTGTCTGCAGATTAATTTCTGTAATAAAATAAGTATCTCGGTCGCTTGATGATTAAACCTCGGAAGCTCCTATAACAAGAAAGCATCGATTTTTTTTAATTCAAATTTCTTAATAAATATTTTTATTAATAGCTTCAAAAGTTTTGATTAGATTTTCATAAAATTTGAAATGTCCCGACAAAATTCTGCAAAGATAATATATCTCAAATTTCAAACCATTCAGTTGGGTAGTTTTTGCGTTGTTATATGCGGACAGACGGACGGACAGACAGACGGATGGACCAGACGACAACAATAAGTGCTACGTATTTATATAATTATGAACGCACCTAAAAATGAATGTGTCTTAACAATTGTTCTGATGTGTAAAAGTGTTTCATAACGTATGTGTGACGCATGATCTTTCTCCATTTTTTTTTCTAAATTTCTTTTATTTTAAAGTTAAAGAGTACGAATGATTACTGTTGATAATACACGTCAAGACAAATATATCATATACTGGATACCAGAATAGCATCCCACGTAACTGGATATACTGGAGTATCTCACCCTAAGCCGAATCCGGATTTTCATTTATAACTTAAAATTTAATTGATATTTTCTAGCACAATTTTCAACACGCTAGTTTGTTTTCTGTAACATGCAATGACATCGAAGCAGTGGTGGAATTGCAATGTTGCTATGCTCATTGAAACTGATTGTACTGCCAGCTACATTCGGAATTATAGAATACATAGCTTCATGTTGTTTGTGCGGAAATGTAAGCCTTTTCGAAATTTTGAACAACAAAAATTCAAAGTTTTGTCAATTATGTTAGCAACGTGAATATAAATATCAAAACAGATATATAGATTAGTTACCTGCATGATGTACTGTCACTAACAAGGAAGAACTTCGAACGATAATATTCCAAAACATCTACAGATCTCCGAATGTTGCTTTATAGCTCATTGGCGAAATTTATGTTTTGAATTATACTTACGTGTCTGAGATATCGTTCCATTTGTACAAACATTTTTTTGTAGCAAAATTTATTCGCTAGAATAAGAAAGACCGTAATGGAATGTAAAAGGGACATTTGTCTTCCTTTGGACATTCAAGGGAAATTGTATTTTGGCATTTTTTACTTTTTATGGACGTTTTTGTTTGATTTTTAAATTATTTTTCTATTTCCCCACTCTAAAAAATGTAAGCATCAACCTAAAAGATATACGCTTCACTGGAAAATGGTAGATGGATATTGGACATTTATGGTAGGGATCTTAGCAATTGCTCACTATTAAAGTTATTATTTTATCAAATATCTAATTTGTTGACGGATTTTTATTTTCAACATAAGATGTATAAAAATTCTAATGTATTACACGTCAACAATATGCAGGGGTAGTGTTAACCGGCTGTGCCGTGGAAAGTGTTGTTCTTGTGTATTACCAACAAATTTTTGCCCTGTGGGATATTCGCGTACGGAGGAGGGGGGGGGGGGCGCAGGGGAAGACCGCATCCTATAAATCTTTTTAAAAAAAGTAAATAAAAGACTGAAATAATGTATAAATATAAAAATCTCTCTGTCAATGCTTTGAACAGATTGTTGCACGATTTCAAACTTATATGGCAGTTTTGTTTTAAAGGTTTTCCTTATATTTAATTACAAGTGTAAATCGAAATTTTATTTTATTTTGACCCTTTTCAGTCACTAACACTGCTTACCATAATTATTGAAAACAATCAGTTTTCTAATTGAATTATATGAAACAATAAAAGATTTAAAAAATTGGAATCCTGCAGCCAGTTTTTTCTTCTTGTCGGGAAGAGTGGAGTTATGCAGGGTAATTCAATATGAATCCTCCGATTTCAAAATTCCATATTTTCAAAAATAAACGACAAGTAATGCATGAATACAAAGGGAAATATGGAAGTTTTATATTGTGAACAATAGATGTGTTTTTTGTGAAGCTATTTCACGAAAGCTGTTTTAGAATGTTTTCAGCGGCAGAAATGATAAGGGCGTTGCGGAACAGAAGAGTTTTGTGTGCTGTCGTTTGCGGGCTATGATCTATAATCGCCGTCCAGCGTGAATGTTGCAAAAAATAGCGAATTAATTCACCTACGACTAAAAGTATTCGAAGGTGGTATCATCAGTTTGAGAGCAGTGGATGTCTTTGTAAAGGGAAAAATGCAGGGTCACCAAGCATATCTGCGGAAAATGTTGTAAGAATGAGAGACACTTTTCTACGAAGCCCAAAGAAATCAACTGTTTACGCCAGTGTAGAACTGGACATTCCTACATGACACTTTAAAAAGTTTTTGACAGTAATTTACATACCGTCTTGGCATTACATGTGTAACTAAAGGAAGTCACATCGAACACTTGTAAAAAAAAAAAAAACTTCAATAATTTTCCTTTGTCCTTTGTAGTCATGTATTACATATCATTCTCTGTCGTTTATTTATGAATATATAGTATTTTGAAATCATATGATTCATTTTGAATAACTCTGTAGTTTGTTAGCTTTTGTTTGTCAACATTTATTTTAAATAAAAGTGTATGAATAGATATTTTCCTACTTATATTGCGAAGGATATTGAGCTCGTCCCCTCCTGTTGTGCTTTTGAAATTAAAAAGAAATTAGATAAAACGTGTGAAAATATTGCTATTTTTTTTTCTAGAAATAATACATGTTACGTTTGCAAAATATCTGACTTTTACAAAATATCATATTAAAAATGTAATGATATAAAGTACGTATTGTTTATGTTATGTCTAAGTAACTATCTTTTCTCTTTAACATTGATCGATTTATATTTTGTTTTTTATCTCGCTAACTTTCCATCCAGAATTGGTTAAAATTTGTATTTTTCCGTTTCTTGGCATGTGGAACTTAAATATACTGTACAATTTTACTATTACCTACTGCAATTTGTAGCAGGCAGACGGACCACTCATGCAGTAATCTACCTCTTTTAAGAAAAAGGCAAATTATTTAATTATTTCCAAATTTTAGAGTGTAAAATTTCAAATAATAGATAGTTTATGGATTGGTTGATTACCTGCTCCTTTAGTCACAGTTCAGTACTTTTAAATTGGAACTAATGGCTTTTAATATGACGATGTTAAAATAACAATCAATAAATTATTATGAAGTTCATGCGTTAAATGAAAAAGTATGGTGTGCAAAAAAGAGTATTGCCTGTAATTAAAAGGAACATCTGCTTCCCTCAACATAAAGTGGCTTTGCATAAAAATATTGAAACTTTTATTGTAATTCAGAGAATAATTTGTGTGATACAACAATTTAAATAATACATCTCCCCCACTGATGACTTTCTGACATCGTTTTTGTCTGTTTTAGAGGGTGTGGGGGAATGAAAGTGTGGGATGAGACGCTATTTTTATTAATGTAAATCTCAAAGGAAATATATGCTACAGTAAAAGAAAATATTCCATTACCTATTAAAGTAATTGAAAACTGATATTACAAAATGAAATATGCAACAAACCTGTCAAATATATGAGTGTCGCTAAACAAATCATCGAAACAGAAGCAAAATTTTCACGAGGTGTATATTTTAAATTTCACTCCTTTGCATTTCGGTAAATAACATTGCAGTATGTTATTTGCTTGAAATGTAAAATGGTAAAATTTTGGAAAAATGCGTGCATTTGTGTATCAGCATGAAAAACTTGAATATTTTAAATGTTAAAATAACGGAGCGAGAAAAATGGTTTACAGTTTGATAATGTTGTCCCTTTACGAAAAATCAACTGTAATTGGTTCAGTTATTCCGAAAAAAGTTTTGCAAAATCATCCAAAGTATGTCAAATAAACTAATTGTTGACATTTTTACTTGAAAAAATTCTTAAACACGAATTTAAGGACTTTCTTATATGAAAAGCAAAAATTAAAAAACAACAGTCATTTGTGTCTTACAACTCAGAGGAATTCTTAACATATAAGCAGTTAATAAATTGAAAGCAAAAAAAGAGGTTGATATCATATCTAACTTAAATTAGATTAGCTGTTAAATATTAACTATTTTTAAAACAGATAAATATAAAGATTTAAATTTACAGAATAATTCTTCTAACCCACTAATGCATTTGTCAGAATGTATGTCTTTTATCTTGAATGCTTATTAAAATCGCGCTGGATAGTGTTGGTAAACATTCTCATTCATACATCAATAGGGTACATTTGGCGATGAAAACATTATTTTATATATTTTTTAGACTATTTAGCTTACAGGCTATCAAAGCCTGAGAGCTAATGTGCCGCCCGTTCTGTATGTATGCATGTATGTACGTATGTACGTAACGCGATAACTCTTGATAGAAATAATCGTTTTGCTTCAAATTTTGTTTATAGGTTCTTTGTGATAAGGCGCTTCCCTGATTAGTTTTGTGGTTCATTGGTTAAGTGTAAAGGGGGGAAACGGGGGGGCTAACTCCATTTTAATTTAGCTAAATGGGTTTTTCATGCAGAATTATCAAATTTTCTTCAAATTTTGTATATAGGATCATTGTGATAAGGCACTTTCCTGATTAGTTTTGGCGGTTCATTGATTAAGTATAAAGGGGTTAACGGGGGGGGGGGGGCTAATCCTCTCCTCTTAATTTAGATAAATGGGTTTTTCATGCAGAATTATCCGATTTTCTTCCAATTTTGTATATAGGTTCATTGTAATAAGGCGCTTCCCTGATTAGTTTGGGGGGGGGTCATTGGTTAAGTATAAAGGGGTAAGATGGGCTAAATTACCCCCTCCTTAATTTAGTTAAATGAAATTTTCATGCAGAATTATCCGATTTTCTTCAAACTTTGTACATAGGCTCATTGTGATAAGGCGCTTTCCTGATTAGTTTTGGGTGTTCATTGGTTAAGTATAAAGGGGTAACGGGGGCTAATCCTCTCCCCTTAATTTAGATAAATGGGTTTTTCATGCAGAATTATCCAATTTTCTTCACATTTTGTATATAGGTTCATTGTGATAAAGCACTTCCCTGATTAGTTTTTTTTTGGGGGGGGGTGTCATTGGTTAAGTATAAAAGAGAAAAGGGGGGTAATCCCCCCCCCCTTAATTTAGATAAATGGGTTTTTCATGCAGAATTATCCAATTTTCTTCACATTTTGTATATAGGATCATTGTGATAAGGCACTTTCCTGATTAGTTTTGGCGGTTCATTGATTAAGTATAAAGGGGGTAACGGGGGGGGGCTAATCCTCTCCTCTTAATTTAGATAAATGGGTTTTTCATGCAGAATTATCCGATTTTCTTTCAATTTTGTATATAGGTTCATTGTAATAAGGCGCTTCCCTGATTAGTTTGGGGGGGGGTCATTGGTTAAGTATAAAGGGGTAAGAGGGGCTAAATTACCCCCTCCTTAATTTAGATAAATGAAATTTTCATGCAGAATTATCCGATTTTCTTCAAACTTTGTACATAGGCTCATTGTGATAAGGCGCTTTCCTGATTAGTTTTGGGTGTTCATTGGTTAAGTATAAAGGGATAACGGGGGCTAATCCTCTCCCCTTAATTTAGATAAATGGGCTTTTCATGCAGAATTATCCAATTTTCTTCACATTTTGTATATAGGTTCATTGTGATAAAGCACTTCCCTGATTATTTTTTTTTTTGGGGGGGGGGGGGTGTCATTGGTTAAGTATAAAAGGGAAAAGGGTGGGTAATCCCCTCTTAATTTAGATAAATGGGTTTTTCATGCAGAATTATCCAATTTTATTTACAATTTGTACTCAGATTCATTGTGATAAGGAGCTTTCCTGAATAGAGTTAGGGGTTATTTGGTTATGTAGAAAGGGGGTAAAGGGGAGGGGGCTAATCCTCCCCCCTTAATTTAGAAAAATGGGTTTTTCATGGAGAATTATCCAATTTTCTTTACATTTTGTACATAGGTTCATTGTGTTAAGGCGTTTCCCTGATTAGTTTTGGGGGTTCATTGGTTAACTATAAAGGGGGGTAATGGGGGCTAATCCCCCTTAATTTAGATAAATGGGTTTTTCATGCAGAATTATTCAATTTTCTTCAAATTTTGTATTTATGTTCCTTGTGCTAAGGCGCTTCCCTGATTAGTTTTGAGGGTTCGTTGGTTAAGTATAAAGGGGATATGGGGGGCTAATCTCCCCTTAATTTAAATAAATGGGTTTATCATGCAGAATTATCCAATTTGGTTCAATTTGTTTTTCGAAGGGCTTATTTTAAATTCTTTGAAATAAGAGTATAATATACAATTAGTGTGAATAGCCTTTGAGTTCAATGCCGTCAGTTTAACTGGGCAGTTTTCTTTTTTATTTTATTGTTATTTACAAGGCGGTTTTTAATAAACGTGTAATATGGATACAACGAACTTTACTTTTTCCAAAACATTTTTTAGAGTTAGTGGTCAGCGTTGATGGACCTTTCTTGTAGACATATATTATAAATGTAAAAACTCCTCATACGCCTATATATATGTATATATACAGGGTGTCCACGTATAAACTGACCGACCTTTATTTTCGTAACCGTTGGTCCTAGATGCATACTTCCAATTACAAAAATGGTTTAAATAAGGTAAAGAATTATTTTTAAAGCGATTTGTGTCAAGAAAAACATTTATTAAAAACTTACGAAATTTAAATTTTTATACAGTCTCCCGGTCCTATAGGTGATATTTAGTAAAAATTTACTGTTACACTAACAAGTAATATAAAAAAAGTCCCACTCATCTAACATTAAAATTGACCGAATTATGAAACTTTTAAATGCATCACTTATACCACTTTTTTGCATCTCAAAACAGATGATTTCGGCCGTGCTTTCAGGGGTCGTATATAAAGTACTTAAACTTATTTCAAGGTATCTGCGCTTTGAAAGAAATCGTACAACTATTACGATTGACTTAAATTTTATTAGTTCAGATTCAGATTATTTAAAATAATTGTATTTTAACATATGTTTTATTTTGTAAGGATTTGAGGCTATGATTTATTTTAACAAAAATTATATTATTTTCATAAGGTTTTATTTAACTTGGAACGATGTTCTTTCCAGTTTAAAATTTGTGCTCGAACTTTAACTCACTTTCAAATGTCCGATCGAAGTTAAATTTTACATACTGACTTAAATCTGATGAAAATGTAATATTATTATGATTTTTTCGACGCTTACCATCTTAATAATACTCATATTAGAGGATAACACAAAAAAAATCGGATAGATTACCGTCAACAAGTTTAAGAAAAAGTTTTACATTAGATAACATAAACCTACGATGGTTGTGTTTTTTAACTTTAATAATTATGTTTTATGTCTTTTTTAACGCTGAATAAAAAAATTATCTTCACTTTTAACCATAATGTCAAGATTTTTCGCAAATCGTAAATTTCAAGGTTAAAAAAGAGCGAAAAATCTGATACTATAAAATAGGTATAAGACATTTTTATTCAGTTTAATTTTATTTAATTCAATAATTTATTAAATTTTTTGGCTTATACTGCGTTTTTTACAGCTAAATAGCTCAGGGGTCCGATGAGGTTGGGAGGGGAGGGGGGATCAATTTTAACTTTGAGCTTTTTAACTTTGAAATTTTCGATTTGAGAAAAATCCTGACGCGATGGTTTTAAATGAAGGTTATTTTCGGATTCAGCGCTAAAAAATACATTAGAATCAAATTTTAAAAGGTAAAAAAAATGGCACAACCCAAAATTTGAAAGACAGTGTAATCTAACAGCATTTTAAAATCTTAATTGAGGCTGTTGTTTTACATCCTTTTATTTAACAAAAATTCTGTTATTTTTATCCTCTTATAAGTTCAGTACAAATTCTATAATTTGCAAGAATATGTCAGAATGATTTCATATTTATATTAACATATAAATTGCAATGTTAATTTTGCTCTCAACTATTTTTTTGATATATCTGACGATTATTTATATTTCTACTACATTTGTGAATGACCCCTATTTCGCAACAAACAATATACTCCAACTTTAAACAACTATTACTCGGCAGCTTCACTTAGTTGTTAGTGTCACAGTAAATTTTTACTAAATATCACTTCTAGGACCGGGGGACCGTATAAACATTTAAATTTCATAATTTTTTAATAAATGTTTTTCGTGACCCAAATCAATTTAAAAATAATTCTTTACCTTATTTAAACCATTTTTGTAATTGGAAGTATGCATCTAGGACCAACGGTTGCGAAAATAAAGGTCGGTCATGTTATACGTGGACACCCTGTATATATATATATATATATATATATATATATATATATATATATAATTAAAGATTTGGATATAATTAAATATTTAGTAAAATATTTTGTCCGTTGTCTTTTGGTTTCGAAGTTAATATATATATATATATATATATATATATATATATATATATTAGCTAACTAAGGTAAGTGTCAAATGATTGGCGAATATTTTATTGATCATTTATTTCCTATGCCCTGAAGCATTAACGTTGGTCGTAGTTGCAAAAATCTGACAATTTCTATTATTGTCTATATATTTTTATTTACTTCAAATTTTGTTGAATTTTTTTTATTTTGGGCTTTATATGCCTCAACTATAACTACGGCCACCTCCCATAATAATAATTCACTACTTTTTTTATAATTGACAGTTCTTCACATTCGTCAAACAATACATGTATTATTTATACTTACATTCGTATAATTACCTGTAAATAAAATTTCTGTCACATTATATCACATGCGTGGTGGAAGCTTTATTCGATAAATGAAAAGTAAATTACAAAACTGTTCAGTAAAGCGAACTGAAATGAATTACTGTACATCATCTGAAGAGAACACTTGAGATTTCAAATGACACACAAGTTTTCATCATAAATTCTTGAAATGGAAACTTTAATTATAGTATCTATAACTATACCGATGAGTGTAAGAAAATATCTATCCAGTGCTAAAGCAAACGAGAACTGATGGTGCTTTATAATCATGTTGACACTTTGAAATGCTAATTAGTACGTCTTACTCAATAGTAAAGTTTTATTATTTTCATATCGGATTTTGCAAAATATGAAATTGTGTGAAAACGGAATAGATCGTGATTTTAAAATTGTTCAGGAGATTTTAATCTGCTGATAAATTATCAGATAAAAAAAAAAAATATATACATTCAAGAATTAAACAAATTATCATTGGCTGCCATTAAAATTTTTTTTCAATGTACTATTGACGTGGAAATTATGTTTAAAACATCTGTGAAATATTATCTGTAAGTGTCGTACTTTCTAATAACTTCCTCTTAAAAGAAGACATCTTTAACCCGGGAGCAGTCGCACGGGGTATGACATACCCCAGGGTGCGTACGGTTTTTACAATTGTCACCACTATTTTTTGAAAAGTAATCTACAATTTACATTATCATAGAATTTGTAACAATTGTTTCAGACTGAATAAGGTAACGATTATTAATTGTATTTATTGGTGGCAATGTAAAAAAAAACATTCATTATCTGGGTATGCGCGATTTCTCCCGAGTTAAAAAAAAACCCTCAAGATTATTTCCCTTCTATGCCGTGATCCAATCTGATTCTGTTGTTTATTTAAACTGGAATTACGAACCAAATGAACTTCATGAACATTATAAACTGATATAATTATTCCATGTATATATAATACCTTTGAAATCAAAATATTTCAAAAACGTTATATCAACAAAATCTGAGTAAATCTCTAATTTAAAGATGGCATGTATTTAGTTTATATAGAAGAACTTTAAGTTAAAAAATAACTACCACATTCAGACAACAAAAAACCAAGACTCCAGTATATATTTTTTAAATGTTATTGTAAATAATATAAACATTTATATTTTTTAAATCATGGCATTAAAAATATATATGTACACTCTCAGCTTGTAATGTCATTGTAAATGCATGTAATTTTTTTTAAAGCTTCAATAAAGCGGAATTCCTTCCTAGCCCATCCTAACTGTTTTTGCTGAGAGTAGTAGATCCTTCCTCCTGGGCTTTTAGTGATATTCCCGGCTTTAAACCCATTGGGACGGTCGCCCAGGAAGGTGGACTGTTTTCTGTCTCCTAAGTAATATGCATTTCACGGAATATGTTTTTATATGGATAGTTTCCGTACTAGTAAATACTTTTAACAGTTTTTATACCCTTAAACAAATTGTAAAGATTTTACGAGGGGCAGTCGGAAAATAAGTTTCCCCTGGCGACTGTGGACAGAGGTGTGTATGAAAGACAAAAAAATTTAACGAGACATTAAAAATAAAATATAACTTTATTTTTCCACTTAAGTACCAAGTACATTGAGACATTTGTCATACCGCTTTATAAGCTTCAAAAAGCCCTCCAGGAAAAAATCAGGGCTTTGTATACGGACGAAGCGTTGAACGGCTATGGGCGAAAGACGACACAGCAGGTGAACGCGAACGTGCAAGATACATCATACTCCGATTGACCGATACACCATTGGGTAGAGGTCTACCGCGACCAAGCTGATGGCGCTGTTGCAGTACCGCGCAGATGGCGCTGCTGACTTTGCCCGTATGCAAAGTCCTGATTTTTTTCCTGGAGGGCTTTTTGAAGCTTATAAAGCGGTATGACAAGTGTATCAATGTACTTGGTAATTATGTGGAAAAATAAAGTTATGTTTTATCTTTAATGTCTCATTACATTTTTTGTCTTTCATACACACCTCTGTCTACAGTCGCGAGGGGAAAATAATTTTCCGACTGTCCCTCGTATTTATTTATTTCCATAAAAATCTGAATAAGTTTATGGAATAAAATGAAAAATAGAATGGTTCTTCTTGTCTAACAGTGTGCATCTGGAGATCGACAATTGTAATTTCAAAAGTACTGTTGTGTCCATATGTGGCGTGCTATTAGACCCCATTCATTATTTTCTAGGACAAACGATTACACAAAACTTAACAGACCAATAAATAATAAATTTATTTTGGTCAAAAGGGGACGTCACTACGGGAGTCACACGAGCTATTTAATGTAAAACAGCCTCACAACTTAACTAAACTAACATTTAAAATGAAAAACAATATATAATCATTTTCCACTATACTTATAAAGGAGTGGCTTGATTTTCTCCTAATCAACGCCGAGCCTCAACCGTTTGTCCTAGAACAATGAAATTTGGAAGTCATGTTTTTTTACACAATGTAGGCGCGTACTAAGAAAGGATTTTTGAAAATTCACAGTATAAGGAGGTCAAATGAGGGTTCAAAAGTTTTAGATAATTTCCTCTTTTCGAAATATCTCAGCCGGAGTTTTAAGTAGGAGCGTGAAATTCGGGATAACAAGTCTACTAAAGAATAGTTAAACATGTATTTCAGGTGATTTTAGAAATTCAACCACTAAGGGGGATAAATGGGGGTCTGAAGGTTTAGGTCATTTTGCCTTTTCGCCATATCTCAACAACGGTTTTAGTTTAAAGCGGGAAATTCAGGATAACAAATGAACTAAAAGTTACTTAAACACATATTTTAGCGATTTTAAAAATTCAACTGCTAAGAGGGTTAAATGGGGGGGGTCGAAAGTTTTTAGTCATTTCACGTTTTCGCCATATCTCAGCAGCAGTTTTAGGTAGGAACATGAAATTCAGGATAACAAATAAACTAAAAAAATAATTAAACATATATTTCAGCGATTTTAGAAATTCATCCATTATGGGGGTTAAATGGGGGGTCGAAATCTTTAGGTCATTTTGCCTGTTCGCCATATCTCAGCAGCATTTCTAGTTAGGAGCTCGGAATTCGGGATAAAAAATCTACAAAAAATATAGACAAACATGTATTTCAGCAATTTTAGAAATTCAGGAACTAAGGTGGGTTAAATAGGAGGTCAAATATTTTAGGTCATTTTACCATATCTCAGTAGAAATTATAGGCAGAATCATGAAACTTAGGATAACAAATCTACTAAAAAATAGTTAAACACGTATTTCAGCGATTTTAGAAATTCAGACACTAAGGGGGGTTAAATGGGAGTCGAATGTTTTACGCTATTTTGCCATATCTCAGTACATGTTATAGTTATGAGCGTGAAATTCCGGATAACAAATCTACTAAAGGATAGTTAAACATGCATTTCAGGCGATTTTAGAAATTCAACTACAAAGAGGGTTAAATGAAGGGTCGAAAATTTTCGGTGATTTCACCTTATCACCATAGAAGCGCTGTGCCTGTCGTTAGCTCAGTTGGCAGAACGGTGGACTGTAGAAGACAGAGAAATCAGAAATCCATAGGCCGCTGGTTCGAATCCGGCTCGACGGAATTCCCTTTTTTGGTCGATGATATATAATAAAAATATTACATATGTGTATAATTTTATTTTTCATGCATATAATTACACTGAGAGAAGTTGTAAGAATGCGTATAAAAAAAAGGAGATTCATTTGGTAGTTTATTTAATGTGTTAATCGAAACAAACGGTGTGACCGTCGATAGCTTCGTTGGCCGAGCGGTGGACTGTAGATGACGGAGTTATCAGAAATCCATAGGTCCATGGTTCGAATCAGAGGCTCGACGGGATTTCTTTTTTGGTCAGTGATATATAATAAAAAAATATTACTTATGTGTCTGATTTTATTTCTCATATATATAATTACATTGAGAGAAATTGTAAGAAAGCGCTTAAAACTAAAAGAGTTCCATTTGGAATTTTATGTAATGTGTTAAACGAATCAAAGGCTGGGTCCGTCGATAGTTCAGTTGGCAGAGCGGTAGACTGTAGAAGACGGCGTAATCAGAAATCCGTAGGTCGCTGGTTCGAATCCGGCTCGACGGAATTCCTTTTTTAGTTGATGATATATAAAAAAATATTACTTATGTGTCTAAATTTATTTCTCATATATATAACTCTGCCGGTCTTTGCCCGTCTAGCCGGTCGCTTTCGAGTGGGGCCCAGATACAAAGAACTACTTGGGGGGCACCCCTAGATAATCACGGGTAGGGCCCAGTATTATTTTTGTCAGGGTGTTCATGAAAAAATATATTTATGTCGCTAAATCTTTATGTAAGTGCTTTTTTATATTCTTATTAGTTATTTTTATATACTTTTAATTTAAAGTATTTTATTTATGTTTTTTCTGGTTGCATGTAAAATACACTTTCTGAGCCCTAAGCGAAGTCAAGCGAAGTCAGCACTATCTGAGGCGCCACTCGGAAGCGACCGGCTAGACGAGCGAAGACCGGCTAGTAGGTTATAAAGAAGCCAACACCGATGTTCAAAATACTGTATTTCTAACTGTCGGTGATGAGTTATTTACAAATAGTGTTCACTAAACCAAAAACATACATAAGTTTCGATTATGAAAACTAAATATAATGAAGCACCCTGCAAATTTTTATTGAAGTATTTAAAACTTCAAATCTTATGACTAGAAATACTAAAAAAAATGAACTCGATACTAATTCTGAGTCAAACAAATGTCTTTTTTAAAAAATTCTGTCCAGAGTAATCACAATAACTTGGATTTCGGATATGTATCATAGACGAGCAAGCTCAGCAACTTAGTTATCCAGACGAACAAGGCACGTTTCTAACTCCTATCTAAATTTTCTGAACATTTTAAAGTACTTAAACAATCACAAGTGAATAAAAATAGCATATTTCGCCAAAACAATAAGAACATTTCAATTTCGCCGAACACATTAGAAAAACCAAGGTTTTGAATGTATCGAACCGTTCAATCTGTTACAACTGAATAGGGCAACTAAATGCTCGCATTCAGAAGAAGCTTTCGCAGATGACCTGTATAGACGGAGTTGCAAATATCCTCGTCACACATATACCATACAACGATTTGCATATGGAAAGTGCGATTACTCTTTGTAACATGACAATAATTTCCTTTCAAAGTCATTCTATGAAAATAAATGATAATTAATAATGCTGATTGTTATTTGTAGTTTTTTTCATTAAATTTGATGTTAATTTTTATCTAGATACTATACTGAATACTTTCGGAGAAGAAAAACATATAAGCTTTTAAAGTAATATCATTTCATTCAACCAAAGAGTACGAAAAAATATCTTCAACTTATAACTGCAGAAATTTATCAAATCTTTGAATTTTGTTTGAAACGGGACGGGATCAGTTTTCTAATACTTTCTGAACTATTAAAACATTTAGCAATAGATTTCATTTAAGTGCTTAGGAAAAATATAATTTTTTGAATAAATAAAGTAATACGTCATAAAACTAAATTTACAAAACTCTTTTTTACTTTCTTCTATCTTTACAAGAAGAAAGTATTGGATTCATGAAAATTTTTAACTTCCGGTTTTCGACGAATTTATATGTTTTAGAAAGTCCTGAACACGATTTGACCAATTTTAGAAAACGTCTGTCTGTCTGTATGTGACAAACATTTTGTGGGCGCTCTATCTCAAGAACTAATTCACGAAATTTAATTAAACTTTATATTCAGTTAGTCCCTGATATAAATTGGTGCTGATTAGTTTTCGGTGATTATCGCCCGACAGGTGGCGCTACTATGCTGCATTTTTCGCGATTACCACAATAGCTCTATCTCAAGAACTAAAGCACGAAATTTAATAAAACTTTATATTCAGTTAGTCCCTGATATAAATTGGTGTTGATTAGTTTTTGGTGAATATCGCCCGACAGGTGGCGCTGCTAGGCTGCATTTTTCGCGATTACCGCAATAGCTCAATCTCAAGAACTAATGCACTTATTTTCATCAAACTTCAGTTTCAGTTAGACCCTGACATAAATAGACGTTGATTACATTTTGGTGTAGATATCCCAACAGGTGGCGCTGCTATACCACTTCTTTCTCGATTTTTACGAAGCTATATCTCGAGAACTAATGCGCGGAATTTCATCAAACTTCAGATTCTGTTAGACCTTGAAATAAGTAGATGCTGCTTACGTTGTGGTGTAAATCGACCGACAGGTGGCGCTGCTATGCTACTTTTTTCATTATTATCACGATAACTATATCTCAAGAACTAATGCACGGATTTTCATCAAATTTCAGATTCATTTAGATGTTGAGATAAGTTGTTGTTGATTATTCTTTGGTCTTAATCTCCCAACAGGTGGCACTGCTATGCTGCATTTTGCAGGTTCACATGATTTTAGCAATAGTCATATCTCAAGAACTAATGCACGGAATTTAATAAAACTTTAGATTCAGTTAGAGCTTGATATAAATTGGTGCTGATTCTTTTTAGTGTATGCGAAATCTGTGTGAGATAGAAAAAAGTTTTGGGGTTAGCACATCCGACTAGTTTTTAATTATTTTCCGAGAAAATGAAATGAAAATGTGTTCTTTGTTAGTATTGATTTACTAATGCATGCATTTCTGTTTAACAAACCTAGGTTTTATGGAAGTAAATTTTTTCTTAAACATTTAGTATTTCTAAGTAGCATAACACGTTGTTCTGAATTCTTTATTACAAAATAACGTACATTTTTTATTTTATGATTTTTGAGATAAAGATAAGAGAAATATTTAGATACGAAAAATATTTAAAAGATTGTGGACGAAATTGTACATAACGCATTACTTAGCTGCATTTAACTCATTTACGCATAACTCAGCTCGGGAATGAAAATTCTTTTCAAAGTAAAGGAGGATATTTGATGTGTATTTTATGCAGATTTTGAGAAAAATGTTCAAAAACATGTATCATATGCAGTTTAACGTACATTACATGTCACACATATTGCGAGTTTCTGCCTTGTTTGTGACTTAAAAATTAAATCATACGTACACCAGGATATTTGGAATTTGAAAGTTATAGATTTAGTCTTAGAGATTGTCGTTTATATTCAATGAGAACGATTTTCTTAGTTTATTTCGATGCATGAATGTTGCATTTTTTGCAACAATTTTATTTTATCGGATGTCCTTGATTTATGTTTATAATCTAAAAACAGCATATCGCTTTTTATAATGCTATCAATTCTCAATTAAACATCTTCAGCTGCATTATTTGAATTTATACATGTACGAGTAACAAAGTAATCTTAATTTTAATCTTAATGTTAATGCTGTTAATATATCATGTTTGTTTTACATGATAATGTTTACTTGAGAATTTTAGCTTTAAAAAAACCGGGGTTGTTTCGGGGTGCGAAAGCTGATTAATATAATATAAAAAGAACTCGGTAATGTTTCCGAAAATTAGTGGCAGCAAAATAAACTTTGCTTCTTGAAATATCGAAAATATGTTGGTTTCTGAGCTTTATAAAGATAACGAACAGTTTTCGAAATCATGGGTAACGCGGAAGATATTATTCTACATTTTTATCCGTGGATTCTATTATATATTTTTTATATTAAGAAGCATTTCTCTTTTACAGTGTGATCATTTTTCTGAGTTTTAACGCAAACAAACACAATATAACATTTTATTAAAGGTCTACTAGTAACTGTACTTCCTGAAGCGATTTGTAAGATTTTTCATTTTCTGGATGTCGGAAAACAACAGAATTAACTTAGAAGAATGAGGTTTGTTGAAATGCCTGGGAAATAACTAATGGTAAAATAAATAAGTGAGACAAAAGAATCTTGATGAAGAATGAATTCTTGATGCGATTCGAATAATACTACTGCAAACATTTTTCTATTTGTATCTTTACGACTTTGTACTTTGTTTTAAATATATAGAGAGAGATATATTTTACGGAACACACCAGTTGAATTAGTAAAGGTGACAAATATAACAATTTAAGCAAAGCTTTAGTTTTACATAAGTAGTTTTAGAATTATTTGTGAAATACTATTTAAAAAATATTACAGGCATATGATTTTTTTAAAAATTTCTTTACTTATAAAAATAGATTGCGGACTCTGACAGGCACAATAATTAAGTTATTTAAATAATATCATACAAATGAAATACTTGAAAACTTTAGGCAATATGGATTTTTACATTTCGTTAAATGCATGGGCAATTACACTATCTATATTTTTTAATTTTTTTTTTCAATTTCAAGATTTTATTATGAAATTCAGAACCAAAATTCTTTTATGTACACTTTTAATGTACACATTAACTTATAATGGGAACACTTTTATATACCTTTACATTTTTATATCCGTTATTTCTGATATACAGGGTGATTCAAAAGGTTGTAAAAAAAGAACCACTGGTCAGAATGACCTGATATTTCACCTGAGTATACGGGAAGCAATGAGAATTTGTTTGGCGAAAGAAAAAAGTTAAACAGTTGACCGATAGATAGCGCTGTACTCGTCATAAGATGCTAATTATAAGACGTGGCTTGCAGTTGTGGCACTCATTGTTCAAAGCTTATCCACCACGACAAGGTTGTGCCATAGCGGAAAGGAAAAAATCAGTTTTTATTTGTCCCTAAGCCAAAAAGCGTAGAAAAAGCAAAAATGAAATCAGTTTTTAATTGTCTCTAGGCCATATACCGTAAAAAAAAGCAAAAATGAAATTGGTTTTTAATTGTCCCTAGGCCAAATACCGTAGAAAAAGTTAAAAAAAAATCGGTTTTTAACTGTCCTTAGACCAACAACCGTAGAAAAAGCAAAAAAGAAATCGGTTTTTAATCATCTCTATGCCAGAAACCGTAGAAAAAGCAAAAACGAAATCGGTTTATATTTGTTCCTAGGCCCAAAACCGTAGAAAAAGGATTAATTGTTTTTAATTGTCCCTACACTGATAAAAATTTGCAGCAAACTGTCCAGTCATTCGACCGTTTCCCTACCCATGATCTGCAATTTTGTGTATTGACAGAACCTTGGAGATGGAAATGGGCTTCGTCTGTCAACAAAATATTCCATGGCCATGCATTGTCCACTTCCATTCAAGCAAGAAATTGCAGGGTGAAAGCTTCTCGTTTTGGCAGGTCAGCAAGAAGCAACTCCTGAACATGCGTAATTTTTTATGGGTAGCATTTCAGTATATTTGGTAAAATTTTACGAACCGTGCTGACTGGCATGTCTAAAGTTTCGGAAATTCCCCGTGCACTGTATGTTCCCAAAACACTGCTTGATGCTTCCTGCAATGCTGTAGCCACATCCTCCATTGACGTCCAAGCAATTTCTTTCCTCCCTGTGCCATATTTCACGTCAAATGAACCCGTCTCTTCAAATTTATCAATCATCTTCTTCATAAAGAATGTAGTCATCGAGCCAGAGACGCTTCTTAAACCATTTAATGTACGGAATTCCTTCAATGCAATTGCCGCACAGTCATCGTTCATGTAAACAGGCTTCAAAAGCAGAGTCATGACTAGCTTCTCAGACGGGAACTGAATGTTTTCAGCCTTTTTATCACAAGTGTAATGTGCGGTGCAGATGTCACGTCTTTTAATTAGCATTTTATGACGAGTACAGTGCCATCTATCGGTCCACTTTTGAACTTTTCTTTTTCGCAAAACGAATTCCCATTGTTTCACATATACTCAGATGAAATATCAGGTCATTCTGACGAGTGGTTCTCTTTTTTACAGTCTTTTGAAAGTGTAACTTTAATTATAGTCACCCTGTATAATTCTGGCTTATATCTAGATACGTTTTTGTTTGTAAAACTGAGGTTACATTTTTAGTTAAAGCAGAAATCGCTTGATAGTCCATCTAAACGTATGTGGATAAAAGTGCCAGCAGAAATTGATTTTATACATTTCTATCATTTTAACAATAATCCCAATTTTGTTTTTATGTAATTTGTGTACGCCATGATCAACACGTCAGAAATAGAAAATAAATTAGAAAAACAAACCATATAAATTATGATTAAATTATATTAAAACATTACATCAGGCGGAGAATTGGCTTTCCTATTGGTCTATTTCGATTCCTACTCAAACTATCTGAATATGGAATTTAAATGTGCACTTCATGTGATGATAAACTTCATACGTTTTCTAGACAGACACATACTGTACAATTCCAAATATATAATTTACGCACTTAGAAGATATGATGCCAAGTATGGTTAATTTCATAACTTCTTACAACCCGCGAAATATACTCTAAACTATTCATAGTGAATAGTTTAATAGAATATTTCTATTGTGACAATAAAGAAACAATAATTCCTTAATAAATAATAGTACAGCGCCTAAACTTTATTTTGTAGATACTAGTAATGTACTTTAAATCTATTGATTTAATATTTAGAAACAAAAGGGTGATTTTCTTCAGTACATTTTGAGAAATTCCAGAAAAAGGAGTTAACATCTTTATCAGATTTATAAAAATCATAGTCACTCTTGCCATGTACCTTTGGCGGCCTTTTTTACAAACCTTGGCTCTTCAATTATTGTTTTCCATTCTTTTTCTTTCTGAAATAGAATATAATGTTTGTTTGTTTTTCCCGAAGAAAAAGAGGATCGCAAAGTAAATAATAAAATTGCACCTAAAAATAACAAATTCATTGTAGAAAATAAATACTAATTAAGCATGCTACAAACAATAACATAAAAAGTTTCCATATCTTTAAATATGTTCATATTCAGGAATTTGGAAAATTAGAAAGCGCTAAAACAAACAAGTGTGAAGTGTAATCGAAGATCGATCAAAGGGCTTCGTTTAATATTCCTTTCAAAACACTTTATCATTTCTTTAATAAATCCAAATAAAATTCATTTAGCAACAAAAAAAAGTCATGTTTTTTATGAAGTAAAAAAGGTAACCGGTCTATTTTTTCGTTTTCTTTATCTAAACCAGCCCGTTATTATGTTCTGTCATAATAATATCTGTCATGCGGCCTAAATAAGATATTTAAAAAAATAATTTCAAAATTAAACATGTTGTACATTTTCAAAATGTTAAAATATGCGAATATTTCCATAATCGGATTTTTATCACGATTCAATATGTTTCTCAAACTCATATATTTACAATTCTCTATTATTTATATTGATACTCGATTTGTATTATTCTCAAACATTTGAAAAATTAGTTAAACTTCCCATATGACGTCAGATTTTCTTTTTAATTCTCTAATGACGTGATATTAATCTGCTTTGTGTACATACACATACTCATACTCCTTGTATTATTGAGAAATCTTTGAAATTTTCCGGTTTATTACCACCATGACGTCAATAATTTTTTTTTCATATTAATCTTTTTTTCAATTGGTGAAACATTTTATTTCATTTTCATTTTTCACGGGGAAAT
Source organism: Maratus michaelseni (assembly GCA_963931845.1). Lineage (NCBI taxonomy): Eukaryota > Metazoa > Arthropoda > Arachnida > Araneae > Salticidae > Maratus > Maratus michaelseni. The sequence continues at coordinate 306,690,104 of OZ007588.1, forward strand.
CTCTCAATAGAAAATTAATTATTGTAGAAAGAATTTCATTGTGGATTTTTAATTTTTGGCAACTGCTATAACGAAAAATGTTTAAATTTAATAAGAAAAGGCTGTTCGAATTTTGTTTTTTTTATCTCTATTTATTGAAATAATACGATTTTTTTAAATTTTAATATTTTGATCTTCATAGCTGGTACTCAGCTATATATACACAAAGTTTCAACTCTGTAAGTTACATAATTTCTGAGAATAGCTCTGTGACGGACAGACAACGGAGCGGGAGTAATAGGGTTTCGTGAGATGAACGAAACCCTAAAAATGATAAAATAAAATTTCCAACTATACAAATGCCACTATAGAGATAATGTGAGAGCCGCTTTTACTTCCTGCCTGGAATTAAGCATTTCAACTATTAGCTACTAAAGGGCTGTCAAACTACAGTATAGGGTTTTCATCCTACTATAGAGTTTTACCCTGCTTTTCCCTACATAAATCCGGATATTCCTTCAGCTGACAGTAAAAAAGTTTGAATGTAATTAAGAATATATTGTTTTATATTTATTCATCATTTTCATTATTGTGCAGTTAAAATTGGTTCTTTTTGTTCACGAAAAACGTACAATTCTAAGTGGTTGTTATAGAAAATTAGCCATTTGTTAACTATTTTAGTGTTTAAGTGTAAACCTTCACTAATTATGCTACACAGTATTCACAATAATATCAAAAACGTACAATGACAAACAATGTCTGCGGCATAATTTAAATTTAAAAAAATTCACACAGTACATAATTGTTACATTTGAAATAATAATAGAATTTACCACATGCTCAATTAAAAAAAATGAGAAAGTATTTTAAGCGACAAGTAATGGAAATGAAATGTAAATTGGTTTAAGAATTTTTTTATATCGCCGTTTCAATCGAAGAAAAGAAACGCATATTTTGCTTCTTTGTTAGAAAAGCATTTTTCTTCTATTACCTTAAGGTTTGAAATGTCATTGGCTGACTTTTGACAGTGGATTATGGAGCCCGTAATAAATTTAGACTATTTCTTCTTTTCCCGTTTACTTATTTATGTTTCATAGAAATATTTGTTAACGCATTAGGTGCCATTGCGATCATTTTGGAAAATTTGCTGCAGATTTCTTTTTCTAAACTGAGGATTTTATATATTGTTAAATGATTCATGTTATTTGAAAATTTAAATATATGAGATGACTTTTGTATTTGTTTTTAAGTTTCAATTGAATTTTCTATTTATTTTTTTAAAGCTTGTTGCAAAAAAGTGAAAAATAGCTTTTTGGCTGCATTTGAAAGAAATATATTTTTTAAATAACTTTATAATAAAAATTAACATTTTTAGTTAAAAAATGTTTATAACAGTGCATTATATAAAACAACATAAATCCGTAATTAATATATGTATAATAGATCAATCACAATTACCGAAAGCATAAGTTGTAACCAAAATGGGAGCAACGGTGCCTAATGAGGGTAATATATATATTTCAAACTATTCCATATGCCTCTCTGCATTCATAGTAGTTATTTTTCACTTTGTTAGCTATAAAAGGGATAATATCCTTCTGAAACTGATATTTTAAGAAGAATTCATATAAATTAGTCCAACTTCAACATCTATAATATAAAAATCAAAATGAAATTACCATTTCAATACGCATTTTCATTATCAATGACTTTATTTTTCATCATTACATCATTTTTTTTCTAACTATTTTACATGGAAGATGATTGAACAATTTTTATTTTAGATTTGGATGATTTCTCGGACGTTCCAGAAATCGTTTGTTTGCCACCTGATCGAGGTATTGTAACAGTTAATGAAGATGTAATAGAAAATAATTTATGCGACAATTTACCCCATGATATATCTGGTGGAGTAGCACTTTCCCTAAATTGTAAATCAAGAGACAATCAAGAAATATCTGATTTAGTGTTTAAAAAAAAGACAAAGTATTAAACGCAGACTTGATATTTTAGATGAAAGTTCAGACAAATCTTCAAATCGGAATATAGAAAAAAAAAGTTAAAAAATCAATTTCAGAAAACGAAAAAAATACAATATAATGCGGCATAAAAAATGTTCTATCATTTTCATATAAAATAGTAGGACAAAAATGATGTAATGATGAAAAATAAAGAGTCGGATAACGAGAAGGTTTATGGAATCGGTCATTAAATTTTTAATTTTTATTATAAATGTAGATGTTGGACTTATTTACATGAAGTCTTAGTAAAATATCAATTTCAGAATGATATTATTCTTTTTATAGTTAAAGAACAGAGAAATACCTACCATAAATTCACAGAGGCATAAATAAAAAGTTTGAAAAAAATTACCCACATTAGGCGACATTGCTCCCATTTTGAGAACATGGTGTTTCTCCTAAATATTCAGATTTTTTCTGTTGCAGAAGTTCTTTAGAGACTTCTTATTCATAAAAAAACTGTTCCATAAAATAATAGGTTAATATAATATAGCGGCCCTTAATGGGTTGATGAAAACAAAAACTAAAGTTTCAATATTGTACAACAAAATTAATCTTGCAAAACTATTTTTGCCAAGCATATGAAGTTCAGGTTCCATACATTTAAGTCGTTTTTTCTTATTTTTATACTGCTTACTACCCTGTCTTTCAATTATACCTGAAACAAACAAAAAATAATAAGTTGTAAAAAATTAAAAAAAGATAAATCAAAATGAATCAAAATCCATAAAAATTTATCATATTTTTGTTATATCTTGAAAACATTTTTTTCAACTATAATTGGTAGGTATTTTATTTTAATTTATTTAAAAAAAGAAAAAAGAAAAGAAAGAAAAAGGAAAAAAAAACCATGCAAATCTGTGACAAAATTTGTACGTGGCAAAATCGCTGATAAACAATTCTGAAACATTCTGCCTTTCGCAGATATCGCCACCGTGCAGTACTCAACGTTTACTGCTTGTACTACCGTAATATTAGGGCATTTAAAATCGGACCAATTGTATAACATTATTAAGGGTTTAAACTTTATATAAGTAATAATAACAACAAATACAGTTTTTCATTGTTTCAAACTTTTCTAGTACCCTTAAGGCAAAAACAAGCAGATTTTTTATTTTTTATTTAACCAGTGAACTACCTTGGATAGCTAAAAAGCATTTGGCATCCAGTTGACAGAAATACAAAAAAGAAAATTCATGGGACAAGCATAGATTATGAAACACATTCCAACACATTCAGAATAGTGACAAAACGTCGCAGTATAGTATGGTGAAAGATTATGTTTAAGTAAACAAACACCAGATCAAACTCGGTGGGAAAGCCTACTTTCGGCTTAAGCTTACCTGTCCCCCACTCAGCTGATTTGTTTACTATGCGGCAAGGCTCCGGCACAGGGAGCGATGCCCGGAAGGACCACAAGGGAAGGGAAACCCTCTCTATTGAAAATTAACTGTCAACGATTACGGTATCAATCAAAAAAGCTATCCAATTATAGAAAAGCCAAGTTAGATACAATAATTGGCTGAATGAACAATTGTGATTGTAAATAAATATAAGGAGATGTAGAACTTTTACAAGAAAATAATTAAAGTTGAGAGAAATCTATAAATACAAAACAATACTAATGACTCACTTATTCAACGATAAACAATTAATAAATACGATATTGACAAAGAAAGTAATCATAGTTTGAATAGTAGCATCGAGTGTATAAAAATACTTATGTGAGGAAAAACTTGAATAATTTTATCGGGGTATATACAGTTAAGAGTTAACACAGTTTAAGTACTGCAATAATGCCAGAAAACAAATCTGAGATTACAAGTACTGTGTACTATTACTAAGAATAACAGGGACTAACATAAGTGATTATATAGGAATATGTACATGTAGTGAAAATAATCAACACAAATAAAATACCTCCATGAGATTAGAGAAGTACTGAAAAACAAGTTCCGAAAATTCAAATTTTGATGATTCAAAAACTGAGAAAACAATTTACTAATTGTACTGAGCAATACTAAAAAGTATAACACATTTGAAAACACAATGTTTGGAATTACCGTCAATAATCTGAAAATTATCTGAAATATTTTGTGCAACCCTGTATAGGATCTATAGATCTGTATATATGCAACATACACTGCTCAAAACAATTAAAGGATATTGCAGTTTTAGGTGGATTTTGTATCTGGGAAACTTTTTAGCTGATTGATACATGGTCGACAGACATAGTAGGTTATATGAGAATAAATTACACATGTTTGGCAGAAAAAAATGCATTTTATTGCGCATTTGTGTACAAAAGGAAAAAACACAATTTGTGCATATGAGAAAAAAAGAATAAGAAAAGGTGTTTTCTTCAAAGAAAATCATTTTCAGTAGGGGGTATGGTTTCCACGGGCGGCCAGCAACGTTGAACACCTTTGAGGCATGGACTCAATGAGGCTATTAATGACGAGTTGGGGTATTCTGCCCCATCTTCCAGAAGAGCTCTTTCCAGTTCTTGGAGAGTTTGTGGGGGTTGTTGGCGGCCAGAAACAACTCGTCTTCCTAGAGCGTCCCAAACGTGCTCGATTGGATTCATGTCTGGAGAACACGCTGGCCATTCCATTCGAACGATTCCTTCCTCAAAAAGGAAATCCTCCACCAGGTTTGCACGATGTGGCCTGCAGCTATCGTCCATTAAAATGAAGTTATCTCCGATTACTGCAGCGTAAGGGACTACAATAGGTCTGAGGATCTCATCCCTATATCGGCGACCAGTCAGAGCTCCATCTCGAATGATGTAGAGGTCAGTTCGCCCGTCAATGGAGATGCCACCATACACCAACACTCCTCCACCGCCAAATCTGACACTTTCGTGCACGAACGCAGGATTATTCCTACTGCCACGGTCCCTCCAGATGAAAATACGCCTATTATCCGGATGCACAGAAAAACGGGACTCGTCAGAAAACAGAATATTGCTCCATTCATTTATCCTCCAGTTGACATGCTCGGTTGCCCACTCCCTGCGGTCGCGATGATTCCTTGATGTTAATCTAACACATACCATCGGTCGGCGAGCATACAGACCTACAGCATGGAGCCGGTTTCGGACAGTCTGAGTTGAAATCGTGGTGCCTGTAGCCGAGCGAAGGTGTTGTTGGAGAAGAGTAGCGTTCATGTTTCGGTGTCTCCGAGCTGTTAACGCTAAATACCGATCTTCATTGGGCGTTGTTGCCCGTCTACGACCTTGCCCTGGTCTTCGGCCTGCACATCCACTCTCCAAAAAACGGTTCCAGATCCTGGAAATGACACTTTGTGACACTCCAATGGCTTGCGCTACTTCGGCTTGAGTTTGGCCCCCTTCTAACCTACCAACAATTCTCCAAGCTTCTGAATCTGTCAAATAACTTCGCTGAGACATCGTACTCATCGAAACAAAGCAATCACTGAATGCCGATCACCCTTGTCTTCATTCTCTTTTATCCAGTTGAAAGTCAAATTTCATTCGCTGCCGCTGAAGCGACGTTTTTGACGTCGAACTCAAAATTGCATACTCCACAGTTTGAAAAACAGAAAAATTTGCATTTGTGATTCTCTTCTTCTATTTTCGGTAAAAAAAAATTCGTTTATATCTTTATTTTATATAAAACTTCAAATATCCTTTAATTGTTTTGAGCAGTGTAGTACACTGAAGAAAATGAAGTACTCAAAAATGTGTAAATTGATGTACTCATATCGAATTGAGGATGTTAGGATAAAAAATAAACCTATTATTTCTCAATTTTGAAATACAACATGTTGTCAAACTTAAACGAAACGATAATTTTGTACTTTGAAATAATTTATTTCATTCATGGTTGCATAAAAGTTCTTCATTAATAAGAAAACAATGCAATATACCCTGAAAATAAGGAGATAATATTACATTTTTATTCCCAGGAAGGAACTATATCTTGCGCCTCCATTATAATGGGCAAAGTTACATTGCGTTGTTGTTATGAGTGCTTCGTATATTCATAGGCAGTCATTACGGTCTGTGTGTGACATGGATATTCGTGATGAGAAAATTAGATTTAAGTTTCTCCGTTAACTTTGAAAATAAGTGTTCTCTGTTAAATATTTAACACTTTATTTTCTTATTTTATATAATCAGCTGTAATTTCTGTAAATATTAAATGATGCACAATTTTTTTTAATGTTTAGAAGTACTCGAAAACAATGCTCTTGTCATAAAAACATTTGATTTGGGTATCTTGATAATAATTTTGTTATTTTTCCTAAATAAATGATCAATTAAATGTTTCTTGTTAATACTTTTGAACGAGAAATAAATGTCTGTACATTTTTATTACCACTTTCCAACCTAGTTGAAAAGTGTTTATGAATTCGGTTTGTCTGGCCGTCTGCCGTCTGTCCGTGCTCTAACTCCCGTAAATATGCTCGGATTGCCTTGCAAGTTTTATATGTTATTGTCGTTATCTATAGCACGTTCCCTATTTCAACTGAAGTGTGTAGCACTTATAGTTTTTTTACAGGGACACTCAAAAGAATTCCGTTACATGACGGTCTATGGGGAAAAATCATTTCCGGTTTATTTTAATGATGTTACACAATTGAAAACACATTGTAATTGATATATATCACTAAGATGTATTTCAAGAAGCTTAATATGGAATAGGGTGTGCACAGCACTTATAGTTACTTTACAGGGACAGTCAAAAGAATTCCGTTACATTACGTCTATGGAGAAAAATCGTCTGCGGTTTATTTAAATAATGTTTCACTATTTTAAACGAATTGAAATTTATATATATCACTAAGGTGCATTACAAGAGGCTTACTACAGAATATTGTGTGTATAGCAGTCATCGTTCATTTACAGGGACACACAAAAGAATTATCTACTGTCTGTAAACAATAATTCCTGGAAATACGTTTTAAATTACTGAACGCGATTTTAAATTTAACACACTTTTTGTTTATTATGTGGTGTGTATAAATTCTGTAGATCATATACAGGGAAGCACAAAAGTTCGCGAACACATTTCCGTTTATTGACAGAAACTCCAGAAGGAGAATTTTAATCTGTGCTACGCGTTTCTTAACTGAACTAAAATTTAGCATCCTATGTAGTATATATACAAATCTATAGATCCTATACAGGGCTGAATAAAAGTATTCGGATATTTTTCCGAATATTGTATACGTTGGAAATTCCAGAAATTATGTTTTTAAATAGGTTATGCGTTTTCCAAATTGTTTACTTAGATGTTATCTTTTAGCTTATTAAACGATGATTTGTAAAATTATTTTGGAAGCGTTGGAAATTGTTACATAATCTATGCTTGACGCATGATTTTTCGTTCTTGTTTTCATCTGTTATGATAACAGCTCGGGACAGAGCGCCCTTGGCAAGTAAATTTTTTTTTCTATTTATCTTATTTTAGTTTTGAAAGATTTTTATTAAAAGTTTTTTACACCATGTTTTTACCATGGAATTAAAAATCAGTACATGTGTTTCTCAATTTTGAGAACAATTTAATCGGAGCTATTTTTAGTATGTGACGTATTTAAAATTGAGTATTTTTTACTTAATTTTGAAAACCCATTTTTTCACTGTATTTTAAAATTTACTGCAGTTAGGAAACGCATAGCACAGTTAAAGATCCCCCTACAGCAAATTCCGCCAGGGAATTCCCCAGGGGGAAACGAAATATATTCGAAATATTTTGTTCATCCCTGTATAAGATCTATAGAACTTATATACACCTAAGAACTAAAATAACTTCTTAAAACACCATAAAAACTTTAAAATGCGCTAGGCCTTTCGAAAGGTCTGAGTCTTTCTTCGTCAGGCGCAAAAAGACGTGCGTCTACTATGAAAGCAGCAGCAAGACTGAAATGAGAGGTAAGGGAGAGGAAACAAGCTGATGCAACAGCCAATAGGAAAGTAGAAAACAACAGCCAATAGGAAAACAGAAGACAACAGCCAATCACAGAAGAGTAAAAACAAAACAATAGAAAATACAAAATAGAAGGGGAATAAGGAAGTGAAAAATAAAAAATAAAATAAAAAATAAAAAATAAAAAATAAAATAAAATAAAATAGAATAAATAAATATATAAAAATAAAATGAATAAATAATAAATAAATAAATAAATAAAACTTAATTTAAAAAAAATAATAAAATAAATAAATAAATAAATAAAAAATAAATAAATAAAATAAAAATAAATAAAGCACACAAATACATTAAAAAATGGAAACACATGAAAATTAAGAACTAAATAAGTAACCAAAATATATAAATATATATAAATACAGATTAAAATTAATTAATACAAAATAAATTATATGGAAGTACTGAAGAGTTTTTTCCAAGCAGCAGAGAGCATTGTGGAATCGGCTTATCATTAACAATAACTTCACGATTAAGATAAATAGCTAAATTTTCCAGAAAGTGCAATTCAGAGATACTATTAGCATTAAAGATAATTTTAGCATTTTTAAAATTAAAACAATGGCCGGAATCCCAAGAGTGCTTGGCAATTGAAGATTTAGAAATTTCTTGATTAGTTACATAACGAGAGTGTTCTTTTAAGCGGTTTTCGAGATTTCTTTTAGTTTGACCAATATAAGATAAATCACAGCCATTACAAGGAACATTATAAATTCCCCATTTACGAAAATCAGGAACAGGAGATTTGGTGGAGGGGAATTTGAATTTATTGACAGGTTTAAAGATAATGTTAAAATTGAAACGTCTTAAAACTTTAGTTAATTTGAAACATAAAGGAGGATAAAAAGGGAGGACAACCAAATTATCAGATTTGCTTTTCACAGATTTAGAAAGAGTAGATTTATAAGACGGTCTATTGAATTTCTTCACAGCATTATTGATAACAGAAGGATTGAAACCTCTTTTGACAGCAACAGTTTTTAAGTAATTAAGTTCATCCTTAAGGGATGCTTTATTTATTTTTATTTTATTTATTTATTTTTTATTTATTTATTTATTTTTTTTCAAATTAAGTTTTATTTATTTATTTATTTATTATTTATTCATTTTATTTTATATATTTATTTATTCCATTTTATTATTATTATTTTTTTTTTATTTTTTTTTTTTACTTCCTTATTCCCCTTCTATTTTGTATTCTCTATTGTTTTGTTTTTACTCTTCTGTGATTGGCTGTTGTCTTCTGTTTTCCTATTGGCTGTTGTTTTCTACTTTCCTATTGGCTGTTGCATCAGCTTGTTACCTCTCCCTTACCTCTCATTTCAGTCTTGCTGCTGCTTTCATAGTAGACGCACGTCTTTTTGCGCCTGACGAAGAAAGATTCAGATCTTTCGAAAGGCCTAGCGCATTTTAAAGTTTTTATGGTGTTTTAAGAAGTTATTTTAGTTCTTAGTGTTTCACACCAGTTTCAACCTATTTTATTTTATATACACCTAGTAACATGCAAAAAATACGTTAAATTTAAAAACGCGTACCACAACTGAAAACGCACTTCCAGCAATTGTCAGTCAATTATTATAGACAGACAGTACTGTAGCCAATTTGTTTTGTGTGTCCCTGTAAATGAACGGTGAAAGTTACGCACACCTCATTCTATTGTAAGCATCTTGTAGTGATAGCACTTCAGTGATATATATCAATTTCAATATGTTTTAAATAATTTAACATTATTAAAGTACACCGCAAACGATTTCCCCCCCGAGAGCGTAATGAAATGTTCCTGTAAATTAACCAGAAATGGTACACACTTCATTTTCAATTCCGAACAAGCCATAGTAAACATCAATAACATATACCAGTTGCATGGCAATCCGAGTATATTTACGTTAGTTAGAGCACGGACAGACGGCAGACAAAAAGACAGACAAACCGAATTCATAAACACTTTCCAACTATGTTGGAAAGTGTTAAAAAAATTTAAATTAAGTTATTTATCAGAATAAAAAATAAATTACTTTGCTTTATTTGTAAACATATGATTTTCTTCCAATCCCAGATAATTCATAAAGCTTTTTAATCTCATTAGTTATAAACATTGCAGAAAGAATTAAATTCCAAATTTTGATAAATGATTGTTTTCTAAAATAATATAGAATATACTTTAAAAAAAATCTATTCTATAAACATTTTAGAAAAATATTTTCCTGGAATTCAGTATATCGTAGAAGGATGATTAAAAACTGCAAATTTGAAGAAATAATATTTGTAATCAAACATAATAGTTCTCGAAATTAAATATATTTTTAAAGTAACAAAATGTTTTAAATTAATACTTTATATAGTAAATTTAAGCAGAATGTATCACAAATTTCAATTTTCAGGTTTAATGTAAGGGGAAAAAAATGCAAGTAGTATTTTAAACATCTGACAAAAAGAATTATATTTGATTAAAATAAATATTTTAAATTTAAAAATAATAATGCCGGGCGGATATGCAAGTTAAGTAGTTATTATTATTATTTTATTTTTTAGATTTGGAGATATTTTTCTAACTGAAAAAATAAAATATTTTTTTTTCTTTCTTTTTAACACTTCTGAACATAGTTGAAAAGTGTTTATGAATTCAGTTTGTCTGACCGTCTGTCTGTTTGCCCGTGCTCTAACTCACGTAAATATACTCGGATTGTCATGCAATTGATATATGTTACTTATAGATATAATGACAATTTCGGTATTGAAAATGAAGTATGTAGCACTTATACTTCGTTTACAGGGGTACTCTAAAGAATACTGTTACATTATGGTCTATGGAGAAAAGCAGCACATTACGCTGAAGGTCCCAGGTTCGAGTCCTGGCTGCAGTCAATTTTGCACTCATGTTGAGTTAGTGTATTTTAATTGTCTGAATTATGTTCTTAAATTATAAATAAAGTATTCTGTACACTCTAAGAAAAAACGACAAAAATTACAGCAAAATTTGCTGTAAATTTATGCACCCAAATTGACAGCATATTTTACTGTAAATTGACAGCAAAATAGGTCTTAAATAATATTATATTTGGAATTTTACAGCAAAATGTGCTTCAAACAAGCTAATTTTACTGAAAATATGACTATAATCATACTAAATGTTACAGCAAAAAATTCTGACATTTTTGTCGTTTTTTCTGACAGTGTATACATTGTGTATTGTGGATGTATTGTGAATGTATTGTGTATATGTGCTTTAATATTTATTTACGGACCGATGAATAATTATTAATTCATCGTTGCCTTGTCATCTGAAGCTGCAGTAATTGCTGGTCGGTGACTCTTTCCAACATGCGTGAAATTGCCGGGCTAGGATATCAACCAGTAGCGGCTCAGTGGCAGAGCAGTTGCACGTCACGCTGAAGGTCCAATGTTCGAGTCCGACCCCAGTCAATATTTAACTCATGTTGGATTAGAGTATTTTAATTGTCTGAATTAATATGTTAGTAAATTATAAATAAAGTAATCAGATGTACTGCGTATATGAGCTTGAATATATGTATTTACAGACCGATGAATAATTATTAATTCATTGTTGCCTTGTCATCTGAAGCTGCAGTAATTGCCGGCTGGTGACTCTTTACAACATGTATAAATGTGAGAAATTGAGGGGCTAGGATATCGACCAATGTTGGGTCAGTGGCAGTGCAGCTACGCTGAAGGTCCAAGGTTCGAGTTCTGTCTCCAGTCATTTTTTCACTCTTGTTAGGTTAGTGTATTTTAATTGTATAAATTAATATGTTCCTAAATTATAATCTAACATTATTACTTGCGATTTTCAGGATATTATATATTGTGTGAAGTGTAATGAAGATTAAGGTGTCACGTGTGTGCAAAATTGACCTTGAGGACCGTGATCTAAAGATTTACTAGTAATATAAGTGAACTTAAGATGATAATTTTCATGCTTAATTAATATTTAGATTTCGATATATTTCTACAGACCAAAAAATATGGATAAACAATTTTTAGACTATCGGCATACAAGTTACATAAAATTCTTCTATTCTTAATATATAAAATATATCACTTATTTATTTTAAAATATGGCTTATTATATTCATTTTAGATTGTTTATTTGTTGAAATGGCTTTTTTTATGAAATCTATCCTTTCTGATGCATCATGCAAATTAATAACTATTATCCACTATCAAAATCAATTCAATATTAATAAATAAATAACTGTAGTCGTGAAATTGAGAATATTAAATAAATGTCAAGCAACAGGCTGGGAAATCATTTGTAATGGAGTTCCCTGAACTGTTATTTTATCTGCTCATATGTCGAGCTGTGTGATGTGTGATGTGAGAATTGTGTCGAACAAAGTGCTCTAAGATAGCTCAGTTGCTGTATAATACAATTGCGGTTATTTTGATAGTTAGCATATTACTATTTAAGGGGGTCCGTTTGACAATTTTTTTAAAATTTATTTATAGGTGTTTTTTATTGAATTTTTTTTCCTGAAATGTGTCTTTCTATAAAAGCTACTTTTCAGAAAAACGTTTTTAAAAATTTTAAAATCTTGATTTAAAAAAAATTAAAAATTAAAAATTTTAAACTTATTTAATTATTGATACAACTCAAGAACCATTTGTTTGATTTCTTTTTTTTTTCATGGTTGAGTGAAGAGAATTCTTTTTGTTAATTCGTCTTTAGCATTTATAAAAATATTACTTATAAAATTTATAAAAAAATTTAAAAGTTTAAAAAAAAAGGATTTTTAAGAGTAATTTTTAATTAGAAGTAAATATTTTCAAAATTTTCGCATGAAATAAAAAATTCTGAAGACAATTTATTAAAACCATGCCATAAAAATTCTATTCAAAATTTCATAAACACATCTTGCAAGGAAATGTAGATATTTCCTTTGAAACATGACAAATTATTAAAAAAAATCCATTCTGAGAAAAATTGACTTAAAGTTTAAATTCCGAGGGAAAGGGGGGGGGGGGGGAGTACTGGTAGTACAACACAAGAATTGTTATATTTTCTAATATAATCATCGCAGAAATAGGCTGTTTGCTTTATTTAATTTATCAAACTTTATAGTATTTTATTAGCAAAAATAATAAAATAATTATAATAAATTGAAATAAATATGCATTTTTTTTCTTTTGAGAATTTCAACCACACTTCCCTTTAAGCATGAAGCTTTTCTTTTCAATCATATTCGTTAAAATCCAGTCCTCATTATCAATAACCAGGACATCCAACCCCGGGCTTCCCGGTTTACAGAGTACAGGTGAAAAATATTTACTTTAATGAAAACTCTAACAGATTTTAAAATTTTAATATATTTTTGTTGATTGCCTACGAACAACACCAAAAGCATTTTTATATGAAAAACGTCAATCACGTATTCAAATAAAGTTTGCAATATATATAAATATGATTCTCTCGTATTAGCCGTTTGCCAGCAATCAATGCTGTAGAAATCACTACAGATTTCGCTACTTACAGCAGCCTTTTTTAATTCTGATCATTTCAGTGGTATAAGCACATAGTTCGATTATATGTTTGCTAAATTTGTGTTTTACTTGTATTAATTTATTTATTTATTGTTAATGTCTAACTGATAATAACTCTTGTCACTAATATTGATGTAACATCTAACTAAGTCATCTTGGGAATCCTCTTAATTTCGTACGTACGTTTTTATTAATGTTATGAATATCCAGAAATCTTATTCCCTTTAGTGATGTTTTCAGTTTGAGAAACAGAAAATAGTCTGCGGGTGTCAAGTTCGGAGAGTTTGGAGGGTGGTTTGACTGCAGAATGTCATGTTCGGCCAAAAAACGCTTCAAAGGCAAGACAGTGTGCGGACATCAAAAATGCGAGAATGTGATAATGTGTCATCACCATACACTTGCCGCAACGTTTTACGTGATTCGCAAGCACTTTTTCTCAATTTGAAACAAAATTTAATGTTTATTCTCTGCTCCAATATTTTCAATTCAACAACAATGCTTTGGCAGCGTACGTTTGCTTGCGTGCTTCAACACTAAAAAGTAACACCAGAATGATGCACAGCGCAGATATTGTGCGCAAAAACGTAAAGATTCAAAAATTATCATTAACCAACCAACGAACTTTTAATTCTATTAGTTCTTACTACAATCTTGGAAATTACTAGCCATACCTTCTATGTATAAATTTACAAATTTCAACAATTATTTCGTCATTCGTAAATCACGAATCGACATTTAATGTTTTCTCGTTCCATTACAGTTATCAGCATTTCATCCTTTCTTTCCGAGCGTGTCTTAAAGTAAAAAAGCTCGTAACATAAACATTGTCGCCGTTTCCTTGCCCTTTAAAACATTTTATTCTTATCAAAAAATTTATCAATGAAGGATTTTTATATCCCAAGAGCCCATTTCGGATTAAATCAAGTACTGTATGAAAGGGTTTTTGCTCCTTATGAAAAAAAAAAAAAAACTTAAGTTTTTCGAATAAGTAAATATTTAAATAATTTTTATTTATGTGCATATGAGACAAAAAATGTTTGCATACGATATTTACATTTTTGAACATTCTTACGCATATTTACATTATGCTTTTGAATATACTTCGTAACACATATTTTATACAGTGTAATATAACCACGATAACACGGCAGAAAATTAATTATAAATAATTAAATAATATCTTATAAAATCTAAACTTGCCAATGCAGTCTGAAACATAATCCCAATTACCCTTTTATAAATAATTTAAAATTCTAATCAGGCAAATTATATAAACTGCGAAGCCCTTGAATTAATCTGAATAACAATAAGGAAATGTCTTTTATTCCTAACCTGTTTATTTTAAATAAAAACGTTCACTTACCAAAGCCTTAAAATATAAAATTTGCATTTCCATTGTATCCTATGTATGCGATTCTGGTATTATTTAATTGTTGAGATAATTTTAAATTTTCGTTAAAATATCTTAACAGGGCTTTTAAAATTTTAATATTTTATTTTGTGTATCGTAAATAATTTTACGTACACAAATTATTAAGAATGTGGTAAAATGTTTAATTGTTGAACAGCGGTGTTACATTTCTGCATCACTTAATTTTAATGCTTAAACGCTACACTGGCATCAGAATTTTGGAATGGAAATTTTAATTTTCTCAAGTATGTTATTAAATACTGTTGCTTATTTGCAAGTAAATTCGTTTATAAATTCTGGTGTCAGTGGATCACTCCAGTATTTTATGAATATAATTACTTTGCCCTTGAAAGGGTTAAGGAATCATTATACATGGTAAAAATAACATGCAGGGAGTGGTTGGAAAATCGTTATAATTTTAAAACTTCGTGACAGTTTTTTATGAATAAAATATCCTATAAATATAAAACAAAAATACAAGAAAACAGACGGGAAGATAAGCATTCCATTTTTGAATATTAATGAAATCGAAACGGGACAACCACCAGAACGAACCACCAACAACAACAAAATATACAAATTATATTGCCTCCTTCGTGGTATTTTGGTTAAAAAACGAGAATATTTTTTGGAGAAATTTCGTTGAATTTAAAAGTAAACAACTAAAGTGGAAACTCCAGAAACATTCTATTATGTTTGAAAATTGATGTAAGCTTGTTCCAGCAATATTTAAACTTTATCGAACTTTTTTCTACATTTTTCTACATTTTAAATATATGTATAAAACGCCGAATTTTCACAAAACATTATTGAATAATTATATGTGAATAAATTTCATTTTCATTCAGTAACTTCTTTCATATTGTACAAAAAATATGAGTTTTACTCTATTACGATATTTACGGAAAGTATATGAACACAAAAACTAATTGAAACTGCAAATCGCATTAATTGTCTTTGCCGAACTAAAGTTTATTTTTAATAACAAGAATTCGCATTTAATGAGGAATGTGTATGTGCATTTTTTTTTTAAATATTGGTTTAACTAAAGAAACTCTAATTCGTTACTTAATATGATAATAATAAACTGTTAACATGTTGCGAATTGAAAGTCACTATTATTCCGAATTACTAAAATAGAAAGATACAGATCATCCTCATATTTTAGATAAAATATCCCGTTTTACACTTTCATGTCAAGAATTCTAGGAAATATAACAACACTGAAAATTATTTGCAGTAGCAAATTACATTAATTATCTATAATTTTCTTTTAATTACAAAAATTCGCATTTGACTTGGAAAAAGTATGTGTATGTCACGTTATTTTTTACATCTATTATATATTATCTATTATAATTATATATATTAATTGAAAAAAGATCTAATTAATTACCTGAATAATAATTCTAAAAATTTTAATGAATTGAAAATCATCTTTTATTACACATTACTGAATTTAAATACGCAGATTATTCTATTATTGTACGTAAAAAAAAAAATAAATAATAATAAAAATAATAGATAACAAATGAGCATTAAAGTTACCGTTTTACTCTATTAAGCTGATTACCGGATAATATACGGGCACTGATAATTATTTAGAGTTACAAATCCCATTAATTATCTTTAATTAAGTACAGTTTGTTTTTAATTATAATTTAACTTTCATGTAAACAAAAAGTATTTGTAATTTCTGTTTAAGATTTTGTTAATTAAAAAAGAGTTCTAAATAATTACCTAATGCGACCTGAATAAGAAACTGAGAAAGTCTTATATATTGAAAGTGCGAGAGTTATTTTTAACACTTTCCAACCTAGTTGAAAAGTGTTTTTAATGTATTTACAAGTGACAATTTATTCACCAGACAACACTCAATCTAATTTAAAACAAAATATTTAGGTGTCAATTTGCGGCAGAAATCTATATTTTAATACTGGTGTATTAAATGTATGTTTTGAAACGAAATGTATTGATTCGAATTTTTTATTGTTTCTGAAACAACAATAATCATATTTACATAATTTTATGTTTTACCATTACAGTCTCATTAACATGTAAATCAACAGTATTCATATTTACAAATAAAGTGAAGCTATCCAAATAATATCAAACAAATAGTATAAAATTTAAAGAAGCACTAACAAGAAACTCTGTATAACTTTTACTAATGTAAGTTTTTCGTCTGGTGAAACAAAGTATTGGCTCAAACTATAATTAAAAACAACATGCTAATGCACCTTTTGCTTAATTATAACATTTATTTGACACACAGCATATAAACTTGAAAGTAAACAGACAGTGATTATTCAAATTCGAATTCGTTATCCAAAACTACAGTATAGCAAGAATTTTGCAACTTCAAAACCTTCTAACAGTCCAACAACAAAAATCCAACAGTTTGAAAATTCGAGTCACTTTCGAACGACATCGAAATGATACTTGTTAGTCCCTCTGGAAGTATTACCTATATACTCAGCAGTAATCGGTAGAGTACCTTTATACTCAGCGGAAATCGGTAGCGTATCTTTATACTCAGCGGAAATCGGTAGACTACCCGTAACACTGACAATGGGAGTCCGTGACACCGCAAGGATGTCCACAGTCACACTGCCTAGATCCATGGTAGCCAGACATCCATGATCAATATTTATTTGAATCATAGGAATTATTCTCTTGTGTTTACATTTTTAATTCTGGGATTAGATGAATTTCAAATGCGGATGTCTCGAAATATATGCGTATTTTGATATATGTATTCTCTCTAGGTGTTCTTGATTTTTCACAATGTGTTTAAAAAGGTAAATTTTCTGCACCATTATTAAAAAAATATATTCTCTGAAATTAGCCAAAAATGTCTAATATTTAGGTGATTTTGCTGCCTGGTCAGTCGGGATTCAACATTTGGCGCTTTTTTTGGCAAATTAAATTTTCAAAAACACCAATTAAAATAATTTAAGACAGACATGAGTACACATAAAATAAAAATTTATAAAAAAATATATACTTAAAAACAGTTAAAAATACAAAATAGTAGACGTTTCGCCAAGCGACACGCAAGGCATCATCAGTACAAAAACAATCTATTGCATAACAAACCACAGAACAAGGAAAAGGAAAGGTTTGAAATCAAGGAAAGTTGAAGTTATTTTAAAAACAGATAATATTCATTAGGGACAGAACGAGCTTCATTCAGCGTCTGCGATCGCAATTGAGTGAACCAACTCTCAAGGAGTAATCGACCATGGTAGCTGTTACAACCTGATTTCAAAATACTGGCGTTCGCAATTAGCGGGATGTGATTCGTTTGAAGTGAATGCTGGACAATTTTTGAATTCAAATTACTATTTTTTAAAGCACTAGTATGTTCTTTTAGGCGAATTTCCAATGATCTACCTGTTTCACCAATGTAGACACTATTGCAATCTTTACAGGGAATAATATAAACAACACCGGGTAATTTAGACGTATCATATTGAAATTTATGCTTAGTGAAAAAGGCATCATCAGTACAAAAACAATCTATTGCATAACAAACCACAGAACAAGGAAAAGGAAAGGTTTGAAATCAAGGAAAGTTGAAGTTATTTTAAAAACAGATAATGTTCATTAGGGACAGAACGAGCTTCATTCAGCGTCTGCGATCGCAATTGAGTGAACCAACTCTCAAGGAGTAATCGAAATTCACTGTTTTTAAGCATATATTTTTTTATAAATTTTTATTTTATGTGTACTCATGTCTGTCTTAAATTATTTTAATTGGTGTTTTTAATATTTTTCACATTCAGACGTTAAAATGTATACATTTTCAATATGATACGTCTAAATTACCCGGTGTTGTTTATATTATTCCCTGTAAAGATTGCAATAGTGTCTACATTGGTAAAACAGGTAGATCATTGGAAATTCGCCTAAAAGAACATACTAGTGCTTTAAAAAATAGTAATTTGAATTCAAAAATTGTCCAGCATTCACTTCAAACGAACCACATCCCGCTAATTGCGAACGCCAGTATTTTGAAATCAGGTTGTAACAGCTACCATGGTCGATTACTCCTTGAGAGTTGGTTCACTCAATTGCGATCGCAGACGTTGAATGAAGCTCGTTCTGTCCCTAATGAATATTATCTGTTTTTAAAATAACTTCAACTTTCCTTGATTTCAAACCTTTCCTTTTCCTTGTTCTGTGGTTTGTTATGCAATAGATAGTTTTTGTACTGATGATGCCTTGCGTGTCGCTTGGCGAAACGTCTACTATTTTGTATTTTTAACTGTTTTTAAGTATATATTTTTTTTTATAAATTTTTATTTTATGTGTACTCATGTCTGTCTTAAATTATTTTAATTGGTGTTTTTAATATTTTTCACATTCAGACGTTAAAATGTATACATTTTGCAAATTAAATTTTCGCCTAATAAACGTAATGTTAAAGTAAAAATGGGCATCCCCAAGTGGATAATTAATCAATTTTCGCAATTTGTTTTTATTTCTCAGTTTTATAGTCTAAACGAACTTCGTGCCAAATTTGAAGTGTGTAGGAACAGCAGATATATGAGAACTTTTTTGAGGACTGAGTGAGTCAGTGATAAAATTATCGATTATCAGACATTTTCAAATATCATTATCTCAGAAACTAATTTTCCGTTATTTATAAAATTTGGGATTTTGGGTAATTAGGGATGTCTTACTACACGTCTAAAATTACAAGTACGTAGATCAAATACGTTTTTAGTAGTAGAGTGTCGAAATTTGACGAAAACAACTCGAAATGGTTCGTGTAATATAACATACTAGTATGCCAGACGACCTTGGCTGACGACACACTGCCATGTGTCTAGATAATGTTTAAGAAATTTGATGTGTCCCCCGACTATGACTTACGATCTGTAATTCGATTCTTGACTGTAAGAAACTTCACTTTGAAAAATGAGACTTTCAAATCTGAGTAAATCGATGTTTTCATTTTGTTATGAAACATTTAGTTTCAAATATGACGACCCAACGCTTTCATTCTGAAATACCGGAAATACTTAGAATATTGAAATATGGACATTCTCAAAACTGAGCACATAGAGGACACTTTATACTCATTTTTGAAACATGGCCATAGTCAAAAAGGATTAGAATCAGTTCAAACTCATTTTTGAAACATGGAAATACTCAAAAATGAACACTTAGAAGTCGGTTTATACTCATTTTTGAAACATGGACTTACTCAAATATGATCACATGATGTTTTATTCTTGAGTGTGCGCACGTTTTCAGAAATGAGTATATACATGTTTCAAACTTGAGTAATTTTGATTCGGAGCCATTTTGATTATGCGACATACTCAGATTTGAATATTTTTTGCTCAGTTTTGAAAATGTCGTTTTTAAACTGTTAGCAGCAGCGGAAATTCACCGTCACATTTGTCAAGTCTACGGATTATAATTCTATAAGTGATAGTAAAATCAGGGCTACACTAGATACCGGGCTTGCTCATTCATTATCATGACGTCACAAAAGGTGGCTGGCCGCTACCAGCGATTGGTACAAAGCGAAACGACAAAATGAAAGACATACAGCGATTGGCACAAAACGACGGGGTCGTCGCTTTGCACCAATCGCTGGTCGCGGCCAGCCACCTTTTGTGACGTCATGATAATGAATGAGCAAGCCTGGTATCTAGTGTAGTCTTGGTAAAATTCGAAAGTGGATGAGAATGTTCATGGACGGGCGGATTAATGCGCATGATGGTCCACGCCCAGGCCGACCTTTTCTGAAGATTTGGTTCGTGATGTGGACAACAAAATTCGAGAGGACATATGATTTAAGATTTCAAATTTATAATTTGGTTTTCCACAGGTTTCAAGGTCAGCTTTGTACATCATTGTTTCGGAGGAACTGAAGTATCGTCGGCAGATTTCTTTGACGTCGAAATCAAAAACTTGTTGAACGGTATGAGAAATGTTTGAACAAAAACTTAAATTAAGTAGAAAAGTTGATGAAAGTATGTAGAATATGGAAATAAATATATTTTAATGATATTTACAATATATTTCTTATTATTAAAACTAGTCGTTTTAGGACACCGTAATACTTACCCATCATGGATATGCATAATATAAAATATGAAAATAAAACATGTGTAAACTATTTATAAAATGCATTGCAATTCGAATAAAATCGTGGCTTGATGACGTCATAAGCGTTAAATGCTCTATTACTCCAAAATTGATAATCATAATAACAAACGGTTTACTGCGTCGGATTAAGCGTTTCATTTTCAATTAAAATATATCTTTGAATTGATATTTGAATGAAATACAGGGTCAGGAAAAATCGAAGAGTGTGGATAATATGATTACAAATATCTCGGCAACTCATTATCTGATCGACTTCATTCTTTATGCAAAATTTATGTTTTTATATTGTCTTTTATATTCCCTCCTTAAAATAAACAATCTCGAATTTTTTTATATACCTTTTATCAGAACGAATATTTCAAGAGTTCGAAAAAATAGTTCCGGATATTCGAGGTTACTGAAATTCAATAAGCTTCTTCCCATTATTACATACTAAGTACACACCAAATTTCAAGTCTCTATCTGGATTTGTTCGGGAGATAGAGTGTTTACAGACACATAGACATACAGACGCACAGACAGACAGACGGACAGCAATTTTGTTTTCTAAAAAAATGTTTTTCGGAATCTCCACTGTCTGAAACGGGTAAATCCGTCAAATTTTTTTTTTTCGATTTTCAAAACGATTACAAGATTTACCCTATACTACGTATGATGGGTAAGTAAAACAGACCTTATTTAAAAAATAACTCTCGTATCTATTACTCCGTATACAAAAAATATTAAAGATACAGATCATGTTGTTCCATTTACCTGCTCCTCTCTTTAGAATGTCAGCTGTCACACAGCATATGTCAGCATATTATTGCTACAGTATGTCATTCAAATTGACTATGATTTTTAAATAGCAATATTTTACTTTAAAAAAGATTAATGGTAAGAATGTTGAAAAAGTTTCAAGTTAATATAGACTCAAACATATTAAAATTTCGCTTTCAAAATATTTTTCCGATAAAATAGTTGTCGTAACTACTTTATTGTAAATTTATGTTTAGCTTTCATTTATTTAACATAATTAAACAATTAGATAGCAATATGAGGAGAGAGAATTATACTGAAGTATTTAAATAAATTTTACTGGTGGTAAATTCATTAAAATAAGTGTATTAATTCACAAGTTACGAAAAATATGAAAAAGTACTGTATATTTTTATAAAATATAAATGGATATTTTAAAGTTGTATATGCAATTGTTTATTGAATATTATAATAGTTAATAATATAACGTGCTTCATAGTTTTAATTAAAACAATCTGCAAAAAACATCGATGGAAAACTATGAAGTTTGGAAAAAGAAGAAGTTAGATGTTACAAAATGTATATGAAAAAAAGAAACGTAAATGATTCATTATGTTTAATCCAGATGTAACTGTAGGAAGATACTATGAATACAATGCAGCTTCGTATCAGAAATACTCTCATTAATGCCTAAATTCATGAAATTTAAAACTTGAGAGCAGCTTGTTAAAAATAATTAATGACACAAAATAAATGTTTTCTTACTTTTTATAAAATCTTATGAATTTCGCCTTACAAACTCATAAGAATATTCTTTTTGATCCGTTGTAGTTGATTTTTGTTTAAATAGCTGTTTATTGCTTCACTGCTAAAGATAATATAAAAAGTATAAATAATGATATATATCGTTACAGTATTACTTACACTGTAGTCGATAATATACATGCATTCTATAAAACTGTATATCTGAAGAAATTAAATTTTTTTTCAAGAAATAAAAGTCTTCATTTTCCGCGATACCATAACAACATTATCAATTTATATAGGGTAAAGTAGGGTAAAACCGGATACCTTACGGTTTTCTTTAGCTGACAAAAGTCTAGAATGGCGGAAAAACCGGAACACCCCCACAATAGTGTTTGGAGACATATGGGCTACTGAAAAACCATACCTGTTGCACTGTAAAATTCTTATCTACTTGAAACAAGTTGGAAATTGTATGTCAAACGTGACAAATGAGGTGCGTTCGTACTATAACTAGTTATATAAATATTCAGATCTCGATGATTTTTAATTCTGTGAAATGAATTACATCGTCTGCAGATTAACTTCTGTGATAAAATAAGTATCTCGGTCGCTTGACGATTAAACTTCGGAAACGCGTATAACAAGAAAGCACCGATTTTTTTTAATTCAAATTTCTTAATAAATATTTTTATTAATATCTGTTTAAGTTTTGATTCGATTTTCATAAAATTTGAAATGTGTCGACAAAATTCTGAAAAGATAATACATCTTAAATTTCAAACCATTCGTTTGGGTAGTTTTTGCGTTGTTATATGCGGACAGACTTACGGACGGACAGACAGACGGACGGTCGGACAGACAGACGGACGGAGCAGACGACGACAATAGGTGCTACGTATTTATATAATTACGAACGCACCTAAAAAGGCGTTTTCTAGGACCATATGAAACATGTCCGATTTTTTGTGGTAGAGTAAAATAGGATACTAATCAGAAATGAAGTTTTTACACTTCCAGTAACAAAAAGCGCTTTATTATAACAAATTTTGAATCAAACTGTAAAATATATATACATTTTTTTAGGTAGGTAGTAAATCGATACCCCAAATACTTTTCTTAATATTCGCAACTTGTGAAAACAAACGACTTGTTGCCATCGGCAAAAGAGAAATAACCGCTTTTTCGCCGCCACGTGCCTTAGCGTTTTACATATAGATTATTATTATTTTATTATAACTGTACGTCATTTATTATTTTGAAATAAAACTATGTCACCACAAAAGTTTAACGCGAAAAAATGACAGAATGTTTTATTTATCTCAGTTCATAATTATTATCTCTATAAGTACTTACTGGAAGAAAATATGATATTTTGCACAGGAGAGCAGTCTGGTAGTAAATATAGATCATTATTGTGGATTACATGCATGTCCAGATATTAATGGACAAAAAGATGCTGAATACAATACTTATCATGCACTTCCCATACACCAGTGTTGCATGTGAATTTTACAGAGATCATCCATGATTTTTATGCATATTATACGCTTTGTGTGAAATATTCGTCATCAGGAAATAGAACTTATGCAAATAAAATTCCGTTGCCTGTATACTGTTACAGAGATTACCTGCTTTATAAATCCGATGGTACACTGATAGGGGACGCTACGGGTTGCAAACGGGTGCTGTCCACAGGGCAGCACTCATCAGAGAGAAAACAGTGTACCCGGTTTGACCCGCCTACCCGGTTTGTCCTGCCTACCCGGTATTATCCTTATCTTACATTAATCATGGAAAATTTTTATGCCGCAGTTATGCAGATAGTAGTAATATATTTATAATTTAATAAATACTTATGTAATACGTATTCAATCAAAAATTGTTTCACAATTTTGTTTCGATAAATTAGAAAACATAATAAAAGGTTTACATATTTCCGAGTTACCATACAAATTCTGTAGTAAATTGAAAAGGTAAATTAAATCTTTTTTCCAATTATTTATTCATTTTCATCGTCAAAACTACTTATTGTACATATTCCTAACCGTACAGTTTTTTATCGTTCATAAAGTTCGCCTATAATTAAAGAGGAATTATCGAAATTTAAGATAAAATTACGATGTTATGAAAAAGAAAATCTTTAGCGTTGATTGGAAAGAAATGCTTTTTTTGTGATCTTCGTAATGAACAACTTTTTTTATTTAAATATTGCACATTAAGTTGAATTTATCCGAGAAAATTTCAATTTCTAAAACATGTTTTTCTCATAAAATTATTTTATTCGCAGAATTGAAAAAAAAATAATCTTTAACTATGTACCAAATTGCTGCAATGTTTGCTGTGATTTTTCTGCTCATTGTAGTTCGTAGTTTTATTCCGAAGAAATGCTGTGATTTGCTCGTAGTTTGCTGTGATTGCTGCGATTTTTCTGCTCATTGTAGTTCGTAGTTTTATTCCGAAGAAATGCTTTTTTTGTCATCTTCGTAATGAATAACTTTTTTTATTTAAATATTGCACATTAAGTTGAATTTATCCGAGAAAATTTCAATTTCTAAAACATGTTTTTCTCATAAAATTATTTTATTCGCAGACTTGAAAAAAAAAAATCTTTAACTATGTACCAAATTGCTGCAATGTTTGCTGTGATTTTTCTGCTCATTGTAGTTCGTAGTTTTATTCCGTTTTTTTGCCTTTTCGTATACAAATTACGATCGATTGTCAAAAATTAAGGCTTTAATTAATGAAAATTTAATTAAAGTATTTTTTGAGCGACAAAATTTTTTTTATTAATAAATATTATTTTAATATAATAAAAAATTTAGATTTCATAACAATGTTGTTGTAAAGTGTTACAGCTTTTCATAACCTACGAGATGACACATAATCTATTTTTTCTTTAAAAAAATTATTCTAATTATAACATATACAAACAAATAGTTTCTCACAGTTATTAGTAAAAATTATTAGAGGCGATAATCAGAGCCGTCTTTTACGGTGTGTGACAGATGTAACAGCATCCACCTCGCGTCCAGAAAATAAGTTTAAAATTAAAAAAATAAATATTTAGTATTCATTAATAGTATTAATTTAATTCAGTTGAAACTTCACGTGTAACAATTTTCGCAATGCACTCGAATTTTTTGTACAACCCTGTATACTATCTAAAGACCTTTGTACACACCACATATTAAACTAAAATTTCAAATTAGTTAAAAAACTGATAAATCAATTTAAAACGCACTTCCAGCAATTACCAACCATAAAAGGCAATGTGTCTTGTTCTTTGAGTAGCCCTGTATATGAAATTATTTATATTCAACAAATGTATATTGGTTTACTAAATATAGTTAATAAATACAGTAATAAATACAGTAGGAAAATGCTAACACAAATAAAAATTACCCATAAGGAATTCACTCCCATAGTCAGTAACACATACGAATTCTTTAGTGCAGCCATGTATATGATCAACAGAATTTTTTCACACATGGCACTATGCTAAAATTTAGTTAAATTAAAAAACGCTAACAAAAGTTGAAAACGTACTTCAAGTAATTTTCACTCATAGACAGTACAGTAGCCAAATTCTTTTGGGTGTCCCTGTAAATGAATAATTATTGCAATGCGCACAATACTTTTCAGTAAGCAACTTATACTGCACCTTCATAATGCATTTAAATTTCATTATGATCGAAACAGTGTAACATCATTAAAATACAGTGCAAACGATTTTTCTCCGTAGACCGCATTGTGTAACGTTATTATTTTGTGTGAT
Organism: Maratus michaelseni; assembly: GCA_963931845.1. Lineage (NCBI taxonomy): Eukaryota > Metazoa > Arthropoda > Arachnida > Araneae > Salticidae > Maratus > Maratus michaelseni. The sequence goes on from OZ007588.1 coordinate 306,716,354, forward strand.
TTTGTAAATGAATAATAAATGCTTTGAACACCATATTATACAGAAAGCATGTTTTAGTGCAATCCATAAATGCATATCAATTTCAATATGTTTGAAATGGTGCAACATCATCAAAATACACTTGAAACGATTTTTTTTTCTATTGACCGTAATGTATGGAATTCGTTTGACTGCCCCTGTAAACAAACTATAAATGCTTCATTTTCATTGCAATCATTCTATAGTAAACGTCAATAAAATATAAAATTAAAGGACAATTAGAGTATGTTTACGAGACATAGGGTCTCGACGGTCAGAAACACTTTTGAACAATGTTGGAAAGTGTTACAAATTCAGCCAGACTCACATATTATCAAACACAATCAAAAACTCTCTTTAAGTACATTATAAAACTAGTAAATCTGCAGATCAGGCGTGAATCGTCATAAATATATATTTTTTTAAAGTGCACGGTACTACTTTACGTTTTTTAAAGAACCGCCCTTAAAGAACCTCCTCGACGTCAGCTCTGCAAGTAATTTTTTTTAAATCTCATTTCTAATATCATTTAACATCGTACAATCCGCAAATATTATTTTTTCAATTGCATGCATATTTATAAGCATATAAAATTCTTCGAATGTTCCAGAAATTAGAATCATTAAATTAAGTACGGTGTTATACAATGATATTCTGAAAATCTGATGAATTGCTTATTCTTTTAATTTTTAAAAATAAATATGTAATCATCCCCCCCCGTAGTTTCATTAAATTTAAATTCGTTTTAATTTAAAAAAAAGATATTTCACTAAAATAGTGCGAGTGCCTTGAATTTTATTATTATACTCTTTGAAATACGTCTGCTAAGCAACGGATATATTAAAATGGTAAGTAAAAATAAACGTTTTAAAGATGTAAAAAATATGAAAATAAGATGTTTATATTTCCCAAACAGATGCACAAACATTTTCAAATATTTTAAGCAATTAATTTCTAAATTCTATTAAATTTATCGGCAAAATTTTAAAACTATTGGAAATCCATATCGAAAATTTAGCATTCATAATTTTATGTCTAAATCCATTATGCAAATATTCCCTTTTCATTTCAGATAAAAATGAAATTTGAAAAATTGTCTTCATCCCTATAGGAAAGCATTATGACCTACAAATAAAATGTTCTATATTTTCCGAACGAATGAACGAAATGTAACTAAAAACCATACCGCTAATTCCGGGTACCTCACCAACATACCCACTAAAAATCAACCTATTCGAACGTTTTTTACGACAGTTATCGCGGAACAGACAGACAGAAACTAAAACTTTTCGCGTGTCCACAGTGAGCCTTCACTGACGTATCGTCAATAATGGAAAATAATTTACCGGAATATATGTTTGCTACACTGTAAAAAGAAAATATAAATTCTATGAATGCCGTTCTTTACTGGTAATTTAATATAATAATGTTTCAGTTTGTTCTTGTTGTTTTTAAAAAATGCTTAAATTAGAGCAAGGATGGACAGAAAAACTAACAAACTGAACTTAAAATATTTTTCCAAAGTACAACTTAAGTGTATTTTATTGAAAATATAACACCGTTTGAAAAATGTTTTCACATAATAAATATACATAATAGGTTAATATTTTCGAATACCTTGTAAAAAATAGACTCAAAGTATTAAAAAAAACATTTTCAAAGTAAACAATTTATGTAATATTTACTAATACATATTATGTCTATTTTACCACCCTTCAAAGCCATTAAATAGGAATTTGATAAGCAATCTTACAGGGGTGATTGTGTTCCGGTATTTTGTACAATGCTAAATTTATATAGCAATATTCTTAGTAAGTCATCGCAGAATTTATCGATTAAAGAAGGAAAAGTTTGCTATATAAATTTAGTGGTGTACAAATTACCGGAACACAATCACCCCTGAATCTTAGGATGGTTACACATTTATCAAAAAGACAAAAACTTATATATAAACAGAGATTCGGACATGTTTGAATGTTATCATAATGTTAATATGTTAGTAACTTTCAAACATATTGGGATTTGGCAAAATATATCTCTTCATATTGTTCATTTTATCTCATCATTGAATTACGCCAGTTTCGGTAAATATGATACCTACAAACTTTTATAATAATAAAAAAAAATCTCCAAGTAAGTTATTGAAAACAAGTTTTGACAAAATAAAAATGAAGAAGCTTCCCTTTGTCATACACGTTTCTGTTTCAGCATGGGCATTTTTAAAAGCATCATAAAGAAGTATACATTTATTTTACTCGCACTTAATATAAAACAACGAGGCCTTTTCTGAATCTGCTAAGCTAATTTTTCTCTGATTAAATAAATTGAAACTTTATTACATTTATCAAAGGAGAAAGCTTATCATATGGCTACCATTAAATCTCAGTAATTTATATCCTCTGAGTGCTTATAGAATTGATCCCATATTATGTACTAATCTATTTAGTTATCACACTTTCTAATTAGTGTGCATTTGGGTACAATGTCTCATTTGCATGTTATAATGATTAAAATCGAAGCTATCTCCCGAGACAAACCTCATTCAATAAAATCAGATTAGCATGAAATATTTCAGAAACATTTAGTTATAATATCATAAGTAAACCAAATCGGTGAATTTAATTTACTGAAAACAGTAAAGTATTTAAAAAATTGCAGATCTCTATTATCCCAGGAAAATATTTACTTAATATCCAATTATTAGTATAAAATTTAATTTTATGTACTTTTACAAAATTAGTTTAGACAATTAACAGTAATAAGTATACTAATTAACTTTGATTATAAAACAACATCTGTGGCAGAAAATGCTGTTACAAAATTTTTGTAAATCTTAATCATCCGATTTTGTTTGTTATTTTTAAAGATAACTACACTGCAAATAGAGGCGTCTAAAATTTAGACATCATAGATTTATACAATTACATGAAAAGTATACTTTTTAGGAACTTTCGATGTTTAAGTCCCATTTTTGTGTAAAATAGAAACGAAAAATACGCTTCTCACAGCACTTTATAAGTTTTTTTTTAAATTTAAAAGTCTTCTAAAATTTCATAGTTTATATATCCCTCTTAAGAAAACATCTCATGTAATACTGACAGAACGTACTATGTGCAATATCTCTGTCTGCGTTGGTGTGGAAAGTTGCTTCCAATTTGTCTCGGTAGTTGATAATAAAAACATATCGTTATCGTGCATATTATATTATCCAGATGTGAGTTTTGGATAGATATCCCTAATAGTACAAATTTAATAATTAAAAATTTATTTGATTAAAAAATGAATTTAATTGAAAAATAATTTGTTAGAAATATATAAATAAAATATATATATTATTTAATTATAAATAATATAATAAATATTATTAATACCTTCTGAAATACCCTTTTTTATGTGAATACCAATGTGCTTCTAACACTTTACTACAACTATACTACAACTTTATCTGCAGGACCCAAGCTTCGCTGAACCGAAGCAAAGGACTAGTCGAAGCAACTAGAGCTTTGTCATTCCAAGTCAACGATATTGAAATTGAGATATCTCTGATATATCTCTTGAAATTATTCAGTGTGAAGTGGAGTGGCCATTACTGTGGGTGGAAATCTTGGTGACTATAGTAACTCTGGAAGTAACGCCTAAAGTAAATTATACTTGTAGCACTTTTGAAAATGTTGATTGACATTATGTTTTTAGCTTTGTTGTATACGAGTGTATGTACAGGGTGTTTCACAAAGGACCCCTAAATTTAAAAATCAATAACACGGAAACGGTGATAGGGAGAAACATGAAAACAGTGGTATGTTTATTAAAAAAAATCTGCTACTGTTTTAAAAATCTGTTTATTAAGAATCTTATACATAAATCTCAAAATTTAGTTTAAAATAGCGCCGATAGATGGCGCTGCGATAAATAGGAGTATCAAAAGTGATTCAAAAGGTGCACCTTTTACACAACAGACTTATCGCAAACGATGAAATTGTCATTGACTCTCTGCTTTATGTCACTTGTCTGTTTGTTGAAAAGCTCACGAATTGTTTCTCCATCTGGGCCTTTTGCGACTTGAAATCGCGTTTGGAAACTTCTCCTTGTGGCAGTAGGACTCTGATTTAATCGGTGGTACTCCAACACAATAAAAACATGCTCCTCCACAGTATATATCACTTTCGGAAGTATTTTCACTATAAACTAATAGCGGTAAGATTTCAATGGCGAAATCTTCAACGGCAAGTCTTTCTATGCTTCTGTACTCTCTGTAGAAGGATTCTTACTGCACTCAGTTCCATCTGTCGGTACTATTTTTAACTAAATTTTGAGATTTATGTATAAGATTCTTACGATTTTTTTATTAAACATACTACTGGTTTTATGTTTCTATCTATCACCGTTTCCGTGTTATTGATTTTTAAAGTTAGGGGTCCTTTGTGAAACACCCTGTACGTTCGGATGACGCGCGTACAACATCTGATAAAAAATTGAGTTATTGAATCATGCAATTTCTTTGATTTTGTTGCACAGAGACACAGCATACGTGTGCACGCATTCACATGATTCACATGCCTTCGGAGCTATCCCTTAAGAAGAGTACATATCAGGGACGAAATTGCTTATAATGACACAGCATGCATTTGTTTTATTTTTTCGTACGATACCATTTTTGATTTACAACATAGTAATTTCATGTTGACAATTTATGAATATTATGTCTCATTCGACCGTCTCATTCGTCGTTCCGTATACGTAAAATACTCGGATGTCCCAATCCCAAAACTCTCTTCTATCTTAGACATCTTAACACTTGAAAAAGCATATTTTTTTTCAATTATACATTTTAGAAGCAAACAATGAGTAGATAATTATATCATATTTATTTATTTTTTATATCACTTCAAGTTTTTGTCAATATTTCTTTTGTGTGTGAGGCGGACTTTTTTAATGAAGTCTAATCAAACGGATAATATATTAAAAAAATGTGACTTTTGTTTCTTATTACAAATATGCCAATATGCAAATTAATCAGTAAAGTAATTAATTAGGGGATTTAATAAGAATTTTTAACAGCTACCACGCCTGTCCCGAAAATCCAATAACATTCGCTATCACAGCAGCACCTAAAGGCCGATATTTTTCAAACTTTTACACAAACCTCGGTCTATTACATTACATTTAAATATAAAATTCGACTTAAACTGCAAAAAATCCAACAAAAATCGCTATCATAGCGCCCTTTTCTGGCAGAATATCCCGAAATTAACCGGAGACCTGCTGGCCATAACCAAAAATATATATATTAAATTTGGTTTGATTGTATTTCTAATTTTATACACTTTTCGATGACAAAATAATGAAAATTATATAAAAGTCGCTTCCTTCAGGAGGAATATCCCGAAATTCAACTGGGACCAGCTGGCCACAACAAAAAACATATATATGAAATTTGGTTCAATTCTATTTCTAATTTTATACACTTTTCGATGATACAGTAATGAAAATGACACAAAAATCTCTATCACAGCGTCTCCTTCCGGCGGAATATCCCGAAATTCAACTGAGACCAGCTGGCCACAGCCAAACACATATATGCAATTTGGTTCAATCCTATTCATAACTTCAAACGCTTTTTGATAATGCAATGAGTACACACACACGGACACACAGACAGACATTTTGTAAAAACGTGTTTTTTCGGGAACTCTCACCCATAAAACATCTAAATCCGTCGAAACTCAGAATTCGAAAAAAAAAAAATCCGATTACAGTCCTTTCGTCTACTAGAGATAGAAGAAAGTAAAAACACGTATTTACTGAAAATAATAGAAGATGGTAATTTAGTTCGTAATATATCGCAAGCATCCAGACGATGTAAAACACTGAAAACGAAAAGTAATTTTATGAAGGGTTTCCTCATGTTTCATATGCTGCTTTCACAAATGTTGTGAGTACACGATACATATTTCGTTTTTGTTGGCAACGTGAAACCAAAAAACTCTGTGAACAAAATCTCCATAACGTAATAGTTCTTTTAACATATTTTTTATTTAAATCATTAAAATAATATTCATATTAGTTTTATTCTGCAATAAGCATTTAAAACAGGAATAGAAAATTATTTACTAAAACATATATATATATATATATAAATGATTTAAATTAAAAATTGGTTCTTTTAAACTTCCTGCAACATTCCTAAATGTTGTAATTTCTGTTAAAATAATAACTGCATATTTTGTATGTTACCTATCGAATGTATTAAAGAAAAATTTCTTTCGATTTTTAGATATTTTCAATCTCGGCCTTAAGATATCGATTGTAGTGAATAAGCAATCTTTAAAAGAGAAAACAACAAAAATTTCAATATATATATTTTTAAAAGTTATTTATATTAATCTGTGTTTTATGATTTGTGTTTTAACTTCAACATCATAATACGATTATTTAATAAAAATTTTAACAAAATTAATGCGAAAGCTATATAAAAAAAAATCCAAATCAAAAACTTATTTGCGAAAACGGTTTAAGAATTTTATATCTAAAACAAACACTATTTCATTTGAACGTCCCATTTTGAAATTTCCCAAAAAATATTATAGCCAATTTTCCATTTGACATTATCATATAATCAGGAGATAACAACATTTGTATATTAACATCAGCAGCTGTTAATATTATTTTTACTTTAAAATATACCATTTTTCTTTTTCTAAAACCTTTAATTCGGTCTTTAAAAACATACATCTATCAGCACTCTTTTAAAAAAGAATTATTTAGTCACTCTTTAAAAAAACATAGATTCAGTCTGACGTCTAATAAGATAAAAGTATATACAGATTAACTTGTAAAAACTTATTAAAATCCTTCCACAGACCTCTTCTATTTTCATTTACAAGTCATGTGCACTTATTAGTTCACAAAAAATGACAGAATTAAAATTTTTAGAAAAAGAAAAAATAGTATAGTTTAAAGTAAAAATAAAATATGAACAGATGCTGATATACAAATATCGTTCTTTATTCATTATATGATAATGTCTGATGGAAAATTGGTATATTAATATAAACTTTAATTATAATACATAAATTACTAAAACAATTATTTAGTTTATTAACTATCTAAAATTATTACAGCCAATAAAAACAATTTACTATAAACATGGATACAACATATTTGAATTAGAATTAATTTCTAAACACTACATCAGTAACTTGGTCTATCTTTTTGATTTGCTTTCATTTCCCTTACTCCAACTATCTTTGCTAAACTGACAAGTAAAATTTACCCTTAGGATTATTTACAGCAAAATATTTGATTTAAATAAAGTAAGATATTAAAAATTTATGTAGTATAAGAGGCGAATTATAATTCATTTTTACATGGACTCGTGCATTTCTTAATACTTAATGGTTTTATGCTTTATTCTAAATAAAAATTTTCATACACGTCCTGGGTGAAGGAAAATAACCTTTGTCAAAATTCAGGGCGGATATTATAGCGTTAACCCCTACCGGCACAGACAAAGTCTGTTCGTAAAATGAGAAATTTCTGACTGACACCGGAATTTACAAACGACTTTTTTAGAAAAGCTGAAATCTTTATTTTAAGCTTTCATTACAGAAACAAAATTTCATTAAAATATTTTTGGTGCCGTATGCAAGTTTGGAATTAAAATTAGGTGTGCCCGGAGTGGGACCACTGTGCCGGAAAGGGTTAAAATGGTTGCTAACTTTAGTAAGAAGACACGAGTAGATTTCAATGAAACATTAACATACTACGCTGATAGTTTAAAAGTGAGTAAATTATATACGCTGAAGAGAAATCTAATTTTTTTGGTTTTAAAGAGTCATTAGAAATTGACGGAGAAACCCAATTACTCCTGATTAATCTCCATGTGGCCCGAAAGATATGGAAAAACACATCCGAAATTACTCCGTGACTGTCAAATAAATCAATGAACATTGCAGCGAAAATCATTAAGTGTTGCAATCTGGATCCAATTAACTTTTCTATCACGAATAAAAAACTGTAGATGTAATCTAAACTGAAAGTTTCCAGCTGGATTTATAAAACAAGTGGGTAAGTGTGATCGAAGAAGGGTTTCGTTTAATATTCCTTTCAAAACACTTTATCCTTTCTTTTATCCTCAAACAAATTTCATTTGGCAAAAAAAAAAAAAAAAAAAAAAAAAAAGTCATGGTTTTTATAAAGTAAAAATTTACCGGTCTATTTTTTCGTTTTTTCGAATATCTAAAACAGCCGGATAGCGGGCCAAGCCCGCTATTATATTCTGTCATACTAATATTCGTCATGCAATATTAACTAATTGACTAAATGCAATATTTAAAAAAATAATTTCAAAATTAAACAAATTGTACACTTTTAAAATGTTAAAATATGCGACTATTTCCATAATCGGATTTTTATCACGATTCAATATGTTTCTCAAACTCATATATTTACAATTCTCTATTATTTATATTGATACTCGCTTTGTATTATTTTCAAACATTTGAAAAATTAGTTAAACTTCCCATATGACGTCAGATTTTCTTTTTAATTCTCTAATGACGTGATATTAATCTGCTTTGTGTACTTACACATACTCATACTCCTTGTATTTTTCAGAAATCTTAGACATTTTCAGTTTTATTACGACTATGACGTCAATCAATTTTATTTCATATTAATCTTTTTTTTCATTTGGTGAAACTTTTTATTTCATTTTTCACGTGGAAATCGTCTGATAGAAAATTAATTATTGTAGAAAGAATTTCATAGTGGATTTTTAATTTTTGGCATCGGTTTTTAACGAAAAATGTTTAAATTTAATAGGAAAAGGCTGTTAGAATTTTGGTTTTTTATCTCTATTTATTAAAATAATACGAATTTTTAAAATTTTAATATTTTGAGCTCTTCACAGCTGATATTCAGATTTATACATTTAGTTTCAACTCTGTAAGTTACATAGTTTTTGAGAATGGCTCCATGGCAGACAGACAACAGAGCGGGAGTAATAGGGTTTCGTGAGATGAACGAAACCCTAAAAAATGAACACTCAACAAAAAAGCAGACTGCTCCTTTAACCTTGAACATTATCTACGAGCGTGTGTTCTCAAACTTTCTTTTAGTGTGTGAAATGTAGTCCTCTCGTTATGTTGCTTCTGTAAATGTCTCCAATATAAATGTCAGTAATGTAAAAGTGGAGCATCTTTATGCAGTCTCCCCAATTAATCTTTAAATTGCATTACATTATATAAAGCACATACTTTCCTATTCAAGGCAGAATGGATCTCCGATTATTTCACGAATTATTGTCTCAATTTTAATACAATTTTATTTATCTCCTGTACAGTACTCCGACGACAATTGGGTATGAATACTTCAAAAATCGCGCAAAAATAATAGGATAGTGACTATAAACACCACTGTGGATTACCTATTGCGCGATGATGAATTCCAGGTAAGGTGCATGAATATTTGATATTTTATTCTGGAATTTAAAAGATGGAGATATAATCAATAATTTATGATTAAAGAAAACATATCATGCTACCGAGAGCCAACAGAAATAAAATTTCAACGTGGTTCAAGAGCAATACTTGCATTTTTCAGCAGACGTTTGTACTATTCTTGTTGTATAATTGTATTTACCATAAGCGATTTAACTGTACTAGGGGGCTCAGCCCCCTACTCGCTAACGCTCGCCAACCCCCCGTGAATTGCAAAGCAATTCACATTGAGACCGCTACGCGGTCCCGGCTCGCTTCCCTCGCTCGCCCCTTTTTATTTTTCTAATAATTCTAGCCGGAATAAGTACTACAATAAATCATTTGAACATATGAAATTGACAATTTTTTAGTGTAAAAAAGTAATCGAAAACTCCGTTGAAAACACAACTAAAAATGCATTTAGTTGATGCTACTAATGGACATATAAATAATTTAAATACTATGAAAAAAGGATCTTGAAAACATAATTAGTTTAAAACTTATTGCACCTATAATATTGTACAACACGGCTTAAATTCACTAAAAAAAACTACGTGGTAGGAAGATACTTTATCATCAATGACTGTTTAAATTTCGTTTAACATTTTACTATTCTAATTGGTTATAGATTTCTGAAAAAGAAATTTTTACTTCATTGAAATTGAAGAAAAATCATTTTTACTTCAATTAAACATCAACAGATGGCAGCAGGGGATTCTAGAAAGTTTATATTTTATTATCTCTGATTTTTTGTGTGAGTGAAATTCGTAAATAAATTCTAAATAAGAGTTGAGAATTCAATATTACTCATAATTAAACGACAATATTACTCATAATTAAAATGAGGAATCATCTCAGACGCTTTGGATTACGTTCATATTATTTTATTTTTAAAAATTGCTAGCTTGAGTTTCTGTGCCCTAGCACTGACCGCCGTATTTGAGGTGGAGCTAACACAATCTTGTCTCTTCATTGCTCTAAGGTCAGGAAACTACGGCTGTTGCCAACGATAAGATAGAAATTCAGCCCTATTTCCGCGCCACGTAAGACAAATATATATATAGATAATAGCATTCGTGAAATGTGGTAAATATCACCAATATTCTGAGCATTTAGTCCAACATTATGGGCCTTTCAAGATTGTTTATTATCATTATGACTTTCATTGTTTAAATACAAACCCAATATATTATTTGTAAAAAAACAGTTTGGTAGTTTAAGTACTTTGACGGAATGTCATATTTGTCTGTAACTATACGTACAACATACATAAGAATCACTTCATGGAAATTCATTCTTTGGTTTTCCTATTGGAATAAAAAATATCTATAGTATATTTATCTTTATAAGAAGTTATAAGAAATTTACAAGATTTAAATCATTGCTTATACCGCATTTGATATAGTAAACTATCTGGTTTAACTATAACTTCTCGTTTCGACGATAATTATAATAAATGACGTACTGTGAGAGGCTAACGTTCATCATACCCACTCATAAAAACAATTAATAATAATTAAACGAAATTCATAAACGAAAGTAACTTCGTAGTGAGGGTTAACTGTCGGGAGAATATCCATCATAATATCACAATGAGTTATTAATCAATCACTAAATATATCTATCACCTTACCTTTCCGATTAGGTTTCAAATGAAACAACACTTGCATAGGAATTTATTTCATATTCCATTAGGAGATCACTTTCAACAATTGTGTTTAATTTTCTCAAAGTGCCATTGTAAGAACAAAAAGTTATTAGTATAGAATATTGTATTTTCTAAATTGTACTCTTGTAAATAAGTCAGAGAAGGAATGTTAGTGGATTTATAAATAGTATTTCACATACTCTACATTATATATGCTTTATGCAAAACATGTATTTCTTTATGTTTCATGTTCTTACGTACAGTGCTAATCAAAAGACTATTGAATATGGTCATTAAACAAATAAAATAAAGAAACATTTCCCAAAACGGAAACACTTATATTTTAAACTAGTAAAACATTTTTCTAAGTGTAGATTATCTGGTTTTATCAATCATGTAATTAGTCTTTGTAATATTAATGTATATATGTACATAAAAGATTGTCAAAATAAAAGGATCGAAATTGCAAATATACTGAGTTGGTATTCATTTTCCAAACACATTAGAAGGTTCCTCATGAAAAATAACATTATTGAAAAACCGAAAGATGTAGTTTTAGAGCCGGAAAACTGTGAAAATTATCAGATTGTTATAACTCAGTACATTTTTAGTCGTAAAAAATGGAATTTTTATTGTCCTTCTTAGATGGAGGGACTATTTTTCTAATTGTAAGTTATAGGAAAAGGAAGTAGTAAATTATATAAAAAAAATGTTTCTTCGTATTTTAATTAAAATACAGCCGCTTGTAAGACAAATGTCATATTTAAGATTCATACTTAGTTTGCATATATATTTTTTAAATGAATGTATACACATTTCTATTATCAGTGGTATATAAGTGTATACCACTTGTATGATTTTGTATGGATATTTTGTTAAATTTATAACTGTCCACTTCTCGCATTACTTAAAACAGAAATAATATATATAAGACAGTTAGATCATCAGCTGGTAGAAAATGTTTTTAAATCTTTCCAACATAGTTGAAAAGTGTTTATCAATTAGGTTTTTCTGTCTGCCGTCTCTCCATTCTCTGAGCTCACGTAAATATAGTCGGATTGCCATGCGACTGGTACACTATGACGCAAAAGTTTAGACAATGAAGAAATTCTTACATACTTTGAAAAATATTTATTCAATTTTCAAATCACTGCTTGAAATTAATGTGCTGTACATATAAACAATATTTATAACAAAGAAAAGTGGAATTGTGCATATTGCAATAAATTAAATGGTAACAAAAATAAACTGCTGTCTCAAAAGTTTAGACACAAATTAAATAAAATCGAAATAAACAATTTTTAAAACCTGGTTGCGCATCCATGCTTATGTATTACGTCATATACACGAGATTGCATGGAAGAAACTAAATCTTGCATAGTTTGTGGATCGATATCGTACCATGCATCCTCAATAGATGTCTTAAGTTCCTGTACAGAAGAGTATTGTCTAGCGTTGCTATAAACTTTGCGACACATGATGCTCCAAAGGTTTTCTATAGGGTTAAGATCTGGGCTACATGCTGGCCAGTCGAGAACTCTTATATTATGGGAATTAAACCAAGATTTTGAATGTTTTGCAGTGTGAATTGAAGCATTGTCTTGCTGAAATTCCCACTGAGGACCCCCTAGAAGCTCAGCAAATGGCAGTAGGTTTTCTTCTAATGTCTGTGTATAATGCTGTGAAGTTTGACGACCACTGGTGAAGGTCAGAGATACTTGTCCATTATAGCAAAAGGCTGCCCAAACCATCACCGAGCCCCCTCCTTGTCTGCGACTAAAAAAACGTCGAGGTTCCTTCCGCAAGTCATGCCAATACGATAAACAACCATCTGGACCATCCAGATTCCACTTTTTTTCATCGCTAAATATGACTGACTGCCATTTCTCTCCATATGACATATGCTTTCGAGCCCACATCATTCTTTGTAACTTATGATGTGGCTTCAGAGCTGGTTTCTTCTGCATTTTGCTATAAACGATTGTTCCTTTTTCCAAAATTCGTCTACGAATCGTATCCTTTGATACAGAGAGTCCCGATGAGCTTTGAACTCCACGTACGCTCATTTGTTGAGTACTCGCTAGTCTTTGTATCAGGCGATCCTCTCGTACATTTGTCACACGTGGCCTCCCAGACAGACATTTTGCTTTATATTCGGAACCACTCGATAAAACTCGATAAATAGATTTTTTTGACCTATTAATAATAGCAGAAATTTCAGAAACGCTCTTCCCTTCACCTTTCAACTGCCAAATCCTTGAAACCTCATTCACTTGAATTTATTTAGCTCTCGGCATGTCGACTATGAAGCGCAATCGTTTGCAGAACTTAAGTACTCCAAATTTGTGACATCATCGAGTCTAAATTTGCATATGCCAGCGAATATTCAAAGAAATTTAGAATAGTGTCTAAACTTTTGCGACAAGCACATTTGAATTTTTATGAAAAAAATTAGTATTATAGCAAATAAAACGACTGTCTTTTGTACATAGCATTTTAAATCAGTTTTTGAATATATTTACAGGTTTTTGTAATTCTGACGTCATAATTCTACATTTTAAAGCTGAATGACGTCATTGTCTAAACTTTTGCGTCAGAGTGTATATGTTATTAAGGTTTACTATTGCGTGTTCGGTATTGAAAATGAAGTCTGTAGCATTTATAGTTTGTTTACAGGGGCACTCAAGAAATTTCGTTAAATTACGGTCTATGGGGACAAATCGACTGCGGTCTAACTTCATGATATTACACTATTTCAAACATATTGGAATTGATACATATTACTGAGGTGTGCTACGAGATGCTTACAATATAATATGGTGTGCTTAGCGCTTATCGTTCATTTACAGCGACAAACAAAATAATTCGGTTACAGGTATGTTTCTGAACAGTAATTGCTGGAAGTGTGTTTTTAGTTGTTGTATTCGTTTGTAAAGTTAAATAACTTTTTGCATATTATTTGATGCGTATAAATTCTGTAGATCAGGGGTTCCCAAACTTTTAGACAGACGTACCACTAAATCAAAGTTCATAACTCCGAGTACCACTAAGTAACAATCGTAAGGCTAATATAGAAAAACCTGTCTAAAATGAAATATATATTCGTTGTGTTTCCGTCATAGCAGGTTTTTATTGTATTTAAAATTGAATGATTACATTACTAAATTGGTACTTGGATTGACTGCTTTATAATAACATTCAAGTAAAAAGTAGTATCATCATTAAATTTTAATAATGCATATCATATCAAAATACAGTGTTTTGGTCTAGGAAAAAAGGCCACAATACTTAATTTTATATTGGCGCACATTGATTCTTGTACTGTTATAGTAGGCTGGTTGCACTAATTTGCTTCTACCGCCAATGAAAGGGGTGGACGTGTTTTATCAAGCACAGCTTCCTCATGTCTGACGCAATATTTGATAGTTTTAGTCATAAGTCAGATTCGATGTTTAGTTTATTCTTGTATTTGTTTTTAATATAACGAAGGGAAAAAAGTACATTCACAGAGATATGTTGTGCTAAACACAAGCAGAATTTGACGATATCAGACGGTACTCAGATATTCTCGCTAGTGAAAATTCTCTTACAATCATCCTTTTGAATGAAGGCTCCAGTAATCCATTATTGGGGAGCTGAATAAGTTCACTTTGTTTCCTCTCTCGAGTCTCGAGAGATACAGTGGCAGAATGTATCAAATGAGAAACAAATTTTTTATCCAAAGCTTAGTTAGTACATTTAACATAGGCTCAATACAACTGCATTAATAATCTGCATACATTTAAATGCGACAAAAAAGTCGAGCAGTAGGCATTTGCAAGTTTCTTCATACATTTATGTATATACCACCTCAATACATATGCACAATGCTTTACCTGAAATCCGCACTGCATATGACCACAGTTTTTGTTTTATTTCAGAAATAAATTGAAATTGTTATATGACCACAGTTTTTAATTTATTTCAGAAATAAATTGAAATTGTTATATGACCACAGTTTTTGTTTTATTTCAGAAATAAATTGAAATTGTTATATGACCACAGTTTTTGTTTTATTTCGGAAATAAATTGAAATTGTTATATGACCACAGTTTTTGTTTTATTTCAGAAATAAATTGAAATTGTTTGAAATAAAACTTTTATTTCAACTCCTCCTAGAAGCTGCTCTAGTACAAAGAGAACAATGGGTTTATAAATTACATTTGGAATTTTATTTTGTTTTAACTCCTCCGACTAACACAAGCTCTTCCTACTTTCAAGCATCCAAACGTTACCTTCAGATAATTCAATTTATAAAGCATGTTTAAAAACAATTCTTCCTCTAATTAAAAATACTTCATTCATTAATTTTAAAATTAGGTCTTTATTAATAAAATCATTTTTATCCATATAAATCTAATAATTTTGTTTTTAATTCTAGAAAACTGATTGTATCATAAGCGGTGCGTGCGAATTTCAGCAAGTCTGCTATTACAAGCATTTCTCGTAACAAAAAAATAATAAAAGCGTTTTCAAAACATAAATCGCATTCGAATTGTTTTTGTAAATTTCTGAGTTAATAAAGACAAGCCCTTTTTGATTCCATTAAAATATGCTGCATTTTTTATTTTATTCCACGTACTAGTATCGAACTTCTGCGTACCAGTAGCCAAAGCTTCGCGTACCAGTACTGGTACGCGTACCATAGTTTGAGAACTACTGCTGTAGATCATATACAGAATTCTGTAGATCATATACAGGGCTGCACAAAATAATTCATTGTCTTTTATTGAAATATATATCTGAAGAGGGATGTTCAACAGTGTTATTCGTTTCCTAACTGAACTAAATGTTACAATACTAGTATATATCTATATCTATAGATCATATACATGTTTCAGAATTTGAATGTTTTTCCGACTTGAAATTGGGTTCTCAGATGTGTTATGCGTTTTAAAAATTATTTACTTAGACATAATTTTTTAGCTTATTAAACGGTGAAGTTTTGTTGCAGTATTCCAAATGTGTTGGAAAGTGTTTCATAATCTATACTTGACGCATGGATTTTCTTTAAAGTTATTTATATATAGTGTATAATTTTTATAATAGTTGCTATTTCAAAACAAATCTCTTACAAATATATGGCATTATTGAGTTCCGAATTTCAGCATTCAGTCTTTGTCAAATATAAAATATTTTATAGCGGATATTTACTGAATGTACTAAGTTTAAAGTATGTGAGACATTTCCATTTGCTGCTCATATATGGAATACATTTTTGAAAGTAATAATTCATTACTTTTTAATAAATTCACACTTCTCTCACATCACTAAACTGAAATAGAATCTTTTCGGTATAAATCTAAAGAGATTTGACATTTCAATATATTTTTTGAAAGGAGAAGAAGCAGAAAGAGTAATGTACCGGGTGCGCCATAAATTTGATAAAGTTTTTAAAATTCATTATCCCTTTAAGCGTCTCTATATTTTTGTGTAGGCTACTTTTTTTTTAATTCAAATTCTTTGAAGTAGAAATATTCACCTTGTGTAATTACTGATAAAAATGATGGGAGAATAAAGCCAATTTCACTATTTTAAAAAAGTGGTGGGAAACAAACAATCTGAATTAAAAAAAAGTAGAATGCACAGCCCATGAATATCACGGGCGCGATAATTAAGAGGTTAAAAAAGAACAAATGACGCAAAAAATAGCAGTTTGCACGAATGGGATTAGAGGGAGATCGGATTTTTTTAATAACAAAAACAGTTCTGGTTCAGAAAATTACCGATAGATGGCGCTGACATGCATACTATGAAGCAGTTTTATCCAAATCAAGCTCTTTAAAGAGCCTACATCAGTCATGCGAAAAAACGCGCAAGCTAATGTTAAGTCTATGGGAAGGTTCTTGCGCGATTTCTCGCTCGCATTTTAATATTTTTAAATGATGTTTTATTTTTTTTGCATAGGATAGCTGACGTCGATTTCTAACTTTGTTAGCTTTTACTTTTTCGATTTTGGTTCCAGTTATTTTATATAAGGGTACTTTCGCATTCAGAACCGGTTCCAACCGGTTCCTAAATTAAAAATGCCCGCTTATAAAAAAACTGCAACAAAAATCGAAAAAATAAAAACTAACAACGTTGGAGATTGACCTCAGCTATCCTATGCAAAAAAAGCATTTAAAAATATTAAAATGCGAGCAAAAAATCGCGCTAGAACCTTCCCATAGACTTAACATTAGCTTGATCGTTTCTTCCCGTGACTAGTGTAGTCTCTTAAAATGTTTAACCATAAGTAAAATACCTCGATATACAAGATTCTTCATTCGATGTCATCAGGGTGCTATCGTTACCAAATCCAGCGTTGTTGGTTTAAGCTATTTTTACAAGAACGGAGAATGAACAACTGGCGCATCGCAGGGGCGGATCCAGAAAATTTTCACAGGGGGGTCAAGTTTTAGTGGCCACCCGTAAGGCATGGTGACGTCACTGTGAAGTCACACTGTGACTTTGTGACCGTCGTCGTGACGTCACGTGACGTCGATGTGAAGTCATTCTGACGTAAATGCGAGGTCGTTATGGCCGTTTTCAAGGCTTTCTGTGACCTCACAATGTGACTACTTTGTGAAGTCACCGTGCGACTTAAATGTAAAAAATGTGACGAATCTGCATCGGATAGGGTGACCAGATTTTACCCGAATCCTATACGGATTGTTCGGATCAAAAATTTTTTATGGTTCAAGTTTGTGACGTTTGTGACGACACTGCACCGTGTCGGGTGACCAGATTTTACCCGAATACAATCCAGAAACTTCGGAACGATCTTTTTGGATTTGTTTGGTTACAGAATAGATTTGGATTAGTTGTCGTGTGACCTGATTTTCGTGAACCCGATCTGACCCGAGTCGGGTATAATGTTTTTACTGTAAGTCTTGTTTGGAATAGAATCTTACATACGACCGAGTAACCAGATTTTATCAGAAATTGTGTTACGATACAATTTCTGATGTCGGCTCGGATCTAGAGTCATACACGAATCCGGTTATATACTTCTTGAACATGATTGAATGTCAACTTGAACATAAATGATGGTTGACTGAAACTATATTTTGATTCAACCCGTATTCTTACCCTAACCCAGCAACAACAACAACAAAAAATCTGTAAGCCTACAACCCGACCGAACCTGATAAATGATTTCGCATAGATTCGGATAACAAGATTTCACCAAATACGGATAAGATCGACGATAAGGATTGGATCGGCAATCATTTTTATTGGTGCAACTCGTATTCAAATTAAAACTTTGCATCTGATTGAGAAACCGGTTAACACGAAACTTTCTGACACATTTATGAACAAACTTTTAAACGCATGGCACTTGCATGCCTGATTATTAAAGCTATTTGGAATGAATAGCGTTTTCCATTTTTAGATAAATGTAATACTTAAGATCAATGTCGGTCACGTTTTACCCGTTTCTGACGCTGTGCGTCGGAAATTTGGTTCAAAACACCGACTTTGATAGCGTTTTCTGAAACATCATCTGCCGTTACCAAATAATGGATAACGCCATTCGATTATATATAGGGTAGATGTGCCAGTAATGGACACCCTTAAGGAATTTCTTTAAAAATTATTTTGTAATTAATAGTTATAATTGTTGTATTCAACATTTTTTAATATTATATTACTCTACCAACAATATTTAACCATGTTCATAGTCACATTTCCCAATGTGAATCTAAATTTAATTGTAAATAACAGAAATAAATCAAAACACCCTAAATTCCAGTAATGGACACCTCACAAAAACTAATAGATAATTGATATTATGATTGCATTTAAAACTAGAATTTAAAGATAGCATATTAATGAAATAAATAAAGCTGAATTTTTATTGGTTATTTTTTTATAAACCAAAAACATTGAAGGTGTCCCATTACTGGAAGGCGGCCCATTACTGGCACATCTACCCTATTCTGAATAAGAACACCTGCCAATTTCATGTATTTCCGAATAAAAATGAATTCAGAAATATGCCAGAAATTAGCTATTTTGTATTTGAGAACAACTTTAAAGAAAATATAAGTACACATTTTCAAATAAGCATTCTGAAAAATTTATATTAGGAATCAATTTAAATAATAGATATACCTATTGTGCGATATTATTAAATAATAAACATTGTATCAAGCAGTAAAACAGTTTTCGTTGTAAATGAAATATAGAACTTAAGATCATAAATGCCAAAAAAAAAATTATATATATTTTTTCTTTACAAATTATTTTATTTATAGTTTTTGATAGAATACTAAATGCAGAACTTAAATATAAATTTTTACAGTAAAAACATTCGATAACACAGCTCGAAAAATTACCTTAACTAAACAGTTATTTTATTGTTTCATCAATATTTATTATTTTTGTGCATCTAACATTGACATATCTCGACAAATAAATTATTCAATGCATTAAATTGTCACTTTTTTTTTCAAATATACCGGAAAATTATTTCTGGAAACCTACACTAGCAACGAAATTATTAAATTGCAAATCAAATATTAATAGTTTTAAAAATTGCAATGTTTTTAATTATAATGAATAACTATGAAAATTGAACTAAAAAACGCAAAATATTAAATAAATTCCTCATTTTATATAACACTTTACATTTAGAGTACATATTCTTAGTAAATACAGTTTTTCCAAACAATCTATTTAAAAAAATATAAAACATTAAAGATAAAATTTAATACAAGTGATTTTTTAAAAGAAAATTTAAACATCTTAACTTTTAAATAATGCACTATTAAATGTACTAGTACTAAACATGCACTATTAACAAAACTGCGAAGACATTAAAAGTTACCTGCTGATCTACTATAGATAAAGGGGTTATGATGGAATGCTCCTTATCTGCTTCCCTTTCATTGAAAAATTAGAATGTAAATCCACTACAATATTTTTCAAATTATTCCAGCAGAAGCGATGTGTTCATAGATCTGAGAAATCAAATATCACACAGGCCTTATGAACACACCCGGCTAGACACAGTGAGATGTTAAAATGGATGGTTTACTTTAAAATGGAGATTGTTCACTTTAAAACGTTAATTTACTTACACAGTATAAATCTACAAACTTCAAAGAACCCAACACACGCTAATCCTAGCTTCGAATGAGAAAAAGTCGTCTGCCTTCAATATGCGCGCGCAGCATTGTTTAAACACAACAAAATAACAGCTAGCAGATGTTTCCAACTTTTACTGCAAATGATATAGGAAGAAAATAATTTAAATAAAGACATTTCAAAACCTTTATAATTTATATGGCTGAAAAATGAACTTCTAATGATGCTATAATATTCTTTTTTTATATGAGAGAGTTTTGTATTCTTAAAAATAAGCTGTGAAAATTTACATTTTTATATATTTTTTAATCCATTGCATTTGCTTTAGTCGTCAAAAGTAAAGATAAATTTTAAATAATAATTGATTTAATAGGCTTTATAAAGTAATTTCGATATAAATTTAAATTGCAATCAAATTTCCTAAGTACAAATTTTTCATTTTTTACACTCTATCGAAAAGAGCAATATATTTAATAGAGGTGACATCTTACTAAGCACTGGCCAGTTTTGGATAAATTGCTATAGGAATGACATATACTTTATAACATGTTTTTAATTCATTTTTGCTCGGAAATACACGAAATTGGCTCGTGTTTTGTTCAGAAACTATGTTATTGAAAAACCTTTTCCATTTTTTGTTAAAAGCAGAAGATCTTTCAGAAAAGAATGTCAAAGTCGGCGTTTTGATTTGAATATCCGACGTGACAGTGAAAGACAGGAGAAAAACTGGTCGTCACGTAACACGAATTGCTTATAACTCGATAAATAACTAAATTTCTGTTTAAGGATTTTTACCTTTGTATTATATAGTATATTTTGTTAAATTTCATGAAAATGGTAATGAAAATTGTAAAAAATTATCTGCCTCATATATGTAGACAGATATTTATTTATTATTTTATTTTGGAAATACTCAATATATTTAAATAGTGTGTGACAATATTTTTATTAATGATTTAGGTACATGACATAATTCAAATCTATATTTTATGAGTTTTTTTTTTCAAATTCACTCTCCGATCACACCGTGAAGTCACAGAGTGTTGGCATTTTGGTCATAGGTTTTACGTGACTTATGTGACTTGCAGTGACGTCATTGCAACGTCACAAAAATTTTTAAAACTGTCAAAAAGTAATTTTTATTATGTTATAAGATATTCTAAAGTTTATTTTAAGTTTTCTTTACATCTCCAAGACGTTCACATTTTGGTCACAGTGTGACGTTACAAAGTGGTGGCATTTTGGTCACAGATGTGACGTGACGTACGTGACTCACATTGACGTCACAATGACGTCACTGTGACTGTGCATGCTATGCGGGCAGCGTCATACCTTCTACTTATAAAAGTATCAGTAAAGTGGAAGAAAAACGAAGTATCATTTAAACCTGTTTCAAAATATAATATATTACACAGTAATTAATAATATTACATTATATTAATATTAATATTAAATGAATATATAAATTACAAATTATAATAATATTATTAAATTAACTTTTAGTAACCAATTTGTTATCATTTTGTATGAAATATATAAATATACAATTTATTAATTCTATAATATCTAGTTAATACAGAAATATTAAAATTCTTCAATTGTATAAAATTAAACGTTTTCATATTTAAGATGTGGAGAACACTTTTTATCGCAACGAAAAAAAATAATGGCAAAACATTGCTGTATTACCTTAAAAATACTGCAGTTGCAATTTCCTGTGATGCTCAATTGCGAATTTATTTAATACTTCTTCAGGGTGAATTTCCTTATCGCGATGAATGTTAAGCATTGCTAAACCGTTTAGCCTTTCTTCTTTCATATTTGACTTCAAGTAAGTTTTTACCCGTCTTAATGTTGAGAAAGACCGTTCACTGGTACAGGTTGTAACAAGAAAGACACATAAAATATATAGAAGAGTCTTGATATTCGGGTAAAATTCTGAAGCGTGTAATATGCTTTCACTTGCACTGCGTGAAAGTTTTCTCTCCGGTTTGTTTTTCCATTGCCGCTGTCATAAGTCTATTTCTCCTCGTAATTCAGAAAATGTCCCTGGAATATCTTTCTTGTAAGGTTCAGCTGCATTCATTAAAGTTTCAGTATCCTCATTGGCAAATGGCGGGATCAATCCATGTAATGCAACGATATTTGAATGTTCAGCAGTGGAAATTCTTGTTACCAACTCTGATATGATAAAATCCATAAACGATAAAAATAAATTAGATTTGTAATATTTTTCAGGACTTGATGCTGCAGTATTATATTTGTGGTGCTGTGCTTTTACAATTCTCGGCATAGTAATTTCAATGGAATGTTTAGTTGCTACTTTCGATGGTTTGTCGTAAATTTTCGAGTAACTTGATGATGAATTTCGATAATCATTTTCGAAGTATCGACAACATGCTTTACCATATCATAGCATTGCTTCAAATCTAACGAAAAGCTTTGCAAATTACAAGATAAAGGAATAGTTTTTTGGGGGGATGGGTGAGTTGCACGGATAAGAAGGCAAAGTTGGTGAAAGAAAATAGATTTTTTAGCTATTCTAGTAGGGGAAAATTTCTTTACAAAATGTCAAGTTTACGTTGGTGATGAATGTCCATCTGGGAGTGAGCAAAGAGCCAAGTAACAATGGTCCAGAGAGCGAACCCACTCTCTTTTGTGTGACAACCTGAGCAGAGCAGAAATATCTTACAGGACCAAGAAAAAAATGGTTAACATTGGTTTCCTATACTAATTTTTCGGAACTGTAAAAAAAAGTGTGAAATAACAAAAATAATAAGAATAAAAAAAAAATCCTTTTGCTAAAACGTTCTGGCTGCGCAACTAATAAGGGTTTTTCACATCACAGGGGGGTCAGCTGACCCTTTGACCCCCCTCTGGATCCGCCACTGGCGCATCGTGAAAATTCCGCACAGCAAAAGGACTCAAAAGGACCAAAGGACCAAATTCATGTGCTGGGATACTATGCAGCTTGTCAGATGTGCGAAGATATAGGTCGTTTGGAGGATCGTCCAAGACGTAATGAGCACATTGACATCTGCTTCACATTGTGCATGCCAGTGCTATCAGTCGATAATTTTTTGAACAACAACTTTTTTTTTTATATATACTAATTAATTTTTCAGAAGAGCTGAAATTACGCTCGATATTAATGAAATAAAAAGGATGTGAATTATCACTTTACTAAACAGCTTACAACCAATAGAGTGAAAAAATGTCCAGACCGGGTTTCGATACCGGATCCCTTGGTATAACGCACAAAGTGCTCTACTAATTAAGTCATATGGATGGCATCCGGTCTAGAATCCTCTCACTCTTATATGGCTAGGCTACAACCTTGCAACACAAGATGGAACGTCAATCATGAGCACAACTCCTAGTAGCATACATGAGACAAATCAAACCCAGTATCAGTGAATATTTTTATATACTAATTATTTTTTCAGCAGATCTGAAATTACGCTGCATATTAATGAAATACAAAATATGTGAATTATCATTTTACTAAACAGTTCTGTTTAGTACAGTGATAATTCACATCCTTTGTATAACAACTTCTTTTACATAAATTAAACCGAAATCCTTCTAATTCCATTCTGCAAAACGCTAATTTTTAGCATCATATTTTTCCGTTTAAATGAAATTTTAACGTTTTAACGAATTTATGGCGCATTCGTTATTTATTATAAGCAGTCGATACTTCGATCCGAACGACATCCTGGAGACAAACGAAAACTAACAGAATCTATCATTTTTTATAATCTGCTCTTATTACATACACAAAGTTCTGTAAAATGCTTCATTTTCTATAATTAATAAGGACTTTACGTTACAAATATAAATACAAACATCAAACACTTGCTTTCAACGTATATTTCGTTTAATTTAAACATGAGCTATTTTAAAAAACTACATAAATAAACAACTCTCGACCATTCGGCTATTCTTCACAACCATCTTCCGGAAAAGCTGTTTGTTTTTATGTTTTTCGCTGTTTGTTTTTATGAGAATTTTCTCCTGAAGATGGCTATGAAGAATAGCCGAAACGTCGAGAGTTGTTTATTTATGTAGTTTTTAAAAATAGCTCATATTTAAATTAAACTAAATATACGTTGAAAGCAACTGTTTGATGTTTGTAGCTGCATTATCTTTTCCATTTACATTGTATCCCGGTTTCTTTTCTTTATACATTCATAATATTTGCTTTAAATTACACTGACATGCTTAAAATAAGACAAAATGTGCACATATAATTATTTATTTATGACGAACAATGAGTTCAAAGAAGACAACTGTATCCTATGAATTTTATTTGAAACACAATTTATAAGTAAACACAAAGCATAAACGGAAAAAAAATTAAATTCATATGCTACATAAACGTAGTTATATCATGTACTGTTTAAAAATAATTTGTATCCACACTGTAATAAAATATAAATGCTTCTTAATCTACGAAAATATAATATAAAAACGAAAGAAAGTATCTAATAATCTCTTCCTAGTTATCCATGACTTCAAAAAGCGTTGTTTATTTTTTTGAAATAAGGCAATATATTTCCGAAATTTAAAGAAGCATTTATAAAATCAAAGTTTATTTTGCTGCCACTGATTTTCGGATCCGAGTAGTTTTATTGTATATTTTTCAGTTTTCTCAAACCAGATTATCGGTTTATAGAATGCTAAATATTCTCAATTAAACATTTTTAGCGGCGTAATTGGATTTATACATGCAACTATAGCAAAATAATAATAATTTTAATGTTAATGTTAATGCTGTTAATCTATCATGCTTGTCTGTAAAACATGCTTGTTGAAAATAAAAAAGTTTACATGAGAATTAATAGCATCCGAAAAACCTATATTCCGAGTTGAGAAAACTGATTAATACACTATAAAACTACTCGGAAACCTTCCGGAAATCAGTGGTAGCAAAAGAAGTTTTGTTTTTATAAATGCTTCATTACATCTTGAAAATGTATTGTTTCGGCCGTTCCAAGAAAGGTTTTCAAAATCACTAGTACCTCAGAAGAGGTTATTGGATATTTTTGTGCATGGTTAAATTGTATTTTAGATTTTGAAACACCTCTCTTTTTTTCAGTGTTTAAATTGTAAAAAATGTATAATCATTACTAGCTTAAAAAGTATTCTCTTGTAAATATATTGCATTATTCAGTTTCAAATTTCCACATACAATCTTTGGAAAATTATAACTGTTTTCTAACTTTCTGTTTTGGTCAGAATACACATAAATACAAAATACATTAAAACAAAATTCCATTTGCTATTAATATATAAAATTCTTTTTGGAAAATAACAATTTACTACTTTTTGAATAAATTTGCCTCTCTCTTTCTCCCCACTAAATTGAAAAAGTAAACTTTCATCATGTTTATAAATTTTAATTTTTTTCTTTAAACCTTTTTAAACCTTTTAACTTTTTTAACACAATTTCTTGACAAGACAAGAAATACGAGGAATAATATATTTCTCAAAGACAGTTGGTATTTCTATTAGAACAACATCGTGAAGAAAAAGAAATAAATACGAAGTGCGATATTTTATATCCTGCTCTTATTACTATCAAAATTGTCTGTCATTTTTTTTTCTTTCATTTACTCTACACAGTAATTTCTTTCTTTTCACACTACTTAAAATAGAATTTATGTACCGTATAATAGCAGGATATAATTCATATATTATATAATAGCAGAAAAGAATTCCTGCATTATATAATGATAATTATTTTATCAATCTTTAACAAATACAATATACAATACAATACGATACAATACAAATACAATACAAATACAATATGCACCCTTTACACGTCTTTGAAGGGACTGTATACAAAAGACCCAAAAATGTGAAAGATGTATAATTGAAGTTTTATCCCTAAACTCTCTATCTCTAAAGTTGCGCACATGTAATATTCAAGATTTACGTAAGTTATAAAATAATTATACATAATCTGAACAGACTGAAAAAAACATAAATAAAACATTAGAAGTAATTTAAATTTACCTTTAGGTTTTATCCATGTGCACATCTTTATTTATTTATTTTTAAGTTTCGGTCATTTTAAAATTTTATTGAATTTCCCCTCTCAGATTACATTTTAGAAAAGCAAGAAAATGGATAGAGTGAATAAATTCAACCATAGAAAATGTAATTAATAATTTAATCTGATTTTTAAAAAAAAGACGTATAAGTGAAAGTGTGTTTTGCATAAACAAATCATTTTTGCAGGGAAATAAATCGGGACTTTACTAAAATGACGAATAAATATAAAAATGTATAAATGATAAGATAAATTGTACTTTCCTGTAGTTTTATCTATAACGTGTTGAAAATCTCAATAGATACCAACTAAAAAATATGACTGTTATATGCGTTATTGTTAAAAATATGCATTTTTTATTGCATGTCATTTAGTTCCAAACATTCACATACAATCTTGTCGTATTCATTTTATCAAAATAAAAGTATTTTGTAGCGGATATTTCCTGAATACAGTTGAATACAAAATATGTAAAGCATTTCCATTTGCTACTTATAAATGAAAAAATTTTTCGAAAATAACAATTCATTACTTTTGAAGAAACTCATGTTTCTCTCACATCCCCAAATATCACATGCCCAAAGATCTTTTCAATATAAATCTTTCTAAACCTTTTCAACATATTTTCTTGACAAAAGAAGAAATTCAAGGAATAATATATTTGTCATATGCAGTTGATACTTCGATTGAAATGACATCTTAAAGACAAAAGAAAATAAAGATAAATTTGGATTTTTTATCTTCTAGTCTTATTATTGTGCAAAGAGTTTTGTCAGATATTTATTGTTTTTTAGTTATATTATACAGCAGTTGTTAGTTTTATACTGTCATTCTATATATTCATTGAAACGCATTAAAGCACTTTAAAAAAAGTAATCATATATACATTTAATTATGACGAACGAAATTAAATGAAATAAAAACTATTGATGTAACTAAATTTTTATTTTAAACACAAGTTAAAAATTTGTAAAACATTGATAACGTTTACTAGCTCAAAATAAAATCTCTCATAAATATTAAATGTCATTATTCAATTCTACATTTCTACACACAACGATGTCATATTCATTTTGTTAATTTTTAAAAGTTATATAATTGTTATTTTCTGAATAGCTTTGAATAGAAAATATGTAAGAAAAGAATATTTCCTGATAATATCTAAAATACTTTTTAGAAAATAACAATTCAAGGCTTTTGAAAAAATATCTTTCTCTTATTTCAGTAAATTGAAAAAATGAACTTTTCAGTATAAATGTCTTGAAGCATTTCTATACATTTTTTGACAAAAGAATTTATACAAGGAATAATATATCTGACATCGCCAATTAACACTTCAATTGTAAGAACATCCTGAAGACAAAAGAAAACAAAAAGAAAGTGTGTTTTTTTATCTTATAGTCTCATTATTTTAAAAAACGTTCTACAAATGCTTTTTATATTTTTCTACTTACAGTAGATTTCCAATTAACCTAACGGAAGAATGCCAGACAATTGAAATCGTAAGATAACAACGAGTGGAAATTATCAGATGCACTTTCTAATTCTACAAACGTTAAATTATAATAAAAATTACTATATAAGTTTCATTAAAAGCTACTATTATAAAACACAGTAACTAATTGATGTCACAAATAAAATATTGTAGAGAAAAGAAAGAAAATGAGAAACTTATGCAATAACGTGTCCTTTGTTTATTTCTTCTATCTTCACAAGAAGAAAGCATTGGCTTCGTGAAAAATCTCGATTTCCGGTTTTCGACGGATTTGTACGTTTAGAAGATCCTGAAAACTATTTGTCTCATTCTAAAAACTGTCTGTCTGTCGGTATCTGACACAAATTTTTGGGGCGATGTGACACACGAACTGCAGTGTAGAAAAAAAGGAAATTTCAAATGAATTTCTATCTGTATGTGATTTGCTGCTGATTAGGCTTTGGGAAAAATCCCTCTAGAGGGTGTGCCGCAAATTGATGATTTTTTTTATTTATGTTCTACTTATATCTACAGTTTATGTACGCAGAATTCAACGAAACTTCAAATTTAGAATCCTCTATACAGAAATAGATTGACTTAAGATTTTAGTTGCGATATTCTAAGAGGGGTGTCGAAATTCGGTGACTTTCTCCAAATATCCAATGCTTATAGCACCAGTTTAAATTCATAGTATGTAACGAAACTTCACGCTTAGAATACTGAATACGGGAAATGGCCAGAATTTTATAACAATATTATGTGTTTATATATGTAAGAAAAGCCTATTTGCTATATCGATGTAATTTATCGTACTACTTAATTCATTTAATTGGTTTGATTTATATAGGAAAAAGTTTTGTGATAATCACAAGTTACCAGTTTTTGATCTTAAAGTAATACAATTTTAAAACAAATCATTGATATATTTTTGTTTTTCCTTTAATTGTGATTTGCTTGCAACAAGTTTAAAGATTCTGTGTAATAAATTATCTTCAATTACATATACTTCTGCTAAGGGGATTACAATATGCCAATATTTTTGTAGGCGGAATTTCCTCCAGTTTTCTGAAGTTTTAATTAATTATTTAATGATTTTTGTGACAAAATTATGTATTCTTTACTAGCATTCAAAATCTGTTGAAATAATTTAACAGTATTTTAATTCTTTATTAGAATTTTTACCATGTTTAAAATTTTATTAAATTGATTTTAAGTTAACAGTAATGAAATTTCATCTGGAATTTTGGACTACAGCCGCAAACACCCACAACATGTGACATTTAAAGGCTGTCTGGTAACCGGATGTGCAGGGTAAACATATGTTTTCAAAAATATTAAAATAATTTTTTAAAAAACATATTACGCATATACATATGAATAATCAATTTTAATGAACAAAAAATTGAAATTAAATACCAGTGTTGTGATAAATTTTATTTTAAACACAAGAAATAAAAAAACAAAGCGAAAAACAATAATTTTAAAAACAATTTAAAATAATTACTTAAATGGAAAACAAAAGTTAATAATAAACTGTTCTTTTCAAAGTGAACAACTGGATTTTACATTTTAAAATTTGTATTTAATTATATATCATTATTTATTAATAAAAGAAATTAAATGAATGTATATAGCTTTATGCAGAAGAACTTATACACCTTCGAAGAAGAAATAAAAGATATACAAATTACATTCAATTAACTTTTCAATTAATAAACTTACAGTCATAGTTTTTTATATTAATCGTGCAATTTAACTATAAGTATATTTTCAAAGAAATTATATACTATGGTTAACAAATAAAAATTAAAACACAAATAATTAGCTTTATATTAAAAATTTAATTTAAGTGTCATTAAAATAATCCCATTTAAAAATAAGCACTGAATAGATGAAAAGTTTTGCCGTTACATTTATTCCTTTTTATAGATTTAGGAAAAGATTTACTAGAGTTAACATTATTCTCCAGGATTCTTCTTCTTCTTGATTTAGGTTAACATGGCATGGAGTGAAAAGTTGGTAAAACTTTTCTAGGATGTCAATGAAAACTATTCTCTAAATATATATATTTTTTATCGATTAAAACATATATCAACAAAAATCGTGGGAATAAACGGAACTCAAAATACGCTATTTAAATAATGCATTGTACATAAGTTATGCCTTACTCTGTGACAAAATAATTCAAGTTGCACTGTTACGCTGATTTTGTTGTACAATTTTTATATTCTTCACCATTAAAATCGTTATTAATATTGAGTTAATTATTGAGATTAAAATCAATTGAGTGAATATTGGTATAGTTCTTGTTAGGATTTTAATCGAAATTATGGTCTAAATGAAATTTTTAGATTGATCAAAATATATCCATAAATACACTAGCAATGTTGCAGTATCTGCTATTTAAAAAAGCATTATTGTATCCACATCATGCCCGAATTGTAACGAAACAAATCAAATTATTTATATTTTGATGTATACTTCTTAAACTGCAATGCATGACTTTGTTGTTTAATTTAGCAAGTTTGTGGAATGGCCGTATGCGTGCTAAAGCCAATAGAATATATACAACAAACGATTAAATCGCAATGAAATTTTTTGATAACATTTAGTAGGTAGAGTATGCCATTTAGAAAAATATCAAATAGACAGTGAATGTGTGAAACAAAAGATTTTGTTGCATGCAAAATTTCATTTAAAATTTCTGAATTTCCAGTGAAGAACAGGTAAATTACAGAATGGAAATTTTGAGGGATATTTAGAGAATGGAAAATTTTTAGATCGATAAAAATACATCTTGATAATTACACTTCCAACAGTGAAACATGTGCTATATTAATGGCGGTAAGACGTGCAAAAGCAAATACAATATATACAACAAACGTATAAATTGCAACGAAATTTAAGTATCTTGTGATAAAATATATCAGACAGAGAATGCTATTCAGAAACAAGTTGGAAATTGTACGTCAAACGTGACAAACATTCGAACTATAACTAGTTTTATAAATATTCCGATCTTGGAGCAACGGCTGTTGCACTGTGATGCAAAAAGGCATGCATACAACATTTATTTTATGTGCAGATTTTCATATTATAGATATTAACTTTATTTTATGAAATTAAGTTTCAATACAATTTTACAAACAATTAATTACAATTTTGTTACATTATAATTATGCAAATATGCAATACAAGACAATGAAAAAAAATCATCGTTATTATGTCACTGAAAAAAGCAATTATATCATTTGTTAATATGATATGATTAATTTCTGTAATAAAAAAAGTACATTTTTAGTTAGAAACATTTTACCTTTTGTTTTACATTTACTGAAAATTCCAATGAGAAACTTAAGCCTAGCTTCAAAATTTTCAGTACTTGAAATCCATATTTATACTATTTTAATATTTATTTCTCCGGAAACATCTATCCAAAAAACTGTCGGTAGATTATATGATAGATATTTTAAACAATTTTAGTATACAAATTCGGTATACGGTGCCGAAGGCAGCGGGGACCCCGGTCGGAGGTTCGTCCGGTTCGAGGTTTTACAAGATTCGAGATTTTCTACAATTCGAGGCACCGATGTAAATTAGCGGCCCGCTGGCGGGCGAAGCCAGCTAGTCCCTAATATTAAGAACGGTAAACGTCTGTGTGTGTGTGCGTCTGTGCATTCCCGGTCTGTACACGCAAAGGCTCCGGGACGAATCGACGCACTGAAGGCGGACGCGGACCGAAAAATTGGGAAAAAATGCGCGGATGTCAAGTTTGGGTCGGGTCGGGAGTCCGACCCGGACCCGTGGAGTTATTAATGGACGAAACTGTTTTAATTACGGACCGAAACCGAACTTGAAAAAGAATCGAAAAAAAATTCCGTTTTGATAATCGCAGACATCCAAATTGTCGCTTTTTAACGCATCATCGAATAAAAAAAAATCTACCGGAGGTATCGATCCGAAAATCGGGGTACACACGCGGCCGATTTTTGTCGTTCCAAAATGTCAATTTTTTTGAAATTCGGACCGTAACTTTTCTTTATTTCGGCCAAAAACTAACCAGACATCCAACATCGACCCCAGACGGGAAAAAGGTTGCCGTAAAGAATGCCGGGTCGACACATCCGAGATCAAATCGCCCCATTCTTTTTTGAAACAAGTGGAAATAATGACTCTACATTCACGAAAATTTGCTAACACGTGTATAAAAAAATCGCGAATTCAACAAAAAAAAAATTCGTAAAAATCGACCAGTAATTTTTAAAGATATCAATTAAAACTCATTAATGAAACGGCAAATGAATTTATTTCTATTCCAAAGAGACAGCTGCTTTTTTATTTCAACATTCAACCCAGTCTGTGAATAAGTCATTTCTGAAAGAGATAAAATAGTCACGTGACTTTCAATTGCGTTTTTTCAGAGGGGGGCCCATCTCCGAATCTAAGTGGCGCAGTAATTCCAAACTTTCACAGGGCGACGCAAAAATTTTTTGCTTTCAGAATATCTAAAAATTATTCTCATATCTTCATTAGGAGCCAATATATTATTTTATTGTATAATTAATCATCGTTATTTGTATAATTAAAGCAAAAGAAAGATTTCTATGACAGTGCCGGCTAGATATTAGGATTTTAAGAAGTAGGCCGCATCTAAAAACTGCATTATTATTTTAAGTTTTAGTATTTTAAGTTTTTGTTTTAGAGTGGCAACCAGATATTATGATAGGGAAAAGCGGGCTTCGCCCGTTATCGATTTTTTTTTTTAGTTTTAAGTTTTTCTACAGCTCCAACCAGATATTACGATAGGGAAAAGCGGGCTTCGCCCGTTATCGATTTTTTTTTTTTTAGTTTTAAGTTTTTCTACAGCTCACTGTCTTTGAACTAGAACTCAGGTAGTCTACATAAGTTGTTTGAGGAAAAGCAGTGTCATCGCCACCCCCCCCCCCCCCCCCCGCTCCCCGCTTTTTTCTTTTAACTGTGGTCCGTTTCTATAACTAAGAAACTATGTTACGGTTTTCCACTAAACTGATTCCAAACATCATAATTAAAGTAATAAGGACCCTCTATAACATTTCTTAAAGTTTCTGAGTTTATACCACTCTTTTCGAATAATAATATCAGATTTTATACTTTGATTTCACATTATCTCGAGTTCTACGAGTTCAATCGGAACGCGGTTTGGCTCATTCGACTCGATATCGATAGAGGATACTAGAGCTTATCGGTTTTAGTTCGGAGGTCGGAGATTCGTTCAGTTAGAGATTTATACTATTCGATGTGCAAATTAAGGGATTATCCGGTGCGTGCGTAGCACGACCGGTATACGGTGCCGAAGGCAGCGGGGACCGAAATCACCCACTCGTGGACAGCCACCCGTGAGGTACAGGAACAATAAGTCCACGAGGGGAAAAATAAACGCTACCTGATACCGATAGCACCCATCCGTTCCAACCCCCACCGCAGGAGGCGCCTGTTTATTAGATTTGAAACAATGAATATAATTACATAACAATAATAAAATATAAAAGGTAAAAAATAACAATTTTTTGCAAATTGAAAGTTAAATATAAAATATTTTCGAAATACTATAAGTTCATGATGTCCTAAATTTATGGTATTTTAGTTCAGAAAGTCAATGGTCAGTTCAGTCAATTTTTTTTTTAATTCTTTCGTAATGAAAGAGAAATTTTTATTGAGAATATTATAATTCTCTTTTAACTTTTGAGAGTTTGAAGGACTGAAAATGATATTACGAAGGTTATATCTGAGAGTTTCGTTCTTATCAAAAGGGAAGTGATGGATCATAAGAGGGCAGCATCCGAATATGTAGTGAACTGCATCTCCTTCTGCTTTATCGCATGGACATCTAGGTGAGGCTCTTTTTCTTATTTTATGTAAGTATTGTGGGAAACTGCCATGGTTACTCAGATAATACGGCAGTGTTGGCTGTTTGCAGAGATAATTTGGATCGACTTTATTTATAATTTTATAGGTATCTCTGCCCTTATTACATGAGTCCCAAATGGCTTGCCAGTCAGAGATGGTTTTCTTTTTAAAATACAATTTTGCTATAAATGGGGAACAACAGATCTTTTCTTGATTGATATTGGTCTTGTAAGATGGCTTGCTTTGCTAGGAGATCAGCTCTTTCGTTGCCAGTATCACCCACATGAGATTTAGTCCATGTTATTATAATGTATTTATCAGGAATTTGAAGTAATTGAATGTAAATGTTTTTGATAATGTAGTTCCTAGGAAAAACAACTTTTAATACTTCCATAGAAGAGTAACTATCAGGCAGCGGGGACCCGTGTTGGAGGTTCGTTCGGTTAGAGGTTTATACTACTCAATGTGCAAATTAAGGGATTATCCGGTGCCGAAGGCAGCGGGGACCCGGGTCGGAAGTTCGTCCGGTTCGAGGTTTTACAAGATTCGAGATTTTCTACAATTCGAGGCACCGATGTAAATTAGGGGCCCGCTGGCGGGCGAAGCCAGCTAGTTATACTATTTTAATATTTATTTCTCCGGGAACATCTATCCAAAAAAACTGTCGGTAGATTATATGATTGATATTTTAAACAATTTTAGTATACAGATTCGGTTTTTAAATTCAGTAATACGGAAATAATATGAGTATATCTTAAATGTGACGTAATCACCATGGCAATCTAGAATCATTACCTATCATGGGATATCATTGAAATAATTACATATGATACGTTTTAATAGAATGAAGAAAACTTTTCTTAATATATTTTTAAGTTTTGATTCTATTTTCGCAAAATTTGAAATGACTCGACAAAATTCTGAAATGATTATATATACTAAATTTCGGTTGGGTAGTTTTTGCGCTGTTATATGTGGACAGACGGACAGACCAGTCGACGACTATAGGTGCTAAGTATATATATAATTACTAACGCACGTAAAAAATTAAAAAAAGTGTGGATGTGTGAATCGACAGATTTTGTTGCATGCAAAATTTTAATTGATTTTCTAGTGGAGAATGGGAAATTTTCTTCAAATCAAGCACAAAGGTATTTTTTTACAGATCGAAGTAGACACATCGTAGCAGGCACGAAGTAAGTGCCGCAACCCATTTTGTTTTAGATTTTAGAACAAAAGATGACCGAGTGTCTACGCCAGCTTTAAGTCCTGGTTTTCAAAAGGAAAGGTAGCTTCTGACAAAGATGGTTCTTTTTGTTAAAAAAAATAATATATGAAATATTATTATTTTTCAGATAATTCAGGTCAATAATTTCAGTCGAATGTTTTATAGAAAGAAAAGTTATATTTGTACTTTTTAATTCGAATAATTTAAAATTATTCACTAAAATTTACTAACGAACAATATATATTTTTTAAATACAGTTTTTATATTAAAATAATTTAAATTAAAAATTTTGTAATATTTTGGAATGTTAAAATCATGGGATATCATTGAATTGATTAGGTATGATAGGTTTTAATAGAATGAAGAAAACTTTTCTTAATACGAGGGTCAGTCGGAAAATAAGTTTCCCCTGGCGACTGTGGACAGAGGTGTGTATGAAAGACAAAAAATGTAATGAGACATTAAATATAAAACATAACTTTATTTTTCCACATAAGTACCAAGTACACTGAGACATTTGTCATACCACTTTATAAGCTTCAAAAAGTCCTCCAGGAAAAAATCAGGGCTTTGCATATGGACGAAGCGTTGAACGGCTATGGGCGAAAGATGACACAGCAGGTGAACGCGAACGTGCAAGACACCGATACCATTGGGTAGAGGTCGACCGCGATCAAGCAGATGGCGCTGTTGCAGTGACAGCGCAATTGCAGTCAACAGCGCCATCTGTGCAGGCACTGCAACAGCGCCATCTGCTTTATCGCTGTTGACCTTGGTATCGGTGTCTGGCACGTTCACGTTCATCTTCTGTGTTTATATAATTCATCTTCTGTGTTTATATATAGACAGGTTTATACAATTCAGTTTAAATATTTGTGTTTCCGCTATGTGTTACATCTTGTCTGTAGTGTTCGCTAGGGGTTTGCTACAGTTTCTCTGCTTGACAGCTCACGGCATCCAGCCAACCTCGCTGAAATGGCAGATTTAAAATAAAAAATTAAAATAAAAAAAAGAAGAGAGAAAGGAATTGGTCTCGTAATTTAGAACCTTGATCAGGTGTCGAGACCTTCACCTGACTAGGCACCTCCACAGGGTAACATTATAAATAATGTACAGGGTGTGGAAAATATGATTACAAATATCTCGGCAACTCATTATCCGATCGACTTCATTCTTTATACAAAATTTATGTTTTTTTATTGCCTTTTATATTCCCTCCTTAAAATAAACAATTTCGAAATGTTTTATATACCTTTTATCGGAACGAATAATTCGAGAGTCCGAAAAACATAGTTCCGGATAATCGAGGTTACTGAAATTCAATAAGCTTCTTTCCATTATTACATACTAAGTAAACACCAAATTTCAAGTCTCTATCTATTGTTCTGAAGAGAGCGTTTACAGATACACAGACACACACACAGACAGACGGACGGCAAAATTTATTTTCTAAAAATATGTTTTTCGGAACCTCCAGTGTCTGAAAAACGTGTAAATCTGTCAATTTTTTTTTAATTTTCAAAACGATTACAAGATTTACCCTATACTACGTATGATGGGTAAGTAATACATAGTATATTACTTGGAGTTCAATAAACTTTTAATAACAATTAGTTAAATCTCCTTACGCTATTAGTACGTATATCTTACTAAGAGCTGTAACAATATATATATCCGGAACGCAGAATTAATTTTAAAATCTTTCATCAGTTTCAGCGAATTTAGTTATTTCAAAGGATATCAGGTTGTTTAATGAACAAAAGTAAGAACCGTTTATAAGTACTTGCCATCATTTAAAAAATAAATTAAAACATTTTCCGGAAAGTACATACCTTAATATTTAATAAAAGTGAATACAACTGAGTGAAAAAGAAGAAAAGAAAATTTAATTCACATGAAGTTTTCATGAAAAAATTCTATGTAAATGAAAATCATTCTTCAGAAATTTAAAATTGGAAATTCTCGCATCACTTTGATTATTCGAACTAAGATATTACCAGTAAATAATTTTACTTCTCTGTTTGTTCAGGAAAGCAACGATTCATTAAATGGTAAATGTGGTTGAATTATAAAATTGTCTAGGGAAATTCCCTCGAGAAAACAATAAAAATTTACATTTCCGGTGTATATTTTCTTAAACGCAGTCTGAAAAGATATGTCATTCATAATATACTTTCATAAATAACCTTTTTTGGATTGATAATTATTTCATAAATTGAAATTTAAAGAAAAGTTATTAATAGAAAATATTTGAAAGGCTTTTTTAATATTATATTCAAAATTAAGTTGAATCTTTCTTAAATCTTATTTTTTTTTGTATGGAAAAATATCGCTGCTCTATACTGCATTATTCAATACATTGACAAAATATATTGAATAATATATTCAATGTATTGATACAGGAGACTGGTTCATGATATTTAATTCTAAGTATAACTGACATCAATTATTTAACATTAATTACATAGAGATTTCGGATATTCGGAAGTCAGATGTATCAATTTAGTATTAATCCGATCGACGGAACTAATTACTCGAAGTGATATCTCAATACAATTATAAATGATTCCCGGCAATTCCTTTGGAACATGAGTTACGAAGGAAATTATTTTTGACATATAATGCAAATAGAATATAACAAGTAAGAAAATTAGATACTCTATTACTAAATAATAAATAAAACATTATAAATAATATAACAAACTAACAACACAACAATATTGATAATATTAGTTAATGCAGCATAATCCAGCGGCGTAAAATAGTGCAGCATCCTTTGCTAGTATTGCATTAATCAAAAACTGTTACAATGGAATATTAGTTGGATGTCCTAATCCCAGAACTTTCTTCTATCTCACACAGGTTTCGCATACACAAAAAAGAATCAGCACCAATTTATATCAAGGTGTAACTGAATCTAAAGTTTCATTAAATTCCGTGCATTAGTTCTTGAGATATAGCTATCGTAAAAATCATGAAAAAGTGGTATATTAGCGCCACCTGTTGGAATATCTACACCAAAACGTAATCAACGTCTATATATGTCAAGGTATATGTGAATCTGAAGTTTGACGGAAATAAATGCATTAGTCGGAAATCACGAAAAATGCAGCATAGAAGCGCCACCTGTTGGGCGATTTTCTCCAAAAACAAATCAGCACCAATTTATAACAGGGACTAACTGAATATAAAGCATTATTAAATTTCGTGCATTAGTTCTTGAAATAGAGCGCCCACAATTTTTTGTCACATACAGACAGACAGACAGACAGAGAAACAGACTCACAGACAGACATTTTCTAAAAACAGTCAAATCGTGTTCAAGACCTTCTAAAACGTATAAATCCGTCGAAAACCGGAAGTCGAAAAATTTCATGAATCCAATACCTTCTTCTTGTAAAGATAGGAGAACGTAAAAATATGGATGTTAAATATTGGCTTTATAAAGAAAATATTATGGAAAAAATTATACTAATACAAAAATATTGAATTTACATTAGAAATATTAATGCAATGAATACCTATAGGAGCAGAAATATTGGCTTTACTTTGGACACATTGAGATGAGATGGAAATAAATTTATTGCTAATACTACACCATTATTTGAAAAATTTAAAACTTCCAATATATTATTCCATTATTGCCAATGGTGGACAACTCAAAATATAGTTTTCTTGAAACTCTTCTAGCACAAAAATTCTTTTCTACTGCGTCGGTCTTATGAAACATTACAAAAAAAAGCACGATGAAACAGAGTTTAACTAATGCGTTCTTTAATTAAACAAGAACGAAAAATCATGTTTTAAGCATAGATTATGTAACACTTTCTAACACTTCCAAAATAATTTTGCAAATCTTTACCGTAAGGTGTAACATGATATCTAACTGAATAATTTTGAAAACGCATAATATACTAAAAAATCCAATTTCTAGAATTACCAACTATATTCGGAAAAATATCTCAGCAGGACCCATCAGTGCAGCCCTGTATATAATCTATAGATTTGTATATATACCAAATAGGATGCTAAATTTTATTTCAGCTAGGAAACGCGTAGCAAGGTTTAAAATTTCCCTTCTGCAATGTCCGACAATAAACGGAAATGTACTCGAGAACTTTTTTGCTGCTCTGTATACAATATATATAATTTATACACACCAAGTAATAGACAAAAAATGAGTTAAAT
This sequence comes from Maratus michaelseni, assembly GCA_963931845.1. Lineage (NCBI taxonomy): Eukaryota > Metazoa > Arthropoda > Arachnida > Araneae > Salticidae > Maratus > Maratus michaelseni. The sequence goes on from OZ007588.1 coordinate 306,755,447, forward strand.
TTAAAAATGCATTCAACAACTGAAAAAGCATTCTCAGCAATTATTATTAATAAGCACTACTTTAACCGAATTCTTTTGTGCGTCCCTGTAAATGAACGATGAAAGCTATACACACAATATTTTATAGTAAGCCTCTTGTAATCCGCGTTAGTGATATATATCAATTTCAATATGTTTGAAATAGTGAAACATTATTAAAATAAACTACAAACGATTTTTCTTCATAGACCGTAATGTAACGGCATTATTTTGAGTATCCCTGTAAAGGAACTATAAGTGCTATGCACACCACATTCTATAATTATTCTCTTGTAGTGCACCTTAGTGATATATATCAATTACAATATGTTTGAAATTGTGTAACATCATTAAAATAAACCGCAAATGATACATCCCCATAGACCGCAATGTAACGGAATTCTTTTGAGTGTCCCTATAAAAAAAAACTATAAGTGCTGCACACTTCATTTTCAAATACCGAACATGCCATAGTAAGCCTAAATAACATATATCAATTACATTATGATCCGAGTATATTTACGCGAGTTAGAGGACGGGCCGACAGACAGACAGACGGCAGACAGTCGGCAGACAGACAGACAAACCGAAATCATACACACTTTTCAACTATGTTGGAAGAGTTAAAATGCTACAATTCAACATTTAAAGAATATCAATTAAACACTTTTGACTTTACATAATATTGTTATAATTATTTCTGATTTACAATGTATCGCTTATTATTGCCAAGAATTAAACTCATGTTTATAAATGTATCCATTTAAGGAAATGTATTAAAAAAATTTCAGCTTTATAATAATAAAAGATCTTTTAAATTTAAATCTACATAATTTTACCATAATCATTTGTAATTATGTTTATATTAACTACAGCATATCCCGATTCATTTCAGTGCAATTTACCTGATAGTTATTTATGTCAATTCCATGAATTAACAACGTAAATACACTGTTAAAAATAAATGCGTTAATTCACGGTAAAACTACTGGCAGCAAAGTTGCCGGACTTTTTCCGTTCCGTTAGTACATTTTCCGTTTTGAAAGAAAAAGGAAGGGAAAACTCCGTTTGAAGAATCGGTAAGTTTCCGTTACAAATAAACTCGGTTTTAAAAAATGTCATCTCTATTTGTGCTGCCATCTGTTGATTATTACGGGAGTATTTAATATTTGATATAATGTAAGAAAAATTTCTGCCCGACCTGAGGATCGAACTGGGGATGTTAATGGCTTGAGTCGAGTGCTTTACCGTAAGACCGGCGGGTCCTTGCTAGAGTAAGAGTAGGAAACGATGATACGGGATTTCTTCAAATCGCAGCTTGGGACTTAAACAATTTGGGGTTTAGAAAACTGGTAATTTTGAAGTTAATTGCGGGGATATTTCGTAATAAGATGACGGTTGAAAACTATAGTATTAATAGAGGATAAAAACATGAATTATATATATTCTTAATTTGATTGTTAGATTAAAATATAAATATATTTTGAATTAAATTCGATATTTTTTTTTGCTTTTTTGCGAAAATCGATTTTTAATCAACTATTATGTATTTTTTAAATGTGTTCGTTTAGAATACATTTTCAGTGTGAGAATTTTTTATAACTTTAAAAAATAAATTGCGAATAATTTTAAAGGAATGAGTTTAATTCGAAAGCATTATTTTTGTTTGTTGCTTTTTTAAATAAAATCGATTTTTTTTCACTTAATTTTGCTATTATATATATATATATATATATATATATATATATATATATATATATATATATATATATATATATATATATATATATATTAATCTGTTTGTTTAAAATATATTTTAAATGCGAAAACTTTTTTATAACTTTAAAAAATGAATTGCAAATAATATTAAAAGAATGGAAAAAAATAATTTTTGCTTTTTTAAATTCGAAAACACTATTTTCTTGTTGTTGTTTTAAATAAACTCGAAATTTTAATTTATTAAATTTTTAGTTTTTCTGTGTAGCAACATGTCAGTTTTTGAAACATTGAAAATAAACATGCAGCAGATAATGGAATATCTCCGTTGGCTGATTTCTTCTCCGTTCGTTCCGTTGTTTTCAGGAAATATGCGGAAATTTTCTGCTTTTAACTGAAAATGCCCTTTTGTCGTGAAAAGGGACTTTTTCTGTGAAATTCAGGAAAAAAATACCCGTGAATTTCAGATTATTTTTAACCGTATACGGTAAAAAAAAAAAAAATCTACCAATTTACGGAAAAAGGACTGGCAGCAGAGTTGCCGGAATGTTTCCGTTTTTGTGAGGAAAGTTCCGTCTTAAGGGTGCATAAAAGTCCATAAAGGGCACAATACAGACGCGAAGGAGTTGAATCGCATGTGTGGCGATCAAATTACTGCAATCCCATTGGATGATAGATTTTTACATGAATAATTCCGTATTTGAAACTCTGTAATCTTAAAAGTCTAAAAAGTTTACAATTTAGGGATACAGTTTATGCACTTTTTGTGCACAATTCAGTTTGCAGTTTTTATGCATACGTAGAGGTGCCAAATACGCACGGATTTTGTGCACTTTTTTTGCAAACTTTTTCTAGCTGGGTAGCAACAGATATACGGGAGAGATTCCATTTTTCTAACAAAACGGAAACTTTCTGATCAAAATTCACGGAAGACAACCTGTCAATAAACGAAAATTTTTAACAGTGCATACCTGTGGAATTTGAGAAAGAGCTGAATAAATTTATTATTTAAAGTATAAGACATAATCAACAATCGGTCAAAAAAAAAAAAAAAAAAAAAAGAGAGAGAGAGAGAGAGAGAGAGAGAGAACACCCAATACATTTTAAACTCGAAATTATCACACAATAAAAAATGGAAATAGTCATTCGACATTTGATTATGTTTTATTTCAATTTATGTTTTAAGTTCAGGGGGTTCTCTTTATATTGAAATTGTACCAAAGTCAGAAATTTTCAATTAGAATACCTAATTTATACAGTATTTGACTTTTTCGGTAAATCTTTCCTGAGGATATCAAACGGGAAATCCTTCGGTAGAGTAATTTAGGAATTATAAAGGTTCGATACTCGGAACTTCTAATGTTAAATTCATTTGCAATCAACTTGCAATGTGGGTAGTTTTTTAAGCATAGTTCAAGAACTACTTGGCGGAATGAGCTGTATTTTTGGATTTGCATATTTCAAACTTATAAATATTGATTTCTGTTTAAAAAAAAATATATATATATATCATAAAACCGATAATTTTGTTCAAAAATTCAAATAAATAAATATATATTTTCGAAAAGAAATATATGAAATATAACCTTCGAATTTTCTAACAGAAATCGATTTCTAGAACTTTCAAATTCCGGAATCTAAATTATCAACGTAACTATAAATGTTTCATTTGAATATTTAAGAAAAAAAAATTTCCCGTATTTTCTGTTTTTAAAATACAAGATTTTTAACCAAGTTTTTGAACAGATTATACTGTATATAGTTTCAATTGGCTGCTCAAAGACATCCGCCCTCCTCACCGTTTCCCTTCGTTGTCATGGGAAAATTAGATCATTCAATCAGCCAAACGCTATGTTACCATAGTTACTTACCTACGATAAGGACCAAAAAACTGACCTTGAGAAGCCAATTGAAATTACATATAGTATTATATCAGTTTAATAATAAATCTTTGAAACCATATTCCCAATTTAAAATTTTAAAATTTATATTTTTTAAATGTAATATTTTAATTCTTAAAATTTTTTCTAACAGTCTACATCCAAAATAGAAATAACATTTATTGATTTATCATGTTAAAAATAAATTTGATGGTAAATTAAAAAACAAATACTACTTAATAACGATTCGCCTTAATAGTGTGCTATAATTTTGTAGTGTGCCGTGAGTGTGTGTAGTAAAATATAAAATTTTACGTAATCATGCGTTATGCGATCATTATCATAAGAGACGTCGTTGTACACATTTTTTCTAAGTTCTTAAATATATTCTAGGTGCACAAAATGTGTACAATTTAGGTGTACAATTTTAAGTAGTATCTAAAAACTTAGTGAAAAATTCTGACATATTTAATTGATTATACCGCTTAATGTCTCCTCTCAAGAACCTTTATTGTTAAATAAGAAATAATATTTTCGTGATATAAATTCTGAATAAGTTAAAATTATTTGTTTTGTTTTGTTTTCCGTTGATAATGAAAGTATTTTGATTATCTAATTTCTTTTAATTAAAATTTTCAAAAAAAGGAAAGAAAATAAATAAGAAAATTAAAAAAATCAACGAATAAACATTTTTAAACGAAAGAAACAATTTTACAAAAGCTCTTTTGATGTTAGATAAAACTTTCTGACACAAGAAAATCTATCAAAAGTATATTATTACTTAGTTTTTATTGACAGATCAAAGAAAAATGTTGAACTTCCTGTACTAAGTAAGTTAGAAATAGGATTCAGAAACAAACATTTATTTGTCAATCACGGAAAAGGGGATAAGTAAAGTGTTAAACTGTTTTAAAACTTTTCAAACATTTGACGCTAAGATAAACCCAGAAATAAATAAATTTATCTTAGATCCGTGTGATTGTATTTGATATAAAACGCAATAAGATATTTAGTTTACAAAATAGTATTCGTATTTGAGGATTACCAAGAACTTTTTTAATAGATATATATATTTACAGGATTTATTTTAGTAATTTAATGTAAGGGAATGGTGGAAATTTGCTTAATATTGAGAATTAATATTGTATTCAATATTTTCCATATATTTTCTTTGTTTATCTGAATGTTTATGTTTCTCTCTTACTTCCTTGCTGTATGTATATATAAGTTAAACGTAATTTACACTGTTAAAACTTTGCAGCAAACTGTCCAGTCATTTGACCGTTTTTATAGAAAACGGTTACATAACCGTAATTTAACACTATTCTGACTATATTATCGCCCATATTATGGTCAGAATACCGTTAAATTACGGTTATGAACAGTTTTTTTTAAACGGTCGAATGACTGGACAGTTTGTTGCAAACTTTTAACAGTGTAGTTGGACAAAAAAGAAGTTTATTATGCGTAGTTATCTTGCCAAACAAAAGATGACACATGATTATATGATAATAAAACACACAAGGTTTACTTTTTTTTAAAGTGGCAGCCCTTTGTTACACTGTAATAAAAAAACAAATGTTTTTTAATATAAGAAAAAATAATATAAAAACGAAAGAAAATATATAATAATATAATAATATTTTTATGTAATTATATAATAAAATATATAATATATAATTTGCATAATAACCTCTTCCAATTTTGCATCGATTTCGAAAACCATGCTTTGTCCTCAGAAACCAATATCTTTTTGAAATTAAAAGAAGCATTTATAAACAAAGTTTCTTTTGCTGCCACTGATTTTCAGGAACGTTTCCGAGTAATTTTTATATAATTATATATTTTTATTCCATTAATCAGTTTTCTCAAACAGAAATATGTCTTTAGGATACAATTCTCAATTAAACATTTGTAAACTTCGTAATTGAATTTATACATACAAAAGAAAGAAAATAATATGAATTTTAATGTTAATATTAATGCTGTTAATTTATCATGTTTGTCTGTCAAACTTGTTTATAGAACATGGAAGAAGTTGAAAAAACTGATAACACTTTAAAATCTACTAGGAAACGTTTCCTTAAATTAGTGGCAGCCATAGAAACTGTTTTCATAAATGCTTCTTTAAATCTCCTGAAAAAAAATGGTTTATGGGTTTTCTAGAGATAAATAACTGGGAAACCTTCGAAATTGTGGATAACTTGGAAGGTATTACTGAATATTTTCGTTCCTGGATTATGTTATTTTTTCCTAGATAAGAAACATTTGTCTTTTTACAATGTATTCTGCCAAATACCCCGTCGGTATGTCAGTTCTTCGCATAGGTTTGTTATAATGCTCATATCGACCAAAGCAAATGAAATTCTGTTTTCAGATTTCAATTCAAGACTAGATTTCGGAAGCGCCGGCTGCAATTCAGATCTTTAACAAAACCATACATTGAAATATAGATGCGAAAGGATTGATGATTGTGGATAGCAATGAATAACACTTCCGCGTCCAATCCAAGAAGACATTTCAGCAATGAGGTAACAAGTATATCCACAAACTTATTATGACATACTAATAAGCTGCCATTGAAATGATAACTTACAATTAATATTTTGAAAAATTTTGACATACGAAATTGTCCTATATATATATATATATATATATATATATAATAATAAACACCAATGGAAAATCACTTGCAGAACCATTATCACAAAAGCCAACCAAAAACTTTAAACCACATAAATTCAATACTAGAAAAACAAAACTAAATAAACTACATTTACACAGAACCAGAAAACGCAACTAACTACTTAAACTCAAAACAAAAGAACACAACAAATTGCAGCAAAAATTAAAAAAGCCAATAAACAACAAAGAAAAGCTAAAACAACCTGTGTCAGGTGGCATGGCTTGAGACATGCACTGCTGGGTTAAACTAATTTTACGCATGCAACACTCCCCCATACCTGACAAGTACAGACTGAAAATGAATGAAACAGACATAACAAAAGGAAGCAAACTAACTATACTATATATATATATATATATATATATATATATATATATATATATATGTATATGTATGCAATAATGACATACATACCAGGGATGAAAATTCTCCGTCTTTTTTGCATACCAGTATAATCTTAGAAAAAATATTGTTCTGTTAAATTGCAGAAAGTCTTGATTAAATAAAAAAAAAGCATTCTCTTTAAGATTGTACTGGTATGCAAAAAGAGGGAGCATTATCACATCCCTGGTGTAGGTTATCCCGCACACAATTATAACATAGTTTAATTGTCGAAGCACAGCTCTGGCAGTCCATCAAAAATTACACTTTTGTCAACACGATAGCTCCCAAAATATTACTCGCAATGATACCCAATTAGTACTGGAAGTCGATAGTGCCAAGATCTTGCCGCAAATTGAAAATCAAAAACATTCTTAAACCGAAAAGAGTCGCCCTAAAAGTTTCATTTTGCCTATATAGATAACTTTGCGACTGTTTAATTTTAATTAAAACAATAGCTCCATTGTTGTAACTCTGATGCATATTAATAACACAATTTCTCGATCGTTATCACGTCAGAATTACCGACACACACATTCGTGCTTTATAATATACATTGACTTTTAGAAGTGTTACTTTTAACGTACGTGGTGATCACGCTGTCCCGAAACAACCTGACTTCTGCGCGGGAGAATGACCGGAAGCTTGGCCGAAGACGCCGTGGCGGCCTGTTTCACTACCGAGGTGAAGCTAAAGCGGGGTTTCTGGCAGGAGCAGGCACAGACATAGTTCCACTCCCGAGTCCATGGACGACCTCGGCTTTCACTGGGAGAGTCTAGCGAGCTCAAGTACTAATCGGGGTAGTCTGATCCATATTCGGCATCGTGCGGCTTGTGTCTGACCCTTTCTCCCTTCGTCACTGCAGAGGCTATCCAAGATAAATGCTTCTCTCGGTCCGTCTCAGGGCCCTGGCGATGGTGCCGGAGACAGACTTAGGTAGATCCGGGGTGGTTGTGGGGTGGCCTACAGTAAAGGACGTGGAAAACAGGTGGTCGTGTTCTGGTGAGGATGAGCAAACGGTCTTGGACGGTATCAAGGTCTAGTCGGATCACTTTTCGTTTTCATTTTCTACTCTTCCATATGTCGTCCCAAGCCTAGTCAGCTTTGGCCGTGGCATTGTTAGAGGACTAACATTCCTAATTTTTATGTCCATAATTTATATTATTAACCATTTATTGTTGTGATTGCCCGTCTCCTGCAAGGGAGTTCAGAGAGTCCAGAGGAAACCTTAATAGGTGCTCCTCGATCCCATCTGGAGGTAAAGAAAAACTCGGGAGGGAACACTTGATTAGTTCTTGGTCCCAGGTTCCTCCAGTAGGTTCTTGTAAGACTGAGGGGCGATGATGTCATGGGCTGTCCCCATGAACCAGACCTGATCCGGACACTCTCGTACTATCGAGTGGATCCCTTACTGTCGGCGATGGTGCCCTAGAGACTGGATTTCTTAAGTATCAAAGTGTATGGGTTATGTCCAGTAGTGAAAGCGTGCTCAAGAAGCTTGCCCTCCTCGCCGGCCACGAGTGTTAAGCGCTAACCGATTGGTTGTCAAATTTGACGTTACATTCTTTATAATTTCCAAATCTATATAATGGGATTTGAATTTAAAATTTCTATCTTATTTATACCTATAGTACTTATACGAAATTGGGCCGCATGCTGCGGATAATCAGAAAATAATTCGACAAAAAAATTTAAGTCATGAATGTATACATTGTATGTATAATTTGTATTGTGTAAAGTTATCGAATTCGCAGATAATTGGTTTATTTTAGTGAGCGTGATTTCCACAAATTTAATTTCATTGTATTGACTTTTATTATTTTATCATTAGTGTGTACGATAAACATCTACACTGGGATTTAAACCTTTGCAACATCATGTAACTGCTGTTTGTATAAATCATTAGATAAACCTAGTTTATATAATGTACGTTTGAAAATAAAAAAAGTTGGCTATGTTTTTATAACTCGCAGTCAACGAAAGAAACAGGCAATAGCGCTCCATCGATCTCAGATATTTTTCATTTTTCATTTGTCAAATGAGAGTTTGGCAATTGGTGAAAAAGAGTAATCACGAGACAGCTAGTAAAGGTGTAAATACCGCGTCCGGCGTCTTTCGTGACTGCGATATAACTGATTACATATACTTAAAACCACATTGTTGCCGTCATCGTTCGTGTTTGACGAAAAGCTTGACTGCTAAGACGATTCCGGAACTCTTTAACATGTTTATATCCATGTATGTAAGCATTCATTTATTTGTTATAAGTATGTATTCATGCATGCATTAATACATACTAAGAACAATTCATCCTAAGAACAATTGTTAAACATTTTCATGCGGAATATAGGAAAGTGACGATTTTCTATTCCTGGATGTGCTGATTCTTTTAGTTATTTTTAAGGGTAAATGCTCCGTCTATCTTATAAAATGTTATCAGTTATGCCAGACTTTTAATACCTATATAGGTTTGTCTACTTTCACTTTTCTCATGTGAATGTTTCAACAGTCCTATAAGCATTATCGGATATCACTCACACAATCGATGCAAAAGATAATATGATACTTTTATGTAGAATTCAAAACACCTTCCCTGCCCCATTACAGATTTTTCGCACTCTTGAAAATATCCTAGCATAATTGTACGGAAATTTTCAAAAGGTTGTGCGAATAGAAAAAAAATATATATGTCACTGGGCGTATATCTTTCGACACGTAGTCAAAGGGTTAAGATCTATTAAAAATGGAAAGAGAACGCATCCAAGAATACTGAAGCACCACTTTCCTTGCTAAAAAAACACTACGGATTTGTGAGAGACAATACCAGAAAATCGAGAGATGTGATGAGGAATGTCCTAAGCTAATTTTATACTATAAAAGGATGATACGAAATAATCACTGTGATGAAAAAAAATGTGCAAGTTATCACTAAAAGAATGAGCTAATTCAGAGACCGAAACGCGGGTTACTCGTATAATTGGGGAATGACGTCATCTGATTTTCTCGGGTTAAAGTTGGGTTAAAACGGCTGTGAACACTTTTGGGTAAAGTTATGGGCATGTTTATAATCAAACACTTTGGTCAACCAATCTACCATTACATTTTGACTGTACAAACTTTGCAGGAACCATCCTACCCGGCGTTGGCCAATTATATCATAGTCATGTTAAAGGTAGACCAATCAAATGGTCAAGACTCAAGTGTACAGTATGAGTTATAAAGAACAACAGTTAATAGTTGCAGTTAGCTATAATGCAAACAAACAAATCAGATTTCTCAACCACGTGATCACTTTAATCAACAAAATTCTCCAGGTAATGTGGGTTATCCGATGTTTGGGTAATTTCCGGCTCTGAACGCTACTGGAAACCTGCAAAAAGTCACGTGATATCGGTCTCTGAACGCTTCGGGTTACCCTTGCGTTACCCTATGCAACTCAGGGTTCGGTCTGTGAACGCGCTCCCTGAGTCCTGAATCTATCATGGTCTCACTCCAATTGCCGTCGCGGCTATTGACAACAGAACACAGCATTCAGACTTGAGATTCTAATCTTACAAGGAGAGTGCCAAGCTTGGTAATCACAGATTTTGATTATTTTTATATATGTTGTAGGATAGAAACCACTTAGTCTCAGGTTCAATGGATTTTATACAACGCTCCTTAGTTCTCGAGAAATGGAGGGTCTAATATTATAACATAACTTAAATACTTACTTTGCAACGAAGTAACTGCGTTGGTCATAGCTCAGTTGGTATGGCGTCTGCTCGTTGTTCCGAAGGCCCGGGTTCGATGCCGGAACGCGCTGCGTTTGTTTTTCTCATTTTAAATATAAATATACTTGTAATTATAATTTAATAATCTCAATAAAAATTTTGTTAACATAATTAAATTTTAATTTAGCATTTTTTATTTTTAAACTATTATTAAACATTTCTCATAATTTAAGGAGCATTATAAAAATTGGATCTATTATTGACTAGTAAAAATTCAAAAATCGTTCCAAAATCAGCATATTTACTATCGAATTATAAAATTCTTCTCCCATCGCAATAGAAAACGAAGATATTTCAGATGCTGGAATATTTGTTAAAAATCCATTGTTTTGCAATGAAATTTTACAGTGCTTCAACGCATTTGTGACATCACTTTTCTGATTTTCATTGAATCCCGACACTTCAGATTGATCTTCTTGTGAACTACAGCTTGCTTCTTCCATTTTTATACGATTATAAGCTGTTATAGAATGATACGCACTTGTGCGATAAAGATTGAAAAAAAAACACCACTTAACTGCACCAAACTAAAAAAAATAAATAACCAAAGTGTACTGTGGCGCCCTCTAGTTACAATAAAATAAAACATAAATACGTTGTACTTTAATTCTTATGCTAAATTTTAATATAATTATGATTCTTACTTTAAAAACAGAGTAGGATTATCATTGCATTGATTTTAAGGCGTTTCGTTATGGCAATTTATAAATGATGTTTCTTTACAATCACGAATTGACACAATTGTTCAATATTGTTGCATTGATAAAGCATATATGGAATACATTTTTAAAATGATAAAAAAAAATCAAAAATGCTAAATTCAAATTTAATCATCTTAACAATAATTTTTATTGAGATTATTAAATTATAATTAAAAGTATATTTATAAAAATAAAAATTAGAAAAACAAACGTAGCGCGCTCCGGCATCGAACCCGGGCCCTCGGTACAACGAGCAGACGCCATACCAACTGAGCTACGACCACTAAGCTATTTCATTACAAAGTAATTATTTAAGTTGTGTTATAATATTAGACCCCCCATTTCTCGAGAACTAAGGAGCGTTGTATAAAATCCATTGAACCTGAGACTAAGGGTCTTCTACCCGACAACATATATAAAAATAATCAAAATATGTGATTAACAAGCTTGGCACTCTCCTTGTTAGAGCATTCTGTTGTTCATTTGTCTAGTCATTACCGCTCTCTTGATTATTGACATTTTCAACGATGTTTCGTTGTAATATGATTAATACGATTGAAAACCACTACACAGAGGATAAACCGGTATTCCAAGAAACATTTGGTGGCGTATTATCATTTTGAATCGATACTAATGTAGACATTAAATGATGACATTATCATTGCTATATATATATATATATATATATATATATATATATATATATATGTAAAAATTCTAACATATCCTTGTCGACTAATGTAAAAATACCGTGGCGATTCGACTTTTATTACCATACTTTTTGTCGTGTCATCCTAAAGGCAAGGGATTTCTCCGAGGAAAATTTCAGTCGTGCACCAAGATTTACTTCGTTGTGTACGTAGAACTCAATAGAAGAGGCAGTTCGTTCCAGTTCACATTTTATTCGAAAATCACAAAGAGAATTGGTTTTGCTTTACTTCAACGTAGCTAAATTTATCCATGCTGATTTTAAGACAGTGAAGAAGACTTGATGATTTAAGTTATTATATTAAAGAGATACGTTGGTTCTTATAGGCAGTTACTCTTTGAAATCAATCGGCGGCCAAGGAGAACATTCGAAGATTAGGAAGTACATGATGAGCTGCATCCACCACCGAATCCCGGAACCTTCTGCTCTAAACGCGGGAAAAAATCCGTATATCATTTCCCGAGCGCGCCAGAATATATTCTATCTAAAAAGCCTCTAGGCCAATCAACGCTCACGGCTTAATTTCTTCGGCGAATTAATATCGAAGTGAACTTACCGAAGCTGGCAAAAGCGCGCCAAAAAAAACTTCTAGAACAATCTCGAAATCTAATTCCTTCGAATAAATAAAAGCAGAGAGAAAAGGAGTACATATGTTTTATCAAGTATGGCAATATGCCAAAATAATTTTTACATTGAGATTAAAATCTTTCAGAATTTGAAAAGTAATATTTTGTCAGGAATCGTAGGGAAATAAAAAATAAATAAAAGAAATTCATAGGTTGTTATTTCATAAGAGTAAAATGTTTTTAGCTGGGAGATGGGTATTTTTTTGAAGAATTAAATTCTAGGATGCTTTTATTTAAAGAAAATAAAAGTGCGTAAATTTAATAGAGCATTCTATCAGCGCCATTTTTTAAGAAAATGAATTTGGAATAAACTATATTTCGCTAGATGTAATTTTGACAATCGAAATACTGGAGCGAGAAAATAATTTAGAATAATGGGATTTACACAGAATTGTAGTTTTAATGAGGTCAACGGCGAAAAATTATTTAAATTGTTACATATATATATATATTATACAGTGCAATTGTGATTAATCGATACAATGATATATGAACATTGAACTTTTTTTATATGTGTTTTTTTTTCAGCATTTATATATTGCCAATTGTGATATTAAAATATCCTTTTCGATAATTTCCGTATTTTCTTTCCGAACGCGTAATACATTGTATTTTTTGTACAATGGGACACATTTTTTTATTCAAGCATGTATTCAAATTACAATTCATTTTGATATAAATCTACACTTTTTTCACGACACGATTTTCTGTATTCAAATGCGCATGCGACTAAACACTTAAAAAAAAAAAAAGAAGATGAAGTCATAAATATTAAATTGAAAAATAACTTATGAAATTTCCTTTAAAATATGCGTCTGTGTATTTTTCAAATAAACATAAAAACATAAATAAAAAAAATAATAAAACACGGAATTCTTTAGTACAGTATCTAAAACATAAATAGCTTTTTAAAGATCTGATCTGCATACGTTTTTTTTTTTTTAAATATGTGAAACATTTATCAAATTTTTAAAGAAAAAAATCCTATTAACCTAAAGTTCTGTCTACAGAAATTGCCTGGACGTAGTACCGAAAAACGATAAATGAAAAATTGGAAATCTTGGAAATCAATATATTGTATAAGATTTTTTTGGTTACATTAACTGTATAATTTGTAGTTTAAAATATTCTTAAAATTTTTGGTCATTAATCATATTTTTAATCATCATCAATTCTTGTCTGACGTTAAAATTACCAATCTGAGATTTTCCTATGATATATATATTTTTTCATTTTTGTAACCGGTTTCACTTATAACGCGAATTGCAGAAAAAAAAATGAAACATACAAAGTTAGAAAAAATGTATACAAGGAGATATTATGTTCAAGTTAAAAAAAATATATATTGTAGTTAATATTTTTTTTAGCGTTCGTCTATGAGACATGCAAGGTTATGATTAAAAAAAATTAAAAGTACCATGTTTGAAATAATTCACTATTATCGATAGAGATCGAGATATCGATCGACAGTTTTCGTCTGAAATTAAATTTATCCGTACTTAGATTGATATTTGTTACTTAAGGGTTTTTTAAAACAAAGAAAATACATTTTTTTAAATGCATTTTCAACAATATTTTTTTAAGATTACTTTTTTATGCGATTGTTCTTATTTGCATAATTATTATTTATCTTACATTATTTCCTTTGAAAAGAATTGGTTTTTAAGTTTTCTAAAGAATATCAATGAGATATAATTAAATGTTTTTTTTTTTTAATTTGATTCACGAATATCATTTAAAAAAATAAATTCATCGCCTGTTTGTTTTAATATAATTGATTGAATAAATTAGACTCAAAGTACTGTTATAATTATGAAATATATTGTACAAATAAACGAATACGCGGTATTAGTAAGCAAATTAGGCATTACTTGGGATGTCTTCTGTCTAATTGAACCCGGAAAGTTTTGAATGGCATACAGTAAAACCTGCGAAAGCAGGATTGCAAGGAGCTGGCAGCGAGTTCCCTTTTCAGACATATTTCCCGTCTTAGTAAGAATACCATACATTGTAATTTATTGTAATTATACCGTATCTTTTTCGCTGAAACTATGGTTACATAAGAATACTTTTTTACAGCACAACTTTGCAGAAATTTGAAACACTCTTAAACTGCCCCGCCCCCGTCTCTCTCTATCTCTGTATATATATATATATATATATATATATATATATATGTGTGTGTGTGTGTGTGTGTGTATGTATTAAAGTTTTAACCAATCTTAAATCTATTTCCATTTTTTTATTCCATTTAATTTAATTATCCCTTCTTAAATGTATTGTTTAAATGTATGTTATCTTTTTTATTCTTTTTCTACTTTGCACTGTCCCGTAATATTTTTTCTAGTCTGAATTTATTCGATTACCTAATATTATTTTTGATCATAAGGCTTTTTTAGTTTATTCCAAGGTCGCTTCGAATGTTGTCCCTGCATTTTTCGGTGAGCCGATTTACCCTTATTCTACATCCGTCAGCAGTCTGAAGTGTGAGGACTTGCACTGGTTATTCACGTTTGTCGCATCGCACATTTTTGTGATCCTGTCGGCTTGTGTCAGATATATACGACGAGATTCCATTAAGTAGTATACTCCAAATACGTGATACCAGAAGTTATTTGCTTTCGGTGAGCAGCCCTGAAAAATATTTATGCTGAAAATGAATTAAAGAAGAAACATTCCAAATAATCACATATTCAATTATGTTGGAGATGAAAAATACTAATTTGCAGTCATACCAGGGTAGATTCCATAACTAAAAACAGGAGCGACTAGTCAATTATATGAGTGACCGCAACTAGTAACAGTGCAGTCATACCAGCGTAGAATCGACGAATCAAAAACAGTAGTGGCAATCGTCGAAAATACCCGAGTAAGAATGAAACACATTGAGTTTAACTTCTTTGAGATGTAATTTTCTCAACTGGGCGAAAAAGTCTGAGCCAGGATACGAACCAAGGATCTCGTGGCTGAAGCTGCAAATTCTCTACCAACTGAGCAATCTCGGAAGAATACGGTGGAACTAAATCACACAGTTAACCTTGATCATAGCATTTGGTCTGATATCTGAATCAGCTCAACAGAATAAATCACAGGTAATGGGACCTCCAGTAAACGCTAAACGTGATTAAATTAAAATAATTTTGACACAATTATTACAACTACTGAAGAAAACAAATCTGGAAATAAATTCATTACCAATTTGAAACATTTTGTCAAAATTAAACTAGTCCAACTTCTTTATTGAAATATTTGTCACACAAAGTTGAAAACTCTCGAAAATCAACACGATATTTCATGTAAATTATGTTAATGATTAAATTCTAAAAAATCCCGAGACATTCTTCTGATGCTGTGGTTATTTTTAACAGACAATATCACTCAAAAAGTTCTGTTATGAAATCGTGTAATCAGTTTTAATCCCTTTCGCAGACGACTACAAAATGCGTATTAAATATGGATTTTTCCAATTAAAGCCTGAAATTTTCTGAATGACTGTGGATTAAACAAGATTAGGCTATTCGATTTCATAATAGCGCGGGAAGAAAGATTCTCGAATGTTCTGGGCCAAATGGAACGTTTTAAAATCGGATACATTGGAGAGAACATTTTACTCCAATTCTGAAATGAAAAGAAAATACTCATGCGTAGAATATATAGATTCATTGAAAAGAAACAAAAAACATTTTTAAAGACGCAAAATAGTAAAATTAATTGAAAAAAATTTCGAATAAATTTAAGATAGTATAATTAATAAAAATACGTTATATATATATATATATATATATATATATATATATATATATATATATATAACGTATTTTTATTAATATTTTGTAATTCGACACTGCTATATGGTATAGTGATTTCATTGTGTATGGTCAGTTTCTTATGTTTCAATGGTTAATTTTTACAATAAGTTTATGTATATATGTATATATATATATATATATATATATATATATATATATATATATGACCTATGTCATGCTGTAACTCTCTTATTCATGAACCGATTTGGATTTGACTGAGTATGTGTATAGGTGTATAGGACATACCAAGGTCTCGACCGAGTTTGTTGGCCAGTTTCATCCGCCATCTTCTTTCAAAATGGCGGCCAGTTAAAAAAAATTAAATTTTTAAAAATTCAAAAAGATGTACAAAAAAATTATAAATTGACAAAATTGTTTCCGTTAAGTGTTAGAATGTAATACAAGGTTTCTGGAACATTTCTTGTGTTTGCTATAGCTTAAAAAATGGCTGAGATATGGCAGTTTGAAATTCTAGTGTGGCTGAGATTTTGAAACAATCTTATATTTGTTATGCTGTAACACTCGTATTTATGAACCGATATGAATGTGACTGGTCATGTTGCAGAACATACAAAGGTGTCAACCGAGTTCGTTGGCCAGTTTCATGTGCCACCTTGTTTCAAAATGGCCGCCAGTTAATTGTTTTTTATTTCAAAAAGATGTATAAAAAATATAAATTAAAAACGTTTCTTCCATTAAGTGTTAGATCGTGATACAAAGATTCCGGAACATTTTTTATTTTGGCTTTATCTTAAAAAATGGCTGAGATAAGGCAGTTTGAAATGCTAGGGTGGCTGACATTTTGAAACAATCTGATATTTGTTATGTTGTAACTCTCATGCTTAAATTCGCATTCAAATTCAGTATTAACGAAAACCGGGATGGAATCTTCTGTAATCGGGTTCCAAGCATTTTAGCTTCGGGTGTTTGAGTAAAATGAGTTGATTTTTTAAAAACATGGACTATGAAAGTTTCCTTTCCTCCCGGTACCAGCCGGAAGGACTTTTATAAATATTGTACGGATATTTTTTGCAACCGGTTTGATTTTCATCTTTCATTTATATACTTTTTTCACATTTGTGTATGATGAACTCTGCGTATATTTATTATGGTTTTGTATAATTTTATATATAAGTAAAAAAAGTATTATTGCACATAAATATATACTCCTATGGATTATTTACATGTTACTTATTTTCATGCTTTTTTATCTAATCAATATCTACAGCGCGGTGACATCCAGACACTTAACCGGAAATACCAGTCATACGTCCGGCCTCTTTAGCCTATTATTATAATAAATATATATTTTTAATTTAATTAGATTTTTTAAAGAGTTTTTGTTCCAAAATTATCCGCATTCTTGTCAAAATGGTGTGACATATTAAGATAAATCTCACTTCATCTAAAAATAATAGTATCAATATATTACTACAAATAGACTGCCAGTACGAGTTGACTGCGATTCCAGTAAATAATGTTGTAATGAGCGCATTCACTGCTCTGAGCTTGAATGTACTCCTTTGCGAATATTTTCCCGTTTCATTTTTGTAATTTAACAAAGTTTTCGACTTTGAGTGAGCGAATTTTTTCTGTTGGATTCTTTAATTTTCCTTCGTATAAGTTGACTCGCCGAAATTGAAACGCCCGTTTGTAGTTTGCGAATTTATGATAATTAATTTTGCACTTATTATTTCCCATAAAGTGTGCTCCGTTTACTAATAGAGTGAATTTTGAGGACAGCCATCACGGTATTGTTCGGTAATGTAGTATGGCCATTACAGATCATCTCCGTTACAGTGAGTCAGCTATTTAAGCTTGGCTGTTAAACTATATGATAAATAAATAGTAGAGTATCTCTCTTAGTAAACGTTAAAAGTTTTGATTTTCTTTAATGAAGTATTGTCTCCTACTATTTAACAAATATATATTTTTAATTTGCATGTAATCAAACTTCAGTCGATTTCCGTCATTTCAAATCTTTTGGTCCCCTTAAGGTAATAGAAGTAAACTGTTTTTCTAACACTGAAACAAAGTATTCTTTTTTTTCGATAGAAAGAGCGCTACATAATTTTTTTAAAGTAATTTCTATTTTATTAGAATATCTTGTCGGTTAAAAGTTTTTCTCAAATTTTTAATTGAGCATGTCATATAAGTTTCACCACTTCATACCTTTATGGAACCCTTAAGGTAATAGAAATAAAATAATTATCTAACATTGCAGCAAAGTTTTTGTTTCTTTTATTCTACTGAATGAGGAATACACTGTTAAAAATTTTCAGCAAACTGTCCAGTTATTTGACCGTTTTTGGAGAAAACGGTTACATAACCGTAAATTAACTCTATTCTGACCATATTATTGCCCATATTATGGTCAGAATAGAGTTAAATTAAGGTTATGTAACCGTTTTCTATAAAAACGGTCAAATGACTGAACAGTTTCCCGCAAATTTATAACAGTGTATAAGAAATTTTTAATATCATTTCCATTTCATTTCAATGGCTTGTCACTAAAAAGAATTTCTTGAGCATATTAGACAGTTTTCGTCTTTTCAAACCTTTCTGGTCAACTTAGGGGTTTACATATGTTTTCAACTTTCAAAATATTGATTTTTTTGGCAAAAATTAAATCCTCATTATAATTATGAACAAAACGATTTAAAGTGATATTATCTGAATTATTAAGAAAGATACTAGCAAAAATATGAGCGCACGCATAATCGATAAAACTGACCTCGCGGAAAAGATTCTACTAAAGATTCTACTCCGTTATTGAAGCTTCAGATGCCCCAGGGGGCTTGACAGTATGGCGCAAGAATAGCAAATTAAGTGTAAGTTGAAAAAAATATATATATCAGTACATTGTTTTCTTCTAAAACGTTAAACGCAATTTTCTGCACTGTTAAAAATTCGCAGCAAGCTCTCCAGTCATCGATTTTATAAAAAATGGTTACATAACCTTAATTTAACTGCAATCTGAACATTTTATTGTCCATATTATGTCAGAATAGAGTTAAAAATCGGTTATGTAACCGTTTTATTCAAAAAGGTCGAATGACTGGACAGTTTGCTGCAAATGTTTAGTGTAGGTTCGTTTCATAATTATTTAAAAAATGGTTCTTTTTCTCCAATCTTTTTGAAATTTTTATCGGTTATCAATATAACGGTTTTAGAACCCGTGTAATAATTTCGCGAAAAAATATTGTTATATAGTTGTAAAAGAAATATGTTATCTTCTCACCTTTTCTTTTTTTTTTCACGTTTTTTTTTATTTTATTATTTTTTATATTTTTGCTATTTTTTGCACTGTTAAAAATTTGCAGCAAACTGTCCAGTCATTTGAGCGTTTTTATAGAAAATGGTTACATAACCTTAACCCTCTAAGCGTGTATAACGTAATATTCCGTTCACTAAGCTCCAGGTTTCACTGCAATATATGCAATGTTTAAGATAATATAATTCTATAGATTTAATGAATTTTCAAAACATTGAAGAATGATTAATACTCTCAAGGGTTACATTCATATTTGTAATTAAGTTTTATTTATAATTCTGAAAGAATCATATTTTTTTAGCATTTAAAACAAAATGCAGAGAAAACAACATTACAATTTTATCCTTTTTCAAAACGCTCAGAGGGTTAATTTAACTCTATTCTGACCATAATATGCGCAATAATATGGTCCGAATAGAGTTAAATTACGGTTATGGAACAGCTTTTTCTTAAAACTGGCAAATGACTGAACAGTTTGCTGCAAATATTTAACAGTGTGCAAAATACATTTTTCAACAAGAGCAGCATGATAACTCCAACAATTTTTAACGTTTTTGGATAAAATATTCGCTTATATACGCACAATTAAATTGTCTAAGGGTCATCGAGCCATTTTTGGAAATTTTTTATTTTTTATATTTTTCCATTAAGTTTAAATGTCAAAATATTAGACGCAAAAGGAATTTTTTTTTTTTAAATAGCGAATTTTCTTATTTTTCAAAAATTTCAAAATTTTAGCCGATGGCCCATAGCTACACTTTTATTTTACAAGAAAAAAACTGAGGTTTTAATTTTTTTAAAATTTCTATATGAAGTTAGTATGCTGTCCATTTACCTCGGATATTTTGGTACAGGTCAACCCGGCTGCTGATTTCCGGCGTAATATGTGACCAAATTCAACAACAAGTTGGAAATTGTACCTTAAATGTGACAACTGAGGTGCGGTCGTTTCGTGCTACAACTATACAACTTTTTACAATGTAAAAAAAATCATCGTTATTATTTCAGTGAAATTAATTATATCGTCTGCTATGATCGAAATGAGAATGCTTTTTTTTTCTTATTACGTATGCCATGTTTGCAGATGCGATTTTTTTCCACACCAGACAAAGCTGTAAATTCACCATGGAGATCTTCCTTTGCAAATGATTACCTCCATGGTTAATATTTCTATGACTCACGATGAATGAATATTTTGCTTATTTACTTTAATGGATTTATATATTCAGCTGTTAATCTAATTTTCACTGAAGTTATCTCAGAATCTATACATTTTTTAATATAACTCATCTCTCAAGCAAACATTTTTTTTTGGACGATCTTTCTAAAAATGTAACTTTTACAAAATTTTATTCGAAAAATTAAATTTGAATAAAAATGGTCGCTTGGAATAAGGAAAAATATGTGGTTAGTCCGTATTTGTTTTCCTCAGTCACATGACTTTCACTTTTATCGTATAAATTACGTATGATAAGATTTAATAGAATAAATAATACTTTTATTAATATCTTTTTCGGTTTTGATTCGATTTCGGTTTTGCGCTGTTATATGCGGACAGACAGACATAGAGACAGATGGACGGACTAGACGACGACTATTAGGTGCTACGTATTTATATAAGTACGAACGCACCTAACAAGAAAAAAAGAATTAATACATGAAGCGATAAAAAACAACGTGGAGTTATTATTATTTTTAACCAATTTTACTCCTTTCTTAAACAAAATTTCAAAATATGTTAATTTTTCGGCGCCGAGAACGTATGTAACTACTTAAAGAAAAAAAATCAGCACAAAACCAACAGTATATTATGTAAAACAAATATTAATGTCATATATTATGCATTTTTTGTAATTTTTCTTTCATTTTTTGGGTTCCAAATATAGAGACTGTAAAAAATGCACAATTGTGTTTCTCATTAATTCCTACCCAATTTTCTCGAAAATAACGTGCCGTGAAAACAGTGTCTTTCATATAATTGTTTTTTTAAAAAGAATATATTCTATTATATAAAGTGTTTTCGATTAGTTTTTAGATGAGCTTTTCTAACAGTTCGTATTATTATTATTATTATTATTATTTCAGACATTCTACAAGAAAACATCTCAGGAGGTGTCAAAATGTTGTCTATTTCCAAAATAATTTCATAGAAAGATTTGAAGAATCTAAATATAATGTTTATTAGACATGGAATCTTATAATCTTCTCTTTTAATTAAGGCTATTCTCAACCCCCCGAAAAGTACTTTCTCTCACATTTCTGAATTAATTTTGGTTCGGCCAAACATGAAATTAGCAGATATTATTAATCAGAAACTATGTAATCGAATGTTATTTATCATTTATTGGTAAAAACAGAAAAAAAAATCATCAGATAATATTGTCAAAGTTGGGGTTTTGAGCTGATTTTCCTACGCGACGTCACGAGAAAGGCGAAGCACCTGTCGTCCCTTGACATCAATCGCTTACAACTCGATAAGTAATTCTTTTATCAAAAAATGGAAAACACCATAGACGTAAAAGCACGTCTATATGTGCCATGCTTTTACGTTTTAAAGGAAGTCCATAAATGTGTCAGAATATTTCGTATTATTAAGTGAGGGATATTTTTTTTTAATAAGAACCACATTAAATGTATTTCTCAATTTTTTTTTTATTATGAAATTCTCATACAACTTTAACTGCTTTACTTAGCATATATTTCCTTTTCACAAATATTAAACGAATTCACCACTTTATGAAAATTCTTAGTCACTTGTCTGCTCCTACATTTTTGTTTTTTGTCTAGTGAACTATATTATAACACTGTAGAAATTGAATATTTCCTGTAATACTCTGTTCTGTAAAAAATTCTATTCTAAATTTTAAAGCTATGTTAAAACTTTTTTCAGTACTAAAAACTGCCACATTACAAAATACAAAAAGCAGATATACATAAAAAATGCAAAATACATAAAATATAAAATACAAAATGCTAGCAAGTTTAGCAGAAACTAATTAATATTTAACAGATTGCACGCTAAATAAGTATGTGTTACAACATTCAACTTTCCTTGGTCTTGAGTCAAACAAGAAGTAAAACGTACAAGTTAGTAATAACAATGTAGGTCGTTTCGATTTAAAGATCTAAATTGAAATTTCACTTTATCGCAGATAAAAGGATTAAAATTCCATTTTACATTAGTAATTTTACTTTGAAAATTAAAAGAAAAACCATACGAAAAATGAGCAAAACACATTTGAATAAATAAAGAATTATGGGCTTCAGAAATAAAAATAAAGTTATAATTAAGGCTATTACTTAAATGGTCTCATTTTAAAATAAAATTTTCCGATTAAAGAAAGCAAATTAAGGTAGCAAATGTTGCTAAAACTAACTTTTTAAAAATTAAAGTATTGCAAGATAAGGTTTTACACTTAACACTAGAATGTATTTCTATTAGTTACATTTTAAATGTGATTCAATGAAGTAGAGATTTTTTTAAGCACCTTGTTAAATTTGAATTACTGCAAGAAAAAAACGAACTGATTGAGCGAAAAGATTTTTCAAAGGTACTTAAATGGAGGATTTTGGTTTATAAAAAAGGAATGCGGTGTATCTACGAGTTATTGAGGAGAAAATTGTTACATACTGTTTGTTAATTTTGATGCATTGAAGTTATATTTCTGCACAATCTTTAATCAGGTGTAGAAAATTTACGTTACTGGTAAGATAAAGCTAGGAGAGTCTGCGCACAATTCAAAAGAATAACAATAAAAAATCTAAATATTACTTTTTTGCTAAACTATCCATGAATAATTTTTACTTCATTTGTTTTTTATTCATTTCCATTGCTATTTTGTTGTTATGTTGTAATTTAGTAGAACAGTTGTAATAAAACCAAGAAAGTTATTTTGCGCAATCTGTCCTAACAGGGTTGGTGTGATTGCGCACATGGGTAGGAGAGATTGTTACTAATAATAACTACAATTAAATTGTTAACAATAATAATTACTCTTAAATGACATTGTTGCAAGATTTTTGTGAACATATATCATTGTATTAGGAGTGAGTAATTCAACCTAATGATTAAAGAATCAGAAAAAGGAAATAATTTTAAAAACGATAAAAAAATTGTAATTAAAGCAAAAAAATTAAAGAATCAGAAAAAGTAAGTCCAGGATAAGATAACAAAATAACATTAAGTTACTTGATAACACGTTTAACTTAAATTAGTCCATTTTCATTTTTACTTCTTTTTATGCAAATTTACCAATAGTAATCTCTCCTAGCATGAAAACTAATGGCAACAAGGCCCTCCTAAGTAGCAGATAAGCAAACTCTCCAATTTTGGTAGGAGATATTGCGCGGCCTTTTATTTAAACGTGGCCGCTACGAAAACGAACCGTTGATGTTCACACTGTTAGTCTAGATTAGGAGCTTATGAGAAATCGCTTAAGTTTAAAATATTTTGTACTACTGACATTGTATAGAAATTCTGACAAATAGCTATAAAAATTCAAGCACTTACTTTGGGAAAACAAAATAAAATAGCAATGCTTTACCTTAGACGCTCAAAACAATCAACGTTCACTTTCAAGTAGACACTCCACTAGTGCTGTTGTACAACTACCTGGAGTCGCTGCGCGCTCACTCTATTTCTTCCCCCTGAACCTCTATGTGCGCAATCTCTCCGACCGCGCCATCTCTTCTGGCTTTACCTTATAGAAAATGTGAAAATAAGAGTTTTTTGTATTTAAAATGAAGTTCTACTTTATTCTGAATAGCAATATCTTCTAATAATGATTCTTTAAGAAACTTGATCTTAGTAACTAGCACTACATACACACTTTTACAGGTTTTTATAGAAAGAAAATAGTGGTATGTTGGATTTTTATTTTTTCTTTGAAAAAATGCATTAAAAATGTAATAATCCATTTATTGAAACATTTAGACTCATGTCATGAGCTTAATAACTTTATCAACATAAGTATTTTTAGAGATTCCTAGAAGGTATAAAGTAATTTTAAGCATGCATTGCAAGCGTATATTGTCGTTATTAAGATGTTTTCCGTTAAAAATTCAACATACGAATTTTTCTCTGATGTTAATCTTTTATTAAATGATTTAAATTAATTTCTAGATTATTTTTTTAATTTCAAGTTTTACTTTACATTATGAAGTCTGAATAGCATTAATAACGTCTTAATGAAATAACATCTTAAAACGTCTTCAAATGCACAATATATAGGAATTATATATAAGAAAACTAGTAAAATTTATTAAAATATCTATTCCAAATTTTTAAAAAATGTATCTTGAATTTACTTTATATCTATACTAATATTATAAAGTAGTAAAGATTGTTTTTTTTTTGTTTTTGTTTGTTTGTTTGTTTGTTTGTTTGTTTGTAGGGGGTAATCTCTGGAACTACTGAAGCGATTTCAAAAGTGATTGTGGCAAATTGATGGTGACAATCCCTACTCCAACATAGGCTATATTTTATGTCGGTGCCACTACTCCCAGAGGGGTGCAGGAGCAAAAAACATTCTAAAATTTCGATTTTTTTTATACTGAAAGAGCAATTTTTCAAGAGCAATTTCATATTATCATGAAATTTGGCATGGTAGTTATTTACAAGATGTAAATGCTCTCTAAGAGCAAATTCTAAAAAATTCGAAATTTAAAAGATGTGAGATAAGCGAAAAGCGTTCTAAAAACATTCTAAATTACAATTTCTATGGAATCTCTGGAACTACAGAACCGATTTCAAAAGTGATAGTGGCAAATTGATGGTGACAGTCCCTGCTCCAACATAGGCTATATTTTATGTCGGTGCCACTACTCCCAGGGAGGTGCAGGAGCGAAAAACGTTAGAAAATTTCGATTGTTTTTACACTGAATGTGTTAGAAACATGAAATTTAGCATGATGGTAGTTACTTATAAGATGTAAATGCTCTCTAAAAACAAATTCTAAAAAAATTCGAAATTTCAAAGGGTGAAATGAGCGAAAAGCGTTCTAAAAACATTCTAAATTACAATTTCAATGGAATCTCTGGAACTACAGAATCATTTCCAAAAGTAATGGTGGGAAATTGATGGTAACAGTTTCTGCTGTAAAATAGGTTATATTTTATGTCGGAGACACTACCACAAGGGGGTGCAAAAGCAAAAAAAGTTCTAAAATTGCGATTTTTTGTATACACAGAAGTTGTTAGAAACATGAAATTTAGCATCGTATTTACTTATAAGATGTAAATGCTCTCTAAGAACAAATTCTAAAAAAATTCAAAATTTCAAAGGGTGAGATGATCGAAATGCGCTCTAAAAACATTCTAAATTACAATTTCTATGGAATCTCTGTAACTACGGAACCGATTTCAAAAGTGATGGTTGCAAATTGATGGTGACACTCCCTGCTCCAACATAGGCTATATTTTATGTCGGTGCCACTACCCCCAGGGGGGTGCAGAGCGAAAAATATTCAAAAATTGCGATTTTTTTATACTGAAGGAGCTAGAAACTTGAAATTTGGCATGGTAGTTACTTATAAGATGTAAATGCTCTCTAAGAACAAATTTAAAAAAATTGAAATTTAAAAGGGTGAAATGAGCGAAACGCGTTCTAAAAACATTCTAAATTTGCAATTTCTATGGAATCTCTGGAACCACAGAACCGATTTCAAAAGTAATGGTGGCAAATTGATGGTGACAATCCCTACTCCAACATAGGCTATATATTATGTCGGTGCCACTAACCCCAATGGGGTGCAAATGCGAAAAATGTTCAAAAATTGCGATTTTTTTATACTGAAGGAGCTAGAAACTTGACATATGGCATGGTAGTCACTTATAAGATGTAAATGCTCTCTAAGAACAAATTCTAAAAAAATTCGAAATTTAAAAGGGTGAGATGAGCGAAACGCGTTCTAAAAACATTCTAAATTGCAATTTCTATGGAATCTCTAGAACTACAGAACCGATTTCAAAAGTGATGGTGGCAAATTGATGGTGACTGTCCCTACTCCAACATAGGCTATATTTTATGTCGGTGCCACTACCCCCAGGGGGGTGCAGGAGCGATAAACGTTCTAAAATTGCATTTTTTTTCATTGAAGGAGCTAGAAATTTGAAAATTGGCATTGTAGTTACCTATAAGATGTAATGCTCTCTAAGAACAAATTAAAACAATTGAAATTTAAAAGGGTGAAATGAGAGAAAAGCGTTCTAAAAAAATTCTAAATTACAATTTCTATGGAATCTCTGGAACCACAGAACCGATTTCAAAAGTAATGGTGGCAAATTGATGGTGACAATCCCTATTCCAACATAGGCTATATTTTATGTCGGTGCCACTAACCCTAATGGGGTGCAAATGTGAAAAATGTTCAAAAATTGCGATTTTTTTATACTGAAGGAGCTAGAAACTTGAAATTTTGCATGGTAGTTACTTATAAGATGTAAATGCACTCTAAGAACAAATTCTAAAAAAAAAATTCGAAATTTAAAAGGGTGAGATGAGCGAAACGTGTTCTAAAACATTCTAAATTACAATTTCTATGGGATCTCTGGAACTACAGAACTGCTTTTAAAGGTGATGGTGGCAGTTCCTGCTGTAATATAGTCTATATTTCATGTCGGTGCCACTACCCCGAAGGGAGTGCATGAGCGTAAAACTTTCTAAAATTTCGATTTTATTATACTGAAGGTGTTAAAAACATGAAATTTGGCATGGTAGTTACTTATAAGATCTAAATGTTCTCTAAGAACAAATTCTAAAAAAATTCGAAATTTAAAACTGTGAGATGAGCGAAAAGCGTTCTAAAAACATTCTAAATTACAATTTCTATGGAATCTCTGGAACTATCGAACCCTTTTCAAAAGTGATGGTGGCAAATTTTTGATGGCAATCCCTGCACCAACATAGGCTATATTTTACGTCGGTGCCAGTACTCCCAGAGGGGTGCAGGAGCAAAAAACATTCTAAAATTTCGATTTTTTTTATACTGAAAGAGCAATTTTTCAAGAGCAATTTCATATTATCATGAAATTTGGCATGGTAGTTATTTACAAGATGTAAATGCTCTCTAAGAGCAAATTCTAAAAAATTCGAAATTTAAAAGATGTGAGATAAGCGAAAAGCGTTCTAAAAACATACTAAATTACAATTTCTATGGAATCTCTGTAACTACGGAACCGATTTCAAAAGTGATGGTTGCAAATTGATGGTGACACTCCGTGCTCCAACATAGGCTATATTTTATGTCGGTGCCACTACCCCCAGGGGGGTGCAGAGCGAAAAATATTCAAAAATTGCGATTTTTTTTTACTGAAGGAGCTAGAAACTTGAAATTTGGCATGGTAGTTACTTATAAGATGTAAATGCTCTCTAAGAACAAATTAAAAAAAATTGAAATTTAAAAGGGTGAAATGAGAGAAAAGCGTTCTAAAAAAATTCTAAATTACAATTTCTATGGAATCTCTGGAACCACAGAACCGATTTCAAAAGTAATGGTGGCAAATTGATGGTGACAATCCCTACTCCAACATAGGCTATATATTATGTCGGTGCCACTAACCCCAATGGGGTGCAAATGCGAAAAATGTTCAAAAATTGCGATTTTTTTATACTGAAGGAGCTAGAAACTTGAAATATGGCATGGTAGTCACTTATAAGATGTAAATGCTCTCTAAGAACAAATTCTAAAAAAATTCGAAATTTAAAAGGGTGAGATGAGCGAAACGCGTTCTAAAAACATTCTAAATTGCAATTTCTATGGAATCTCTAGAACTACAGAACCGATTTCAAAAGTGATGGTGGCAAATTGATGGTGACTGTCCCTACTCCAACATAGGCTATATTTTATGTCGGTGCCACTACCCCCAGGGGGGTGCAGGAGCGATAAACGTTCTAAAATTGCATTTTTTTTCATTGAAGGAGCTAGAAATTTGAAAATTGGCATTGTAGTTACCTATAAGATGTAATGCTCTCTAAGAACAAATTAAAACAATTGAAATTTAAAAGGGTGAAATGAGAGAAAAGCGTTCTAAAAAAATTCTAAATTACAATTTCTATGGAATCTCTGGAACCACAGAACCGATTTCAAAAGTAATGGTGGCAAATTGATGGTGACAATCCCTATTCCAACATAGGCTATATTTTATGTCGGTGCCACTAACCCTAATGGGGTGCAAATGTGAAAAATGTTCAAAAATTGCGATTTTTTTATACTGAAGGAGCTAGAAACTTGAAATTTTGCATGGTAGTTACTTATAAGATGTAAATGCACTCTAAGAACAAATTCTAAAAAAAAAATTCGAAATTTAAAAGGGTGAGATGAGCGAAACGTGTTCTAAAACATTCTAAATTACAATTTCTATGGGATCTCTGGAACTACAGAACTGCTTTTAAAGGTGATGGTGGCAGTTCCTGCTGTAATATAGTCTATATTTCATGTCGGTGCCACTACCCCGAAGGGAGTGCATGAGCGTAAAACTTTCTAAAATTTCGATTTTATTATACTGAAGGTGTTAAAAACATGAAATTTGGCATGGTAGTTACCTATAAGATCTAAATGTTCTCTAAGAACAAATTCTAAAAAAATTCGAAATTTAAAACTGTGAGATGAGCGAAAAGCGTTCTAAAAACATTCTAAATTACAATTTCTATGGAATCTCTGGAACTATCGAACCCTTTTCAAAAGTGATGGTGGCAAATTTTTGATGGCAATCCCTGCACCAACATAGGCTATATTTTACGTCGGTGCCAGTACTCCCAGAGGGGTGCAGGAGCAAAAAACATTCTAAAATTTCGATTTTTTTTATACTGAAAGAGCAATTTTTCAAGAGCAATTTCATATTATCATGAAATTTGGCATGGTAGTTATTTACAAGATGTAAATGCTCTCTAAGAGCAAATTCTAAAAAATTCGAAATTTAAAAGATGTGAGATAAGCGAAAAGCGTTCTAAAAACATTCTAAATTACAATTTCTATGGAATCTCTGTAACTACGGAACCGATTTCAAAAGTGATGGTTGCAAATTGATGGTGACACTCCGTGCTCCAACATAGGCTATATTTTATGTCGGTGCCACTACCCCCAGGGGGGTGCAGAGCGAAAAATATTCAAAAATTGCGATTTTTTTTTACTGAAGGAGCTAGAAACTTGAAATTTGGCATGGTAGTTACTTATAAGATGTAAATGCTCTCTAAGAACAAATTAAAAAAAATTGAAATTTAAAAGGGTGAAATGAGAGAAAAGCGTTCTAAAAAAATTCTAAATTACAATTTCTATGGAATCTCTGGAACCACAGAACCGATTTCAAAAGTAATGGTGGCAAATTGATGGTGACAATCCCTACTCCAACATAGGCTATATATTATGTCGGTGCCACTAACCCCAATGGGGTGCAAATGCGAAAAATGTTCAAAAATTGCGATTTTTTTATACTGAAGGAGCTAGAAACTTGAAATATGGCATGGTAGTCACTTATAAGATGTAAATGCTCTCTAAGAACAAATTCTAAAAAAATTCGAAATTTAAAAGGGTGAGATGAGCGAAACGCGTTCTAAAAACATTCTAAATTGCAATTTCTATGGAATCTCTAGAACTACAGAACCGATTTCAAAAGTGATGGTGGCAAATTGATGGTGACTGTCCCTACTCCAACATAGGCTATATTTTATGTCGGTGCCACTACCCCCAGGGGGGTGCAGGAGCGATAAACGTTCTAAAATTGCATTTTTTTTCATTGAAGGAGCTAGAAATTTGAAAATTGGTATTGTAGTTACCTATAAGATGTAATGCTCTCTAAGAACAAATTAAAACAATTGAAATTTAAAAGGGTGAAATGAGAGAAAAGCGTTCTAAAAAAATTCTAAATTACAATTTCTATGGAATCTCTGGAACCACAGAACCGATTTCAAAAGTAATGGTGGCAAATTGATGGTGACAATCCCTATTCCAACATAGGCTATATTTTATGTCGGTGCCACTAACCCTAATGGGGTGCAAATGTGAAAAATGTTCAAAAATTGCGATTTTTTTATACTGAAGGAGCTAGAAACTTGAAATTTTGCATGGTAGTTACTTATAAGATGTAAATGCACTCTAAGAACAAATTCTAAAAAAAAAATTCGAAATTTAAAAGGGTGAGATGAGCGAAACGTGTTCTAAAACATTCTAAATTACAATTTCTATGGGATCTCTGGAACTACAGAACTGCTTTTAAAGGTGATGGTGGCAGTTCCTGCTGTAATATAGTCTATATTTCATGTCGGTGCCACTACCCCGAAGGGAGTGCATGAGCGTAAAACTTTCTAAAATTTCGATTTTTTTATACTGAAGGTGTTAAAAACATGAAATTTGGCATGGTCGTTACTTATAAGATCTAAATGTTCTCTAAGAACAAATTCTAAAAAAATTCGAAATTTAAAACTGTGAGATGAGCGAAAAGCGTTCTAAAAACATTCTAAATTACAATTTCTATGGAATCTCTGGAACTATCGAACCCTTTTCAAAAGTGATGGTGGCAAATTTTTGATGGCAATCCCTGCACAAACATAGGCTATATTTTACGTCGGTGCCAGTACTCCCAGAGGGGTGCAGGAGCAAAAAACATTCTAAAATTTCGATTTTTTTTATACTGAAAGAGCAATTTTTCAAGAGCAATTTCATATTATCATGAAATTTGGCATGGTAGTTATTTACAAGATGTAAATGCTCTCTAAGAGCAAATTCTAAAAAATTCGAAATTTAAAAGATGTGAGATAAGCGAAAAGCGTTCTAAAAACATTCTAAATTACAATTTCTATGGAATCTCTGTAACTACGGAACCGATTTCAAAAGTGATGGTTGCAAATTGATGGTGACACTCCGTGCTCCAACATAGGCTATATTTTATGTCGGTGCCACTACCCCCAGGGGGGTGCAGAGCGAAAAATATTCAAAAATTGCGATTTTTTTTACTGAAGGAGCTAGAAACTTGAAATTTGGCATGGTAGTTACTTATAAGATGTAAATGCTCTCTAAGAACAAATTCTAAAAAAATTCGAAATTTAAAAGGGTGAGATGAGCGAAACGCGTTCTAAAAACATTCTAAATTACAATTTCTATGGAATCTCTGGAACCACAGAACCGATTTCAAAAGTAATGGTGGCAAATTGATGGTGACAATCCCTACTCCAACATAGGCTATATATTATGTCGGTGCCACTAACCCCAATGGGGTGCAAATGCGAAAAATGTTCAAAAATTGCGATTTTTTTATACTGAAGGAGCTAGAAACTTGAAATATGGCATGGTAGTCACTTATAAGATGTAAATGCTCTCTAAGAACAAATTCTAAAAAAATTCGAAATTTAAAAGGGTGAGATGAGCGAAACGCGTTCTAAAAACATTCTAAATTGCAATTTCTATGGAATCTCTAGAACTACAGAACCGATTTCAAAAGTGATGGTGGCAAATTGATGGTGACTGTCCCTACTCCAACATAGGCTATATTTTATGTCGGTGCCACTACCCCCAGGGGGGTGCAGGAGCGATAAACGTTCTAAAATTGCATTTTTTTTCATTGAAGGAGCTAGAAATTTGAAAATTGGTATTGTAGTTACCTATAAGATGTAATGCTCTCTAAGAACAAATTAAAACAATTGAAATTTAAAAGGGTGAAATGAGAGAAAAGCGTTCTAAAAAAATTCTAAATTACATATTCTATGGAATCTCTGGAACCACAGAACCGATTTCAAAAGTAATGGTGGCAAATTGATGGTGACAATCCCTATTCCAACATAGGCTATATTTTATGTCGGTGCCACTAACCCTAATGGGGTGCAAATGTGAAAAATGTTCAAAAATTACGATTTTTTTATACTGAAGGAGCTAGAAACTTGAAATTTTGCATGGTAGTTACTTATAAGATGTAAATGCACTCTAAGAACAAATTCCAAAAAAAAATTCGAAATTTAAAAGGGTGAGATGAGCGAAACGTGTTCTAAAACATTCTAAATTACAATTTCTATGGGATCTCTGGAACTACAGAACTGCTTTTAAAGGTGATGGTGGCAGTTCCTGCTGTAATATAGTCTATATTTCATGTCGGTGCCACTACCCCGAAGGGAGTGCATGAGCGTAAAACTTTCTAAAATTTCGATTTTTTTATACTGAAGGTGTTAAAAACATGAAATTTGGCATGGTAGTTACTTATAAGATCTAAATGTTCTCTAAGAACAAATTCTAAAAAAATTCGAAATTTAAAACTGTGAGATGAGCGAAAAGCGTTCTAAAAACATTCTAAATTACAATTTCTATGGAATCTCCGGAACTATCGAACCCTTTTCAAAAGTGATGGTGGCAAATTTTTGATGGCAATCTCTGCACCAACATAGGCTATATTTTACGTCGGTGCCACTAATCCCAGGGTGGTGCAGGAGCGAAATACGTTCTAAAATTGCAATTTTTTGTATACTCAAGGAGTTAGAAATTTGAAATTGTTGTTACTTATAAGATGTAATGCTCTCTAAGAACAAATTTAAAAAAAAATGTTATTTAAAAGGGTGAAATGAGAGAAAAGCGTTCTAAAAAATTCTAAATTACAATTTCTATGGAATCTCTAGAACCACAGAACCGATTTCAAAAGTAATGGAAAAATTGATGGTGACAATCCCTACTCCAACATAGGCTATATTTTATGTCGGTGCCACTAACCCCAATGGGGTGCAGGAGGGGAAAATGTTCGAAAATTGCGACTTTTTTTATACTGAAGGAGCTAGAAATTTGAAATTTGGCATTGTAGTTACTTATAAGATGTAAATGCTCTCTAAGAATAAATTTAAAAAAAAATCGAAATGTAAAAGGGTGAAATGAGCGAAAAGCGTTCTAAAATCATTCTAAATTACAATTTCTATGGAATCGCTAGAACTACAACACCGATTTCTAAAGTGATGGTGACAATCCATGCTCCAACATCCTCTTTAATATGAAGCTATGCGTTACTGACGACTGGGTTTGTCGCTAATCTTTGCCACAGATTAATCTCAGAAAATGAAACATTTGAAGTTGCTGAAAAAATAATAGCTCGAAAAGCATTTGTCAGAAAATTGTTAGACAAACTGCGTTTGAAAGGTAAAAAATTGTATATTTCTTGATATAAATTTCAAATCTAATGATTATGCCGTTTTTCAGATATTGAATTTCAAAAATTATCAAATTTCACAATGGAGTACCATAGCGAAACCTTCACGCGTAAAAAGATAATGATAAGGGCGACGTGTCCTGACGTGTATATTGGCCATAGCATGAGTCACAAATTATAGTAGCCTTATTATTCTGTTAAAATATAAAAGTGAATTATGAAATGTCCATATTTTGTTTGATTAAAGGTTCGTTAAGAGAAATTGACCAGCGTAGCAGGCGTAGCTTGCTAGTTTTATCATAAAGAACAAAACGCGTACAAAATAAAATTATTTAATTTTGAGTTATTTAGTATATTTAAATATATATATATATATATATATATATATAGGTAAAAATTTCAAGGTTTGACTAAACTATTTTGCACATCATTTTTTTTTACAATATGTATATTTAATCAATGAATGAACGTTATAAACCGTTTACACGAAAAGTTTATTGTTTATCATGTATTTGTTTGCCTTTAATCACTTTTAAGTAGAATTAAAGATAACGTATAATGTATCAGGGTGTATCTGAACTGTTGGTCTGAACTGTAAGGAGTGATAATAATACATGTCCAGAGAAGAAAATTTTGTATAGTAAATCAGAGTCGCAATAGACTTTTTAAATCAAAAATACAGGGTACCTTACTTCAAGCCAAATAAGTATTTTTGTTCATAACTGTAACAATAATGAAAATATTTTAGCGATATATTTAACATAGTTTTTTTGCTTTCTGTGAAACATGATAAAAACACAAAAAAGTGCTAGAAACTGGGATCCTCCATGTCCAATTAACACTGATACGCTTGGAAACACAGAAGATAGCTGACAATGCATACGAATACAGTGAAATTACAACATTCCCTTTGATTTCACGACATTTTAGAGAAAATAAAGTTATTGTGTTGAAAATTTTACTGAAATAGTTCATTATTGTTGCAGTTATGAACGAAAATGTGGATTTAGCTTGGTGTGAGACACCGTGTATTTTTGATTTAATAAGTGGATTGCGGCCCTGGTTTACTTTTGCTTGCCTTGACATGTATTATCATCCCTTACAGCTCTGACCACCAATTCAGATACACCCTGTATATAGCGGGGTGCAAAATGATATGGACGACACAAAGAAAAAGAAATCAGATCGTGTTTGCTATGCAAATAAGCCAACCTTTGTGCTAAAATTAAATACGTAATATTCTAAGTGGTATTAATTGAAGCAATCATTTACAAAAAATATTGTAGATATATTTTAAAATCTATTTTAAAATGTGTATTTTGCTAAATTTACGCTGGATCACAATGATAAGACGGCCGGAAATATTTCGAAGCCGCGGTTTATGATTGGTGGATATTTTCGCATATCACTTAACAAAGAATTTAACAGAGATTCTGGGTGCATTCGTTTATTTCACAAAACTTTTTGACGATGAGGAGAGGAAAAATGCTTTCTGACTTCAAAAGAGGCCAAATTCTAGCTTATAACAACATTAGAATGTCACTATAAAAAATTGCTGATAAAATTAAACTTTCAAAGCCTGTCAGTTTTAATTTCTGACAGATTCCAACTACTTATAGTACTGCAAAATCTACAAGAAGGCCAAAAATTCTTTCGAAACGATCCGAAAGTTTAAGTTTTCGTATGGTCGCAAGCAAAAGAATGACAGCAAAAGAAATTGGAAACCAGATAAATATGTCGGGAATATAAGAACAGCAATAAGAAGATCGGCAATCCTTAAATATGTAAAACTATGTCAGTGTCCGCGTTTAACATCTGACCATAAAAAAGCCCGCATTCAGTTTTCAGAGACACATCTGAAGCAGCAAAAGAATTGGTCTAAAATTATTTTCAGTGATGAAAAGGAGTTTAATTTTGGTGATCCGGATGGTATTCATTCATAATGGCAGGAACTTCGAAGGAAAAGGACGTATTTTCCACGCGTCAACGTGGTGGAGGCACCTTAATGATTTGAACAGCTTTTTTTCTCAGGGGATAAGTTTAGAATTGCGCTTCTAGAAGGATGACAAAACAGACATACTTATATTCACGCATTAAAACGCCATTTGTTGAACAAGGGTGATTAAATTTCGGTCTTAACTAATTTGTTCAAGAAAGCAATGCCTGTATTCCCTTTGCAAAAGATGCAAAGAAATGATTTGAATATATAATAAGATTCCAATACCTAATTAGGCGGCCAATATTCCGTCCCTAAATCTCATGGAGAACATTTTGTGTATTATAGTGCGCAATATCTATTGACAAAATGGCCAAATGGTCAATATTACTCAAAAGCAGAATTAAAATCTGCCATTTGTGAGGCATGACGTGTTTTGTCACCTCGAAAAGTGCGAAACCTTTTAAATTCTCAGTCACAACGCTGCATTATGATTCAGAAAGGAAACTAAATTAAAATGTAATATTTCTATAATTTTGAAAAATCTGTTTCGTTCTTATCATTTTGTCCCTATATTGTAAAAATAAAATTGTTTTGAAATGTTTTATTTAGGTTTATATTGGCTATATAGTTTGCCAGAGTCAGTTTTTATGGTTTATATATGGATTAATATAATTATATTTATTATTCAGTCAATTAAACGACCGTCCTTATCATTTTTCACCCTGGTGTACACAGCATAAAACTAAACTTTACGCCTTAACAACTTAAATCATAACAAGAATATCAAAATTCTTACTATGATACAATGGCATTTTTAGATGTGTCAATGGATACCCAGCGACAGTTTCCAGTAGATTCCGGCAGCGAACGTCGACACGAGAATACTTATATATCGAACGGAGGAAGGTGTCCTAGAAAAGTATTATGGTCCAAATAGTGAAACGAAAGGAAATGGCGTAACGGTATGTTATTCTCTATGCAATATATATTACACCTGTATATTACACCTAATCTGATCAAACGCTTCCAATAATATAGTTATGAAAATGCCCTGGCCGACAATTTTTGCGCTTAAAATTGGTTTGATCCTACGCCTCTTTGCGCGGTCTTCTGTCAACATTTGACTATAGCATTGCTTAGTCAAGAACTCCTCCTGCATGTTACATATTATGCGTGGGGAATGTGAAGGGCAAAAATTGGGCCATTGTATTATTCCATTTCTTGGTTCTTCCGACATTAGTTATATTACTATTTATTATTTATTATTAGTTATTAGACATTAGTAGTCAGTCCTTATCTCTTTTTTGTCGAGTTCACCCTAGTGCAAAAAAATTAAATAGCTCTAATTGTCTGAGATTGAATTCCAAATCCTCATAAACTTATAATCCGCGTTTTTGGTGATAAAAAATGTCTGGTTATCATTCCTTTACCTTTTTTTCTAAATCTTCTCTTAACCTATCAGCACTCGCGCTATAAATGTCTCACGGCCGTACTTATTGCGATACAAACTTTTTGCTTAGTTACGCTTTTACAAATGCAAGATTTATCTAATATTATAATAATAGAAAGATAAGTTAGAAGAACAATTACACATATTAATAGGAAAAATAAAATTTTAATATTAGCAGAAAAAAATAAATATATATACGTTTAAATAATATAGTACCATATTTTAAAGATAAAACAATACGATTATTCATAAAAAATATGAATCATAATTTAATGGAAGAAGACAAATATATGAACAAAAAATTATCTATTATTTAAAAAAAAAAAACAATTTTACCTTCAGTATTTTTTTTTTTTCAAAATATCTATTCTATAAATAACTTTTACAATGTAAAACATTTTCATTTACGAACTCTTGGCACATTGTAATTTACGCAATTTTGTATTTTCATATTTATAAGTATAAAACTTTTTGTATTCAACCAACTAGATTGTTGTAAGATATATACACTGGTGTCCAGAAATTAAGGGGCAGAGAGCAATTCCAGACGTTTCGTCGAATATCTTACTGAAACTCGTGAGGTAATGTCCGGAACGCCCTTGAACTTTCGGGATGTAAAGAACATGTTTCACTTCATGTTTTTCAGTGAAGATTCTGTCGCAAGGACAATTAGGGGGGGGGGATAATAATTTTAATAATAAAATAATATTTTGGATCACCCAAGTAACAGAAAATGGTAAAAATGGTCTGTTACTGTAGAAAATGACTATGCAGGTCCTGTTCACATTTGTTTGCATTTGTGTAAGCATAGCACGTGTATTCGTGAAGATTTTAATGTTCCTGTGCAAACTTCAAAAGGTTTTCTTATAGCATGCAGAATTTTCAGCCGAATTTAACACCGCTTTCCAAAAACTTGACTAAAAATCTTAGAAATAATGTACTGTGATTAAAATATTAATATATTGAATATTTGATGAGATATAGGTATTTTTATGAAATAAGTATTACCTGTACATGCGCGAACTACAGCAAAGATTTTATGTCATGATTTGATAGTCAATACTAATGGGGAACTCATATAAAAAGACCAGTGAAATATCGTGAAAACTCCAAAAGTTACAGCAATAATTAATAAATTGAAAAATAAGTCCCATATAATCCTATGGGACTTATTTTTCAATTTATATTTCTTATTACAATTCTTATATTTCTATCCTCAACTGTAGATGCATATGGTAGAATAAGTTTACCCTATATTTTAATTGTTTTAAATGTTATCTTTTCAAGAAAAAAGTTACTCATGCATTTAAAGATTGCTTTACTATTTGAGTAATTAAATACCAAATGCATGAAATTTATTGAACTGGTTGTATTTCGGAATGTGTTCCTTTTAAAGTCCTAAAAGTTGGTGAATTTTGCTAATTTAAAAGTATTAAACGAATTTATAATTCTTCGAGCATTAAATAGGATTGATTTCAGATGATTCTTTTATACGAAATTTTGTTACTCGAGAAACAGATCTATGATACTTGAATCGGTTCTTAAAAACTTAAATTATATCTATCTGCATGGTAAAGCTTTTCTCAAAACTATAAAATTCATTTAAAGTATTTAACTTCTTGTAATTTCAAAAGCGTAGTTGTGTGTTCCTCCGTTACTAAAATATCTTTATAAATTGTTCTTATAAAATTTTATATTCATCCCCTGTATCTTTATTTTATTTTGAGCACATTTTTTAAGTTGCATAATTTGATTTTTTTTTTTGGTACTTTGAGGGAAAGAATTACTATAATCGTTAATAATTTTGTAAGACTTAGTAAAGCTTAAAGTCGAGTAGATTTATTACACAAGTGTATTAATGCATTGCATAATTTTAAATATTTTCATTTAAAAATATTTTTGTATGCTTTATCAAAAGGAACAATACAGATATGCAATCAGTTTTCTTTTTTAGATGTCGTTTTGTTTTTTAATGATTCATATAATACGATTTCAAATAAAACCTGTATGTTTTATACAAATCATAACATCTTATTTCAATAACATGCTTTTAAATTACAACTGCTGTTTTTATAAATTAAACCATTGTTCTTAGAGAAAGGGTGGTGGTGGAGGAAGGAGAGGGGAGATG
The DNA here is from genome assembly GCA_963931845.1 of Maratus michaelseni. Lineage (NCBI taxonomy): Eukaryota > Metazoa > Arthropoda > Arachnida > Araneae > Salticidae > Maratus > Maratus michaelseni. The sequence goes on from OZ007588.1 coordinate 306,794,652, forward strand.
TCGACTTTAGGTACCTCTATTAATTTGTTCACCGGCCACCACTGATCCTGTGACACCTTGTATTGTTACAGAAATTAGTTTCATTGACATTGTCTCGCTAAATTTTTATGTTTTATTAATTAAATATAAAATTTTAAACCAAATAATAGTTAGACACATTTTTCATGATAGATAATTTTGTTAAAAAAGTCATCTGAATTAGTGTAAGAAAATTAACATTAAAAAAGTACGTATGCAAAACTCAACATGAAACTAACGTTTATACCTTGATGACAAGAATTTAAAAAGCCACAGGATGGCATAATGCGAAAATAAATTTATTTATTTGACTTATAAGTTTTCTTTGTAATATTTTTTTAAATAAAATCAGATAAGGTGAAGTTAAACCTCTACGACAATCTTTTTTTCAGTAATTTTAAACAACTAATCCCAATAATCAAAAAAATTTAAATTGGAAGAATACATCTAATGCATAGATCGCAGAATAACTATGCCTTTTTTTACATTTCACAAACAACTTTTAAATTGTTCGAAAACTAGTAAAATAAATATTCCTTAATTCCCATTTTCGAAAATAAATATATTAATTTTTTTTTTAAATATATATTTGTTAATATACAGGGTTATTCTAAATGATGAACCCATTTTCAAAAAATTGTATTTATTAAAGTACAAATCCAAAATGAACAATCTTTATACCAATGAAAAGATGAACTGTCAAAGTTTTTTTTAAGACATTATAAATGTTCAGTGTGTTCACTGTTTGCTGCATGGCAAACATCTACGCGATAGCCAAACTCGTCCCACACACGAGAAAGCAAATGTGACTACTTCTTCTGAGGTTATGTTAAGGAAGCTGGGTACGCCCCGCCGCTGCCAACAATTCTGAACGATCTGCGGAAACGTATCACTGCTGCCGTGCACTCAGTAACAGCACATACACTTTCTCGTGTGTGGGACGAGTTTGGCTATCGCGTAGATGTTTGCCGTGCAGCAAACGGTGGACACATTGAACATTTATAATGTCTTAAAAAAACTTTGAAACTTCCTCTTTTCATTGGTATAAAGATTGTTCATTTTGGATTTGTCCTTTAATAAATACAATTTTTTGAAAATGGATCCATCAGTTAGAATAACCCTGTATATACGTTATATAAATATTATTCGATATCCATTAAATAGTTTTGCACGAATCTTAAAATGTAAACTTTGAAATGTATCGCAATCATATTTCTGAAAGTCTAAAAGTCTTATAAAAGCAAAAATATTTACAAAATAGATTTATGTAAACATATTTACTTTTAAATAAAAATAAATGCATTTGAAATCATCAATTTATCTTTTTTATTTTTCATATCATATATATTATTATTTTTTGTTGTTACTTAAGTACTATTTTATGAGGAGCTAGCATTAGATGTAAATTAATTAGGCCTGAGGGTGGCATATTAGCATAGGCAGTTGTGGACTTATGTACTGTATCACTGTGTTAATGGGAGGTTACCGTTCAACGGCCCGAAACTTCGGGTGGTGAACTTCGGGATTTTTTTTAATAGAAAGATTAAAGTAACACAAAAACCGAATTTACCCACTTATTATTCATAGTTTTTACTATAAAAATATTTTTATTATACAATAATTATTAAAATTGATGGAGCTAGTGTCAGTTGCATATGAGTATGCTGTGCGCGTAAGCCCTGCGCTGTGTAGTGAACGGTTTGTCGGAATCATCTGACACAATGAAAATCAAATTTTCAAAAAACATATTGAGTTTGAAGGGCCATGAACCTAGTGAAACATTTTTTTAGTGAACTGGAACAGAATCTAATAAAATGGTAGTCATTTTTTTTTAATGGTATTTTCTCGTTTTTTGTTCTCTAACTTAAACGTGGTTTGAAAAATATTAATATTTTATTTTACATATGAAAGATTCATGGCCCCGCAAAATACATAATATTTAATTTTTAAAAATAATAAAATAATTGGTGTATTAAATTAAACGCTACTTTACACGGCCCTCCACAAAATAATGTTTTAAGTAAAATGCGATTAAGGTGTTAGTAAAGAAAAAGAGTAAAAAAAAAATATATATACATAGTTAATTGTTATATTTTGCAATATATAGTTGGTCCGCGATTCCTGATTTTATACCTGCGTAGCAAAGAGTTCACCACTCGGGCAAGCTGTGTCCTATATACTTGATTTTCAGCTGGTCAATGCACCACTTCATAACTTGATAAATATTTCGAATTTCACCTAATCATTCTTGGGGTTTATTGTACACAGTATTAGGACTCGAAAAATTAAAAAAAAATCGATTTTTTTACATGAACTTTAATCTTACCTTAATATATAACATTAATATACTGGAAAATTAAGTATTCGTTTCAGTAAGCAAAAAACAGATATATTCGTGAATTCAATGATAAGTATCTCAAAACTCAGTATTAAATATAAAATAAATTTCGAAGAAAGCTAATTGATAATAATTTAATTTTACTTAGTTTGACAGATAACACGAAAGTGTATGAAAATAAATTAGCGAATCAAAACTGTTAGTAATCCTTTTTATAAGCATTCTGATAGATCGAAGTAACCACCTTTTGAATTTCAAATGTTTTTTTTTTCCTTTTTGTAATAAATTGATAGAAAATGTTTATCAAATATATTTGTTATATAAATATTATTCAAGTACAGTATATTTTTTGTAGGAATTTTTAAATTTAAATTTAGAAATTTGTGGTAATCATATTTTTAGGTAAATTCAAAGTGTTCTAAAGGGAAAAAATATTTCCCAAAGAGATTTACGCAAATACATTTCCTTTTAAGTAAAAATAACGCAAACATGCATTTGAAATCAAAAATTTATCTTGCTTATTTTTCCTGTCGTATATGTTAATTTTTTCCCTTGTTACTGAAGGATTTCTAAAGATAACATTAGATGTAAATAAGTTAGGTAAATGCTTGAAGACTTCCTATTAGATTCGGCAGTTGTTGACATATGTACTGTAGACTGTGTTAAGATGTGACATTAATGTACTAGAAAATTCGGTATTGGTTTCAGAAGGCAAAAAAAAGTCTTCTAGAATTAAATTATAACTATGTTAAAACTCAGTACTTAAATTAAAAGCAATTGTGAAGAAACCTAATTGAAAACATTTAAATCGTATTTTATATGACAGATAATAAGAAACTAAATATTTAACTAATCAAAACTATTAATAATGCTTTTCCCACATTCTGATAGATCAGATAAATGGGTAGAAAATCTTTAAAAAATATAATTAAACCTATAATGGAAATAAATACAAAAAAAAACTAGATTTTAAAGTTGAAGAAAATATCACAGATGTTATATTTGTTTATTCACAATAAGTTAAAAAATACAATTACGCAAATCAGAATTTTATTCAAAATATTAAATTTATATTTTTCAGTCGATGGAGGTGTATAAATTCAGGCGTCATAATGCTGTGAGATATAATTAAAATATGTGAAAATTTGCAATATATTTCCAGTTTTCAATGATTCCATCAAATACTTTAATTATGTTATCTCATACAGTTGCTGCAAATGACGCAGTAAAATTGAAGCTTGTATTCTGGAATCCGGGGGGGGGGGGGGTAAATGCTTAAAAATACTCTTCTTTCTTTAAAATCTATCAAAGAACATTAAGAAACGAATCAAATGGGAATTTTGAACAAGACAATTACATAAATATCCAATTTGTACACATTTATGCGTACATGAAGCCCATATATACTAAAAATAGACTGAAATTTCAGTAGTTGTCTAACTTATGACATCATGACATCATAGAAATAGCACTAAATAATATGAAATAAGGATTCCATTAATTAAACAAGAACGAAAACTCATGCATCCGGCATATATTAGGAAACACTTCTTAATACAAACAGAAATATTATTAAGAAATTTATTTTTTTTCATACGATGAAATGAGATATCTAAATAAGAAATTTAAAAAAATAGATAACTCAGTAAAAATCCATTTTCAATAATTGCTGTCCATATTTGAAGTCTTTCGTGAAGCCCTGTATATGATCTATAGAATTTGTAAACAACACGTAATACACTAAAAATTACATAAAATTGTATATCATATCGGAAAGAGCACTTCTAGAAATTACCGATCATAGCCTGTCTTATAATGGAATTCTCTTGTGCGTCTCTGAATATAAACTACAAATCCAATGCATTCCGTAATCTATAGAAATGAAGTTGTATTGAACCTCAGTAAACCTTTTAAATTTCATTATGTATCAAGTATCATATCATGTTCAAAATGCACGGCAAACGATTTTCCCAGTAGATTATAATGTAATACTCCGGCAAAGCCTGCAGTAGTCCACCTCAGTAATGCATATTAATTTCATTATGTTTGAAATATCGCCACATCAATAAAATGCGCCGCAAACGATATTTCTCCATAGACTATAATGTAGTGGAATTCTTTTGTGTGTCCCTGTAAATGAACTATTAAGGCTACACACTTCATTTTCAATACCGAACATTCTATAGTAAAATTCAATAATGTATAAAATTTTCATGACAATCCGAGTATATTTACGAGAGTTAGAGCACGGACAGGCGGACAGATAGACAGATGGACAGACAGACAAACCGAATTTATAAACACTTTTCAACTATGTTGGAAAATGTTAAAAAGGGACGTGATTTTTACTTGAACTTGTAAGGCAAAACAATGGTACAATTATATAAATTAAAATGTAGTTTTGCCTGAGTTGGTTTTTTATTTTTCTGTTAATTAATTTAATTTCTTCATATTTATAAATGTATATTGCAGAAAATTCTTACTTCACTAACATTTTACAATATTTCTTTAAGTACAGAAAAAATTGATCCACTCTAAACCAAATCTGGTATTGTTTAATATAATTACCTGAACAACAAATCATGCGAAAAAACATAATTTTTACTTTGGAATATACTACTGAGAAATGTTTAGATAAGAATGTAATAAAGATTTACAAAAAAAAAAATAATAAACTATATATTTTTTATTTTTTCGTAGCATCTGGAAATAAATGAGAAAATTCGTAGTAATTATGTTGCTTGTAATTGTACAGCAAAATTATGATGCTATTTAATTGAAAACGACGTGTCTTCTGTCAATTTCGTATTTTAAATTTCCTTACAAAAATTGTCAGTTTAGTAACAAAAGCTTCAAAGTTTCCCATATTAACTAGTCGAATTGAGACACTACATATTTCACATTCTTTAATTAGTTTCAATTACGACAAGGTTCATAATTATTGATTATTTCCAAACGACGAACTTTCGGGAATTATCTCCAAAGAAAACAGGGTTTGATTGGTTTTGATTCTACCAAATTTTCATAAACATTAAACACGCCAAAATAAAAATATCATATAAAAAGAGTTAATGATTCAGTATTATAAAAAAAATCTGAGATGGATTAAGGAAGGCAACATCTTCTTTTTAAATCACAGGGGAATCAAATAACAAATCTTGTCGAGTCAGTTATATAGCTTCATAATTTATATATGTTAACGCCAATGTATAAAAACCACGCATTATATAAATGTCTAAGCAATATATAGAATGCTTGGCATTGTTCGGTTGTTAGAGTGTTAGGCATTTTAAGTAATGCCTAAGCAATACAAACAATTACAAATGATATTTAGGCAAAGTATTAAAAGAGAGTCCAGGAAATACTCCTATTGAAAATGCGTGCATTCTGTAACATGACAAATGTTATTCAGATAAAATAATAAATGCAAATAATGAAATGGCTTTTATCGAAAATATTATATGAAAGTGAAGGATTAGTATGTAAGCATACGCATTTCTTACTGAGGAAAACATAAGGAAATAAAGTATGAACTTATTTGTTGTAACAAGAAATGGATAAATTTTAGATTAAATTGCATTTAATTGTCTTCTACAGTAAAAAGTAAATCTTGAAAAGGAAGCCATAAAAAGGCCTTCATTAAAATAAACAAGTAAAAGAAAAAAGAAATCTTATATCAAATAAAATATCAAATATCAAATAAAATACAGATCTTTCTTGCTGAAAAAATAAAATAAAAAATTAACCTGCTTGTAGAAACAAGGAAGGCTTGAGTGTCAATTTGAATTGCACATCATTGTTTTTTAAACTCCAAAACACTTCATATTATGGCACATGTCTAACATGTCCACTTGACGAATCCTTGGCGCGGAACAACGGCAGCTGACCGGAGAGGTTCTACGCGGTCAAAAATATCTTCAATTCTGACAAAATACTATGAACATAAACTGATTTGAGACGACACTTTTCTGCAGGCACGGCCATTACTGGTCTCTTTTAAAGACATAAAATAAGTAGCAGAAATACAGTCCCTTCTGTAAACATGTCTCAAGCATATTCGTTTTTTCTGTCATCGACTAAAATGTTATAAATGTTTAGTTCAAAAGTATATTTTGCTTGAATAGGATGATTGTTTTTATTTTCGTGTGTTATTTGAACGCATTCTATTGTTTTTTTTATTCCTCAGTTTACGTATCTTTTAAAACATTTTGAAATAGGAGTAGCTTCTTTGTTGAATACACTGTTTCCAAACAATAATCTTTGCAATTGTCTTACAATTGCAATAGTCTTCTAATCTTAACAATTGTCTTTTGCAATTAGCTGTGTAACTGAATGGAGCTTCATATGGTACTTTTTTTTAAATAACAAAATGGCACGCTTTAATCTTCATAAATTAAACGAAACGCAGCCCTCACTCCGGTGGTAAGTTTTTTTTTTTTTTTTTTTTTTTAATCCTGCTTTTAAGTACACAGAACATTTTTAATATACCGAATAGCTCCTTCGGCAGTACCCTGGCTGTATGAGGTGCAAGATTCTGTAAGGATGATCATTAATGTCAGACAATAATCTTTGAAGCTGGTCAACATGTTATTTTGTTATCAACAAATTTCCTAACATTGTCAGATTGTGGATCAGATAGCGCCCCAGATGACGTTAATATTTCCGCTACACTGTAAAAAACGATGGGTCGATCTACTAAAAAAATTTTAGTTTTAAGAAAATCTGTAAGAATTACTAGAAAACAGCTAGCAACGATTCCTGTTTATAATAGTACTTGTTACTACAAAATTCTCTTGAATACAAATTTACTAAAAAAAATTAATAATCTCAGGAATTTTTTTTTACGGTGTAGGATATATGCTACTTAATCCGTACTTTTTGACATTCATACCTTGAAAACCAGGAAATTTCGTGAGATGATCTTGGTACACCAGTATAAATTTACATATCCTGTGAGGTTGGGACTGAAAGTCTATGAGATTGACTTGACAGCGGGAATTAAATTCAGAAAACAATAGGCTTCCCAATAACATTTTAAATACCTTTTAATTTTTTTCTGGCACGGCTCTATAAGGTGAATGTAACGTGCTTGTCACAACATGACATTAGAAACATCATTATTAAGAGTATTTTAAACTTTGCCGGTTCGCCTTTTGCCATCATATAGAATGCCTAGGAAATATGTAAAATAATAATCGTTTTATATTATGACGACCAACTTCCGGCATTCTAAAGAATGCCTAGGTATTCTATACGATGACGAATTTCATACATTGCCAGTAATTTATTATTATTATTATTTTTACATCATGAATAACTATGATTTACTAAAAAACGAGTACAATATCATAATTTTTCTCACTTATGGTGTCATGAAATAAGATACTTATGACTGAATAATAATGTAGGTAATAAAGTAACACTGATAACATTAGTAAAATCAAAGGCGGGCATTATTAGTTGAACTTACTATGAATAAAATTCTATTCATTTTACAATTTTATCAATGTAATTGTCTGTATATTTCTATGATCTCATCTAACTTTTTTATATGTATGAATGTATTATTCAGAAAATTCAATTAGATAAAACATTACAGTACAGCTATAAATAAAAGTATTCATAGTATCGAAAATTTCTTTTTCCGCTTTTAATATCAGAAAAAGGTGAAAATTCATAAAATTCAACGTATAGTAACTAGATACGTTTTCGTGGCACAAAAATAAAATTTTTAATGTTTTACTTGTACACCATTAACTTTCTTTCTCAATAAAACTAATAGGACCCAGGAACCGTATCAAAATGTAAATTTCGTTGCATTTAAAATTCACTATTTTTCTGTAAATGTATTTTGTTATGATGAAGAACAATATTTGAAATTATTTTTAAATTAGAAGTATACTTCTAAAATTAACGGTTTAGGAATTAGCTGTTCACCATCGATACGAACGGACATCCTGTATATAAAAATAATCGTAATGATAGAATTATATAAACTATAAATTATATTGAGAAGCATAGTTCTTATTTACTCTGGAATACATTACGGAAGATTTTCTAGTAAATACTGTAATGGAGATTTCAAAATATTCTAATTAAGCGATAGGAAATGCAATTTTTTAAAATCAAACTTTAAAAAAGCTGAAACTTTTGATTAAATGAAAAAAATTCCTGGTAATTCTGCTTTATGTAATCTTGCAGGAAAAAAATATTTTTATTGAGAATCAAGTATTCTGTTAATTCAGTATTTTCAGTTTGTTTAACCTTTTCCGCACTTGTCGAGTGTGATTCGACAACTGTTGTCGCTGGCGCTAGTTTAGAATTTAGCTTTAGCTACCAATAACTTAAAAAAAATAGTCTTCGTATTGTATTTCTATAACATTTGTAATAGGAATATACTACGCAGATTAAAGTACAGAAATAGTAGTAGCCAAATGGTGATCGCTATTTCGAAACAACAACTTTCAAAGTGTGAAAATGGTTAAATAGTATGACATATTTCTTGAAGCTTCAAAATTTCTAAGCTTAATAGTCAATGTGACTCCCTTCCGCAGAAGTATTTCTCATTATTTAATCAGCCTAATTTACGAGAAAATCAAGAGGGTTTGGACGACTTAAAAAAAGGCGCTTTCAGGGATTATCTCCAAATTGAAATCTCTTTTGGAATTAATCCGTGTTGTGACTCTACTAAATTGTCATTCCTTTGAATAGAAAAGCTATAACTGACAATATTGGTTAAAATAAGATTACGTCATCAACTAAATTTCCTCAGTCTTGTGCAAAACTTGCATACACACATACAACGCATTCCATGGAGAATTTCTGTAATTAGCGAATTTTTTCAGTGCTTTCATAGCAGTGTTGCTTATAGAAGAATGGATATTACGAAAGAGACATCAAAGCGATTAAATCTTTGCCATTTTAAAGCCAAGATGCAAAAAAAAAAATGCAAAGGCGAAGTAGCTGAATTTTTTAACATTAAGCTTTTACGCAGACTTCACATAATAATCTCTATAATAATAGAGCAAGTCATGTGACTAAGGAAAACAAATACGGGCTGACCGCTTCGTTTTTCATACGCCAGGCGACTATTTCTACTCAAAATTATTTTTTCGAATAAAAGTCCATAAAAGTTACATTTTTAGACAAATCGTTCAAAAAATTTTAATGTTTGAGCAATGGGTTACATCCAAATATGTGTATATTCTGAGTTAACTTCAGTTGAAATTTGGTTGACAGCCCACTATTTCATTCCATCAAATTGAACAAACGCCAGAGATTCGTTCATCGTGAATGATAAAAATATTAAACCATGAAGGTAATCATTCGGAAAGCAAGTTATCCATCGATGAATTTTGCAGCGCTGTCCAGTATAAGAAAATAATTCACGCCTGTAGGCCAGTTAAAGTTTAGCATAATTATGTTAGATGAAATGTTGTACAACTCAACGTCCTTCAAATCTTTTTTCTTAACGAAGTTATAAATGTAAAGAAACCAACTCATGTAATAAAATTTAATGAATGAAATTTCATAACAAATCGTCAGTTAATTTGATACTTACTTATTATCCGTACCCAGAAAACAGATAACCGAAAATGATTGTTAATCGCCAATCATATTTACCATTGCCAATGGCCAATCGTCTTCAAAACAGTAATTTAATATATATTTGTTAAATGCATAACATCATAAAAAATGGTAAATAATATAAAAGCAATCTAAAATAATACAAAACAATAATTTAGCATACATTTGATAAAAACATAACATAAGATTGACGGCTATTAGCTAAGAAATGTTTTCGATGGTAGTTTTATCTCCATCAGAGAGATCAAGCTCTAGAAGAATGTCGGTGAATTTTAATCAGATTGTACATCAAGAGACAAAAGTGGGCGTTACTGATAGTAAATATGGTTTACAGGGAATGTGATTATCATTAGTGGTTTCCAAAAGTTCTATGTTTCACCAAACCATACGCGCTAAAATATGCCTGTTAGTATGCAGCCCGAATATGACACATAATCCAAGACGATTAGACGAGAATAAGGATAGGTTTTCTAATCTTCCGTGATCAAGACTAGCGAACCCCATTACGGAAGATTAATTAATAAGTTTAAAAATCTCCGAATTAGCGAATGTATTGCAACTAATAAGCAAATGGATATGAAACATAAATGTATAATTGAGTTAAGTGGTTTTTGTCGAGAAAGATGAAATACATGGCGACAAAATTATACGAAATGATGTCGTGACCGCAAAGAATTTTTATTTCTCTGTAGGAATCTTCTTATTCGGCGAAGTATCAAACAAGTAAATTAAAATAATAATAAAAGTAACATATTGCAATGATTAGGCAGTGACCAAGGGGACCATTAAAGAAGATCAAACTGATCGCAAGAGGCGGTTATTGATAAGTAGATTATCGTAGACTGGATTTAATTTAAATTTTAAACTGGAGTGAACATTAATAGCCTTATATGACTTATTAATAATCTTTTGAAAATATATGTATAATGGACCTTAACTAAATTTTACTCGTAATACATTTTTTTTATCTTATAAAATAAGAGATGACGTCGTTTATTAAAAATTTGTGTAAATATAATAGTGATAATAATAATGACATCTTAATGATTTCTTGAAACATACTTAAAACATATTTAAAACATACTTAAAACATATTTAAAGACTCTTATTCTTTACTATGATAAATACATTTTTTCTTAGAAATGTAAAAAAAAAAAATTCCAATTTTTTCTTGGCCACTTAAGTCAATGTACTTTTTTAATAATAAATGTCACTTTCGTGGCAAACTAAATATATTTGCAAAAGTTAGAGCGAAAATGAAAGACAGACCGGCACACGAGCCGAAATCATACAAAAGTTTTAAATATGTTTTAAAGTGCCAAAAAAGTTTATTTAGACGAGTTTTGCGTGTAATAAAATTAATGTGCGTAATTTAACCTTTCATAAAAGAGTAATATTTTTACGATCCTTAAAACATGGTACAAGTACTGCAATATGATAAAAACAAATATAAAAAATATCCAATGTGCTAAAACTACCAACTATGTCGCTGTAAATATGCATACACATGTAAATGTACATGGTTGTGAATATATGATAACTTTTTTGTTTTTATTTACTGACTGGAGATTCTTTGTTTATCTCCACAAAAGCTGAAATATCTGCTTGAAGCAAAGTGTATGTTAAAAAAATCACATATTTTATATTTATGTTTTTATTTTTTTTTTTCAGAAATACTCTATGGAAACTTAAAAGTTTGAGTAATATACGAGGGGCAGTCGGAAAATAAGTTTCCCCTGGTGACTGTGGACAGAGATGTGTATGAAAGACAAAAAATGTAATGAGACATTAAAGATAAAACATAACTTTATTTTTCCACATAAGTACCAAGTACATTGAGACATTTGTCATACTGCTTTATAAGCTTCAAAAAGCCCTCCAGGAAAAAATCAGGGCTTTACATACTGACGAAGTGTTGAACGGCTATGGGCAAAATACGACACAGCAGGTGAAAGCGAACGTGCAAGACACCGATACACCATTGGATAGAGGTCGACCACGATCAAGCAGATGGCGCTGTTGCAGAGCCTGCGCAGATGGTGCTATTGACTCCAACAACGCCATCACTTTCCAACCTAGTTGAAAATTGTTTATGACTTCGGTTTGTCTGCCGTCTGTCCGTCTGTCCGTGCTCTAACTCCCATAAATATGCTTCGATTGTCCTCACATTTTTGTATGCTATTGTCGTTTACTATAGTATGTTCCCTATTTCAACAGAAGTGTAAAGCACTTGTAGTTTTTTTACAGGGACAATCAAAATTATTCCGTTACTTTACAGTCAATGGGAAATGATCGCTTCAAGTGCATTTTGATGACGTTACGTCATTTAAAACGTAATGAAATTGATATATAATTATGAAGCGCATTAAAACATGCTTTTTGTAGAATATGGGTTGCAAAACGTTTATTATTCATTTACAGGGTCAAACAAAAGAATTCTGTTACACATCGTTCTATGGGGAAAACTCGTTTGTAGTGTAATTTAGTGATATTTCACTATTTGAAACACAACGAAAATTATATGCATTACTGAGGTGCACTATAAATTGCTCTCTTCCGTACATTGCGTTTATTTACAGGGACACACAAAAGATATTGGTTACAGCAGTACATGTGCGATATTTACAGTCTATGTGTGATAAGTGTGTTTTCAGCTTTGGTTTGCGTTTTTAAGTTAAACTATTTTTTTTTCCTAGTACGTGTGTGTTTATAAACTCGGTTGATCATATACAGAGCTACACAAGAGCATTCGTAAGTATTGCAGACTATGGGAGTTGCTTAAGGGTAGTTTTTAATTGTGTTTACGCATTTTCCTGCTGAACTATATTTAGTAGACTAATAGAAGTTTGGGTAATATAAATTAATTCATATACAGGGCTAAGCAAAGATAAAGATACACTGTAGGTTACGGTTGGTAATTGCTGCGAGTGAGTTTTAAGTTCCCTTTTAGCTTAATATGTTGTGTTTAAAAAAGCCTTCAGATAATATACAGGGCTGTACAAAAGATTTCGAGTGCATTCCCATCGATTGGCGAAAGTTGCCAAATGTGAATAACTATTCTAACTATTCTAACTGAACTAAAACTTTTCACACTATAAATACACATCTATTGATCATATACAGGGCTGCACAAAGTAATTCGACTACTTTTTTGATACTGGAAGGTAATTTCGAAAACTGTATTTTTCAATGTATTATATGTTTTCAAAACTGTTTACTTACATATCTTCTTTCATCTTATTTAACGGTGAAGTTTCGTTGCAGTTTTCTGGCTGTGTTAGAAAATGGTTCATAATCTATGCTTGACGCATGATATTTCGTTCTTGTTTCACATAACGTAACTGTAACAGAAACGTTTAGCAACGCATTAAATTGCGCCGTGCAACATTAAAAATGTTGCAATGTATCGTTTTAAAGCGTAAAAATGTTCGGACGGATTATAACACAGAAAAAAAAAATTACCGTCTCTTTAATTTTAAATGTCGGAATTTATCTTTATGTAAAAAAATATTTTCTCTAGTAGGAAATTATTTTTGCATTGTGAGATTGCTAGAAAAAGAAAAACCTAATATGACTATTTAATTATAATATTTAAATTAATTGCTGTCTAATATTTAAGTGGATAAATATCTGAAACAAATGAATCTATTTTAAATTATTTCATGAACAGAGTTAATTAGTTTACAAACCGTTTTAAACAAACAATATTTATTCAACACTGTATTTATGTGTTATGTGTCAGGTTGATTCATAAAATGGTAATACCAAATAGTGTTTCTTTAATTAGTCTAAAAATGAAATAATTAATATGGATAATAATTAAATAACTCCAAAGTTAGAAAGATTAAAGTTTTTTTATTAACATTTTATTGTCAATATTTATAAACGAATAAAAACACATTTTTTTAATTGTTAAATTGTAAACATTGTAACATTGTAAAATTTTATTTTTTAACACTAGTATTTAAACATTTATAGAAAATAATTTAAAAAAATAAATTTAACCTGATTTCGCAAGTAAATTGCAATATAAATTAAAAATATGAAAAAATTTAAAATGAATCAGAATTTATTATTCATTACTAAAATATGTGTAAACTGAAAATAAAGGTTTGAATAAAATATACATTAAAATATGCTTAAAAGGTGACAAAATACAAATATAAATATTTATTTATTTACAATATTACAAGAGCATACATTGCGTTTATTTACAGGGACACACAAAAGATATTGGTTACAGCAGTACATGTGCGATATTTACAGTCTATGTGTGAAGAAGTTAGAACCTCGCTCAAGTAAATAAATAAATATTTATATTTGTATTTTGTCACCTTTTAAGCATATTTTAATGTATATTTTATTCAGGTAAATAAATAAATATTTATATTTGTATTTTGTCACCTTTTAAGCATATTTTAATGTATATTTTATTCAAACTTTAAATACAAGGTGAATATTTTCATTCCACTACAATTTCGTTTTTATTTCGAAACTTTCTGAAAATAAAGGTTTTAAAACATTAAAACCGTTCTATAGATGTTAAAATTTCTGTCGGAGTACCGAGTTCTTTCGAGCAGGACCTGGCCATCATCAAGAGGTCGAAAATTAGAAAAATTCTGTAACTTCCGTAATGTACGCTGGTTAAATATCCGAAGGCGAAAACAAATATGAAACTAGTCGTTGGGGGCCACCGTAATACTTACCCATCATGGATATGCATAAAGTAAAATATTAAAATAAAAATGTGTAAACTACTTATAAAATGCATTGCAATTCAAATAAAATCGTGGCTTGATGACGTCACAAACTTTAAAGGCTCGATTACTGAATTGCTTGAAAGAGGTTTTTCCTTATAACTCCAAAAATAATAATCCTATTAACTAGCGGTTTATTGCATCTGATTAAGCGTCAAATTTCCAATTAAAATATATCTTTGAAGTGAAATTTGGATGAAATACAGGGTCATGAAAAATCGAAGAGTGTGGAAAATAGGATTCCAAATATCTCGGCAACTAATTATCTGATCGACTTCTTGCTTTATTCAAAATTTATGTTTTTTTATTGTCTTTTATATTCATTTCTTAAAATAAACAATTTCGAAAATTTTTATATACCTTTCATCAAAACGAATATTTCGAGAGTCCGAAAAAAATTGTTCCGGTTAATCGAGGTTATTGAAATGAAATAGGCTTCTTCCCATTATTACATACTAAGTACATACCAAATTACAAGTCTCTATCTCAATTTTTTTGGGAGATAGAGCGTTTACAGACACACACACACACACAGACACACAGACACACAGACGGACGGCAAATTTTTTTTTCTAAAAATATGTTTTTCGGAATCTCCAGTGTCTGAAACGTGTAAATCCGTCAAAAAAAATTTTTCGATTTTCAAAACGATTACAAGACTTACCCTATACTACGTATGATGGGTAAGTAAAAACTGGAGGGTGTGGATGAGTCTATTGAGCGAGGTGGGTCATTCCAAACCAAATGCACCATTCACACCAAGTAGCTGAAACTAGATTTTTGATATATTGCATGATAACATATCATTACAGGATTTCCTACTACCCCTTGCCAATATACCAAAAATCTGGTTTAATTTACTTGATGTCAATGGTGCATTTGGTTTAGAATGACCCACCTCGCTCAATAGACTCATCCATTCCCCCTACCATTTTTTCATATTTGTTTGCGTCTTCTGATATTTAACGAGCGTACATTCCGCAAATTACATGATTTTTCTCATTTTTACCCTCTTGATGATGTCCGGGTTCTGGTTGAAAGCGCTCGGGGCTCCGACGGAATTTTTAACATCTGTAGAACGGTTTTAATGTTTTAAAACCCTTATTTTTCATTTTACACCTATTTTAGTAATGAGTAGTAAATTGTGATTCATTTGAAATGTTTTAATGTTTCTAATTTATGAACAAAGGGGAATTTAGTGGTCCAACAATAGAAACACTAAATTTTTCTATATTTAAATAATCATATATTTAAATTTCATATTTAAGGAAACGTAATATTATTACGTTTTTAAATAAATCAATGTTTCATTAAAAATGAAAAAAATACGCTGCTTCTTTTATAACTTAAAATTATAAAAAATGCGTTTCTGAGTTTAAAATTTTGGATACAAACATCTTTGAAATTTCTCGGTAGAAGAATATAGTATTAAAAAATTCAATGTGGCAAAAACAGTTGAAAATGCTATGAAGAACAACTCATATAAGGACGTACATCTCTCGCGGAAACTGCTAAAGCGATGTTGTATTTTTCTTATTCCTTGGTATTATATTTTTATGAATTAATTGCTTTGTTTTGCTGAATAATTTAGCAAAGCTATTTTTTTTTAGCAACGTTAATTTAAAACAAGTACAGAAAATCACGCATTACCGCATATATTATGAAACACTTTCAGACACTATAGCTATAATATTGTTATGATTTTTCATATTTGTTCATACAATGAAATAAGGGGGGTATAAACATAAACAAAACCCTCAAAAAACATTAAAAACAGTTTAAAAACTAAATAAACTTAACACACACACACAAAGCAGTAAAAATTCAGTAATTGCCGCCCATGCCCGGTAATGTGTTCGAACAATTTTGTGCAGCCCTGTATATGATATGCACACCCCGTAATAAAATAAAAAAATAGTTAAGTCTTAAAATGCATTTGACATCGTGTTTTACACCACTTTTTAACACTTTCCAACCTAGTTGAAAAGTGTTTATGACTTCGGTTTGTTTGGCCGTATGGCCGTCTGCGTCTGGCCGTCTGTCCGTGCTTTAACTCCCGTAAATATGCTCGGATTGCTCTGCAATTTTTATATGTTATTGGCGTTATCTATAGCATGTTTCCTATTTCAACTGAAGTGTGTAGCACTTTTAGTTTTTTTACAAGGACGCTCAAAAGAGTTCCGTTACATTACGGTCTAGGGGGAAAAATCATTCGCGGTTCATTTTAATGATGTTACACAATTTCAAACACATCGTAATTGATATATATCACTAAAATGCATTACAAGAAACTTAATATGGAATAGGGTGTGCATAGCACTTATATTTACTTTACAGGGACGGTTAAAAGAATTCCGTTACATTACGTCTATGGAGAAAAATCGTCTCCGGTTTATTTAAATAATGTTTCACTATTTTAAACGCATTGAAATTTATATATATCACTAAGGTGCATTACAAGTGGCTTACTGCAGATTATTGTGTGTATAGCAGTCATCATTCATTTACAGGGAGAAACTAAATAATTCTCTACTGTCTGTTAACAATAATTTCTGGAAGTGCGTTTTAAGTTACTGAACGCGATTTTAAATTGAACTCACTTTTTGTTTATTACGTGGTGTGTATAAATTCTGTAGATCATATTCAGGGAAACACAAAAGTTCGCGAACACATTTCCGTTTATTGACAGAAACTCCAGAAGGAGAATTTTAAACTGTGCTACGCGTTTCTTAACTGAACTAAAATTTAGCATCCTATGTAGTATATATACAAATCTATAGATCATATACTGGGCTGAATAAAAGTATTCGGATATTTTTCCGAATATTGTATATGTTGGAAATAAATGTTTGAAATTCCTGAAATTACGTTTTTAAATATGTTATGCGTTTTCCAAATTGTTTACTTCGATGTTATCTTTCAGCTTATTAAACGGTAATGATTTGTAAAATTATTTTGGAAGCATTGGAAAGTGTTACATAATCTATGCTTGACGCATGATTTTTCGTTCTTGTTAAATATTTGATCTCAATTCATTATCAGAAGATACGTGTTTTGGCGAAAGACGACGTTTACTGAAACGAGCGAAATATATATACAGAATTAAAATTTCCGGTAATAATATTTAATTTTTTGATACATAAGATTGTCTACATAGAAATTCCTATAAAAAAATAATACGCAAGAAACAAATAAATGTAAAAAAGAAAGACTGTCACTGAATAAAATACATTCATAAAAATAAATGTGATAACACACTGCACTTAACACTAAATCATGTTAATTTTGCAATTTTCCAAGTTCTGCTTGTCTTTGTGTGAGACGAAAGAACTATGATAGCAACAGATGATAACAGATAGTTAGATGATATTTATTCACATTTTTAACACTTTCCAACTTAGTTGAAAAGTGTTTATGACTTCGGTTTGTCTGCCGTCTGCCGTCTGCTGTCTGTCCGTGCTCTAACTCGCGTAAATATACTCGGATTGCCCTGAAATTTTTGTATGTTATTGTCGTTTACTATAGCATGTTCTCTATTTCAACTGAAGTGTGCAGCACTTACAGTTTTTTACAAGGACAGTCAAAAGTATTCCGTTACATTACAGTCAATGGGAAATAATCGTTTCAGGTGCATTTTGGTGATGCTACGTCATTTAAAACATGATGAAATCGATATATATATAATTATGGAGCGCATTAAAACATTCTTTTTGCAGAATATGGGGTGCAATGTATTTATTATTCTTTTACTGGGTCAAACAAAAGAATTCTGTTACACTTTGTGATATGGGGTAAAATCGTTTGCAATGCAATTTAGTGATTTTTCACTATTTTAAACATAATGAAAATTATATGTATTACTGTGATGCACTATAATTTGCTCTCTTGTGTGCATTGCGTTCATTTACAGGGACACACAAAAGATATCGGTTACAGTACATGTGCGATATTTACAGTCTATGTGTGATAAGTGCGTTTTCCACTTTGGTTTGCGTTTTTAAGCTTAACTATATTTGTTCATAGTACGTGTGTGTTTATAAATTAGGTTGATCATATACAGGGCTACACAAGGGAATCCGTAAGCATTACAGACTATGGGGGTGAATTATTTAAGGATAGTTTTTTATTATGTTACGCATTTTCCTGCAGAACTATAGTTAGTAGACTAATAGAAGTTTGTGGAATATAAATAAATTCATATACAGGGCTACGCAAAGAAAAATATACATTGTCGTTTACGGTTGGTAATTGCTGCGAATGAGTTTTAAGTTGTTTTTTAGCTTAATATGTGGTGTGTACAAAAGTCTTCAGATAATATACAGGGTTGTACAAAATATTTGGAGTGCATTTCCATCGATCGGCGAAAATTCCTAAATGTGAATATTTTAACTAAACTAAATTTTATCACGCTATAATTCCACATCTATAGATCATATACAGGGCTGCACAAAATAATTCGACTACTTTTTTGACACTGGAAGGTAATTTCGAAAACTGTATTTTTCAATGTGTTAAATATTTTCCAAACTATTTACTTACATATCTTCTTTCACCGTATTTAACGGTGAAGTTTCGTTTCAGTTTTCTGGCTGTGTTGGAAAGTGTTACATAATCTATGTTTCACGCACGATTTTTCCTTCTTGTTATTTTTTATTTTTGCGAGCAACGACTTTTATCGTTCTTCTACTTTTTTTCCAATCTTCAAGTGCTTTTTTTTTCAAAGGTCTTTCGAAAATGTTCCCAAGTAGTTTTTATAGCGTTTTAATAAATTTTTCAAAATGGCATACCGGTTTCTAGGATTCTCTCAATTTTCATTTAAACGTTTTCAGCTGCGTAATTGAATTTATACATGCAAGAAATATATATATATATATATATATATATTAATTTAGTTAAACAAGTTAATAGTGTTAATTCATCATGATTGTCTCTAAAACATAAAATTTGAACTTGAGATAGCATCCGTAAACCTACATTCCGGGTTGAAAAAAAAAGGATGAATACACTATACAATCTACTCAGAAACGCATTCGAAAATCAGTGGCAACAAAAGACACTTTTTTAAAATGTTTAGTTAAATAATGAAAAAATATTTATTTCTGAGTTTTCTAAAGATAAAGAACACTTTTCGGAATCATGGGTAACTGAGAAGTGATTATTGTATATTTTCGTTCTTGGTTTTATTATATTTTCCTAGACTATGAAACATTTGACTTTTCTCCACAGTGTACGTCTTTCAAGCAAACAACTTGAACCGCCGTATAAAATTTCACAAAAATCGAACTATCAACTTTTCTCCCCAAACCCTTCTTGTTATTATTACAATAAAAGCAGTTTCATAACCATAAAATACATGAAGAAGTGAAAACTTATTGTCACATTTTTTTTAAATTCAAGCACGTCCATTTACATAATCTGAAAGTTTTTTGTACTTTCTTGAATCTGCATCTTTTTGCAGAGTTCATATACACAACAAAAATCATTAAAGAGTGTCCCATAAGTCTATTCACATTTGAAAACAAACATAAAATATTAACAAACTACCCTATTGGATTTCGGTTTGTACCAAAAGACTTGTAAAAGAATATTTTTAACAAAAGATAAAAATGTTTAAACAGATATATACATACAGTATGCCTACTGAAGTCCTTGTCACCATTTAATTTCGGAACGGCTGCTACTATATTCCTAAAACTAGTGTCTAGGTATAGTAAAGGAGCGATGCCCTACTCAATGAAACCGCCTACTGCGCCACCTGGTGGAAAACTTCGAAGTTAGTATTCCTGTCTCGAAAACGGAAAGAGATAAAGAAAAAAGTGATTTACAAAGTTGTAGAACATCATCCATTTAGTACGAAAAGATACCTTGTGGAGATTAATGCGAAGAATCGAACGGTTAAAACGCGGATTTGTTTTTCCGTGATTTCCCACACTGTGACGTAACAAAACGATCTTAGAAAGAAAAGAAAAAACTAGTTGAAGCAATATAACTTTATTTTAGATGTTCAAATTTCTCACAGTCAGCTGCAATGTACATTTGGATCCTTGTTTGAATTTCACGTTGCACACGTTTGAGCATAGATGGTGACACGTTCGCAAAAGCGTCCGTAATGCGTTGTTTCAATTCCTGCAATGTTTGTGGCGGAGTCGCATACACTTGCTGTTTCATAACTGGTTGTTTATTTTTTTATAAGATCGTTTTGTCACGTCACTGTGTAGGAAATCACGAAAAAACAAATGCGCGTTTTAGCCGTTCTATTCTTCGCGTTAATGTCCACAAGGTATTTTTTGTACTGAATCGATTTAGCTCTACAACTTTGTAAATCACCTGTTTTCCCTATCTCATTCTGTTTTCTAGATAGCAATGCTAACTCCGCAGTTTTCCACCAGGTGGCGCCGTAGGCAATTTTATTCAGTAGCGCATGGCTACTTTACTATACATAGACACCACTTTTACGAATATAGCAGCAGCCGTTACGAAGTTAAGAGGGTGGCAAGGGACTTTAGTGGGCATACTGTATAATAAAAGATTAGAAATCAAATATTCATGAACAGCAAAGAAAAATCATGCATCGAGAATATATAATGAAACCCTTTCCAACATATTAAGAACAATGTAAGAAAACTTCACAGTTTAATAAACTGTGTGATGTCTAAGTAACTGTGTAATGATGTCTAAGTAAACAAGAGCACCCAGCCGAGCACCAACCTGTGAGTGTTTACGGCGTAAAATCTCCGGCAGTAGTTTCCCATGCACCACCCATCAATTTCACAGTTCAAAGACGAACCCAAAACAAAGGGTTGTTGGAATTAAAATAAAGCAAAATAACAACACCCAACCAACTTAGTGAGCAAACACTGCTTCATGCAGGGAACTAGAAACATAACGAAGCGAACCGAAAACATAACTCTATTAAAGCTAATTTACAAACTAAAAAATATAACAGAATTTAAAGACAGATTGGAGTTACATCTGTCTCACTAAACCTAATTCTAAAGCTAAAATAAACTATAAATACAAATACATAGCTTCCAATACAAGGCAATTATACTAAAATACAATTACCAATTATATAGCCATGGAAATCACGAAAATTTTAGTAATGGAAAAGAATAAATTTACAGAGTATCTCACCACGGAGAGTTACGGTGTAATACAAATGGAACATGAGCTGTGACCAAATAACTTGCTACCTATATGCATATCCACCTGAAAGTGCAAAATCAATGTAGATCACCAGAATTTACATGTCTAAGTAAACAAATCGGAAAACGTATAACACATTTCAAAACCCAATTTCAGCAATTACCATCTATAGTTTTAAAAGTATACGAATTCTTTTGTAAAGCCTTCTTTATGATACACAGATTTGCATATATAATACATAGTATGCAAAAATTTATTTCAGTTAGGAAATACACAACACAGCTAAAAATTCCCCTTCAGCAATTCCTGCCAATATGCGAAAATCTACTCGAATTCATTTGTGCAGCCTTGTATGTTATTTGTAGAAATTATACACACCAAGTAATATGCAAAAAATTAGTGAAATTTTAAACAATATACCACAATTGGTTACGCACTTCCAACAATTATCGCTCATAGACAGTACTGTAACCGAATTCTTTTGTGTGTCCCTGTAAACGAATGATAAATGCTATGCACACCATATTCTACAGTAAGTATTTTGTATTGAACCTAAGTGATATATATGAATTTTGATATATTTCAACTAGTATAACATCAGTAAAATACACTTCAAACTATTTTCTCATGGACCATAATGCAACGCAATTCTTTTGAGTAAAATAGACTGTAAACTATTTTTTCCATAGACCATAATGTAACGTAATTCTTTTTAGTTTTTCCTAAACAAACTATAAGTTTTATACACTTGATTTTTAATACCGAACATGCCACAGTAACCATCAATAACATATAGCAATTACATGTCAACCCGAGTATATTTGCGTTAACCCATTAAACGCCGTTGCGGGAACATGTATTATATATGTTTTTCTCAAAATATTTTTTAGGTATTCAAAAAATATCTTTTTACAGAAAAGTTATTAGTATGGAGTATAAAATATATATTTTTTTCAAAATAATATTTTACGTTTTTCTATTTTTTGTAGATTGTTTAAAATAGGGAATTTTTGGTTTTCAGACTATCTCAAGTAAAATTAATTAAAATGAAAAAAAATCTTCAGTTTTGTTCAACTACAGTCGGGTTTTAAAAACAACATTTCAAGTAACAACATATTCAACACACGGAGTAAATAGATTTATTTAAAGCAACAATAGAAAGATATTTTTGGAATATTCTTACGGTGGGAGCGTTGGCATTTCCTGGTAGCATTTCCCGACCCCTTTGTCTGAGAGTGTACTTTCACAAAGAAAAGAATGAGCCCCTAGGAAGAAAGATGCAAAATAACCATTAAAAGTGATAAAAGAAATTTTTTAGTTCCTGGGTTCGGATAAACAACAATATGGTGAAATATAGTTGTATTTTACTGTGTTTTAATTTTTTATTTTGAAAAGCATAGTGTATTTGAATCGTTTGGCAGTGGATAAGTAATAGTGTTTTGATATATTTTTTTTAAAGATTCGATACATGTGAAAATGCTTGTTAAAGGTTTAACAGTAAAACAAGCTTTGGAATATTTCGATACACTAGATTCTGATTCTGAAGTTTATCTACTAAACTTACAAGGTTATGTGGGAAAAACTAAAAATACATTTGAAGAAAAAATTGAAATAGAAACTAAGCCCATTGAAATAGAAGAAGGATGGTTTTAGACTTAATTAAATGCATTGACGGTCCCCCAAAACATACGGTTTATATGCACATTTTTTGTTTCATCTGTGGAATTATTAGAAGAAATGCGAAAGTGCAATTTTCGTATGACAGGCACAATCAGAGAAAATAGGTTGAAAGATTACCTTCGAAGTAAATATAAACAATTGGAAAAAAAATGAAAGACGAAATTTTGAATCTATTGTCACAGGAAAGACCGTGGACAGGCAAACCGAACAAGCAACACGACAAACTGAATTCATAACACTTTTCAACTATGTTAGAAAGCGTTAAAAATTGGCAAAATATCGTACGAAAATGGGGTTTGGATGATTTCAGAGAGTAAGAAATTTCGCGACAAAAGAAAAAAACAACAACAGTTCAATGTGGTTTGCAACCGAGCAACACTTGTTAAGTAATCGAAATTTTTGTTGCCAAAAAAGTTTTTCATTAAATAAACTTTAAACTATTTTTTTAGATTCTTTAACAAGCGGTCTGACATTTTGACAAGCCCTATAGTTCAAGCCATACTCCGTTATGACAATTTGTTTCAATTTTGTGATTTTTTAAAATGTGGACGGACTTTTGTGACAATTTGTACTATACTCAACATATTTTAAAAATGAAAATAATAATGACAAGGTAGAAATTATTTTCTAGTTACATCAGTAGATGTATATTAAAACTAATTAAAACTTTCACACTTAACAATTTTTACCTAACAATTCTTATTAAAACTTTAGATTGTCATTTTCATAAAATAGTTTAAAATAGGATTCATGATTCCTTTTCCAATCTTGTGGTCTAAAAATTCCTTTCTCAACTGAACTAAGAATTTGATCAAACATTTTAAATGTACCTTGATAACTGATATCTATGAAGAACTTTAGACATTCACCATCTCGTATTCACCATCTGCAGCAGTGCTCCGGAATATATGATTAATAAGTTTAAAACTTATTGTAACCGGTAACGATTTTGGATAGGTATAATATGGTAAAAAGGCTTAACTACGTATACGTTTAAACGTATATTCGCGAGCAGTAATCTGCACCAACTACTGGTTAAGTTCGAGAGTTTGTGTTGGCCACGCAAATAAATATTCAGCATTAATCTGGTTGGACATGGTCCAATCATGTTAATATTGAGAAAAAAAAGAAAAGGGGAAAAAAAAGTTTTTTTTTTTTTTTTTTGCATTTGAGTATGGGTGTTACTTTTATAAAAGATTCTGGTGACGAGGTTTGTTTGCCGTGTGTCGTGTGTGGGTGAGGGGTTACTGTATATAGTGTATTTCAAAATGTTATTGTGTGTAAATGAAATTGCTTGAATTTTATATTGTAATTATATTTTGTAATCATTTTAAAAAATATATTATAACACCTCTAAAGGTTATTGTATGCGTATTAATGCATTCAAAATGTACGACTGTAAATAATTGTCATTATAACGCTAATCTCAAAATGCTATATAAATAACTATAACTAAAGTTTATGTAAAATATCAATTATTGTAATAATTTTAACGTTCGCCCAGCCTTGTGGCAAAATTGGGTAACGTTTATACTTTGTAAAATTGTAGTTTAACTTGTAATTATTGTAGCTAGCGCCGGATAGTAATATTTTTCCCTCCCTAGGCTTAGGGGTTCGTCCTGGCCATTAGCCAAAAGTTGGTCCCTAGGGTGGGCGCTGTCTGTCTGTCTGTCCAAACTATTCGTCCATAGCTGGGTGTTAGGATAGATGTTGAATCCGATCGTTAATGAATGTTATATTAAAATAATAATAAAAAACAAGTCATTAGTGAATTTATTTAAAATAACTTATATTGATATAAATATTTTGTTTACATACTTGTTAAAAAGATTTATATAATTTTACATAAAAAAAAAGTTTTAATATTCTTAAGTGCCCGAGAGAAATCAGAAATAAAATAAAAACGCAGAATTTATTTTCTAAAATTAACAAAAACTGGTTAGTTAATGTAAAACTTTTGCAATTTGTTTTTCTTTATCATTGAAGAGCGTTACATTCTCCTACTTTTTATCAATTTTGCACAAACAAAATTGTTTATTTGCCAGATCTTAAAAAATCATTAAAAAAATGAATACGGAAAGATTACGTAAGTAGGCATCATTTTACCGATACGCAAGAACAGCATCCTCATTATAATTAATTTTTTTTTGAAGCAACGTTTAATATTCTAATTTGTACATAATAAAACCAAATGAAGCTAGATAAAAGTTGGGTTAAGTTAGATAATATCGATAACAGTTGTTATTAAAAACTCTTCCTTTAACGTGCAATTTAATAGAAGCTTATGCACTGAGTTTATATTATAACCTACGTAAAATTTGAGAGAGGAATTATTATGTTCAATATTATTATTACATAATATTATTTCTGAATAAATTTATAAAATTTTCTCAATACATTTAAAAAAGTGGTTGATTACACAAAAGATTTTCAAATTATAATAAGTTCATATTTAATCTTGAGGCTGACAAAATAAATACACAGAATTTAACGTAATGCATAATGTGACTGAAATGTATAAAAGGGAAATTATAAAATATACGTCAAAGGGATAGTGGTCTTTAATAATAATTTCTTATTATTCATGTTATTCCAAAAAGAAATTCTTCGAGAAAGTGCTCTGTACCACGAATTCAATAAATATTGAAAAATGTTTAGCATAGATTTTTCAAAACTATAAAACATTTTTTTAATAAAAGTTTTAATATGCTCCAAGAGTTTCAATTTGTAAAATATTTTCTCCGTTTTATGTCTTTTTATGACTAAAAATGACATTATTAAGAAGTTTATACCTCCTTTAATTTTTTTTTATCCCGACTGAGAGTTATTAAAAAAAACTTGCACGAAATTCAATTTTCGAAAACATTTTGAAAGTTACTACACTTATGATTTATTCAAGGAATTTTTAAACCAACACTCCAAAACAGATTCATGTATCTGTTGTAGCATAAATCAACACTGTCCCTTTGACATATTATGAATTTTGATAAATACGCATGTAACAATTATAGATACACAATCGAACTCGTTTAATACGAGCACGGCTAAAATGAGGACAAAGTTAAAACGAACAATTTGTAATAATGATTAATCATTTAAACTATATTAAGATTTTAACGCTTTTTACAAGCTGCAAAACTTATATCACTGTTAATACTATGGAGAAGTTATTGTTAATGTCATGTGAGATTATATGAGGAATTGCTTGTCTGAAGAGAGTGATTAATAAGGTCTGTCTCAAAAGTATAAGCACAAGCATAAAATGTCGATTTTCAAAGAATTATAAAACGTTAGAATGAATAACATTTTTTTTATTTGCAGATGTCGCAACATTATTTAAATAAAGGATATCAAAAGTAGAAAAAAATAAATTACATAATTGTAAAAAATATAATAAAAAAATGTTCCAAAAAAACTGTCTCAAAAGTTTATGCACAATGTCAAAAATAACCAGATTTATAATTTTTACAGAACTTTTACTTACAAATTATTTTTTCGTGATTTTGAATTAGTTTAAATAAACGTGCGTCCATCGAAATTATTAGTTTTTGTAGGGTTTCTGGTGGCAAAGAGTATCATGCTTTCTCAATAGCCTCTTGGAGTTCTTCAATAGAGTCATACTGCTTTCCATTGCCGTAAACCTGGCGGATTAAAATACCCCAGACATTCTCAATCGGGTTTAAGTCTGGACTTAAAGATGGCCAGTCAAGAACTTTAACATTTTTCTGAGAAAGCCAAAGTTTTGTAGAATGTGATACGTGGTTTGAGGCATTGTGTTGTTGAAAAGTCCATTCAGGACCCCCCAAAATGTCACGGAATGAATGTAAATGTTGGTTTAGCGTCTCTTGATACTTTTTTGAATCTTGTCTTCCTTTTAGAAAAGCCAGAGAGGTCTGGCCATTGACTCCAAATGCCCCCCAAAATATAACAGATTTACCGCCTTGCTGCCTGCTGAAAAATGCCCTTGGTTCCTTTCGTAAATCATGCCAATACGCGTTCCAACCATCAGGGCCATCTAAGTTCCAATATTTCTCATAGCTGAATAAAACAGTAAGCCATTTGACCCCGTAGGACATGTGTTTTTTAGCCCAGTTCATTCTTTCCTGTTTGTGATGTAATTTGAGAGACGGTTTGCGAGCCATTTTCTTTAGTATAATGTAATCACACTCTTTAATACGTCTATGTACAGTGTCTTTGGACACCTGTACACGGAGATTATTTTTAATTTGACGTATGGATATATTTTGTCTAGATACTAATCTCCGTATTCTCCGATCAGTCTGAAGAGTCGTGATACGTGGTCGTCCGCATCTTGGTTTCCGCTTAAAATTATCATTTATAGAGAGTACTTGATATATACCTCGCTTTGATCGATTTAAAACTTTTGCAATTTCAGAAACAGTTTTATTTTGTGATTTCAATTTAAAAGCTTTCAAAATATCAGATTTTGTGAATTCTTTACCCTTCGGCATTTTTAAAACGAAGAAATAATTTCCGCACCTTTTATACTTTTATAAAAGTGCAATAGGATGTCATACAACGTCATTACACGCGACCAACCCCGTGTTTCTAAAAAAAATTGCGTAAAGTGCTTAAACTTTTGAGTGCTTCTTTAAGAAAAAAGAAAATTCAAATAAAAATAAATATATTTTTTATTTTCACCACCCAAAATGGCTTATTTTATTTTATTTTGATTAAATGTCGAATATTTATTGTAAATTAGCATAAAATATTTTCTTCTTCAATTACTTTAAACCAGATTTGCGGAGTGTCTAAACTTTTGAGACAGACTATAGGCGATTGATCATATTTTATGAGGAGAGCTGTGATTTTATAACTTTTGAGATATTCCTAAAAAGATGACATTGCGTCCACTTTAGATCCAATAACCACCAGTCCTTGTCCTGACATACAGAAAGTTTGAAGAATATACACAAGTAACTCCAGGTTATTTGAAATAATCAATAACTTTTATTGTTCATATTATTTTTGTTGTATGTGGGAAAAAATATAAGTAAAGGAAAGAGAAGAGAATGATCTTCATCTTATTTCTTAAAAAAACTTACAGCAGCACCGTTGTAATCCAAATGGCTTGTCCACAAACAACATTTATTTTTAATGCCAACATAATATATTATTGAGCCATGGTGGAAGAAGATGAGGCCAATTAAAATAATCGTTACGATAGAGTTAGTATTAATTTTTAAAAACTGCAGCATTACAGCTTGGCAATATTTATCCTAACAACCTTGAAACTGAAATAGATTATGGTAAACGTAATACATAACTGCCCTTTAGATAGGAAATAAAAATTACATGTTTATCGAAACGATTCAATTGATGGCAATAGATTATGGTAAACCTAATACATAACAGCGAGGAAATAATTTCTCCACCTTTTATACTTTTATAAAAGTGCGATATGATGTCATACAACATCATTACACACGACCAATCCCGTGTTTCTCAAAAAAATGCATAAAGTGCTTAAACTTTTGAGCGTTTCTTCAAGAAAAAAGAAAAACTTAACAGCCCTTTAGATAGGAAATAAAAAATTACATGTTTATCGAAACGATTCAATTGATGGCAATAGATTATGATAAACTTAATACATAACATAACAGCCCTTTAGATAGGAAATAAAAAATTACATATTTATCGAAACGATTCAATAGATTGCATTTCTGACATATTTATTACTATTTAAATCTGTAATATTGATTCACAAAGAATTGAGTAAAATCATGAAATACGAGAAATGAAATTTTATTCACATCATTAAGAAAATATTTAGAAAGATTTATTAGATTTATATCACGATTTTATTTAAAGATATAATATCAACTCATCAAATGTTTACGATTGCAACGAAAATGTGAAAAAAAAAATCATTAATATGAGTTATTTATTGGCATCTGACAGTTATATGTCAGAAATGAACTGAAAAGGTTACGAAGATTTAAAGCAATCATTATGAGATTAATGATAGCGCAATGCTTCTTTTAAAAATAAGATAAAAATGAAAGTGCATCGATTAATGTTAATTTTACTCTTTTGTATTTTGATTATAGCATGCAGTAATGACGAAAAGAATCTAATAAATAATAAAAAAAAAATCCCTGACGGCTCGGCCTACAGGCACAGGTAGATTTCGAAGACGCAGAATGTGGGGCGCCTGTTTGTCGGGAATTGCGGAAGAAATGACCTTTTTGCGATGATGCTGCAGTTGGAACCGCCTACTTCGAAACCAAACTTGTTTGCAGGCGGAGCCAGCAAGGATTTTTTTTTCTTTCTTTTTTTTTTTTGCTATAAGAGTTGGTCCTATAAAAAACATGCCAATATAAAAGTTTTAGATAATATTAAGAGGATTTATAATTAATTTAAGCGGATTTGAAATCTTGGGAATTGACGAAGTTATGAATTTTTTTCTTCTAAAACCCCCCTTTCCTCCCCCCCTTAAGGCAATTTTTAATTATATCAAAAATCTGTCATACATAAGTTTTTGGCCCTGTTCCTAGAAGTAATAACAACTTTAAACGGATTCGATACGTATCATAATTAAGAAATTATGGGGTTTTTTTTCTGTTTTCACAAAAAGCCACCCCCCCCCCGGTTCGATTTTGCCCATTAACGAACTTGACCGACATTTTATGCCCCTTGATTTTATGTATCAGTTTCGAAAAGATGCGGGAGTTGGAACCGCCTACTTCGAAAAATAACTTGTTTGCAGGCGGAGCCGGCAGGGATTTTTTTTGTTTTTAATTTTTTTTTGCTATAACTGTTGGTCCTATAAAAAACTTGTCAATATAAAAGTTTTAGATAATACTAAGAGGATTAATAATAAATTTACGCGGATTTGATATCTTGTGAATTGACGAAGCTATGATTTTTTTTCTTCTAAAACACCCCTTTTTCCCCCCTTGGGGCCATTTTTAATTATATCAAAAATCTGTCATACATAAATTTTTGGCCCTTTTCCTAGAAGTAATAATAACTTTAAACGGATTCGATACGTATAATAATAAAGAAATTATGAGGATTTTTCTGTTTTCACAAAATGTCCCCCTATTTCCCCCCCCCCCTTGGTTCGATTTTGCCCATTAACGAACTTGACCGAGATTTTATGACCCTTGATTTTATGTATCAGTTTGGAAAAGATTTATGCAGAATTTTTCCAGTTATCGTGGTCAGAAAAAAGTGACATATATAGATAGATGTATAGATAGATAGATAAATAGATAGATAGATAGATAGATAAACTTTTGAACTTGGGGTGGTTTTGGGTTCTGGGAGTCATGATCGGCGTAGATCTGCAAAAAATTTTCAAAATTTCCAACTTAGGTGAGAATGTAATAGGTAGTATTTCTTACGAAATCTACCTAAAAAAAAACGATTTACTTATAATAAAAGGAAAAATTATTTAACTTTATACGTTAAATTCGAAGCATGTTTTTCTTTTAATTACATGTAATAACGAGATAGATAATTTAGGATTTACTTTAAATTAAAAAAAATATGATTTGTATCATAAATACGACCAAAACAACTGTTCATTTCAATGTGATATTCGGCGAAAAGTAAGATAGAATTAAGAACGAAATCGCTCTCTTACCGAACACTTTTCTCTCTCAGTTATTAGGTGCGTTCGTAATTATATAAATACGTAGCACCTATTGTCGTCGTCTGATCCGTCCGTCTGTCCTTCCGTCCGTCCTTCCGTCCGTCTGTCTGTCCGTCCATCCGCATATAACAACGCAAAAACTACCTAACCGAATAGTTTGAAATTTAAGATATATTATCTTTGCAGAATTTTGTCGAGACATTTCAAATTTTATGAAAATTAAATCAAAACTTTAGAAAATATTTAAAAAAACATTTATTAAGAAATTTGATTTTTTTTTTTAATCGGTGCTTTCTTGTTATAGGAGCTACCGAGGTT
The DNA here is from genome assembly GCA_963931845.1 of Maratus michaelseni. Classification (NCBI taxonomy): domain Eukaryota; kingdom Metazoa; phylum Arthropoda; class Arachnida; order Araneae; family Salticidae; genus Maratus; species Maratus michaelseni. The sequence continues at coordinate 306,826,117 of OZ007588.1, forward strand.
TAATCGTCAAGTGAGCGAGATACTTATTTTATGACAGAAATTAATCTGCAGACGATATAATTCATTTCACAGAATTAAAACTTATCCAGATCTGAATATTTATATAACTAGCTATAGTACGAACACACCTCATTTGTCACGTTTCACGTACAATTTCCAACTTGTTATATTTCTACATTACAACTGTATGCTAATATGTAGTAATTTATCAATTTTACCAAACATAATTTGAATCGTCAGAGAGATTCCCAATCAAGAAAATACAAAGGAATGTTCAGCTTTTGAAAGAATGGACAGATAATGCCGTTTCAAATACTGTACCTTTTTGTAAGATTTACAACTGAACCATGGAAATGAAGGGACACAGATTTTTTTTTAATTTGTTTATTTCTTTAAATCTGAACTATGGGCCATACTGGCAAGAGTTATCATACCTCTTATTGTATTGTAAATTGTACAGGGTATACGAAATCAACAGCTTGAAAATTGCAGTGACTATTGCAATGTTAACCCAGTTTTCCGGGGAGAAAGAGAAATGAAAAGTACAGTTACTGTACAACGTTTATGCCCTTTCTACAGGATGTTTCACAAAGGACCCCTAATTTTAAAAATCAATAACCCGGAAACGGTGATAGATAGAAGAATGACACCAGTGGCATGTTTATTAAAAAAATCGTAAGAATCTTATACGTAAATCTCAAAATTTAGTTAAAAATAGCACCGATAGATTGCGCTGAGAGCGTTAAGAATCCTTCTAAAGAGAGTTCAGAAGCGTAGAAAAACTAGTCGTCGAAGATTTCGTCATTGAAATCTGGAAGCTATTAGCGTATAGAGAAAATAATTCCGAAAGTGGTGTATACCGTGGAGGAACGTGTGTTTATTGTGTTGGAGTACCACCGATTAAATCAGAGTCCTATTGCTTCAAGGAGAAGTTTTCAAACGCGATTTCAAGTCGCAAAAGGCCCAGATGAAAAAAAAAATTCGTGAGCTTTTCAAAAAAAAAAAATCAACAGACAGGCAACGTGGCCGATGCGAATTATTATCACTATACGAAAATAGCGGTCAGATTTCAAAGGCGAAATCTTTGACGGCTAGTCTTTCTATGTTTCTGAACTCTCTTTAGAAGGATTCTTAACGCTTTCAGCGCCATCTATCGGTGCTATTTTTAACTAAATTTTTAGATTTACGTATAAATTCTTACGATTTTTTTAATAAACATACCACTGGTTTCATATTTCTATCTATCAGGGTTTCCGAGTTATTGGTTTTTAAAGTTAGGGGTCCTTTGTGAAACACCCTGTATTTGCTAGTTGTTTAGGCAGTTTCTCTTCAGTAAAGTGATATTTTCTAAAGAAAATGACATTGACAAAAGTAAGACTGCATATGTTTATTTGTTTGTATTAACTTTGTTATAATAAGTTCATTTTAACATTGACAAAATAACAAGATATAATAGTTGTAATTAGTTTATTTACGTGTATGTGATTCAGATTTTTAACATCTTCACGGATATTACGATTAACGGTTAATACGATTACTTTTATAATTTCCTTGCTTCTTGTATTAACCTTTTTCAACTGTATATGGAATGTGAAAAAAAGCTGTTGTTTGGAAAGGGTTTTAATAGACCTTAATGATGTGTTATTCTCATTCCTTAAATTTAAGAAGCATAAAAATAAAATTTCCGCCAAGTTTATGGCGATATGATTATCACAATAACAACTTTATGATAATATACTTATATTTAGAATAATAATAATAACAAGTTTCAACACGAAAACTGCATTTCGTATTTTGTTCGATATTAGCTCCTTTTAAACTCTAAAGACCTCTTAAGGCAATGTATAACTAACGCTTGGAAAGTATTTGAATGTGTTTTTTTATACTTAAAATAACGGACAATGTCATTGGATCGTATTGTGTGTATTAAGATTTTTTTTATGCATACAAAAAGCATTTAATATTTTATTATTAAATATTGTGTTATATCTATATATATATTAGAAAGCAAAACCATGTCCATGAGTAATACTGACGTCATACTGACAGCGGCAAAAGTGTAAGCAATCCATCTCCAAATTTAATTACTTCTCAATATCGCAAAATTTAATCTTTTTACACCTTTGAATACAGAAAAAAATATACTTTCAAATGCAATTTCTTTGAAAACTCTATCTCCATTTACTGATATTTAGGGTTTTTAAAATAATTCTAAAGCATGATTTAAAAGAATATCTACTTTTATCACGTGCAATATAGATCTGTTACGTATGTACTTAAAACAATAAAAATAGTTTAGCGTTTGTTTTCAGATAATATGTACAATATTAACACATTATAAATAAATAAATAAAAAAGAATAATATAAATAAAACACAAATTTAACAGATGGTATCAAATTACGTGCTTAAACCCTGAAATAATCCGAATTATAAAGGTTGAAGTAAGTAGGAAAATTTCTGGCAATATCTTCGGCTGTTAACCTCTGGCAGGTAGGAAATACGAAACTATCTTCTTTTAATAAATTTCAAAACTTTATTTGATTACATAATTGATATATTCGTCTAAAATTGCTTTTTGGTGTTGTTAGTTGGCAATCTAAAAAAATATATATATATATTAAATATATAGATCTATATTAAATAAATAATTTATATATTAAATATATAATCTATGTATTGAATATATAATCTATATATTAAATATAAAAAGTCTGTTAGCGTTTTAAATGAAAAACAAATTGTTTCCACCTATGTTCTGTACACCCGGATGTATGTTTTCTAACCCGCGAAGTCCGAGTTAGTTCCTCTGATAATGTTAACATAATACAACTTTTGTTTAATCTTCTGTACTGTTTAAGATATTTAATGTGAATTACTCACTTGAACATGAGGAAAAGTTCAGTGTTGATAAATTCTACGAGTAATTCTTTTATCACACTCGCATAACATTTATTTTCTACTAATTTGTTTTTAAAAAAAAATTTGTAAATTAAAAAAGGTGAGAATTTGTCCTGCTTCATAAAGCATTTTATTTTGTAGCCAAAAAGACACTTTATTAGTTTTATTTCTAACAATATCATATAAACTGAAAATTCAAAAGATGCATTCAAACAATTCATTGTTTTAGATGTAACATATTAATAATAATAATAAAATAACTCTGATTAATAGCATACAGAACGGCTCCTTTCGCTCATTTAGTTTTATAGATCATTCTTAAAATGATCGTGTGTTCAGATCATTTATCGTTTTATCATTCATTGATCATTTATCAACTTAAATCTTTTCACGGGTAAGTGATATTGTAAAATGGAATCTTGAATTAGGTCATATAAATGCGTCTGAATTAGAAACACTTAAATCTAAAAATATGGTTAAAAATTCAAATTTTAATGCTAATGAATCTCTTAAAGAATGTAAAATTTGTGGATTTCATGAAACAATAATCTATAGCATTAAACGTCCTTTATATATATATATATACACTATATTGCCAAAGGTGACCAGTCACTTGCGATTTTAGACGTTTTGTTAACTCTCTAGAAAATACATGAGGAATTAACCTGAAACTGCAGGTGTGTAAACAGTATAGTATAGGTTATATATTTCCGCGAAGATTTTTTTTACGAAACCCCATAGGGGACTGTCAACAAATTGAAAAAGAACGAATATCTTTTGGATAACCCTGTAAAAACTAATGTAGCAAAGGCGTTAAAACTCGAGATTATTTATAAGTGGCTTATTGTAATATACTGTGTTCATTTTTATGAAGATATCATGTATACTCGTAGAGAAATTAAGGTTTTTATAAAAACAGTCCCAAATTTCGCCTAGTTTTTTGCTTAAAATTTGCAGAGTTCTTAATATAAACAAAAGTTCTTTTCAGAAAACATGACAAATAACATTGTACATAATACACTGCAATCAAAATTAAAAAATAATAAAAATTGGATGAAAAATGAGCAGGTTTACTAAAAAATGTTTCACTGCGCATGCGCGAATGCAATCAAAATAAAAAAATAATAAAAATTGGATGAAAAATGAGCAGGTTTACTAAAAAATGTTTCACTGCGCATGCGCGAATGCAATCAAAATATAATATGAATAATGTATTAGCTAAGTATATAGAGCAACTTTTGTGAAAGTCTCAAAATCATAGCTTGGAAACTCTGAAAATTATCGTCCATAGAATAACCTCGAAATCCGTTGTTCACGAAAAGAAGCAAAAATATGAGGGGTTGTATCCAAATATAGTAGTACGTGCAATATTGTGTACGCTATCTTGGCACTAATGAACAGATATTTGATACAACCCCTCATCTTTTTGCTTCTTTTTGGGAACAACGGATTTCGAGGTTATTCTATCGACGATAATTTTCAGAATTTTCAAGCTATGATTTTGAGACTGTCACAAAAGTTGCTCTATATACTTAGCTAATACATTATGCATATTATATCTTGATTGTATTCGCGGTTGCGCAGTGAAACATTTTTTAGTAAACCTGCTAATTTTCCATCCAATTTTTATTATTTTTTAAGTCTGATTGCAGAATTTTATGTACAATGTTGTTTGTCATATTTTCTGAAAATAACTTTTTTTTATATTAAGAACTCTGCAAATTATATGCAAAAAACTAGGTGAAATTTGGGACTGTTTTTATAAAAACCTTAATTTCTCTACGAGTATACATGCTATCTTCATAAAAATGAGCACAGTATATTCAATAAGCCAATTATTAATAATCTCGAGTTTGAACGTCTTTGCTACATTAGTTTTTACAGGGTTATCCGAAAGATATTCGTTCTTTTTCAATTTGTTGACAGTACCCTATGGGGTTTCGTGAAAAAATCTTCGGGAAACATATAACCTATACAATACCGTTTACACACCTGCAGTTTCAGGTTAATTCCTCATGTATTTTTCTAGATAGTTAACAAAACGTCTAAAATCGCAAGTGACCGGTCACCTTTGGCAATATAGTGTATATACTATATATAGAATTTAGATATTGTCAAGGACAAAGCATTGAGGAATTACATGCAATACTGAACGAAATTTCGTTTAAAATGGTTAAACACCAGGGATTTTATAAAAAAACGATTGAAGATCAACGTTGACATGTTTGCACATAAACTAATGAACAAATTTTGCTTACTAGAAATAGCTTTTCTGGAATGGAAACATAATGTAGTGAAGGATTTGAGTTCAATTTACTGCGGTAAAACGGAGGGGATTTCAATAGAAGATTATGATTCACTAAAAGAATCGATTAAGGATTTACAGAGTAATTTTGTTATAACATATAGAGATAAAGCAAATACAAATTTTGCAATTATTTGTAAAAAGCTATACAGTGACCAACTAACACAGTGTTATAATAATAAATACTAGCCGCACTGGCGACCAGTTTGGTCTCCCTTAAATGTATGTTAAGCACTGTAACACGTTACTTTTATTCATAATTTATTTTTTTTCGTAATCCTTCGCCAAACCGGAAGATTCTAATACACAAATCAAAAACTTTTGCGATCATGGTAGCATTTCGCATATTTTTTGTTGTTATGTATTTCATCTTTCTTGACAAAAACACAGTGTTATAATAATAAACACTAGCCGCACTGGCGACCAGTTTGGTCTCCCTTAAATCATATATTCTAATACGAGCAAATCTTGTGGGTGGTTATATATATATATATATATATATATGCAAAAATTATATTAAAAACGGCTCTAACGATTTTGACAAAATTTCGTATCCTACCGTTTTGGGGCACCAGAAAACCATTGGGCTAGGTCACATACTCGAGAAAATTCGATTAGTGGGTCATTTTGGGTCGTTTTGGGTCATGGTCTAGCTAATTGTATCTAAAAAACGGTTCAAACGATTTTGACGAAATTTTGTATCAGACCATTTTCGGGCATGAGAAATCAATTGGGCTGGGTTACATGTTCGAGAACTTTCGATTAATGGGTCATTTTTGGGTCAACGCGGGTCAAATTAATTTTATCTAAAAAACGGCTCTAACGATTTTGATTAAATTTTGTGTCCTACGAGTTTCGAGCACGATAAAAGCATTGGGCTAGGTCGCATGTCCGAGAAAATTCGATTAGTGGGTCATTTCTGGGTCATTGTGGGTCAAGATCTAAAAAGCAGCTCAATTTACACTAAATTTTGCATCCAATGGTTTTCGGGCACGAGAAGACTGTTGGGCTAGGTCACATGTTCGAGAAAATTCAATTAGTGGGTCATTTTGGGTAATTTTGGGTCATGATCAAGCTAATTGTATCTAAAAAACGGTTCAAACGATTTTGACGAAATTTTGTATCCGACCATTTTCGGGCATGAGAAGTCAATTGGGCTGGGTCACATGTTTGAGAACTTTTGATTAGTGGGTTATTTTTGGGTCAACGCGTGTCAAATTAATTTTATCTAAAAAGCGGCTCTAACGATTTTGATTAAATTTTGTGTCCTACGAGTTTCAAGCACGATAAAAGCATTGGGCTAGGTCGCATGTCCGAGAAAATTCGATTAGTGGGTCATTTCTGGGTCATTGTGGGTCAAGATCTAAAAAGCGGCTCAATTTACACAAAATTTTGCATCCAATGGTTTCCGGGCACGAGAAGACTGTTGGGCTAGGTCACATGTTTGAGAAAATGCAATTAGTGGATCATTTTGGGTCATTTTGGGTCATGGTCAAGCTAATTGTATCTAAAAAACGGTCCAAACGATTTTGACGAAATTTTGTATCCGACTATTTTCGGGCACGAGAAGACTATTGGGCTGGGTCACATGTTCGAGAACTTTCGATTAGGGGGTCATTTTTGGGTCAAAGCGGGTCAAATTAATTTTATCTAAAAAACGGCTCTAACGATTTTGATTAAATTTTGTATTTTACGAGTTTCGGGCACGCGAAAATCGTTAGATTAGGTCACATGTTCGAGAAAATTCGATTAGTGGGTCATTTCTGGGTCATTGTGGCTCAATATCTAAAAAGCGGCTCAATTTACACTGAATTTTGTATCCTATGGTTTTCCGGCACAAGAAGACTGTTGGGCTAAGTCACATGTTCGAGAAAATTCAATTAGTGGGTCATTTTGGTCATGGGTCATGATATTTGAACTCAAATTTAATTTTGACCGAGCATAGCTCGGTCTTCCCTGCTCGTGTATGTTAAGCACTGTAACACGTTACTTTTATTCATAATTTATTTTTTTTCGTAATCCTTCGCCAAACCGGAAGATTCTAATACACAAATCCAAAACTTTTGCGATCATGGTAGCATTTCGCATATTTTTTGTTGTTATGTATTTCATCTTTCTTGACAAAAACCGCTTAACCAACTTAATCAATTATGCTTCATATCCATTTGCTTATGAGTTGCAAAATGTTTGCTAATGAGGAGATTCTTACGATCCGATCTCGCTACCACTCACCATCTTTTATCGGGTCGGTATAGAGGAGTTACTACAGTAGAATATTAGAGCTCCGGTACTTTTTTTCCTTAGAAATTAAGCCCTGACCTCTTTATGTTAATTTTTGAGGGCAACCGTTTCAAGCTTTATTTTCAATCCTTTTTTATTTTCTGTACCGATTAATTAACTTTTGGATGGTGTAAGGACTTTGAACTATTATTTCAGAAATCTCACTACAAGATTTATCATTTTTTTCATGAAGATTAACAATTAATTTTCTTTCTTAAATTTTAAGTTCTTTTAGCGCCATTTTTTCATTTAGATTGTTTTTTTTTTTTTTTTTACTGAGATAACAACAGGTACATTTAACTCAGCTGTAGATATTGTGGGAATCGAACTTTGTTCAATAAAATATGGAAAATAGTGAAATTTTTTTAATTTTATACAAATGTATTATGACTTTTGTGGAAGTATTTTTCAACAATAACAATTTTCTAATATTTTTTCAGCATATCCAAAGGAAATTTCTACTAATATTTGATTGTATAATGTAAAAAAGGATACTAATAAATTAATTACGTTTGTTAATTAATTGTATTTCTGTTCCCCATGGTGAACTTTGCATATTTTTCAAGAACTATTTTCTGTACCATGACTTTATGGAACACTGTATGCCGCATGAAAATCAATAACAATGCATTGTATGATTACGACGTTTCCTGAGTTTTCACATAAGAATATTTTAAATTTATTACTTCTTTACAGCCAAATTGAGGTATTCTAAATCTTATGGCGTATGATGGTTTGTTCTTTCCCGGAATTTACTGTTGTTTTATCAAATTTCAACACGTGATGTTTGTTAAGTAAGTGATAAATCTTTGAGGGATTGTTAATTTTTATTACCTCTTACAACTGTATTTATAAAGAACGTGCAACGGATTCATAATGAATAATTTATTCAAGAATTAATTAAGAGTTATTGTGTATGACCAATTATGCATTCTGTAAAATAAAACAGACTAAAAAATAATTATTAAAGCAATTTCATTTGAATTTCAGAATAAGAAAAAAAATCGAAAATAATTTAACTTATTAATAAAATAAACTTTATAATAAAACAAGAACAATTAACCATTCGTTAAGAATAGTGAATTCGTTAAGAATACTGGCAGCTGGGTGCCAGTTTTATACTGTAAAATCAACAATTATTTTTTGCAGTGCATAATCTATTGTAAGCATCTTGTAATGCACCTCAGTGATACACATATACATATCAATTTCAACATGTTAGAAATATACGAGTATTAACAACATTAAAATACCGTAAATGATTTTTACTTATAGGTCGTAATGTAACGGACTTATTTTGAGTGTAAAAGAACTATAAATGCTACACTGTAAAAAAAAAAAAATCCTGAGGTCACTAAAATTTTTTTAGTGAATTTGTATTCCACCGAATTTTTTAGTAACCAATATTATAAACCGGAATCGTTGATAGCTGTTTTCTACTAATTCTTACAGATTTTCTTGTAACTGAGTAAGAATACAAACAATTTTTTAATAATTGCAAGGATCAATGAGAAAAAATAAAAATTTTTTCGTAGATCGACCAATTTTTTTTTGCAGTGTACACACTTCATTTTCAATATCGAACATGCCATAGTAAAGCTGAATAACATATATCAATCGTATGACAATCCGTGCATATTTACGCGAGTTAGAGCTCGATCAGACAGACAGACATACAAACCAAATTCACAAACACTTTAAACAACTCACAAACTTAGTTGGAAAGTGTTAAAAAGCCGACGAAGTTTGATAGACGTCGTTTAAAATGAAATTCTTCAATAAAAAGTGACCAGATAACAACAATTAAATTTACATGTAACAAGAGAAGCGCGAATAGTCAGGCATTTTACACATTTTCAATAACATATTAAAATAATCATAAAGTACAAAATAAATGATTATTTTCGAAACGATCTAACCATGTAAATTCTACATGACTTTTTGCATACTGAGATTAAAGTTAAATCTGTGGCAAGACAGAAAATCGTATGTTATCAAAAGTAAAAACAATGTTTAGATTTTTTAGTATTTTTTTTTTTTAATTTTAACTACAAATACTTTTTCTATTAATACAAGAGTAAATTTAGAAGGGCATTTTCAGAATTTTTGAAAAACGTGTACTTATTCTGAAATTAATAATAAAAAATGAGAAATAATTTATTTCTAACCTTTTAATAAAAAAATATAGAAAGCAAATATTTTTGAATTAGAATTTTTGACAGTTTAAAAAGTATTAGGAATATGGAAAGAATATTTCCCAAAAGAAGCTTTTTGAAAAGTTTCATAAACACCAATAATCTTAATTCTGTAAACTACATGAAAATGTTTAGGCCGCCGTTTAAAATGTTTCTATTTCGTATCTTTAACCAGTCTTCACTTTTTAAATTTTCTTTTTTTACTTTTCGCCTACCGTAACTTAACAAGAAAAGTTTTTAATTGCTTTTATCTTTCAATGGTATGTGAAAACAACTATAAGTCTGTTAATGACTTGAAAATTATGAAAACACGCTAAATTGAAATGTTTGAATAATTAAAAAAGTCCTTCCAGCCTGTACCGGGAGGAAAAGGTAGCTTTCCTATATCTTCGTTTTAAAATTTTAGCTACTGTTACACGAAAACAGCAAGTTAAAAATGCAAAGAAACGTTTACAAAAGATTCGTTAATACTGAATTTGAATAAGAAATTCGCCAAATTATTGAGCAATAGCCAAATTGGCTTCATTTATAAAGACTTATTTTGGTCGCCAAATGTGGCTATATTTCGCCAAATATCGCCAATTTTGTCAATTTTGTCGCCAATTTTGTCGCTAACGGATATGAATATATAGTTTTATGCGTATGATTGGGAAAATTATTACAACAATGAACGAAAATAATTTGCAAGTAATGGCGTTAATCTGCTGTTTTGTTTCAAAATGTCAGCCACCCTAGAATTTCAAACTGCTCTATTTCAGCCATTTTCTAAGATAAAGGTAAACCAAAAAATGCTCTGGAATCCTTGTATCAAGTCCTAACATGTAATTAAAAAATAAATTTAAATTTTTAATTTTTTTGTATATTTATTTTAGTTTTAAATTTTTAAATGGCCGCCATCTTGAAACAAAATGGCGGACCAAGCTGGCCAACGAACTCGGTCGAGACATTGGTTAGCTTAATACACACATTTAGTTTCATCAAAATCGATTTATATATACGAGCGTTATCGTATGACATAGGTCAGATATATATATATATATATATATATATATATATATATATATATATATATATATATATATATATATATATATATATATATGGATATATCTATATATATATATCAACATTTGAGCGGAGGGTGGTTTTGGGGTCTGGGGGTCATGATCGGTGAAAATATATCGAAATTTTCCGGAACTGCTTTCCTCGGAACGGCTGCAATAGGTAGCTTTATACTTTTTAGTATTGAAAGCTACCTAATAACACAAAATAATGTAAGAATATTATCTTAAACATATTCTGGTAAAGATATCCGGTCTCTAGTTTCTATAAAGCAAGTATAAAAACGGAAATTTCAATTAAAGTAAGTAGATTTAACTGTGTTTTGTGGAAAGAAGATTTAACAAGTGAAAAATAAATGCTGTAATAAGGTATCTAATACAATGTCGGTCTGTAATCCCTTTTTAATGATGTGCAGTTCAATAAAGAAACTTACATAAATTGTAGGTTCAGATTGAAACGTAGCTCATGAAAAAACGACACATTTTTTTCCCTAATCAATCTATGATGATAAAAATCTCAGGAAAATAAAAAAATATTTATAACATATAAGAATGTTGAAAAAAAAATACAGATTTAAATGCGTGAAAATATTAATGTTCACTTCAAGTGCATGCTTTTATTATACATATGATCTCGTGACGTGTTTTTAAAATTTATTTTCAAATATTTTTGCGAGAATCGTTTGTTTGTCATGTAGATCTTGATAATGGAGCGTTTCTGCGTTCGAAACATGTCGAACATTATATTAAAAGGTTTTTATAAGCCTTTTTGTGTTCTACTTTTATCACTTGAGCATTTAAATCTCTAATTTAATGATAAATGTTGGTTTTATGATATGATTATGGAAAAAAAAAATAGTATTCATTCTACATAAAATGTTTCAATAGTATATTTGTGATTGCTTTCTTTTTTTGCTTCGCACACTAGGGCAGGATACCTAAAAAACTGGCAGAAAAAAAAAAATCGAAATGTGAATTTATTTACCGCTTTTTATTGCAATGATAGTGAAGCGCGTCTTAAAACAATGTTGTTCTCCACCTTATTTCCCGCTCGCTTTCAAGTAACACTTAGTTGCAGAGAGTTATTCCCCGAAACAATACGTACAGTTTGTTGGCGAAATTTGAGATTTGTCGTGTGTTATCATTATTGCAATAAATTTTTAATTTGTGATGTCATCTTCAAGTTCACGTATGTGGACATACTTTTAAAATGTTTGATTAATAAAAAAGTCTGTTAATAATGTTAAAATCGTTTTTACGTTGAAAGACTTAAATATTTACTCTATGCTCAGAAGCATTTAGTCTTTTAGTTATGTTTCAAGGATATCCAAGATTTTGTTTCTACAGTTTTACAAAGCTTGTTTATTGCTCAATTTGATGAGAATTTGTTGCCCATGTATGTTTTTTTTTCAGTAAAAATGTTTCAGGGGGCGAGATCAGAACAAGTTTATAGTCGGTATTCTATTTACAATTTTTTTTTCAGGAACGAGTTCTGACACGATATGTATTAAAATTTAAAAAAAGAACTTATTAGTATAATGATAAGTTGTGGAACCGGTGAAATGGAAAAAAAAATTCCAGTACTTGTGCGAAAAAATAAAAGACGTAATAAATGTGATTCAAAACAACAGAAAGAAATGCTAAAAAAACTGTCATAATTCAAGATACGAGAGTATAAGAAATTGTACTATTAAATCTATATAATAAAAGAACAATTCGTGTCACTGAGGAAAACAAATACGGGCTAACCACATCTTTTTCCATATGCCAAGCGGCCATTTTTATTAAAAATTACTTTTTCGAATAAAATTTTATAAAAGTTACATTTTTAGAAAGATCGTTCAAAAAAACTGTTTGCTTGAGAGATGAGATACATTTAAAAAAGTATAGATTCTGAGATAACTTCGGTGAAAATTAGGTTAAAAGCCGAATATCTCAATCCATTACGGTAAATAAACAAAATATTTATTCATCGTGAGTCATAGAAATATTAACCATGGAGGTAATCATTCGCAAATCAAGATCTCCATGATGAATTTACAGCGCTGTCTGGTGAAGAAAAAAAAACCAGCATTTGTAAACATGGCATACGTAATAATAAAAAAAAGGCATCCTCATTTCGTTCATAGAAGACGATATAATTTATTTCACTGAAATAATAACGATGATTTTTTACATTGTAAAACTAGTTATAGCAAGAAACTCATTTGTTCCGTTTAACGTACAATTTCCAACTTGTTAATCTATGAAGTTTTTTTACCGTAGTTTGAATGTGTTGGAAAGTGTTTCATAATCTATTCTTAATGAATGATTAATTGTTCTTGTTTTATTATAAAGTTTGTTTTATTAATAAGTTAAATTATTTTCAATTCTTTTTTTCTTATTCTGAAATTCAAATGAAATTGCTTTAATAATTATTTTTTAGTCTGTTTTATTTTGCAGAATGCATAATTAGTCATACCCAATAACTCTTAATTAATTCTTGAATAAATTATTCATTATGAATCCGTTGCACGTTCTTTATAAATACTGTTTTCGCTCGGCGAACGGAAGAAGGATTTAAAAATAACAATCAAGAATGGCTAGAAGGATAAATTTTGTTTCCTAATGCAAAATACATTAGCATGGTCGCCCTGAACCTAGCTTTAATGATAGTTCAGTGAGAACTAAACGATTAAAAACTAAGCAACTGAAAAATTTTATCCAGGTGTCTGTGTTGATATACGCAATTAACATACGACATTAATTTATTCCGCATCAGTAGTGATCCACAAATATCAAGTAAGCGCAAAATCAAAAAACAAAACCTATAACAACTTCCGACTGAAGTGGTATTTATGTTCAAAGCTCCAACCATACAAGAATTTGATAATAATGGCATGGACACTGAAGAAGAGGTATTGGAGATACCACAGGATTCTACAGATTCTGATTTATCAGATTTCTGACTTTATTATAGAACACGATTAATTGTTTTAATGTAAAAACTACACTATTTAAAAGAATTTTCAATATACACGTGTCGTAAAAGATCTAAAATGTATTTTATTTACATGTGACAACATACCAACTAACAAATATCAAACAAGGGAATCTTAAAAAAACACTCAGGCATTTAATGGCAGTTATTTATGTACCTTGCCCTACTGTGCGTCTTTTGTATTTTAATTTTTAAAAGTAAAGTAAATAAAACATATTTTTATATGCGTATTTTATAGTAAATAATTATCTTAACCCCCCCCTCCCCAAAAATTACAGGATAAATTAAAGGCGTTACTATTCACACGGGAATATTATGATTTTGTACAAAATGTATTTAGTGACAAGGAAATTATAAAAATTCATTAAATGTATAATACTGTATATGCGCACAGTTCTCATAAAATGACAATTGTTTTTCTATTAAAATTATTTAACTCAGACTTACGCAAATGGCTTTACATTGTTAAAAGTCAGCAGCAAACTGTCTAGTCATTCGACCGTTTTTAACTCTTTGTTGCATACTGTCAACCACAGTGGACAAAAATGCTATTTTATCCCTGCCTTTACAGTTATTCAAAGCTTATGCTACTCTGTGACATCTGTGCTTTCAGTAAAAAAATCCACATAGCACCACAACAACGGGTAAATTACTTGTTAAAATATCATCAATAGGGTTGTCCATTCCGAATGCCGGCAAGTTAATTCGCATAATTAAAATGTTTCTAAACCTACAATAATATCATTTAAATGGTATTTTGTTTATTAATTATAGTTTTTGGACTTCTTGGCTTAATAAATAATTGAAATACACGTATAAAAATATTTTATTTATTTTGTTTTGGATTATAGTGGGCAGGCTGTAATTAAACAAAAAATGAAGTTATTATACATAAGTCAATTTTTTTCTTATTCTGTGTGACTCTTTTAGTTAGAAAATAGCAAATTTAATGTTGAGAATGTGCCAGTTTTAAAGTATGCAACAATGGGTTAAAGATAACGGTTAATTGACAATATTATAAAGCGTAACGTACCATATTATTGATCAAATTATGGTAGAATAGAAATACATTACAGTTATGTAACATTTACGAGGGTCGATCCAGAAATAAGGTTCCCATCAAATTTACAAATAGACAACATTGTTTATTTTCTTAGAAATTTTCTCTACTTCTCTACGTAATCGCCATCTTTTTCTACGCATTTTTGTAGACGGTGCTCCAATTTCTGTATCCGAATGTCGTAGAACTCCGCCGCCAACCCGTTGAGGAAGCTTTTCACCTCTTATTTGACGTCATCGTCGCTCCGGAAGCACTGGACACCCAAATGTTCCTTTATCTTGGGGAACAAGTGATAATCATTAGGTACGAGTTTCGGACTGTAAGTTGGGTGGGGCATGACAATCCACCTAAATTGTGTCAAAAGTTTCTGGGTTTGATAGGAGACGAGAGGTCGGGCGTTGTCGAGAAGCAGTGTTACACCGGCTGTCAGTCGTCCTCGGTTCTGGATAGTTGGCCTGAGTTTTCTTAGTGTTAAACAATAACTCGCACTTGGCGGGATCAACAATGGGAACTTCCATCTCGGACGGCTACTGAGCCAAGAATAAGCGGCACAGTGAAGCGTGGCCGGTGCAATCGCGAGTGCGGGAACAGCCGCGCACAGTGCTGTTGCCGTATTTCGCCTGGCACCTTCCCGTGCGGCTGGAGCTCTTTGGGAACCTTACTTCAGGATCAACTGTCGTATGTCGCATTTCGCCCTATGTGTTTTGAGTTGTGTAACCGTTTTCTATAAAAACGATCGAATGATTGTACGGTGTGCTACAAATTTTTAACCGCATATACAAAGTTTATTCTATTGATAAGATCCTCATTATTTTAACTTATCAAACATATTCGCTTTATACTTACTATCAAAACAGATCCTGTTTTCCGAAAAGAACAGCGAAATGTGAATTTCCCTTAAAACATACCTATTTTAGAGGGCATGTGATATGTCGTTTGTGGATGTTCACTTAAAAGGAGACTATGACACAGAAAATGGGGAATTAGTAATCGGGCGAGTAGATATACTTCGCGTGATCAAATATACAAAGAAAAGGAAAATCCTCCCCAAAATTGAACTCACTTAATTCGGCTCTAAATGATCTCACCTTTCGTTTTGCGAGAACATAAAAAAGTCATTTTAGCAGATAATATCACTATAAAATGAAACCGCAGAGGTTCCATTTTATTCGTAGGATGAAGCTCAACTTCTTACCAAACTGACGGAAACTAACAGCCTATTCTGACAAGAACTCACAGCTTCTATTCAAAACTGTTATTTGGAAACTTTACTTAAAATCAACTCATTGAGAACTCAAATACACGATGGTAGGATGCATTTAAAATTCATCGATTCCATATCGTATCCCATTCTATTTATAGCTACTACTTAATCACAGTTACCTAATTCACATATCATTGTAAAACTAACCGTGGCAATCCGATTAACAGTGATACATATGCAATTTGCGAAACATAAAGAAATGACAGAATAAGTCCCTTCACGCAGAAATGCTTGAATTCAGAATAATGCGATTACACGCAAAATCACAAAACTTACTCGAACACCAGAGTAGCATTATTAAGGAACAGTTAGACACTCTGCTAAAAGTGTAACTATTCAATTTTGAAAAGTCTATCAAATTTTCCAATTCATTAACAAAACAAAATAAGACATTTTTGCATGTTATTTATAAATCTTATAAAACTTTAATCTTTATTCATAGAAATATATTTTGTAAACCAAACTTAATGTTAAAAAAATAATGCAAAATTTGTAAGCCAATGTTTTTGACATTCTTTGTCTAGAAAAAAAAAACTACATTGAAGACTGCTTTTTACTCTTATTAATTGTAGTATCAATAAATCAGTTCAAATTATTTGGACAAAATTACATTCTTTAAGAAACATACTTGCTCTAAATCTGTATTAATAAAGGAAAGTTTAGCTCTGTATGTATCTCTGTTTGTTTGTTGTCGATGGTCAGCAAAATTTACCGCACAAAGAGGTCTTTAAATTTAGATGCGGATAGTCCAAGGCAGGTCCTGATGCACCTGATGATCAGATTTTTATTTTATACTAGCTAACCCGCCCGGCGTTGCCCGGGCCCGATAAATTAATCATCTGTTCTATATGAATATGACAGAAATCTGTAAGACTGTCGAAATCAAGTCGAATGAGGCAAACCCCGTCGTAATCGGGCACATAGAATTAGAGATACTCCTATAGTTCCACCTTCCACCGCCAGGGGGCACAGTCTGTTTTGGAAGAGACCTATTCAGAACACTCGACTCAACCAAATTTCCTAGTAGAATTGAAATTTAACCACAGGTAAACATTGCCAAAATAGCGGAAATCGCGCAAGCGGGTTACAAAACGATCGGTTTCGAAAGGGTTAATGTAGATATTTTTTAAAACCCAACGGTTCGTTTTGAAGAAAATGAATGTATCTATGATTTGGAGTCTACTGTTTGTCCGTACTTGCATTTCCTGAATCGATGCCGATTTTTAAATCTGGACCGAAAAACGAAAATCGCGTGAGTTAGTTTTGGAAAGGATTTTTTCGGAGGGTTAAAATTAAAATTTTTAAAAACAGATACCAGATTTTAAAAAACAAAGATATGTAGATTAGGCGCGGTATTTTTAGTTTTTCGTATCTTGTTTATAAACGCCAATTCGGATTTTTAAAGATAGGAGAAATTGTTAAAAAAGCGAAATTGACTTACGGTAAAAAACGTTTTCGAAAGGGTTAACGTGATTTTTTTTAAACTAAAGGTTTCTGCATAAACCCGATAGAACGTAGATGTCTTTAGGTGTGTTTGTTTTTTGTTTGGTTATTTTAGAAAACCGATGCCAGATTTTATATATCGCAGAAAACCGGAATTCGCAAAAATGAGTCCTGCGCACGAAGTTTTTTTGAAGGGTTAATATTCGTATTTTTCAAAAACAAATACAGGTGTCAAAAAAAATAAATGTAGATATTGCCTGGTATTTTTAGTTTTTCGTACCTTTCTTTGAATCACCGATGTGAATTTTAAAAATTGCCAAAATCGCAAAAATCACAAAACGGCATACAGAAAATATACTTTTTCGAAGGGTTAATCTTTGTATTTTTTAAAAGCAAAGGTGGCTTTGAAAAGGGCAAAGTCACGCTTTAATTTGGTGACCTTCGTTTTTCCGTATCTGTTGTATTCCGGTGGATGCAAGGCTCGGAAAACGGGAGAAAATAAAAAACACGAATTCGATGCTTTTTGATTATTTTTTTTGAAAGGGTTAAATGTAAAAATTTTTCAAACGAATCAGATCGTCCGAGACGTAAAAGTACGTTCTTTCAAAATATGTAGACGGTTTTCCGTATTTATAGCCGTTTGCCCATCGCGAATTCAGAAAAACATAAAAAAACGGGATGTCTTGTGTTTTCTTTCTTCTAATCCGGAAGATACGGATATTGGTTTCTGAGCATGCGCCAGCCAGCTTCGGAATAATGACTTTTTTATTTGTGATCTTTGATCAGTTTTTAATTAATAAGTACTTTAATCTTCAAAATTTTAAAATTATGAGGCTCAGGTACACCAGGAGAGGGTTTGGACTACCTAATTCTAAAATTCCAGGCTTCTAGGTGGGCTAGATTTTGCTAGTCATCGCCAACAGACACACACACACACAGAGACACACAGAGCGAAACTTTATTTTATTAGTATAGATATGTATAATTATTAAAGATATTAATTAAGAACTCTTCTAAAATTTATTTTTCCCCCACAAAATGGCAAAAGGGTGCGCACATCTGGACCTGGTGACACGAATGATATGAAAGAAATAAAGAATTTTCACTAATCAGTGAAAATTAGGAAAACTAATTAAGGTATCGAACCGGACAAGAGGTTCGTTTTGTAAGAGATTTGTTTCATTCGATGTCCCGATGTAATTAGGTACACTAGTTATAAATAAATCATTAACTCTGGATGTGTGTTGCTTATTTATTATTAAACTACATCAAAGTGATTAAAAATAAAATAATTGAAATGCACCTATAGTGGGGCATTTTAAATATAAAAACAAGCATCAGACTCATTTTTGAAAAATATCTCAACGAAAACTGATTGGCTTACCGTAACCCTTAACCGTTAGCTGACTAAAACGTTTTTTTTGGAAAAACTCTCTTATTCTGTGGGTGTAGAAGCTTATTTTCTAGAGTGTCTTGTAAAACGGAAATTTTAGTAAATTCTTATAGATTAAGTAAGTTTTTTTCAAAATAGTGTTTCATTAATCGTATGTTTCATTTTGAATTAACATATCATTTATACATGCTATCACATTCTACATAATTTGTTACATAAGCCAAGAACTTAAATGTGTATATTAATTTGAAGGATAGTTCACTTCTGAATCACTATTTCGAAAATTCTAATAGTGGGTATGGATAGTCTACTATTTTCTGAATTTTGTTTTCACGTTTAATTTGTTTTTCTTCTTCTTCTTCTTCTTCTTTTTTGTGATTGTTAACACTTGTATAATTTATTTATTGAAAATTCTAATAGTGGGTATGTATAGTCTACTACTTTCTGAATTTTGTTTTCACGTTTAATTTGTTTTTCTTCTTCTTCTTCTTCATCCTCTTTTTTTTTGTGATTGTAAACCCTTGTATAATTTATTTTTTTTTGATAATCTCAATCAATAGTGGGCAAGGAGAGGAAAAACTGGAGTAAAAATGGCTCATTTCTGGAGCAACGAAAGTGTAATTCACTAAGCTATCAGATTTGGGATTATTGGTCCGAGAGGTAACCCTGAAGCACGTTTCGAAAGGAAGTCACAATTTTGGAACGCCGCGCCGCCTTTTCTTAGATAAGTTTTTAATTAATATATCTGCCAATTGTCAATTTAAAAAAAAATCATTATCAATAATCCTTGGTTTATTCACCATCGATAGGTACCTCGAGCTCCCACAAAGTAAAGTTTATGTGTTACGGAAAAATGCGATTTTCTCAAACACTGTGTGACCTAGGATAGTTGCTATAGTTTTCCTGTAAGGTTTAAATAAACTCTCACTACCCCTAATTCTTTCGTAATTTTAGTTTCAGTAGATTTGGAAAAAATGTGTGGGGAGGGGGCATATATTTGCAGTACATTTTCGACGATATCTTTGTGAAAACAATATCTAAAGTTAAAACAAATATATTTTTGAGTTCGGTGTCATTTTTTGACCAATACCCCATACGATATACAAAAAAAGAAATCACGTAATTTAATTACCCCCCCCCCTCCCACTTTCCGGTCCTAAATTTTTCCTAAAAATATTTGTAAATGGCTAATAATATATAAATATGGGTAAGTTTGAAATCCTAAAAATTGTAAAAATAAAGCAATCAGATTCAAATCACTGAATAATGGATTATTTTTTTATAAGGTAAAGCTAGGATAGTCTGCGCACAATTCAAAAGAATAGCAATAAAAAATCTAAATATTATTTTTTTGCTAAACTATTCATGAATAATTTTTACTTCACTTGTTTTTTATGCATTTCCATTGCTATTTTGTTGTTATGTTGCAATTTAATGGAACAGTTGTAATAAAACCAAGAAAGTTATTTTGCGCAATCTGTCCTAACAGGGTTGGTGTGATTGCGCACATGGGTAGGAGAGATTGTTACTAATAATAACTACGATTAAATTGTTAACAATAATAATTACACTTAAATGACATTGCTGTAAGGTTTTTGTGAACAAATATTATTGTATTAGGAGTGAATATTTCAACCTAATGATTAAAGAATCAGAAAAAGGAAATAATTTAAAAAACGATTAAAAATTTTTAATTAAAGGTAAAAAAATTAAAGAATCAGAAAAAGCAAGTACAGGTAAGATTACAAAATAAAATTATGTTACTTAATAACACGTTTAACATAAAATTAATGCATTTTCCATTTTCATTTTTTATGCAAATTTACCAATAAGCTGCGTAATCTCTTCTAGCATGGAAACTAATGGGAACACTGCGTCATCTCTCCTAAGTAGCAGATGCGCAAACTCTCCAATTTCGGTAGGAGAGATTGCGCGGCCTTTTATTTAAACATGACCTCTTCTAAAACGAACCGTTGATGTTCACATTGTTAGTCTAGATTAGTAGCTTACGAGAAATCATTTAAGTTAAAAATATTTTGTACTATTGACATTGTATAGAAATTCTGATGAATAGCTATGAAAATTCAAGCACTTACTTTGGAAAAACAAAACAAAATAGCAATACTTTATCTTAGACGCTCAAAGCGATCAATGTGCACTTTCAAATAGACACTCCACTACTGTTGTTGTACAACTACCTGGAGTCGCTGCGCGCCCACTCTACTCCTTCCCCCCGAAACTCTATGTGCGCAATCTCTCCGACCGCGCCATCTCTCCTGGCTTTACCTTACAGTTATATTATGTAGTCACCTAAACGTCCAAATACATTCGTTTCATTCTGTGCATTTGTTTCTAAGACAGTCAAGCGACTTTAATCTTCTGTATGACATACTGCACCAAAGAATTGAATAGCTCACCTTTTTTTGACTCACTACTGTTACATCAGAATTCTAGTATGTCCACTTACTTTTGCACAGAGGAAGGCAATTTCTTTTCATTCAAACACGGCGTATATTTTTAAACTTTTAATTTTCACAATTATAGATGAAAATTAGGACTAGGCGAAAATAATATACATATTTTGGAATTCACTAAAATTTAACGATAGTTAGATAAATGTGTTTAAGCGGCACACTATTGCCCTTAAATGAGCCTTAATTATATTGGCCTTAAATTGGCCTTAATTATACCTTAAATGAAAATAAAACAGACACAGTTTAAGATACAATCTTTTACCTAAGGTTAAAGCCAAATAAATACATAGATGACATCAATCAAAACCTCTAATCTATAAATCACTATAAGTTTCTTCATTATTCTTTTTCGTAATTACAAATATATTAATGAATTTAAGTTGTTTTTAAAGAAATCACTGACTTTTAAGAGATTTATTATAAGCAGATGATGAACGATGTTTTAACTTCTACTAAATGATTCACATAGAAGCAGGTCATGTCTATTAAGGTTCTGAAATTCAATTACAGCAGAGTATAAATAATGATTGATAGTAAAGTAATGACTCATTGATTTTGTGCAAAGTTAAAAGATTAATAATATTGCAGGCAAAAGGTCATCTTCTACACAACAGTAGTTTGATGAAAAGTAATGCTTAAAAAACTTAATTTATTTATTGTTAATGTTATAAAAATATTTTCATATGTTGCAATCTATTATGACAATCATTATTTGTGTAGTGATTCTTATGTATAAGAATTATGACAATCGTAGTATTTTGCGAAAAAAATATTTATTATTTTGTTAAAATTCTATATATTTTTACATCCATATGGCAGATTATTTTAAAATTGTATTTTCTAGCATATTGTATAAAATTGGAATCTGAAATATGATTAATGAAATTGGTCGAAATTGTAAATAAAAATACTCAAGAAAAACTTAAAACAAAGAGACATGAAAAATAATATATTATAGCCACTTATTTAAACCATACAAAGAAAAAATATGAATGATGTTTTAATAATTATCCTTATGGTAAATGATATTTTTAATGATATTCACAGGATATCTAACATTTCCTAAAATCATTCTTTATCTATTGATAAAATTACGTATAAATATATATTTTTTTACAATTAAATGAATCCTCTTTTATATAGAACTTCTTCACATTTATTGATTGACACATAAATGCCTCATATTGTTTAAGGAGAGTAATAAGTCGAAAAGTGGAAAAAAATACCATTTTTGACCTTTTATATCTTAAAAAGTATACATTACAAAAACACAATTTTTAAAAGCTTAGATAGATACGTGTTTCTTCTTTCATTTCATATTTTTTTCAGATCATAATGGAGAAAATTAGTTTTATAGTAATTTTTTTAACTTGTTTAGTAGGTTCAAAGGTTGCGCGGATGGTTACAAAAGAATTTCTGCATGTAAAACAAACTTTTTGGCATATTTGAGAATCTTGGAATTACATTTGACCTAAAAAAGTATTTATTTATATCATTTTTATGTTTAAAAAAACTGTATCCTACTTTTATAAATTAAAAAAAAATAGCGATGTATCATCAACAACAAAAACAAAAATGAAAATTTATTTTTACTTTAGGGAGCCTACCACACTCTATATATCTTGAAAATTTCATGAAAAAATAATGAACACTTTTTAAAACTATATCCCGCGCAATGCCTCAAAATAACATTTTGATAAAACTGACTTTAAAATTATCCCGTTGAAAATATTCCATCTTTAAGAACTATTAATAATACCATTCATTTTGTTTTAAAGTGTTCAGAAACAATTACTCTTTAATATATGTTTTTTTTCTTCAAAAAATGAATTTTTGAAGGTTTTAGAGTACCAAGTCCTATTTTAATGTACTAACTTGTAAACACTCCTAGCCAAATGCATATATTATAACTAAACAATTTCGAAAAAAATGTTCTTTCTGAAAACAATGAAATAATAATTAAAAAAAAACATTTAACACCAACAACGTTTTGTCCATTTCATGAAATGCAAAATGGAATATAAAGTATTCGTATCTTACAACTTTTGTCTTTTCTTATTGAACAGAAACATCCCAAATTTCAAAATCTAATTACATATCAAACAATTTTATAGACGTTTTTCAAGGTATACTTTTAAAACACTCTTCTTTAAAAGTAAACACAGTATCAAACACAATTTTCTCACTATTTCTTACATTTTCTTAACATATTGAAATAAAATAAAGAAATCATTTCCTCGAACTTTCTGCATTTTCTTAATATGAAAATACAATAAAAAGGATTCGTAACTTACGGGATATATCTTTCTTGACAGACGAATAGATCACAGGTTTCAAACTTTATTTACATATCAAACATTTTACAAAGCTGGCTTTAAAACTATTTCATGTGTAAAGTATCGTTAAGACATCTAATCTTAATAACATATTCAAACTGCATACGAGCAAAGGGAAGAGAAAACGTTATTTACCTTTGAAGCGAAACGGGAAAGAGAGTATTCCAATAATTTTGTCGTATTGACAAATAAAAATAACACAGTGACATCCGTAAACAAAGTGGGACTCTGATTTAATAATTACATTTAAGATTATACTATTTAACTTACGCTGCATATGCCAATACTCTTAGGTTTCTAATTGTATTTCAGGTTTTCTATTCGGAATTCGGAATTACTCTGTCAAAGAATTTCATGAAATGTTTGCAAAATGTATTCAAGCAAAGATAAAGTATGAAAGAATTCAATGTAGAACTAGAACAATGTTGTTAGACAAATATACTATTTATTTCGCATTAATTTCGAAACATTCAAAACTCATAATTCAAAACTATTGAAAACAAAATGATTTTTAATAGTATTAAAATGCAATATTTATGAACATTGTAATTAAATTAATTCTGAAAATGATTCATAGATCATAGATGTGGTCGAAAGTTTAAAGGCATATAATAATGCATACAAAGGTTCTGAAAAATATGTCTGTAATTTATTACGACATGAATGTCTTTCGTCAAATTTCTCAATATAAATTGTTGTAATGTCAATAATTTCTAGTTATAGGTATTATAAAATGTCCAAAGTAATGTTTAATTTTTTTTAAACAAAGGATCAAATTATCTTTTGCTAGGAGGAAAGAAAAATGCTATTAATTATGTATTACCTTATGCTTGCATCTATGGGATAAAAAACAGAATACCTGGATTTAAAGTGTAAAATAACTTACTATTAAAGAGTAAAACATAAAAAACATTCTTTTTTTTTTCAAAATTTTCAAAGAAATGATTTGTTTGAACATTTCTATAACATGAAATATCATTTATCAGAAGTATTCATTCCTTATTTGTTTACTTTTAGAAAAATACAATTTTCGAAAAAAAGTACGGAATTATCTAATTTTTTCTCATAATATTGAATTTCATTGCGTTTTTATTTTTTTTTATTTACGTTGTATACAACTTAAAACTTTACTTATTTTGAAAAGTTCGGATTAAAAAAAATAAGCTGCATTTGCTTCTAGTTTAATGGAAAGAGATGTTTAGTTAAATAAATATTCTTATATACATTATTAAACATATAATAATTAATATATGTATATATATATATATGTATATATTCATTTATAAAAATAAATATACACTCGTACATACATATATATTCGATGTATATCAGACCATGATACCCGAAAAAAAAACGAGTTTAAAAGAGTAAAATGCAATAGTTAAAAGCATCATAATATTAGGTATAGAATATGAACATACGAAAATCAAAACTGTGTAATGATTTTGTTATACCTGCTAAGTAAAAGATGGTCAAAAGATCATGCATAACATGTTCCAGAAAATTCCAGATAATTAAGGGTGTATACGCAATCCCTAAATTATAAATTATCTTTGTTTGAATATAAGTTCCTCCTAAGAATATTTGGAAACGTGTTTATTATTTTTTAATTGAGAATCTGTAAATGTTCTGAAGGAGAAGGGAAAATGCGCTTTATTTTTATTCAAAAACAAGCATAGAGATAGATTTTTTTTATATTTACAGATAATAAAAAGCACTTATGTCTCAATAAATTAAAAATGTAAACACTATTCAATTTTGAAAATCTACACATTATTTGTTAAACGAAAAAATATTTGTAAATTATTTTATGCGTATAAAGTTTAAAAGGGAGTTAATTGCTGTAAGAGTTTTAAAAAAAAGTAGCTAAATTAGAATCTTGAATTAATCTGCAGGCATTTTAAAAGTAATCTTGTCATGAATTAGGTGAAAAATATTTACGTTCAGAAACGAATAAAATATACACCATGATTAAAATTCAAAAAGTTAAAAGAATAAAAATAGATGTTACTGTCATTTTTGTAGTATTTTATGAAATAAATTTTCTTCTTTACAGTATTTATTAATGCGGGCATTTTTAAATAGGAAATGTATTTTAATCATTCATTTTTAAATACGTTTTAAAAAATCCAGAGAAAGAATTTATGCATGTCTTGAAAGATTATAACAACCTTGAAAAAGTTTAAGTATAATAAAAAATCTTTCCACATAAGTAAAAAAGTTAATCAAATGTAATACGTATATTTGTTGACTTTACATTACATATATTGAGAAGATATTGCGGGTTTTACCACTTCTGATTACACATGAGTTCCGATATCTGAACTAATCCTGTTCTAAAAAAAAATCAATATAAAACATAAAATACGGCATTTGATTTTTTATTTTTACAGTTGACAACATGGACATGGACAATAAAGATTGATAAGAGTTGTAAAAACCCATACACCATAAAATAATAATAATTATAAAAAAACACGAAAAAAAGGAAAATGTATATTTACAGAAAAGTTGTCGTCTAATTCTTGGGATTCTTCACAAAACTTCCGTTTTGGTATTCCCCTATTTTCAAAATCGCACTTTTCCGCTATTCAAGACGGAAATTTTCTGTTTTTAGAAATACATGTGGGTACAGCTGTTGCAGATGCACCAGGGTTATCTTCTTTGCGCCAAAATAACGATTTTATGCCTGGGCAACCAGGTGATTTTGGCGAGATTTTGCTCCGCATGGCAACCCGGTAGTGTAGATTTAGTGTGTTTTATATTAAATTAAATATTGTGTGTTTTACAATAAATGAATAATTGTCTGTGTTTTATAATGAAATAATATGTGTGTTTTTATAATAAAAATTGCGTGTGTTTTTATAATAAAAATCGTGTGTGTTTTATAATAAAATAAACAGTTTCATAAAAAAATAAAACTAACTTAATGTTTTAGCAAACTAGGAAAACGGGGTTTTCTCACCAAAATGGCGCAAACAAAAATCCGCCCACCCCAGTGCGTTTGCGACAGCTGCTATTAAATGTCAGCAATAGCACGAAATTAAAAAAATTATATAAATAATAATAATACATACTGATACTAATACATACAGACAGAAGTTTCACACAAAATCATTCGCATATATAACGGAAGTATTTGTACAGTGTAACTAATCAAAATACCACCTGCAATACATTAAAAGATATGATAAGATTTTGTCATACGGCATTTTCTAATTAAAAAAAGGAATTTCCTCAATAAAATAAAATTAATAAATCTCTGTATACTATACTTTGAATCACTTTCATGTAAACTTATGGCTTTAAAAAAGTCTTAAAAATAAGAAGGGCTGCTGTGCAATGAATGAATTTACGTTTAGACTCAAACTTCGATGATCATCCCTAGAAAATAAAAAAAATAATATGATTTCAAAGCATTAATGAAATTACAATAGTTTTAAAGATTGTTTTTTCAATTGACAGATTTTAGGTAACTCGAACTCATGCTCATTATTCAAGGATAATGTTAGTTTTCCCAAAATAAAAATAAAAGTACAAAAAGAAAAAAACTATCCTGAACGTAAATGCTGTTTAATATAAAAGAGGTAAAAAAATTGTTAAAAATTGTTAAAAATTGCTCAACGCCAAATTATCTAGTTAGTTTGTAGAAGGCCAAAACACCCTTGAATAAATGCTAAGCAAAGTTCCACAATTGCAGTGTGAGGTTGATGACGTACTTAAAAACACTTCCCGAGGAAGTACCATGCATGTTAAATGGGTTTCAAATAGGAAGAGAACGTCGGCTATTCCAAACGATTGATGTTTTCCGAGCCATCCATACGCAATACTATGCAACTATTGCGTATGGATGGCTCGGAAAACATCAATCGTTTCTTCCAGGACGCAAGACGGTCGTTGTCATTATATGAAATATAATGGTTCTTATTTAGTCACGGAGAACTGTTGAGAATACAATATAACGCCACTTCAACCCAGAAGTCCAGCACTACCGTAATGATGGTTTTGCTGGTCTTTGGTACTGCTCATATGAAGATAAGATTTGAGAAATATGCAGGCCCATTATGCTGGCGTCTAGATAACAATCCTCTGTATCAGAAAATTCAGCATCCCTAGTGTATAGCCGTGAGTGGAACATATCTGACAGATCTGTAGGCATATTGGCCATAGTCTTTTAACTGTCTGTACACTGTATGCCTCGAAACTGTGAAACACGTGAATGTCTACAGCTCTCTTTATATGTCTGTATTACTCTGTATCTTTCTTTTGCCAATTATTTCCATATACCAATCGCCTTGCGCCATTGCAATCGGGGGTGGTTAAGCACCTGTTTTCGTTTTTATATCTTGGAACCTCTATTTATCACACAAAGTGATTTCCTGGGATACTTTCATGTTCGTGCTGTCTCATTTCAAACGACTTATAATTGCACTGATTAACCATCGTCCATGTGTGTCCTTTAACACTAGAACACCCGAACCGGTCAATTTAACCGATAATTCAAGTTTTTTTCATATATTTTATTTATTTATTATAATGTGGAAATTTTCTTTCGTTACATTTTCTAATATTTTTCTCTGCACATATTCTTTTACATAAAAAAATATAATTTAATTTTTTTGTTAGATTTCTGTAAATTTACCTAGAAAGCCCAGAGCGGTCATTTTGACCGGTGCTGTGGACTTTTTTTTTTCTCGTAGAAAAAATAAAAAAAGAATCATTTGTTTTTTTTCTTCAACGCTACCCACGGATAACGTGAATCAAGGATGCACTTGCAGTCCAGTCAAGGTCAAAATAGTGGATTCCTATTTGCCCGGATTTTTTTAGCTGGAAAAAGTAGAGATGTGGAATTTAATATTAGTTCATTTTCAGTGTGATATTTTTACTGGTTTGGTAGCAGCTAGTTATATGTTCCGGTTTCATTTTATAAATTATGTCTCGTCGCAAAGGGTTAACTCCGGAAAAATGTTTGAAATTATTGCAAGAACTTTCTGAAAATGAATCGGAAGGTAGCTGGATAATTAATAGTGATGAAGAATTTTTTCCAAAGCAGTTATCAAGTGACAGTGATAGCGAAAGTTGTGAAAATGTTGAATTTACAACATTATCTCCTTCTACTAGTAATGCCATTTAAAAAAAATATTCGAAAGGAAAAAGAAAGGAAAAAAGAGAAGGAAAGTAACAAATTACACAAAATCGTAAAATACACGCACAAACTGAAAGAATAACTATTTCTGATAAAGAAACCGCTCCAGATGGTACTGAGTGGACTAAAAATAACAATCATATCCGTGTTGCGGGTAGATTTTCAAAACAAAATGTGCTTACAGAAATTCCAGGGCGGACACCATATGCCAGACGTTCAATTTTTGAAAATAAAACATCTGCATGTCGTGTTCTTTTTCCAGATGCGATGCTACGGCATATTCAAAACTGTACTGAAAATGAAGCTCGTAGGTAACTTAAAAATAACTGGTCAATATCTTTAGAAGATATAACATGGAAGATTTAGAAGATATAACATGGTCAATATCTTTAGAAGAACTGGATGTATTTATTGCATTATTATACTCCCGTGGTGCATACTTTGCTAAAGGATTGTCTGTGTCTAGTTTGTGGCCCAAAACTTGGGGTGCAACAATTTTCGAGACACTGTGACACGAGAAAGATTCAAAGAAATTTTAAGGTATCTAAGATTTGATTTAAAAACAACCAGATCAGAAAGACTGAAATCTAATAAATTTGCTTTGATATCAGAAATTTGGGAAAAGTTCATCGAACAATGTTATTTGTGCTACAAACCTCATAAAAATATCACTGTTGATGAGCAACTTTTTCCAATGAAAACAAGATGTCTGTTTATACAGTTCATACAAAAGATTCCAGAGACAGTGGCATTTCATAACGCCACAAAATATGCAGTTTATGTAATAGATCAGATGGCTAAAAAATATTCGGTAAAAGCAAACTCTCGACGATGGCCTGTACAAATATTTTATAATATCTTAGACTTGGCCGCCATCAATGTTTGGATAATATATAGGAAAGTTTTGTCTAAAGACATCAGTAGACGAGATTTTATTCTGCAATTAGCTGATGAACTACACGACACATTGTGTCGGAACAAGATCAGCCCGAGAAATGTTTTGCCACAACACAGTTCACAACCTTCTTCCAAACGTCGACGACAATGTCAAACAGGAAATTGCAATGGAAATAAAACCATAGATATTTGTCAAGCTTGCAAAAAAGCAGTTTGCGGAAAATGCACTAAAAATATTATTAAAACCGTTACTTGTGTGAAATGTGAATGTTAATAAATAAATTCTCCATTATCTACTTCTGAAGTTATCTGAAAGAAAAGTTTAAAAAAAATGTGCCATGCCAAGAAAAGGTAAATAAAATATTTCAATATAATACATTTTGTTGTTTAATATGTTTGCAATGGTAAATATAATTATTTTTTGGAATTTCTAAACAGCGGTCAATTTGACAGCTACGGGCTTTGTAGGAAGTTCGATATTGCCGTCTTTCTAGTGTTAAGCCACAGTTTAAAGTCTGGTAATTAGAGACTTGCACGCATGCCGGTTGTGAACGCTGTCAGAGCAACGATTCCTTATAGACTCAACCAGTTCTTTTTGACGTATTTTCTGCGCTATGTTGTAGCATACTTCAGTGTGAAACACAAGTACGTTATTCCAGGTGAGATGGTTAGTTCTATTTCAGTAGAAATACTTGCAGTAGTGAACTTATTTTCATTGTTTCTCCAGTATTCGCAATTTATGATCAACTGTACATATATTCACTCAATATTTTCATGAAATAAGCCAACTATTGGGACAGCATATGATTTCTTTGATTTAAATTCAGCTAAGTTATTTTAACGAGCATTCTTTTACCTGCTCAAATATTGGAAGTGGTGAATAGCTGGAAGAGCAACGTCCATGTTAACAGTTACGTACATATTTCATCACTTTCCAAATGGTAAATGTAATTACTAAACGGTTATTGTATCACTAAAAATTTTAAACTTGGGCGCTATCTGTCTGGATCAGATGGGTATTTACAAAATATCTTGTAATATGTTACTTTTTTCGGTTGTTTAAGAAACAGGTTTGCCAGGGAATTACCACAATCAAAATTTGAATATCACTATTTTCGTAGAATATTGTTTGCCTTTTTTAAATACAAAAATGCTACAATTAAATAAAATTAATATTATTTAGTAAAATAGTATTATTAAAAATTCAGTTATGGTATTTCCTTGGGAACCCTGTTGAGTAAACCTGTTGTTAATTGTACGTTACATGCAGCATTAGAAGATTTCAGGGATAAAAATTTTGCTTTTTAATTACATTTCGGTAAACTAACATAGCAATGAATTTGTGAATATAAACATACAAACGAAACACGTCCCTTTTCTCTGGAAAACATTTGAAAGAGCTATCATTAAATTTTCATCTAAAAAGTTATGTTTCAAGTACGCAAAACTTTAACAAATATCATGTTAGCAATTTACTATTTTTCAACATTTATACAGTGAGATGTATTTATAATATCCGATTTTGATTTCGATTTGTTGTAATGAATAACTTACCTCGGAAGTCATATAATATTTAATGTTTTATCCAAAGTTATATTTGGGAGCAAAGGCACATATATATGATTAAAATTTATAAATGTACAATATGAATTAGATAAGAATGAAAAAAAAAGTTTTAATGGAACTTTAATTTCTAACATGTTACATTAAGTGTAAACAACTACTAATTTTCGAAAAAGACTTTCATTTGATATAATTTTAATTATTACATATAAAAACATGTTAATTTTTACGAAAACAAAATTAATTAGTTACATTTTAAAAATTTAAGAAAAATTATTGACTAATTATGAACATGCATGCAAGTACATATTTCCTGAAATATATGTTTCTTTTATGTTCTAATAATAATAAAAAAGCACATTTGTATTATACTTTAAAAAAATCACCGTATAATCGAAATTTTTATTTTTTAAGCCGTATTATATTGTTCTTATATTTTATACGACCGCACCAGCGGCTGCGAGATTCTGGTTTCAAAGCTGGTTGATGGAAGGTGTTTGGTTCGATTCCAAGTAGCGCTCTTTGGCCTAATTGTTCGGAGTTTTCTATGGTTTTATTGTAATCTTGCGGTAAATGGGGGTTAGGATTCCTTAGTAAGACCTCCCTCCCCCCGAGTCTGTCTATATCTCTGGCGTAGATAATACTTGTCTGAACAAAAAAAAATTGACACCATTCGAAACAAATATGTGAATTATATAGATTTGAGATTCCTAAATCTAAATGTGGCATTCAAATTGTTCCAATGGAAGCCATTTTCCCGATAACAAATAATGAATGATTGTTATATTAATTTAGAATGCTAGATACAAATGAAAACATGAAAACGATATTTTCACTGTCTTAGATAACAAATGAATAAAACATATCATGAAAATATATTTTGTTGATATTTGTTTTGTGCATTGCCCTTTAAGTGTCTCCCCTTGTTTCCTGTCCAGTGGTATCCACTAATGTATTTTATTTTACTCTGCAACTGTATCTTTTCTAATTTTTATATACATTAACTTATAATTTATTTACGTATTAACATATACGTATTTTTGTTTACGCAATTTCTACTTACGTTTTAGTAAGACATAAGTTACCTTAATTTTAAAAACAAGCCACACCACCTAAAAATTAGTACGTCATACAGTAATTTCATTGTCATATTTTTATTTAGTGAGTTTTAATCTATAAGAATTCATCATTAATTTTGCAGGGAGGATTTTGGTGGCGACCTGTGTAATCGGACGTAACAACGCATACCACCAACTACTTCTCATACTTATATATAAATAAACTGAAATAATTTCACTTTATTAAAAAAAAAAACATAGAAGAAAAATTTAAAGCATAACCATATGAAATAAAAAATGTTTAAGAGCGTTTAACGTAAAAAATATTATTTCAATACGTATTTTTGTCTATCAGTTTTTAAATACAAAAGCATTATATGAGTGACATATATAGATAACGGTACGTGTAACATTTCAATTTCTCTCAACTAAGACTCTTATTTACGGGAACTAAAACTGCATGAAATATGGATTTTTAAAAGAGTGTTAGATCAAGAGTTTTAACAAAGAAATGTTATTTGGAAAAATATACAAAAAAACGGTATATATTTTATTTACTTTGAAACTGCCAAATAGAAAAACATTATATTTTATAATACTATAAATGTAAATTCCATCTGTTATCTTAGGTTCTAAACGACTCTTGAAATAAAAAATGACGAGTAGTAAAATGAAACACGAACAAACGATAAATCGACTAAAATAGAAACAATAAATTTTATGCGCGTATACTGTTAAACCGAAAAAGAATCATAAACATTATTCTGAAACTGAAGATTTCATTTGTATAGCATAATTTATAAACTCGTAGATACATATTGAAATATTCATGTACAGATGTCATCTGATGATAAATCGCAAGGAGTGGTCTGGAAAATATCAATGAATATATTTTCGGATATTGTTACATTATTAAATCTTCCTTCGCGATGTTTCTCTGTTTTATAATAAATTATCACCACACACACACACACACACAGTTTCACTATTTCCTTATTCCTTAATAATATCTATCATTAATTCTATTTAATTCTATTAAATTCCCCTTAAATTCATTATTATTTTTCCAATTTACTTAAATATAAAACTCTCAGTTACTCCTAAATTATATCATAAATTCTGATCATTTCTGTGAATTCGAATGTTTTTTTCGAAAGCCATTTTATTTTATTTTTCCTTTTCCTTTTTCCGAGTTTTCGCGCGTTCGCTTCTTTTCACTATAAAATGCGCCCGCTTAGAATGTATTAGAACTATTTACTTTATAATCCACATTGGTCATGACGTAGATTGTACACGTATTCCTTATTCTCTCATTAGTTAGAACACGCGTTACGTCATGATCTGGTATCTTTCCGCTTATTCACAAAAAGCGAGTGCAATCGTGCTTCCCTCAGTTTTTTGGCCGTTTTTACAACTGTTAACAGTCCCCTGGCTGCGCCTTTTACTCATCCTGTATTCTAAATAATTAAGCCTAATAGTTTGGCTAGAATTATGATCATATTCGATGTATTTTAATAACAGCTTGTGACAACTATTTCAGTGAGAGAGGGCGATGCACATTTAAATCATGTGAGGACTGCTTCCATGTCGATTTTTAAAATGAAACATGGAATTCTGAATAAGTTGTTTTCTTTTCATACTGGAGAAACACCCACGATGTCAATTCATTGCCTGGATCATCCACTATATTTATGCTTCGGATAAACGACGACTGCGATCATCTTTATTCATCGAAAGAACAACTCGTTTCACTTATATAATTCAACTGCAATTCCGTACAGCTTATCGCTAATCTTCTTCAACGATTTCATAGAATTATAATATATATATATATGTACTTGTGTTTAATTAATTAGTGTTTTTATTTTTTCCGTCTACGCATGCGAAAGAGGGATTTTTCTTTATTAATAGTAGATATCACGAATTTGTGAAATATTATACAAAACTGTTTATTTTTACTCAATGGAAATTTCACATAATGCATACATGTTATAAGGAAATTGGATGTGCCAATCACAAAACTTTCCTCTATCTCATACATGTTAATATTTCATAACGGGTAGATTTTTTCATTAATGCATTTTAGAATACGAAAATGCAGCATAGCAGAGCCACCTGTTATATGATTTACACAAAAACCTAATCAGCACTAACTTATGTCAACGTCTATACTGAATCTGAAGTTTGATGAAAATCCATGTATTAGTGCTTGAGATAGAGATATTGAGGAAATCGTAAAAAATGTACCAGAGCAGTGCCACATGTTACGCGATTTACATCAAAAAACAAATCAACACCAATTTATATCAAGGTCTAACTAAATCTAATATTTTATTAAATTCGGTGCATTAGTTCTTGATATATGACTATCGCTAAAATCGTGTAAATCCTGAAAAATGCAGCATAGCAGCGCCAGCTTTTGGGAAATTTATACCAAAACCAAATAAACAACAATATATGTCAACGTCTAACTGAATATAAAGTTTGATGAAAATCCGTGCATTAAATCCGTGCATTATAATGGCTGGAATTGCGTTTTCAGTTATGGTGTGGTAATTTTTTGCATACTACGTGGTGTGTATAAATGCTATAGTTCATATACAGAGTTACACAAAATAATTCGTAACTATTAGAGTATGAGCAGGATTTGTTTAAAGATGGTTTTCAATTGAGTTGCGCATTTTCAAGCTGAACTATACGTAGTATACAAAATACGTTTTTAGAATATAAATAAAATCATGTATAGGGCTACACAAAGAACTGAAAGCATAGCAGACTATGGATGATAATTTCTGTAAGAATGATTTTAGTAGTTTTAGCCTTATTTAAATTTTAGTCTAATATGAGGTGTTTATAAAAATCGTAGGTAATATACAGTGCTGTACAAAAGAATTCAAATATGTTTTCGTCTATCGGTAGAAATTGGTAAAAGTGAATTTTCAACATATCGTGTTTTTTTACTAAACTAAATTTTAGAATATTATCTAGAATATATACAAATCTATAGATCAAATACAAGTCTGCACAAAGTAATTGGAGTACTTTTCTGGTTGCTACGGACGGTAATTGATGAAATTTGATTTTCAAATATTTTATGCGTTTTCTAAAATGTTTACAATTATCTAAATATTATCTAAAATGGTATGTACATAATTTACCTTATTAAACAGCGAAATTTTATCAATATGTTCTGGAAGTTTTGGAAACTGTTTCATAATCTGTGCTTGACGTATGATTTTTTCTTTCTTTGTTATTTTCTGTATTTGGTAAATTAAAACATAAAATACAGGGACTCAAAATCCATATAACATTCTTGAAATTTATATAAAAGTAAATATGTGGCGAAGAAACAAGAATGGGAAACTTTTCATAAAAATATCTCTAACGCAATATTTTCTGCTCAGTTTTTGATACAATTATCCTATAACAATGGCACGGCACAACATTTTTTTTACAGGAAAACTCTTCACACCAGACGAAATTAAACTTGAGCTCCCACCCTCCATTACATCCAGGCAAGCAAATATGGAGCACCTAACTACAGCACTTTTCAGACCATCCTCGAATCCCAACAGGGACAATTCGGACCTTAACTTTTCGACACCTAATGATAAGCCTTTTTCTAAAACTGAAGTAGTATCTGTTCTATATATATTTAATGATAAAAAAGCCCCTGGGCCAGCCTGCGTATACTTCAAAATTTTAAAATTAACTTTTAAAATCATCCCAAAATTGTTCACCAGATGGGTCAATCTGTGTCTCAAACACAATTACTACCCTCAAACACTGAGGCAAGATAAGGCCGTATACTTCCTGAAAAAAGGAAAGGATGCCTCAGTAACCACATCCTATAGACCTATTTGTCTCTTCCCAACTCTGGGGAAGCTGCTAGAAAAATTACTAGTCACACGACTGGTGCACTTCATGGAGACAAACGGCATCTTGCATCAGAGACAATATGGGTTCAGAGAGGGTCGGTCATGTGACAAGACCCTTTCTGACATTCGTACCACTTGCAAAGAAACCCTCAGCAAAGGCGTGTACACCTCACTTGTTTCACTAGACATTAAAGGTCCTTTCGATAATGTAGAATGGAGGGACATTATCCAGCAACTAATTGAAATTCGCTGCCCGGCTAATATAGCTGGAACCATCGCATCCTACTTAAGCCTTTGTAGCATAATGATCAATTGGGGTTCAGGTACTTCGATACATCAGCTCAAAAAGGCTGATCCCAAGGCTCCTGCCTTGACCCAATACTTTGGCTACTCCTAGCTAACTTAATTCTAAAAAAGCTGGAATCTAGAGGCTTCATTCTCTTTGCATTCGCTGATGACTTCAGCTTTATTTTCTCGGGCAGGCGGCGTATGGACTTGGAGGCAATGGCGGCTCAAGCCCTCCCGGTAATCTGTCAACTGCTAACCAGC
Source organism: Maratus michaelseni (assembly GCA_963931845.1). NCBI lineage: Eukaryota > Metazoa > Arthropoda > Arachnida > Araneae > Salticidae > Maratus > Maratus michaelseni. The sequence continues at coordinate 306,862,899 of OZ007588.1, forward strand.
CTCAACCTCCAGCTATCAATCCAAAAATCACAAGCAGTCACCTTTTCCAAACCACGAAATCTCGAACATAAACCAATCATAAGAGTGAACGGGGTAAGTGTCGAGCATGTCTCACACCTCAAATTTCTTGGCCTCACCATAGATTAACACCAAAGCTGGACGGTACATATCAACACTCTCAGGATTAAAGTAGGAAAATTACACTTAAACGCACGTAAACTAACGTCAAAAGCCTGGGGCATAAAACCAACACTGTTAAAAATCTGGTACCACACAATACTGTAACGGATTATCTTCTACTGTGTAGGCGTCTGGGTAGGTAACCTCACGCATGCCGTGAAGGACAAAATGACGTTAATGCAACGGCTTTTTTTTTGCTGCAACTTGCTCGAGGGTGCAGGACAATCACAACGGACGCACACAAAGTAATAACAGGTATACCTCCCAAAGTACTAACACTCCAATGTGAATACAAGAAAAAGAGGATCACACACCTACAACATGAACCAACGTATACAGCACTATTTCCACAAACACAACCACAGAGGAAGGTTCTCAGCTGGAGAATACATTCCGCAGAAGAGACATCTCACTTACAGGTAAACACAGCCAGGCACGGTTTTGAACACAGCTACTCTTCCCGCTGTCCGATCATTTACACTGACGGGTAATGCACGGAGACCGGCAGGAGATTGGCGTGGCAGCAGCATTCTGTGTCATGAAAGGCGAGGTCGTGACCCATGAGTGGGCCTGCAGAATTGGTAATACGAACACTGTCTTTCAGGCTGAGCTGTTCGCGATTCTGCCGGCATTGGAATGGATAGTCTCTAACCCAACAGTACAATGTTACAGTCTATACTCAGACAGCCTCTCCAGCCTACAGGCAATCTATACGCACCGCACAAAACACCCCATTGTGCTCCAAATAAAACAAATTTTAAAAGACCTTGCATGGCGAGTAGCCCTGGGCCATGTGAAGGCACACATTGGCATTGCTGGCAATGAATTAGCTGATAAACTGGCAAAAGAAGATACGGAACGCCCAAATATTGATCTATCCCTCCCTGTTCCCCCATCCTACATTAGAAGGATATTAAAGTCTAAAATCATTCCCTAGTGGCAGGACCACTGAGATTACTCGGTTAAAGGCCGTTATAGCCACAAATTGCTCCCTTTTGTCTCCCTAATCCGGCTTAACCTAAACCACCACACCCCAGTGTTCCTCGCAGGACATGGTTAATTCCCTACTTACCTCAAATATTATAAACGTGCAGCCTCCAATGCGTGTCCATGTGGCCAGCAGGGCACACATTCTCATTATTATTTTGTCTTCCCACTTACCGTTGCCTGGCATCTCAGATTCCCCAAAATTTCCCCTCCCACTTAGCTAACCAATATTCTAGCAAGTCCAATTTTACTAAAATATTAAAAAATATTTTTGATTTCGTAAGGGATTTACTGAACTTAACAAATTAATTAACCAACTCTAGCTGAATACCTTTTTTAAATTCTAATCTAAACATATTAAATTCTAAACCACAAATTAATACTGTACTTAACCTACCTACACCCATTCTCCTGTATTTTTACTTTTTTTTGTCCGTACCTTGTCAGTGTGTTAGCACCTTACTGTGCTTCCCTCGCAATCTTTAGAAGTGGCCACATCTCTCCAACGCAACAACTTGTGGCGCCATCTGTTGCGTGGGAACTGAGCTTCTCAGATTCCAGCGCTTCCTTATTATCCAAGGGCCGCCTTGGCCGCGAACTGTGTGTAACAACGCAGGAGCGTCAAGGACGGCTCACATACAAGTTCTTCAGCACTGCACCTGCCGCTGTCTGTCGCGAGGGAGTGCTGGCTCCAGCAATTCAGCCTTTTTCCTGTATTTTTTTTGTTTTTACCTTTCTTGCTTGCCCCTTGTCGCGCTTAGGCTTGACCTGGCAGTGCCGGCCTTTTGGCCTAGTTTGTAATTTCCTTTTTTTGCTTCATTTTTGTTGTCCGGGACGTGTGCGCGCCGCGCTGGCGGTCTCGGCATCGTGCCTTCCCTGCCCGCCGGTGGCTGGAGTCCCCGCGTCCGGGGAACATCCCAGAGGAAGTGTTAACGCTCTACGGCCTGGCTTTGCTGGACCGAGTGGTCTCCCTTAGGCATCCAATATTTAGAGTGAATATGAAACAGAAAAATGACATATGAAATGAAAAAATATATTTAAAAAAGAAATTTCAGACCATTTGAAAATTGAAAATTATTGTTCCACTTCTGTTTTTTAGGCTGTTTGCTTACATATTTTCTTTCACTGTATTAAACGGTGAAGTTTTGATAAAGTATTATTTGAAGTGTTGGAAAGTGTTTCATTATCTATGCCTTGACGCATGATTTTTCTTTCCTGTTCTTAAATATTTACACTTTTTTTACGGAATGAATATGAATTTTCTTTAGATAATAAATCATTTTAATTAGACGCTATTTGTCTAAGTACAGAAAACTTGCTTATATGGTATATATTTATATATAAAGGGTGATTATAAAAAAAACCACCCTGATAGATGAGCCTCTAACTGTCATATCGTTCACAGAAACTGAATAAAATTTTGGTTTAAAGTATTTTGAGGTATGCGCTCAAGAATCATGTGAAAAACAACAGTTAAATTCTAACAGTTACGGTTACAGTGACAAAATTTCGAAAATTTCAAATGACAACACCTATTTTGTTTTATTTGAATGTGATCTTCATAGTGAAAAACCATAAAAAGCGTTGGAACGGTACCTGTATCACGAAAATTGACGGCGCTAGACAGACTAAGAAGAATAGTGAAAACAACCAATAAAGACAGAGAAGCAACAGAAAACAAAACATTTTATTGTGTTTCATACATTTTCCACTTCACACACGACGACACGTTACATGCGGCAGATGGTGGATAGCACTGAACAATAAAATGTTTTACTTTCTGTTGCTTCTCTGTCCTTTATTGGTTTTTTTCACTTTTCTTCTTAGTCTGTCTAGCGCTGTGAAGACCTCTCGCTAAAAATATCATCAGATAAAACATCGTACATACTTTTGGGTAAAAATGCCTTGGTGAGTCGTCCACCAATCTTTAAATTAAAACAATCCAATATAAAAGGTGTCACCGACTTAAATATCTTAGGTATAACATTCCAATCAAATCTTAAATGGGATAAACACATCCAAAAAATTAAAAACAAAATAGTATTATTAACATCTTCAATAAAACGCGTTTTTTCAGCCACATGGGGAGTGGATAGATCACGCCTTAGAACCTGGTACATCACAGTCTTAGAGAAAATAATAGTTTACGGCTCGGAGGTATGGTTCGACTATTTAAGAGTTATTGACAAGCGTAACCTCCAGAGCATACAAAGATTATGTTTAATATCAATAACAAAAACATATAAAAATACTTCAACTCACACATTACAGACACTACTAGGTATTCCACCACTATTACTAACGTTAGAACATAAAAACTTAAAATATAAAATATTAAACAACACAGAGATATTATTAAAAGATAATAAGGTAATAACTAAAAATGGCATAGAAGAAAAGCTTTACAAATATACAATTAACCCAGAAAACTTTTTAAATAATCTAATAACAATAGACAAAATCTTAAATAACATAGATATTAAACACATATACACAGACGGTTCTAAGGTGGATTCTAATACAGCTTTCTCATTGGTGATTTTTCAGAACAACATAAAAATAGACGAAAAAACTACTAAAATTCAACCAGAAAACACAGTCTACCAAGCAGAGCTGCACGCGGCCATAACAGCAATAGAATGGGCAATAAATTTTAACTTTAATAAATTTCAAATTTTATCAGATAGTCAATCAACAATCCTTTCATTAACAAATCAATTTCCAACACTTAAAGCAATTTATGATATACAGCAACTAATACATCAAAATAAAAACAAAATATTTTATCTAACATGGGTTAAAGGACACGCGGGTACAATAGGCAACGAACTGGCGGACAAGCTGGCTAATGATGCTGCTCAGTACTCCAACCTTCCAGTAGAGCGCGGAATAAAATTTCCACGCTCATATTTAAATAAATGTATCAAAGATCAATTACTGGAAAGGTGGCAGTACAACTGGGATAACTCAGGGAGCGGCAGATTTACGTATCAGCTTGTGCCAGAAGTCAACACTAAATTAATAACTAAAGATAAAGTCTCAATATATTTTTTCACGGGCTGCGGCAGTTTTCCTACATTCTTAAATAAAATCGGTAAAATGGATAATGATCTATGTGTTTGTGGCCAGAGGGGTGATCCTATCCATTATGTCTTCGGGAAGTGTAGATTTATGAAATATAAATTTCATAGGAAATTTCCAACACTCCTCGAGGACATGATGGATATTATTAATAATAATGAATCACTAGGCAAATTATATCAAAATTATAATATCTTAAATGAGAAATATTCTTTTATAAAATACAAATTTTATTTTTAAATCTAAAATATTTTTTAATCCTGCTATTGCTCGTCCTGTGAAGGTTATTTCGCTTCATGGAGACGGTTGTCCTCTTAATTTGCGGTGTTATGTATCTTCAACTATATTTTCTGTTTATAAGTGTTTATTCATCAAGTATATTACTCTAGTTTTATTCATTGTATATAAGTGATTATTATTCAAATATAAATTTTCCATTGTTTTATTCATCGTGTATATTTGTATATTATTCGAGTGTGGTATTCATTGCATTACTCATTATAATTAAGTGTATAAATGTTCGGAAAATCTTGCTAACAATTAAATAGTTAAAATAATCAATATAATTGATTATCTAGTAAAATGTAAATATATCAAGTGTACTACCTGTAAATACATAATTGTTACTTTACAATTCATATATTCATTCATCTACTTCTTGCATGGTTAATCATGAGGGCAGACATTTCTTAGGGTTGTCTTTTAAAGAATGGAAAATGTTGTTAAACTTAGAAAATTACTGTTATCATCTTGCAAAGAGCTATTATGTATAATGTGTAAATATTGAAATTTGTAAAACATGTAACTTATATAATTATTGTGTATACATTTTTTTTTTTAAATCTACTTACCTGTAAAAAACTGTAGCTTTAAATATTGTGTATATAATCTATAATATTCAAACATTGTATAAAATCAGGCACGCCCTGAATAAATAGGGCTGCCATTTGTGAATTAGAGTTTGTATAATTTACTATAATTTACTTTTCAATTTGTATATGTTTTCCCATGGCACGCCCTGATAAATAGAGCTGCCACTTATGATTGATGGTGTAAGAAATTTTAGTTAATCCGGAGACGGTGGTGTCGTTTGGACGGTAGAGACCTTCCTGCCTTGAGCTTGGGGCTTGTCCCGACCATATGCCAAAAGCGGATCCTCAAGGCGGGTGACAGCCAGACAGCCAGTCTGTCTAGCGCGGCGATTTTCGTGCTACAGGTACCGTTCCAATGCTTTTGATTGTTTTTCACTATGACGATCACATTCCAATAAAAAAAATAGGTGTTGCCATTTGAAATTTTCGAAATTTTGTCACTGTAAGCGTAATTGTTAGAATTTAACTGTTGTTTTTCAGATGACTCTTGAGCGCATACCTCAAAATACTTTAAACCAAAATTTCATTTAGTTTCTGTGAACGATATGACAGTTAGGGGCTCATATATTGGGATAGTTTTTCTATAATCACCCTGTATATATAGCACTCACGTTCCAGTAAGTGCTATCTATCTATCTATCTATATATATATGTATGTATATATTCCAGTTTTTAGTTATATATACACGTTTAGTTACAGTTTTTAGTTATAGTTTAGTTATAGTTTAGTTACAGTGTTTAGTTATATATACATCCAGTGAGTGCTATCCTGCCGTAATGAGGAAAATATGCATTTATTTATGGTTAAAAAAATATAGAAATTAAATATATTTATTTTCTTCAAAAGAAAAATGCTAAAGAGTACTGTTGTTTAAATGTTCCTTTAACGGCTTGTATTCGTGTCCAAATTACTTTTATGATAACAACCATTAAAACTTTAAAACAATGTCCCAAATAACTTTCTATATTCAGTTACAAAAGTGTATCTATGATTAATTTACTGAAGACAATTGTAATATGCGGATGTACGGACGTTTCGGTGCCAGAGATATAACATTTAGCTGAATGGTATTATGTTTCTTAAACTTTTGAACGGATATATTGTACATTTTATTTTTGGCTTGCGCGATATAATAAAATGCTACTGTATTTCTTTTCTTTAAGACATTATAATCGAGCTCCTTAATCTCATATTTAAAAGAAAAAAAAGGATAAGGCTAAAAGGAAATCTTAAAAAACGAAAAAAACTTAAAGCTTATCTATGCAAATAAGAATATATAAGGAATTCTAATTCAAAAAATATTTCCTTAATGCATATATCTGGAGGTTCAATAGCGGTATTTAAAAGCAAAATCAGTATATATGTGACATGTCTGAAATTGATACCCGAAGTATTTGATACGCATTTAAATTTCTTTCAGCTAGAGTTCATACTTACGGTAAATAAAACGGCTTGAAAAATGGATTTTTAAAAGATTGATAGCTTCAGAATTTAAATAAAGGAATGTTATTTAGAAAAAATGAAGCAAAAACGTTTTATAAATATATAAAAATGGTTTATATTTTATCCGTGTGGAAACTTCAAATAGAAAACAATTAAGTTGATAAAACTATAAAATAACTTATATTTTATCTAGATGCTAAACGACCCTAGTGATTTAAAAACTGACTAGTGAAATGACATACACAAACAAAAATGGGTTAAAATAGAAACAATAAATTTTATGTGCTTGTTGTAAAGCAAAAATAGCCACAAAAAGATTTGTAATGTTTATTGCGAAAGTTGGCTACTTAATATATTTTGTACAGTACATAAATATTAGATTATTCGCTTATAGAAACTTTGTCGTAGTAAATCATAAAAAAATGTTCTGATAGATATGAAACAACATATTTAATGTAAATATCCAGTATCTTGTGCTGAGTTATTTATTACTTCTACACTGTAACAACAACAACAAAAAAAGACAAATGTTTCTTAAATTACATAAATATACTTTAATCACCTAAGAAAATATACAATAACCTATTTCCTGTAATCCGCGATTCCGAAAAGCGTTTTTTATCTTTAGAAACCTGAGAAATCAAAATATTTTCGAGATTTAAAGAAGCAGTTACAAATGATTTTCGAAAACGTTACTTAGTAGTTTTTATAGTGTATTAATCAGTTTTCTCATACTGGAACATCGCTTTACAGGAAACTAACAGTTCTCAATTGAATATTTTCTGCTGCGTAATTAAATTTATACATGGAAGAATAACAAAATAATATTAATTTTAATGTTAATTTCATTGCTGTTAATTGCTGTAAGTTTGTCTGTAAAACACGGTCGTTTAACATTAAAATGTTTACTTCAGAATTGATAGCATCCGAAAAATTGATATTCCGGGTTGGCATAACCTGTTAATAGACTATAAAAAATACCGTGAAACGTTTCCGAAAATCAGTGTCAGCGAAAGAAACTTTGGTTTAATAAATGCTTCTTTAAATCTAAAAAATATATTGGTTTGTGGAGTTCATGAAGATAAAGAACGCTTTTCGGATTCGTGGTTATATTATATTTTTCTAGATTAAGAAACTTTTGTCTTTTTTACAGTGTAAATTTGCATTGAAGTGTTTAAAATATTTTTGACACATGTCACAATTTCCAAAAGTATTAAATAGATTTTTTATTATTGTCTTTTTATAAAGAATATGTGACAAATCCTATAAGGCGTGTTCAAATGAAAGTGATTCGAAGCGTCGCATGCAAACAGTTTTCAATGTATTTTCGTGAAACTAACGCTGTAGTGAAGGTGTTTGTACCACGCGTGCGCATGCGCAAGAAGATTTGTGGTAACTTCATTCGTAAGGACGTGGCATTCAGTTAAAAATGGCTGGTGTGGATGCAACTGCACACAAAACGGATCAGCGAGCTGTAATTAAGTTTTTAACTCTGGAAGGGTGTAAGCCGGTGGTTCTTCATCGCAGAATTCTGGCTGTGTACGGTGATACGTGTGTGTCGAAGCCAACGGTGACGAGGTGGGCGAGAACGTTTAGTGACGGTCGACAGGAGACAGCGGATTTGCCGCGGCCCGATCAGGCGCACAAAGTTGTGACACAGAAGCTGGTTACGGACATTGACACTGCAATCAAGGAAAATCGACGTCGAAACATTCGTGACCACCAAACATGATGCACACAGATTTTGACTATTTTAAAGTATGTTGTATGGGTCATACCCTTAACTATTCAGGTAAAAGGTTTCTTTCAAATAGGCCTTAGTTTTTGAGAAATTTGGGGTTAAAGTTCAGCATGCGTTTCAAATACCCATTAGTTTGATTTTCTGTACGTGGACATCGTGGCGCAGAGGTAGAGTTCGCGCTTGCAACGCAGGATATCGTGGGTTCGATTCCGCCTTCTGACTTTCTTCCTTTTTAATTAATATTGTATTTTTGACACGTTACAAATTTTAAGCACAGTTATCAATGATGTAGCTTTGAATTTTTTTATATTAAAAAAATAATTTACGTTTATGAATTTTCATGAAAATTTTAAACAGGCATTTCTATTGACGAATGTCCTAATTTATGAACTAATTTATGCCTAGGTATGTCATCTTTTAAAACGGACTATTATTGTTTTCGTGTATATATATATATATATATATATATATTTACGTCAATTATGAAATTATATATATATATATATGCATTTTCTATGAAAAATGTATTTAATTTTATTTAAAAAAATGTATTTTTCAGTTGACTAAATATTTAAGTATAACGTCGACAGTGTTTTTATTTTTTAGAATGAAAACAATTTCAAAATGATCTATAAACTTTACAAAAAATGTAGTATATAGGTGACATTAAAAATTTACGTTTTTTAAAAATACGTTACGAATATTCAACATAAAAAATATTTTGTAAAAGTTGTACCAAAAAAAAAGTGATAAATTTTCATTTAAAATTCCATATATATATATATATATATATATATATATATATATATATATATATATAAGTATTATTTCAGAATTGTGTTAAAGATATAAAAAGGTAAATAATAATAAATTTTAAAAAATCTAGACATAAATTAGGTTGTATTTTAGTCAATAAAAATATTAGTTTAAAAATTGCAGAAAAAATATAAATTTTCATAAAAAAAATTCTGAAATGTTAATGTAATTTATTAGGAAAATATCAAAAAGTTCAAAGCTTCATAATTCATAATTCTGATTACAACATACAACATGCCATAAATATAAAATAAATTAAAAAGAGGGGGAAAAAAGCTCAACGTGGGATCGAACCTCCGATCTCCTGTGCAGCAAGCGCGAACTCTACCTCAGCGACCTGAAGTCCAAGAACAGAAAATCAAACTAATGGGTATTTAAAATGCATGGCTGAACTTTAACCACAAATTTCTCAAAACCTAGGACCCATTTGAAGGAAACATTTGACCTGAATAATTAGGGGAATGACTCTTACACCACACTTTAAAATCATCAAAATCTGTGCGCATCATGTTTGGCGGTCCCCTTGTGAGTTAAATTTTTCCATGATCAACCGACATCGCTCTTCGCGGACGGAATTCGTAACCTTCCTAAGCCTGCCTACACGCAACGGGTAAGTTTTTTTTTTTTTTTTTTTTTTTTTTTTTTTTTTTTTTTTTTTTTTAAACAAACTTTGTATGCATTTCACTCATTAAATATTGTTGTTTCTATCTATGTATCTGTCTCATTTTTGTACCTACGCATCTCATGGATACATACCTCTAATCACTTTCATTTGACCTTCCCTCATAAAAATAAATATTTGAAATCATGTAAAAATTAATTTTTATTTGTAAAGCGGCAAAGTTTCGCAGTAAAGGAATGGTACTATTTTCTTTAATATCGCACTGTATAATTAAAACTGAATATTTTAGGCCTTAAAGAGAAAATAACTGTTGATTTAGTATTAATAAAAATAATTTATATATTACATCTTACATAAAGTAAAATTTTGTGTGTTTTATAAAATCAGTATATCCAATTTATTTATACATAACCTTATCTGGATTTAAAAAATGTTTTCGTTAAAATGACTCAAAACACAATGCTAAAAATCAAATGACTTTTGTCTTAACATTAATGAGTAAAAGTTACTTTTTATCGTTTTATTTCTAACGTTGTCCAAGAAAAATAAAAGAAGAAAAATCACCATTAAAAGTAATAAGAAATTCATCGAAATCTTCCAATGCTGCAGATTTTCAAATATAATTCTACGGGTTTTTTTTTAGTTTTTAATACCTATTAACAAAGTTTTCCACGTGCGCTTCTGAAATGAAATCCAAATTAATATACTTATAAATCATAGAATACTCATCTATTTCTTTTCCTTTTATTATCGCATAATCATATATACATATTAAATGTACATGTCTGTAAAATGTAAAAATGATTTGATTAACCATCAGTACTATGAGAAAAATAAAAGATTCAACATGAATAAAATATGGAAAACTTTCTAATACTATCGGAATCTTGTTATAACACTTCTTTTTTCAGTCGATGAAGAGGACATATCTAACTAAACCAATTAGAAAACTCGTAAGATAGTTGTAAAACATTTTTAAGAGTTGCCACCCATAGACAGTAATAATTCAAATTATTCTGTGCAACTCTGTCTAATATCCATATATTTTTATATACACCACATAATATTCTAAAATTTCATTCAACTAGAACACGTAGTAAGAACGAAATATGAATGAATTATTTATTTTCCTTATCATGGCAGTATAATCTAGTTTCTATAACTTTAAATGTTTTTTTTTAAGAATTAATACGACAAATAAAATTCTTATAAATGAAAGAAATTGAAAGCATATATTTACCAGTAAAATTATTTAAGAATTTCCTATCGAAAATATATATTTTAAAAGTATATATCAGGTCATTCAATAGCAGGTATTTAAATGCAAAAGTGGTATAAATGTGGCGTGAGTTGGAACTGGTATGCGAAGCATTTAAATTTATCTGAACTAGAAGAAATATTACTTACGGTAAATAAAACTGCAGGAAAAATGACTTTTTTAAAGACTGATAGCTCAAGAATTTAAATGACAGGCTAACTTTTAGAAAACAAATAGAGAAATAAAAGTATATTATTATTATATAAAATGGTATACAATTTACCTATTCTGAAAATTTAAATAGAAAAACATTTATTTTTATAGCATTAAAAATAAATTTTATCTGTTACCTACATACTAAACAACTCTTGTGATTTAAATAACATCTAGGGAAAATAAATACACAGACAAAAGGGGAGAGTTAAAATAAAAACAATAAATTTTATGTGCATACTGTTAAACGGAAACAGACAGAAAAAAAAAATGTACAGTTTGTTGTGAAAATACAGTATTTATTTGTCTACTGTTCATAAAATTGGCAGTTAAATATTAGATTTTATGTTTATAGAAACTTTGTGATAGTATATCGAATATATGACTCTGAAAAATATGAATGACGCTATTGATCGCCAATACTTTCCTTCTGTTATGCTCAACTGTTTAATACTTCTATATTTCAATTTGAAATGTTAAAAAAGGAATGTCTCTTTTAAGTACTTCAGATAGGTGTTACAATATCCATATTTAATTAACTAAAATATGTAAATATTTTTATAAAGAAATACTAAATGTTTATTATTATGAAACGTTATTTTTATTTCAGAATCCTTTTGAGAATATTGTGATCAATTTCTAGTTTAGCTTATAAAAATCCTACTTATTTTATATTTAGTAGCTTACTAGATTACAATTTTTAATTGACCACTTATTACAATGTCTGTTTATGCAGCTGTATTTGTGTTTGATAAAAAATCTTAATTAAAGGAGATGTTACTTCTTTTGGTTAATAAGCTCAGTGAAGTTTATTTTGTATGTTTAATATTCATTTGTATAAAAGTAGAAGTGATATTTTTTTATGGTGCTCCATTTTACAGTAAATTTTAACACTACAATGACTTCTCAAAAATAGGTTTCTCTTATACACGCATCTCTCCGTTATATGCACCTTTTTATTTGCCCACGCATGTAGAAAGGGAAAATATAGTGCTTTTCATTTCTGATATAATCTCCATTCTAATAAGCCATGTCTCTGCTTTATGCGCGCACAAATTTCGTACTTTTCAAAATTTATGTTTTCATTAACCCATTTTCAGGACTTTGGGACTGAAAATGTCGTTAAAAATGTTTTTAATGGTAGCTGTTGTAACTGTTCTAATTTTTCATGCATTATCATTAAAACTTTCAAAACGCTAATGTATTATGAAATGTACTCATGCATTCTAATGAATTAGAAAATATCCCTCTATAAACACTCGGCTTAAGGGTGTATTCAAATCCAAACTGCTTACTTTGAGACACATTTGTAATTTCATATTTGCTCTAAAATGCATCCAATTGGCAGGTTCTCTTATTCAGAAACTTTATAATGTCCGTATTGTCTCGATTTTTTTTATAAAGGCGGAATATATTTCAAAAAATGCTGTCAAAGTGGACATTTTGAACCGAATTTCCCGAAGCGATAGCGCTGGAAACAAAAAAAAATGATCGTACTCTGACAATAATTGTCTGTAAATCAATTTCTAATTAATTGAATGAAAAATAAAAACATGGGGCCCTTATAAATGTCTTTATAAATCACGCCGCCAAGTTTCCTGTTGTTACTTTTAAAAATGAGTCTGTAAATGTGTCTCAAACTTTTGAGTTGTTGAGCGTGGAAAAATATTTTTTTTGAATACCGCCTTAAGAAAATGTTTGGCGTTTTTGTATGTTTCACCAACAGTATCACTGAAAATTATAAAATGGCGCTATAGTCGGTGGTAAAAATGGAAACCACAATTCACGAAATGTCTACGCCTTCAAATAGTTTAATGAAATAAAATATGCGATTATTTACAGCTCAGTTTCAACTGATTTCTATGCAAGCCAAAGCAGTGCATAATTACTATGCATTCCAAGCATAATTTCTGTGCATGCCAACGCACAGGTATTCTCAGCAGAAAGTTAGTACAATATATATTTGCGGACCACGAAAAGTTATTTTTTGACATATATATTGTGACTATATATTTTTGACTATATATTTTTGACATATATAAAATATATTTTTCAGCATCCTCTAGGGATGGATGAGGCAGTTCCATTCATCCCATTTGAAATGTCCCAATCATCCCCATGATGCATATATTCAACTGTCAGCCATTTTGTCTAAAAAATTATTTTGTCACAATGTTTAATATGCATTCATTTTAATTACCAATATTGAGCCTTGAAATAAAAAAAACTATAACATATCTTAATTGTTTATATTGCATAAAATATTTAAATAAGTTCAAATGTAAAAAAAATTACTTTTTAAGCAGAGTTTTCAGGAAATGCAAATTTGAAGAAAACTGAAAACAGCCATGTGCTCTTGCTTTTAGTTCTGAAGCACACTATGGTAGTGAAATCCATGAGGATAAGAAGCAACTAAAAAAAAAGTTTATTGCCTGAAATATTGAGAACGTCCCATCCATCCCTTGTTCCATTCATCCCCCATCTCCCCTATCTAAGGATAAGGGTAGATAAGATATAGATTCACCCAAATATTTTATCAAAAATCATATCGTTTCCCTTAAAATATTATATATTGTTCTTTTATAGTTGAATACATGATCTGTACGTTTTCAGAAGTTTTAAGCTTAAAACACAAGAGTATGTCCTATTAATACCTCAAAAGGATCTTATTAGACTACTTCCAATACAAAAAGTAAAAAGGCCTGACTGGGAGGAAAAGGTACCTTTCCTATATGATATATTCTAATACGAGCAAATCTCGTGTGTATGTGGTTATATACCGGGTGATCCAAAAGTCAGGACGAACTTTAAAAATGAATAATTCGAAAACGAATCAAGATACAAAGATACGGTTTGCACCAAACGGATGGAAAAGAAACCGGTTTTTATGTGGCAACGAAATGAAAAATAGTTCTGTTGGCGACCAACAGATAGCGCTGTCGGATTTCTGCAAGATAACGCAAGAATGACGCAAGAAACGCTACTAAATACTGTGAACTGTGTGGTGCCTCGTCTCACAGCTGTACTTCTGATTGATGGACAGCACATTGAACATTTACTGTAGTACTAATTAACTGTAATTAAGCTGACTTCAAAGTTGTCAACATTTTTTCATTTGTAAATCATCTTTTGGTGCAATAAAACACTATAGCGCCATGTGTTGGTCGCCAACAGAACTATTTTTTTCGTTGCCACACAAAACCCGGTTTCTTTTCCATCCGTTTGGTGTAAACCGTATCTTTGTATCTTGATTCGTTTTCGAATTATTCATTTTTAAAGTTCGTCCTGACTTTTGGATCAGCCGGTATATACTAGATGGAACCCGTCAAGACTTGATGGAAAAAAATTACTTATTTCACTGAGTTATGCTTTTTTTTTAATGCGGTTTACCATTTATTACTTACCGTTTTTCATTTATTTACATGTTTTGTAGCTACATTTTTTAATAACGTGAATTAACGTATATTATTCACAACTAAAAAGAAATGGCGCATCTAGTATTTGTCGAAAATGAAATAAAAATCATGCACTCATGACATCATAATTCACTTTTATATTTTAACAGAATAAAGCTACTATAATTTGTGACTCGTGCCAGTATACACATCAGGACACATTGCCGTTATCACTATCTTTTTGCGTGTAAAATTTCGCTATGGTACTCTATTGTGAAATTTGGTAATTTTTCAAATTTAATATTTGAAAAATGGCATAATCGTTAGATTTGAAATTTATATCCAGAAAAATACAAAATTTTACCTTTCTAACGAAGTTTGTCTAACAATTTTCTGACAAATACTTTTCGAGCTATTAATTTTTTCAGCAACTTCAAATGTTTCATTTTCCGAGATTAATCTGTGGCAACGATTATCGAAAATCCCAGTCGTCAGCAACGCATAGCTTTTTATTAAAGAGGATATATATATGCAAATTTTATCTTAAAAACGGCTCAGACGATTTTGACGAAATTTTGTATCCTACCGTTTTGGGGCACCAGAACAACATTCGGCTTTTTACTTTTTTAATACTTTTAAATACAGTGTGTTATTTTTTTGTAAATTTTTCTTTCATAATGCTTTTCAACATTTTCGAACCTAGTTGAAAAGTGTTTGTGACTTCAGTGTGTCTGTTCATCTGTTCGTCTGTCCGTACCCTAACTCTCGTAAATATACTCGGGTTACTCTGTAATTTACATATGTTACTGACTATTACTGTAGCACGATCCCTATTGAAAATTACGTGTTTATATCATGTATTCTAATACTAGCAAATCTTGTGTGTGTGTGGGTGGGTTATATATATATATATATATATATATATATATATATATATTCAAATTTTATCTTAAAAACGGCTTTAACGATTTTGACGAAATTTTGTATCCTACCGTTTTGGAGCACAAGAAAACCATTGGGCTAGGTCACATGTTCGAGAAAATTCGATTAGTGGGTCATTTTTGGTCATGATCAAGCTAATTGTATCTAAAAACGGTTGAAACGATTTTGACTAAATTTTGTATCCAACAATTTTTGGGCACGAGAAAACTATTGGGCTAAGTCACATGTTCGAAAACTTTCGATTAGTGGGTCATTATTGGGACAACGCGGTTCAAGTTAATTTTATCTAAAAAACGGCTTTACTGATTTTGAATAAATTTGTATCCTTCAAGTTTCGGGCACGAGCAAATCATTGAGCTAGGTCACATGTCCGAGAAAATTCAATTAGTGGGTCATTTTTGGGTCATTGTGGGTCAAACGAATTTATCTAAAAAGCGGCTCAGACTATTTACACTAAATTTTGCATCCAATGGTTTTCGGGCACGAGAAGACTATTGGGCTATGTCACATGTTCGAAAAAATTCAATTAGTGGGTCATTTTGGTCATGGGTCATTATGGGTCAAGCTATTTTATCTTAAAAACGGCTCCGAGGATTTGAACTAAATTTAGTATCAAACAGTTTTAGCGAACGAGAAGACTATTGGGATCGGTCACATATTCGAGGAATTTCGATTAGTGGGTCATTTTAGTCATGGGTCATTATGGGTCAAGCTATTTTTATCTGAAAAACGGCTCAGACGATTTGAACTTAATTTTGTATCCTATGGTTTTTGAGCACGAGAAAATCATTCGGCTAGATCACATGCTCGAGAAAATCCAAGTAGTGGGTCATTTTGGTCATGGGTCATTATGGGTCAAGCTATTTTATCTTAAAAACGGCTCAGACTATTTAGACTAAATTTTGCATCCTATGGTTTTGGGCATCAGAAGACTGTTGGGTTAGGTCACATGTTCGAGAAAATTTAATTAGTGGGTCATTTTGGTCATGGGTCATTATGGGTCAAACTATTTTATTTTTAAAACGGCTCAGAGGATTTGAACTAAATTTAGTAGCAAACAGTTTCAGTGAACGAGAAGACTATTGGGATATGTCACATGTTCGAGAAATTTCGATTAGTGGGTCATTTTGGTCATGGGTCATTATGGTTCAAGCTATTTTTATTTTATAAACAGCTCAGACGATTAGAACTAAATTTTGTATCCGACGGTTTTTGGGCACGAGAAAATCATTGGGCTAGGACACATGCTCGAGAAAATCCAACTAGTGGGTCATTTTGGTCAAAGGTCATTATGGGTCAAGCTATTTTATCTTACAAACGGTTCAGAGGATTTGAAATAAATTTAGTATCCTACAGTTTTAGCGAACGAGAAGACTTTAAGCTAGGTTACATGTTCTAGAAATTTCGATTAGTGGGTCATTTTGGTCATGAGTCATTATGGGTCAAGCTATTTTTATCTTATAAACAGCTCAGACAGTTTGAACTAAATTTTGTATCCGACGTCTTGTGGGCACGAGAAAATCATTGGGCTATGTCATATACTCGAGAAAATCCGATTAGTGGGTCATTTTGGGTCACTGTGGGTCAAGTTAATTTTATCTAAAAAATAGCTCAGACTATTTAGACTAAATTTCGCATCCTATGGTTTTCGGGCACGAGACGGCTGTTGAACTAGGTCACATTTTCGAGAAAATTTGATTAGTGGGTCATTTTGATCATGATATTTCAACTCAAAGCTAATTTTGACCGAGCATAGCTCGGTCTTCCCTGCTCGTCTATGTTTTAAAATTTTAACTAATGTTAAAGTAAAAATAAAATACAACGTTAAAACACCAGTGTAATTGAATCTACAGCATACCGGTTTCGGTAACATACACTCTTCAGTGCTCAGTATCAGTGCTCAGTAGCACTTAGGAGGGTATGCTATATGCTACCGAAACCGATATGCTGTAGATTCAATTACACTGGTGTTTTAACGTTGTATTTTATTTTTACTTTAATTATATCGCACCAAGCTCCAAATTAATATTTATTTTTAACTAATGTTACTCGAAAATAGCAAGCTAAAATGCAAAGATTCGTTAATACAGAATTTGAAGAAGAAATTCGCTAAATTAGTCAGCTTTAGCCAAGTTGGCTTCATTTATGGAAACTTACATATCGGCGCCAAATTGGGCGATATTTCACCAAGTGTCGCCAAGCTTGGCGAGAATTTGACTTTAACGGCTACGAATATATATTTTATGCGTATGATTGGAAAATGATTACAACAATGAAATATAAAAATTTGTGAGAAGTCACGTTCACTAATACTCAAATTAATCCATGATTTTTGTAATCTGCTGTCTTGTTTCAAAATGTCAGTCACGCTAGAAATTCAAACTGCTATTTCATCTCAGCCCTTTTGTAAGATAGAGGCAAATTAAAAAAGTATCCAGAATCCTTGTATCAAGGCCTAACACTTAAACAAAAAATAAACTTGAATTTCTAATTTTATAGTATAAATTTTTAGTTTTAAATCTTTTAGTGGTCGCAATTTTGAAACAAGCTGGCAGATCAAGCTGACCAACGAGCTCGGTTAAGACATTGGTGAGCCTAATACACACACTTACAAGGAAGGTCTCCAGATGCGCATACTCAGAAAATTTCGAAAAAATTACTGAATATTCTTCTCATGAGGATATATACGTTTATAAAAAAATTTGCTGCGGAACCCCGATATAACGTCCGTAAAAAAAAATTATGAAAATTTCGTGTTTTGGCGATTTATCGCTGGGTTGGCGACACAATGAAATTTAAGAAAAAAACATGCATTTACGATAAATTCTCTTTTAGGAAAAAGCGTTTTCTACTCTTTATACTGAACTAGTTAAAGTAAATTTAACTTAAAAATAATTTCACTATTATAACTACGGTTTTGCCATATATAATTATATGTACATCTAAAAGAAAATTAACGATCGCATTCTACGGTTTAGAACAAAATTTGAATTGATTAAAATTGCTTTAAACTAAAAATTAATTGTGTGACTCTCAGCACTGTCAATTTGTCATCGATATTGTTAGTACCGGAGACAACTAGATAAAAGTCTTGTTGCCATGGAAACAATGACTTACTCAAAGTCGAAATGTATAACGAAAGAGTGTTTAATCGGACATTTACTGTTAAAATACATTTAAAACTTAACCAGCCTTCAAAACTGTATAAAATTAAATAACTTCAGCAGTAGTTAATTTGTGTATGTATTACATAACTTTATAGAAAAAATAAACTATTTATCGTTGAAGTTTAAATTCGTAAAGTGCTACGCATTTAAAAACTCATTTAACCAGAAATTTTCAAATACATTCAAATCTCTTGCATTTGGCGACGAGAAAGTTTTGCTCGCCAAATCGCATCTTTTTGCGTCAAATACTGGAAAGTATTTTATTTTTTTACAGATTTTCTGCTAGGATTCCGCAGCTAAATTTGACTGATCTCTTATTACGTACATGAGTAGCTTCAATAGCATTTTTTTCAAAATATTCTGAGTATGCGCTTTAAGGAGACCCTCCTTGTTAGTTACATCCACATCGGTTTATAAATACGGGTGCTATCGTATGACAAAGATCAGATATATTTATATATATATATATATATATATAAATCAACATTTCTACGGAGGGTGGTTTAGAGTCTGGAGGTTATGATCGTTGAAAATATACCCAATGTTTTCGGAATATCTTTCCTCCGAACGGCTGCAATAGGTATATTTTTACTTTCTGTAATGAAAGCAGCCATGAACTACCTATTGCAGCCATCCGTAGGAAAGCAATTCGGGAAAATGTCGGTATATTTTCACCAATCATGATCCTCAGACATCAACAACCATCCCCCGTTCAAATATTTATTTATATCTATCAATCTATCTATCTATCTAACTCTCGCTCTTTCTCTCTGTGTTTCTCTCTTTCTGTCTTTCTATATATGTATACCTGACATTTGTCATGCTATAATTCTCTTATTTATGAACCGATTTGAATGTGACGGAGTATGTGTATAGGACATTCCAAGGTCTCGAACGACTTCGCTGGCAAGCTTCATCCGCCATCTTGTTTCAAAACGGACGCTTAAAAAATTTTTAATTTTAAAAAATTCAAAAAGATGGACAAAAAATTATAAATGGAAAACATTGTTTCCGTTAAGTGTTAGATCTTGATGCAAGGATTCCGAAGCCTTTTTAGATGCGTTCGTAATTATATAAATACGTAGAACCTATAGTCGTCGTCTGGTCAGCTGCAATTTTGTGCTTGGCAATTTATCACTGGTTCCATTTGATATAGTTTTCAAAAACTAAAATTTGAGCTCAAAGTTTAAGCTTTATGTTTTTGATGATCGATTACTTATATAAGTTTATATAAACTATTATTGTTATTAATGTACGTAAAAGTATGTAGAATATATGTAAAGACAAACACGTAATTAAATTAAAGAATGCTTATTTAAAAGGGTAATGCAATTCTGTAAAATGTAAAATTTTACTCACTTTCAGTTTCTTTATTTACATGTACATGTGAAAATTTCTTACCTAGATAGATGCAAAGAAAAGTTTATTAGTCACATGTAAAAATCTAAGTTAAAACAAAAACATATATTTATATTAATATACTTGTATTTATACTGTACATTTATACTATAAGCATTACTGTATTATAAAATATGCATACTTTGAATTCGATTAAAGTATTAGAAGTTAGACTTAATGCATGTCTGTACACATAAATAACATTGATACTACTTAAAATTATGAAAAAATAAAATATTATGTATATAAGAAGAAATGAGACGTATATTTTTGATTGAGTATAATAATAATAATTATTACTATTTTAATCTATTGAAAAGTTTTATTGTGATAAACTGTTTGACGTTCATTTTTACCTTATCATTCCTGTAAAAGATCTCTTTCACCATAATGTGTTTCGATAAATCACTTCGGTCTTTTGAAACATCAGTTTCTTTATAATAAAAAAGTTATTTTCATGTAGTTTCATATAGTTCATATCGTTTTCATAGATTAAATAATAATATTATTAATGTAGTAATTTAATAAGAATTAATTTAAGTAAGCTACATGCTAACAATTAACAGTCTAAAAAATTTACAGAATTTTAAGTTGAATTAAAAATATAATTTCATAAACATACTTTTTGGCATTGAAAAATATGTATCCATCATATAAAAAAAAATTTGCTCATTTAAAATATTATTTATCCATCCTGAAAATCAGTATTGAAACTTCTAAAGGTGAAATAAACTAAAATCCCGATTTGAAAAACCGAAAAAGTGTTTCCTTTTAGTTAAACAAGTAGTTTATCATAATAATATTTTCTCCTTTTGCTATTTTATTTCTTTAACATTTTCATTTCTGGTGAGTATTTTTGTCATTTATATTGTTAGAGAACAGCAATTACTTTTCTTTAATTAGATTGTATGTTAGTTTTTAGGAACAACTGTGCGTATTTATGCGCACATCTTCGCTAATCAATTTAACACTTTAACCCTTTCCGGCACAGTGGTCCTACTACGGGCACACCTAATTTTAATTCCAAACTTGCATTATGCACCAGGAATATTTTAATATTTTTTTGTTTATACAATGAAAGCTTAAAATAAGGAGTTCTTATTTTCTAAAAAAGTCGTTTGTAAATTCCGGTGTCAGTCAGTAATTTCTCATTTTACGAACAGAATTTGTCTGTGCCGGAAAGGGTTAAGTATACTTAATGTTTGCTTTTTACTTTCTGTTGTATTTTATTTTCGAATATTTACTAATGAAATAATAAACAATGGAAAGACGGATATAAAGATATTTATTTGACTGATATTACTCATTTCAGCATCATACGCAACGATAAACCTTTCAGAAACCATAAGCTCTTAATAACTTAAGAAAAATAGATTATTATTATTCTATTTCTTTCAAATGTCTATTAAAAACTAGAAACTAGCACAAATATGAAACTTTCTTTATTTTAATAGGATAAGAAATTATTTCTCAGTTAGACTTTGCAGTTTTATATATTATTTTAATTAAAAAAAACTGCCACGTTGTACAGATAGAATTTTAATTTTATTTTCAAATATTTACTAATGAAATAATAAACAATGGAAAGACGGATATAAAGATATTTATTTGACTGATATTACTCATTTCAGCATCATACGCAACGATAAACCTTTCAGAAACCATAAGCTCTTAATAACTTAAGAAAAATAGATTATTATTATTCTATTTCTTTCAAATGTCTATTAAAAACTAGAAACTAGCACAAATATGAAACTTTCTTTATTTTAATAGGATAAGAAATTATTTCTCAGTTAGACTTTGCAGTTTTATATATTATTTTAATTAAAAAAAACTGCCACGTTGTACAGATAGAATTTTAATTTTATTTTCGAATATTTACTAATGAAATAATAAACAATGGAAAGACAGATATAAAGATATTTATTTGACTGATATTACTCATTTCAGCATCATACGCAACGATAAACCTTTCAGAAACCATAAGCTCTTAATAACTTAAGAAAAATAGATTATTATTATTCTATTTCTTTCAAATGTCTATTAAAAACTAGAAACTAGCACAAATGTGAAACTTTCTTTATTTTAATAGGATAAGAAATTATTTCTCAGTTAGACTTTGCAGTTTTATATATTATTTTAATTTAAAAAAACTGCCACGTTGTACAGATAGAATTTTAAGAAAATATCCTTCTATCTTAAAAATATAGTTAAATATACCCCAAGATAGCTATACATTTAAAACGCAAAGTGGAATATTTAAGAGTAATTTTAACAGATCTGAGCATGCGCAATCTGCATTTTAAGGGGATTTTCTGTCGCTAAACGAAGTGGGAAACCAGTGATTTAATAATGACCAGAGATTTTAGTGATGTTATGAACTTTTTTTTGGTGGAACCTATAGTGTCCACCGTTAAGTGTTGACTGGCACTGTCTAGTTATATTTTAAAAGAAAAATTACGTTTAACCACGATAATAAAAACAATTGTGAAGATATATTAAAGAAGATATCAAAATTTTATCTCATATCAATTCTTTACCAATTTGAATAATTGTGTTGAAATTAATCTAGTGCAATCACGTATCCAGCGTTTACTGGAGTTCCAAATTACCTGCGATTTATGCTGTTGAGCTGATTCAAATATCAGACCAGATGCTATGATCAATGAGGTTAACTGGATGAATTTGGTCCTCTATATTCGACCGGTATGGCTCAGTTGGTAGAGCATGGCAGCTTCAGCCAAGAGATCCCGTTCGAATCCCCGCCCCGGACATTTTTCGTCCAGTTCGTAAATTACATCTCATATGTTTTCTTTAAAATTTGAATAGTTATGTTAAAATTAATCTAGTGTAATTATAACTTATCTTTAAACTGTAACCAAATGAGGGTTACTTCAAACTTTCGTATTAATACCTAAGATATTAATATACATTCTAATGTAACATAGTTTAAATGTCAACATTACTTTTTTAAAGTTTTGGTAGAATATAGCATTATAATAGATTAACATATAAAGGTTAACATTTCTTTACTAAAACATTCATACTTCATTAGCCATTTAAGCCTTCCAGTAACATACGTTTAAAATTAGAACAAAATCTTTAGCACGCGAATTTACAACATGTTTCACAGTGTGTTATTTAATAATTCACGCGAATATATGAATTTTGAATTAATTACCGATCCATTATTCTTTCTGATTAGTTGGTCTATTGAATGTTTAATAGAAAATTACATAATTCATCATCTTGGAGAAAATATAGCTTACTGACGAAATTTCTCTGAGAAAATAACTTCATGTTAATTAGAATTCAAAATCTTGCTTTTTATTTTCTATTAAAGAACTTTCAATACATTTACTGGAAACTTTGGAAAATATTTTAACGAAAAATTCACGCGCTTATTTCTTTCTCTTTTTCGTTTAAATTCTTTGTTCTTTTATATTTCCTTTTTTAAAATGCTTTTAATTAGTGTTTCATAAAAACATTGGCTTTTGTTTATATTTCCGACAAGTTTCGATTAAAAATCTGTATTACAAACATTAAAAAGTCTTGAAAATTTAGCATTAGTAACAAACATATATATAAATCAGTGGATTCGTTTTTTTTATACATTTTTATACATCATTTGAAAAAATGCGTCAAATTATTTCTTTTCAAAGAAATTTTGATTTAATGTATTCAAAACAATTAATTTTCGAGTAAATTAACAGACGATGCAGTTAATTTTAATGTTCACCAAATACCGATTATAATATGGTAGTGGCAAGGCAATTAACTTTAAATTCAATAGCTTACAAATATTGACAGGAATAAAACCATTTTACTTTAAAGTTACCATTACAAAGACTTACATTGAAACCAATGAGATGTTAAAAAAAATTGTTTTCACAATCAAAATGGATTCATCAAACGCGATCCACATTTAACTCCTCGCAGACATTTAGCAATAATAATTTCATTTCAACGGTGTTTCCAAACATGTGTATACGGTATTTCATGCTGTATATAAACAACACTGTTTAAAGATGGAATATAAGATCAACTTTTCGTTTTAAAAAGCGTAAATGTGACAGTAAAGAATTGTTTATTTTGTATTAAAAAATCATTTTAGGTAGATTTCGTAAGATATACTACCTATTACATTCTCCCCTAACTTGGAATTTAAAAAAAAAAAAAAAAATTTGCAGATCTTCGCCGATCATGACTCCCAGAACCCAAAACCACCCCCAGTTCAAAACTTTATCTATCTATATATATATCTATGTCCCTTTTTTATGGACACGATAACTGCAATAATCCTGCACAAATCTCTTCCAAACTGATACATAAAATCAAGGGGCATAAAATCTCGGTCAAGCTCGTTAATGGGCAAAATCGGACCATGAGGGGCGGAGGAAATGGGGGGCTTTTTGTGAAAACAGAAAAAAAATTATATTTTCTTAAATATGATACGTATCGAATCCGTTAAAAGTTATTACTTCTAGGAAAAGGGACGAAAATTTATGTATGGCAGATTTTTGATATCATTAAAAATGGCAACAAGGGGGGGGAGGGGGGTGTTAGAAGAAAAAAAACATAACTTCGTCAATTCAAAAGATATCAAATCCGCTTAAATTTATTATAAATCCTCTTAATATTATCTAAAACTTTTATATTGACAATTTTTTTATAGAACAAACCCTTACAGCAAAAAAAAAGAAAAAATTCAAACAAAAAAATCCCTGCCGGTTCCACCTGCAAACAAGTTTGGTTTCAAAGTGGGCGGTTCCAACTAACGCATCATGGCAAAAAGGTAATTTCTTCTTCAATTCCCAACAAACAGGCGCCCCACTGTGTGCGTCTTCGAAATCTACCTGTGTCTGTAGGCCGAGCCGTCAGGGATTTTTTTCAACTGTGAAATCATTATTTGCAAAGCTGAGTTTTATACAAAATAGTAAGTTTATAACTAGACCCGATTTCCATTACTACTGCACATTAATACTTCTAAACTTTAAAGGGATTTGTTTTTCAAAATGATTTTGAGTATATATTTGCGTTTAAATGAGTTGGAATGTGTTCCTCTATTTAAGTGCATTGTTACTAATGTGTAATGATTAGTTAAAATTAAAACAATTAAAATCATGGACAGTGAATCAGGCATACAAAAAACAAACAAACCGAATTCATAAACACTTTTTCCTTTCGTTGGAAAGTGTTAAAAACGTAAAGTGCATATTTTCTAAGTATATGGCGATGCACTTTTTCCGACACGTTTTTCCGAATATCTAAAAGCAATATTATATTGAATAAAAAAACAATAAATTTTGAATTGATGATTTAAAGGAAAATTATCTCGAGGGCTTTGAATTTAATTAATGATAATTTAAAAATAAATTAGATTAAATTCAATAAACTTTGTCTTCGTAATTATATCTAAAATATGATAGAAAAATAACAGAATGGCCAAGTTTTATCCCAGAATTGTTCATAAAATCTGATTTTTTCTTAAAGTAATAAAACTAACTACATCTCGCTTCCGGCAGCTAAAGTATAATTATTTGTGCAAAAAGTATTAAACCAAACTTATAAAAATACTTATTTTATAGTTATTTTATTTTAAAAACGAAAAAAATAACTTTATTTTACTTTTTAGAGAGTACGCAAAATGTCAAATAAAAAACACATGACCCTTTTTAAAAAAAATCTCGAAATAAAAAATAAAAGAACATACTTATGCTAGGATAGCGCATTTGGCTCATGCACATGCTCTTTTGCGTGTGCTGCATTTAGCTGAGCAAGTTAATTTGCTCACATTCATTCGATGTCATGAAGCAGATATCAATAACTTCTAATTATTCAATGAACATTAAAGCGAAGCTAAACTAGTCGTTGGGGGCCACCGTAATACTTACCCATAATGGATATGCATAATGTAAAATATTGAAATAAAAAATGTATAAACTACTTATAAAATGCATTGCAATTCGACTAAAATCGTGGCTTGATGACGTCATAAACTTTAAAGGCTCGATTACTGAATTGCTTAAAAGAAACATCCTTATGACTCCAAAAACAATATTTCTATTAACTAGCAGTTTATTGCATCTGATTAAGCGTCTCATTTCCAATTAAAATATATCTTTGAATTGAAATTTGGATGAAATACAGGGTCATGAAAAATTGAAGAGTGTGGAAATTAGGATTACAATTATCTCGGCAACTCATTATCCGATCGACTTCATGCTTTATGCAAAATTTATGTTTTTTTATTGTCTTTTATATTCACTCCTTAAAATAAACAATTTCGAAAATTTTTATATACCTTTTATCAGAACGAATATTTCGAAAGTCCGAAAAAAATAGTTCCGGATAATCGAGGTTACTGAAATTCAAAAGGCTTCTTTCCATTATTACATACTAAGTACATACCAAATTTCAAGTCTCTATCTCCTTTTTTTCGGGAGATAGAGCGTTTACAGACACACAGACACACAGACGGATGGCAATTTTTTTTTCTAAAAATATGTTTTTTGGAATCTCGAGTGTCTAAACCGTGTAAATCCTTAAAAAAAAAAAATAAAATTCGATTTTCAAAATGATTACAAGACTTACCTATACTACGTATGATGGGTAAGTAAAAGGGCCATTCTCAAAACTTCACGTGATATCTGGGAACGATTGAGAAGGTGTAAAATTGAAACAAATGATCAAAAAGCACGACTAAACGAATGCTAATTTATTCCTCGGAATAACACTATGTATCGTGTTATGTTCCTATCAGTAAGAGAAAGAGGCTTATGCAATATGCATGCCACAAGTCCTTGAAGCAACCATTACTAAAGTGTATTGGTACACAAAGTCCTCTCCTCCACGTTCCAAATTATCTAAACAAGCGAGCGCGTGCGGATTTCACTTTAATCTTTTAACATTACGTCAATGGCACTTACTATCTATAATTAATCCTCAAGGACACGAATTGTGTCATTGTTTTTTACTCGAATCATGCCTTCCATGACAGCTATCAGTACACTGAATTTGATGGAGATATCGTCGCTACCATGTCAAACTATCCAATATGAAAAAATACATTTTTCATTACTTTTAAAATTTGGCCGATTGTCACCACTAAATTTTGTTAGAATTCTTCGCGTAATAATAATATTAATAAAATTCCTGTAAAGAACAGGATTGCCATGATTTTTTTTTAACTTTAAGTAATCACGAAATGTCTGTCATCAAAATTTTTTTTTTTTTCATTTTAAGTAATCACGAAATATCTGTCATCAAATAAAGCAAAGATTTCTATTTTAAATTTCTGGTATGGATTTCGATTTTTTTTATAAAAGAGAGATGGCCAAACTGGCAACGCGCTGGTAAAGAATATAATTAAAATTTAGTGGTGACAAGCGGTCAATTTTTAAAAGTAATGTAAAATGCATTCTTTTTTCACATTTGATAGTTTTGCATGATAGCGACGATATGCCGAACAGTTTACTAGGAAAAATGTCCCCAAAAAATACCATTCGAGTGTACGCTTAAGAGCTTATCTCACTCAGCTTAATAAATAATAATGTATGTTGTTGTGTGTATTTCCTATAAAATAAAAAATCCATCCTATCTTTTAAAAATTATATTACAAAGCAATAAGAACTATGTACATTTATTCATTTAATACCTATTCCGTTTTCTATACTGCTTATACTAAATGCATGTAAAATGTAGTGTCAGGAAATTTGTTGTTTACTTTTTACATGATCTGAAAAACTATTTTTTTAAGAAATAAATACATATACAAAAAAATAAGTGAATAATACAGCAACACATTTACAATATTACTTACTTACTAGACATAAACATGTAACATTGCAAGCTTTTTTTAACCCTTACAGAATTTGATATTTTCCTAACTTGAAATACGGGACGATTTTCTTTTTAATAGTTTCCTGGTAAATGTCTAGTATATATCGTTGCTACCATGTCAAACTATCGAATATGAAAAAATGCAATTTTCATTACTTTTAAAAATGGGCCGATTGTCACCACTAAATTTTATTAAAATTTTTCGACTGGTAAAAATACTAATAAATTTTTTGTAAAGAACAGGCTTACCAATTTAGCATTCTTTTTTTTCATTAGAAATGCCGAATTCAAACCGGAAATTCTGAGAGAAATTTTTTTACTTTAAGTAATCACGAAATAGGCTGTCATTATATAAAGCAAAAATTTCTATTTTAAATTTCTGGTATGGATTCGACATTTCTGAATGATAAGTAGGCTAATCTGGCAACCCTGGTGATGTTGCAACCGTGAAACCCTATTAAAATTTAGTGGTGACAATCGGCCCAGTTTTAAAAGTAATGAAAAATGCATTTTTTCGCATTAGATCGTTTGACATGGTAGCGACGATATCTACAACGGAGATTATTGTTTCGAAATAGTTGTATACGAAATATTAAAAGAACAGTTACGTGTAGCAACAGTTAGCCCGCGTTTTCTTGTAAACCGTAGAAGTAAACGTACTTCATAATCCTAAGAATTCGTGGTAATCGTACATAAAGGGATACATAAATATAAAAATTTAAAATATCGTAAAATAATATTATATAGAATGAGAAAAAAAATTTGAATATTTAAGAGAAAATTGCTTAAGGTTTTAATTAAAACAAGGATAATTATAAAAAGGTCAGATTAAATTGAATAAACTTTGTCTTAGTAATTAGACCTTAAAAATGAAATAAAAATGAAAGAGTGCTCAAATTGTACAAGAAAAATAATCTTTTCTTAAAATAATTTTTCCTTTTTGGCATCTGAAGTATAATTATTTGTGGAGAAAGTAAAACTTGGTAAAAATATTTATTTTAAAGATATTTTATTTAAATAATAATAATAGTTTAATTATTAGAAAATACTCAAAAAGTCAAGTATTATTTCTTTTACCTGCAATGAAAATGAAAGAACATATTTATTGATAGTTAATATAATAAATTCACAAAACATGTCAATTGTTATATTTTTACATCATTTTTGTCAAGCAATTTTTGATTGTTTTTCTTCACTGTATTTTGTATAATATTTTTTTATAAACTTTTCTTATGTTTTATTTCTAAATTGCAATATATCTGTAATTTTTCATTATATACATATTAACAATAATCCCGTTCTTCGCACTGAAAGAATGAAAAAAAATACTGATTAACACTTAACATAAAAAGACTGAATGCTTTCATCGATGAATAAGACATATGTAAACATATATCGGCAATTTCATCCATAAAAATGAAACATATTACAAAGATTTTTTTTAAACGAGATGCACTTTTCACTTTTATTATCAGCCTTGACTTACTAAAGAAGGTCCCCAACTGCCAAATTGGGATTTTTTTTAGAGTGGTGTCGTTGGAAAGCACTTACCACGGGGATCAAGGAAATGTATACAACTACCCGTCCGAACGCAACTGGTGAAGAGTTATTGGCCGATGTATTTCTGTCATTTATTGATTTTTCCAGGTCGCTAACTAGGCAGGAAAGCCACTCTGTGTGGTAGAAAATACAGCTTATAGTACAGTTGTGTAACCAACTGCTGCCAGTGTGTGTTGTGTGCTGCCAGTGTGAAGTTGGTGAAGGTTCCATGTTTCCTCTAGTAAGAAACATAAGATTGTGAGCACATTTTCACTATCATTTATAATTAATTGAACTACATTGACTTGGAGCATGCTTTAAAGAACATCAGGAACTAACTTCTCGCCTGATCCTACGGTATCAAAAGAGGGCATGGGCAAGGACTATGGGGCAGTTCCCTAGGCGCCCAACCATCGAGAATTTTAGCAGTACCTGTGGCTCGCGTTCCAGGCGCGCTTGTTCAGGGGAGGTAGCACGCACCCTTGTGACATGCAAACTCGGGTTAGTTCTGAAGATGTCGTCGGCGAGTCTTCAGACTCTAATGCTATCGCCGACAAAGCGAACATTGCAAAACTCCTTTGTTTGCAACTGATAAAATATTTTGAGGAATCCGAGGAAAAGGAACCAACGGCTGAAGAGAAGGCCATTAGTCCGCGACTATTCAAGACAGTGAAGGGGATCATCGAAAACGAATATTTCCGGTCGCTCGATATTCTGTATGAGAGAAGCATCGACTAAAATGAACTAACAAGTAATTTGGAAATAAATACGGACCCCACTTTCGAATATGAAGAACCTGCGAAAAAAGCAGACAGGAAGTTGAGTATCCGTAGAAATAATGGCGCTAGCAGTAGAAACGTTAACGAAGGCAAAGAAAAATAAACTAAAGGCTGTGCAACATATATGTAGGCAGGTAAAAGACCAGAAGATGATTCAATGGTGGGCAAAATACGTAGGGAAAGGAGAAAACATGCAGAGAAAATGAAATTAATTTCCAGATACGTGTGGTCGCAATTTTATCATCATTGTAGACAGTTAAAAGCCACCGTTCATGATAGGGATATCAAAATGTGGGCCATTGACAAATCTTTGGTGCTTGGAATTCCCGGATTCCCAGCAAGCTCACACTTCATCAAGAATTTCAAACATGCACATAAAATAACATGTATAAAGGTGACACAAATTGTAACAAAAAGAGACTTGTTTCCGGAAGTGTCTTTCCAACCTGTGATCGGTGAATTCTGGGAAAACGTGAAAAAAAATGATTGAGCAGCGAAAGTGTCGACTGTCCAACGTCCTGAACACCGATCAAAGTGGCTTCCAATACGAGATTGTATCTAACAGAACTCTCGATATGAAGGGATCTAAAGACGTGGGTACATCGGTAATCAGTAAAAACAAAACCACACATTCCTATACCGGAATGTCAGGGGGAATTTGGTACCAAAGTTATGGAAAATGTGCAGCGAATATCATCCTCAAATTTGCTCATTACATGCTCCAAGTCAGGAAAGAGCACAAAACAAATAATTGCGGCATACTTCAATGAACTAAAAGAATCGATTGGTGATCAGGAAACAATCATGCTGCTGGAAAGTTGGAGTAGCTAAACATATCTACGTTCATGCATTGAGAAATTTGGATTCAATGTGTACCATGTTTTTCTCCCACCAGTCACGACAAAATTTCTTCCACCGTTAGACGTTTATTTCTTTTAACAATACAAGTACTTCATAAAGATAATACTGGAATATTCAAAAACGCATCAGTGTGTTTGTGGAGATGTCGACATGACCACTAGAGAAAGCATAATAAACTTGCATAAGTTGATCTATAACTAATTCTCCTCGCCCACCTTCGATGACATGCGTCGGTATGCCTTTCAAAAGGCATTAAATAGACACGGATCCCGTCTTTCGATCAGTTAAACAGACATGCTGACACATATAACTGATAACACCTGTGACAACTGCGAAACACCCCCTTTCATTGTGTGTACCTGGAGTTGTAAACACTCGTGCTTCAGCCATTTCTATTCAGAAATGCACTAGTATCCGTGAAGTTACGTTTTCTATCAAGCATAACCTATCTTCTCTGTAATGTTTTTAATCCGCCAACTCTCTTTTCCACCACACAGAGTGTCTTTCCTGCATAGCAAGCGACCTAGAGAAATCAATAAATGACAGAAGCACATGGGCCTATAACTCTTCACCAGTTGCATTAGGACGGGTATTTATATACATTTCCTTGATCCCCGTAGAAAGAGCTTTCCAACTACACCATTCTCTACAAAATCCCGAATCTGGCAGTTGGGGACCTTCCCTAGTAAGATTGCAGCCCCACATCTCAATGGTAATTTTTTAAAGTTTTGCAAAAAAACCAAGCACCAAAATTACTGAAGGGGGGATAGGCCAGAAAAACCCTCATTGAAACTGAGTCATTTTTAAAAGATAACGTGCAAGCATGAATTCAAGCATTTTATTTATTTCTGCGCGAAAATGAGTTATTATATTTTAAGTGTCAGAAATGTTATTACGCTCATGTTCATAAATTAAGAATAGTAGCCGGAATTTTTTTTATTTCAAACGTTTTGTCGAATATCTACACAAATGCTTCACAAGTCGTCCTTGAAGTTTGATGGTGTACGAAACACTTTTTCCTTCATATTTTTCAGTGGTGATTTAGTCCCGAGGACAATAAGGAAGCCACCAATTAATTCAATAAAACTAATAACATTTGTGATCACCCCATAACACAAAAATTACTCAATAGTGTGTCACTGCTGAAAATGAATATGTGGGCTCTGTGCAACGCTTGTATGCTTTTATGTAAGAATAGCACGAATATTCGTTAAGATACAACGTTTCTGTGAAATTTTCAAAAGTGTTTTGTTTATAACATGCAGAGTTTTTAACGCCACTTTCTGGAAATTTGAAAAAAATGCAGTAAAAAGATAATACTGAAATTAGAAAATGAATATATTGAATATTTGACGAGATATGAGACTTTGGAAGAAATAATTTTTAACTGTGGATGCGCGAACGAAATCGGAAACTTTTTTCATAATTTTGAAATCAACTATATAGGGCAACTTGTATAAGAAGTCAAGTAGAATGTGGTAAAAATTCAAAGAGATATCGGCGACAGAGTGAAATGAATTTCAATTTGCGGAAAATCCCTTATCATCCAGTTACTTTTAGAATGCA
Organism: Maratus michaelseni; assembly: GCA_963931845.1. Taxonomy (NCBI): domain Eukaryota; kingdom Metazoa; phylum Arthropoda; class Arachnida; order Araneae; family Salticidae; genus Maratus; species Maratus michaelseni. The sequence continues at coordinate 306,895,602 of OZ007588.1, forward strand.
ACTGAAATCCAACTCACTTTATTACTGATATCTTTTTGAAATTTCACGGCATTCAACTGTTCTTTTTTTAATAAGTTTCTCTATGTAGCCGACTACCAGATTATGAAAATAAAAATTTTGATATCCTTCGCGCATCTGCAGATAAAACAAATTTCATATATATGTTTTTACCTGATCAAATATTCAGCATATTCATTTTCTAATTATAGCATAGTGTTTCTACTGACCTTTGTTTTAAAAAGCAGCGTTAAATTTTGTTGAAAACCCTGAAGGTTATAAACAAACAACAATGTAATTTTTGTATAGAAGCTTTTATATCTTCACGAATATGAGTGCTTATATTTACACAAAAGCATACAGACGTTGTACTGAGCTCACATAGTTATTTGCTAAAGTCACATACCATTTCGAGCATTGTACGTTACAAAATGATCATAAATGTTATTGTTTTTATTCAAATTATTTTTGGTCTCCTAAATGCCTCCATGACTAAATATTCACTGAAAAATATTAGATCAAATTAGTCCTCTACAATCCCGAAATTCAAGGATGATTCGTCAAACATTTCTGTAGATTGTGAAAATGTGTAAAACCAGAAGGTTCCGGTCACGATCTTTAATTTATGGCCATGAGAAAATATATTGCGAAAATAAAATTGCTGTTATTAAACCACCCTTTCCGTAAGTGTGTCAAAATCATTTCGTTATATTTTATAAAACTCTAAAGTATAACAGAAATTCCATTTTTTTAATCACATAACTTAACCCGTTATAAGGCTTAATGCATCGATGATTTTAGTATTTATGATTGATTAGATGATACAGATAACGAACCTGCCAGTCAGCTCGCCCGCCAGCGAGGTATTGTTGACATAGAAATATTGCATAACCCACTGCAATGTGAAATGAAATACCCCGATAACAAATGTTACCTTGACTCTGGGACTGTCATCATTAATCGAGTTGCCATTCATTTCACATTGCAGTTGGCTGTACGATGTTGCTATAGCAACAACTCCCCGCTGCTGCGCACGTTGAATAGCAGGTTTGTTATCTATACCTAACTAATTAATCTAACTTATATACGAATACCATCGACGCTAAAATCGGTTCGAAAAATGTGACGCTGCCTCCCGGGCTATTGATAACGCATTTTTATTTGTATTTGCCGATACGTTCATATCTTTTACCTCTATATGAACATGTACGGAAAGTTCGTACACTTAATGAAGCATTGTCTATTTTTCAACTGTTGTAATCAAGATTTCTTTATAAATATTCACTACTAAACGGTGTTCATACGCCGCATCCTCTGAAACACCTCATATCGTTAATGATTTAGTACATTTCGAGTTTTACTTTGAGTCCCTCTATATTTATACTTAATTTTGTTTTTTTCTTTAATCAAGTAATTTGTAATATTAATTTTTAGTTACCAGTTAAATTTATCCTAAAATGATAAAATAAGGTACCAAAATGGTGCATATATGATTAAGCATTTTTTTTCTTTTACTAACATTAAGAAGAAAAAAAACATCATTATCATTGTATTACAATCGTTCCAAGAAACAAAATAGTAGTTTGACAGTGTGACATTTATTGAAATTAAAAGAAAAAATACTATAAATTACTTTAAAACTTAATTTAAAAAAAAAATTAAATCGATTGTTACTGGACGCCATTTTGAAACAAGATGGCGCATGAAACTGGTCAACGAACTCGGTCGAAACCTTGGTATGCCCTATACACATACTCAGTCATATCCAAATCGATTCATAAATAAGAAAGTTACAGCATGACAAATGTCAGATATATATATATATATATATATATCAACATTTGAACGGAGGGTGGTTTTGGTGTCTGGGTGTCATGATCGGTGAACATATACCAAAATGTTTAGGAATTGCTTTCCTCCAAGCGGATGCCATAGGTAGCTGTTTGTAATTAAAGCTACCTAAAAGATAATAAAAAGATAGTCTAATATCATGTAAATGTATAAAAACAATTATTTTATATGTTTAAAACCGTAAATTATAGATCTAATAAAGCAAAGATATTGAAAGTGGTTACAAATCCCGTTAAATCGTATTTGTCTGCATTGCAAATTATTGTTAAACTTTACACTTTTTATGTTTCCATTTGTAATTAAGTAATAACTAACATTTTATGTATCTAACTATACTAAATTTATAATTTTATTTGTGAAATTGTATCATTCACTGATAGTAGGAAGTTAACATAATTCTGATATCATGATTACATAATATCAAAATTAATTCAGGAGAATATTTTCAATCTTGATAATTGTTTATAATCCTTATAATTTTCATTATCTTTTCATTTATGGTAATAACTCAATGGTACACACAAAAAAAAGAAAAAAATTACATAATTTTTAATAACATTTTTCCCCTTCAAATTATTCACTTTTATAACTATTCGATTATTATATTGAAGGAAGAAATGTAAAATAGTAATGTCGTACTCTTCTAATTCTTTTTATAGAGTGTAAACAAAATGGATAAATTAATGGTGACGTTCCAACATAGGCAGTAAAAGTATTCGCGTGAATAGGCAGAGGCTTTTTTAAATATAAGTAAAATTTGATATTCGAAAAAAAAAGGTTATTCTTTGGAATGGACTTTTGAAATCTCTATCGAAAATTGAATTTAAGATTTTTTTTATATAGATATAAGAAGGATAATGTTGAATAAGGGTTATTTAAATTCATTCCTAATATCTATCATTTTTGTTAGAAATCCATTAAAGGGATTCCTTTATTATAGACTTTTAAAAAAACTTTCCATAGAATGAAACATTTATTTGACGGAAATTTTGATCTGGTGAATTTTAATGTATTGAAAATGATATATGAGTTTTATGCCATAATATTAAAGTTATATTAAAGGGTTGTTAAGAGTTATAATAGCAAAGAGTAAATGTTGTATATTAATTTTGATGAGATATGACTTTTATGGCTTAATATTAAAGTTATATTAAATAGTTTTTAAGAGTTATAATAATAAAGAGTAAATACAATCAAAATTATTTTCAATGAGATATGAGTTTTATGGCATAATATTAAAGTGATATTTAAGAGATTTTAAGAGTTATAATAGTAAAAAGCAAATGCAATATATTAATTACAAGCCGTTTCTTCAAAACAAGCAGCGGCACTAATAGGTTCCAATTCATATACTGAAACAACATTCTTAGCAACCTACAATTTAAAAAAACAAAAAATATTTTTAATCCCTAATCTTATGTTTTATAAAGTAAACGAAATGTAAGATAAATGTAGGTTGTAAATTTAATTTTCTTATTAAATATTTTGGTACTTTTAGCCGACTAACCGAAAAGTACCAATATTTTTAGTGATACTATTCCTAAGTAGCACAAAAGGGTTGGACTATTTGTCGTTCCACGTTGGCAAACAGTAAGAAATGTCCGACTTTCCATACCATTAACCAACAAACCCGTCTCTAATAAAGGCCCAACAGTGGTCCAACCGTTCGCAGCTCAGAATCCTACTTGGATACTCTCCAAATTAATCTCGACACCTACCATTTCCCAATCATTTGACAACCCTGACATTCCCAACCTTACCATTTCTCAGCGGTTTCCAGTTTCCACAAATTGCCAACGATGGGGCGACAAACTCCGTTACTTGCGATTATTACATGCTTTCTTTTAACTTACATTTCTGTATGTATGTGCCAGTCAAATCTTGTTACTCATTTTTCACCCAATTCCTGTTGACACAGAGCTTTGAAATTTGGAATATATATCTATTCCTGAGGGCAATACCTGAATTGGACATTGATTTTTTTAAAATTCGATCCCTAAGGGGGGACAACGTTGGCCCAAAACTTGCATTTTACCCATATAAATAACGTTACGATTGTTTAATATTAATTGAAACAAGTAATATAAAAACTTTTTTTTAGTCAATTCCTACTTAGGTCAAATAGAAATTTTTTGCAGCGATCTACACGCTTCACCAATGACGGTATTTATTCCTAAATTTATATCCTGCTAAATATCTTACATAAGAGAAATTTTTGAAATGTATTAAAAATTAAATAAAAAATAAATAGCTAAAATACCAAAAATTAATAGCTCGAAAAATATTTCTCACAAAATTGTTAGACAAACTGCGTTAGAAAGTTAAAAAATTGTATTTTTCTTGATATAAATTTAAAATCTAATAATTATGCCGTTTTTCAAAAATTACCAAACTTCACAATAAAGTGCCATAGCGATGTTACAGTTAACGATAATACAGTTTTTTTCAAATATTAATTAATTAAATTTTATTATTTAATTTTAGTTTTATACTTCATTTCTGTTCAAAAGTATAGACTCACTCCACATTTATAGTCTCCTTCGCCCGCGAGCCGCCTGATCTGCGTCCGTGAACAGCCCCATTATATTTTTAAGTGTGAAGGTGAGACTATAAATATGGAGTGAGTCTATACTTGTGAACAGAAATGAAATATAAAATTAAAATGCATTAATTTAATTTAATTAATTAATTAATATTTGAAAAAACTGTATTAACATCAATTGTCATCCAGTACAAGTGTAAAAAAAATTTTTTTTTGAACTTGATAGGATGAATAGAAAATAGTTTATTAACGATTGAAAATTTGAACAAGATATATAAATATATAGAGAGTGTGAGCTAATAGTAGGAATTGAAAAATAGATCCATTGTTTCAACATTTATCCATTTTTAACCACATTGTTGCCCGCATCATTATGACGTCAGCATTGAAGGACGCACACATTTGTCCTTTATAATATAAGTTGACATTTCATGAATTTTAATGAAATAATGTTAATTATTTTTTTACATTTAATTCATAATAAAACTATTTTTAAGATACCAACCATACACATTATAAGAAATGGAAACAACTTTAAAATACAATTTGTTCTTTTACCATTAATAAAATTTAAGAAAAAAATTGCATGCTTTTATAATTTGTACAAATGATGTAATACTTAAAAACATAATCCAAAAAACTTAATATTTACTTGCCTGTCAGTATATTAAAATATGTAGAAATATATTTCTAAATGTAGGAAAAAATAATAGAAAAGAAACATCTGTTAATGTAACCATTTTATCTGGAATGTATTCAAACGGCCTAAAAATCATATGAAAATTTCTGAAATATATTGTGTTTTGATATATAAAATAATAATTGAAAAAAAAATGTCATTTTTTGGTGCGTTCGTAATTATATAAATACGTAGCACCTATTGTCGTCGCTTGGTCCGTCCGTCCGTCCGCATATAACAACGCAAAAACTGCCCAACCGAATAGTTTAAAATTTAAGATATATTATCTTTGCAGAATTTTGTCGAGACATTTCAAATTTTATAAAAATCGAATCAAAACTTAAACAGATATTAATAAAAATATTTATTAAGAAATTTGAATTCTTTTTTAAATCGGTGCTTTCTTGTTATAGGAGCTGCCGAGGTTTAACCGTCAAGCGACCGAGATACTTATTTTATTACAGAAATTAATCTGCAGACGATATAATTCATTTCACAGAATTAAAAATCATCAATATCTGAATATTTATATAACTAGCTATAGTATGAACGCACCTCATTTGTCACGTTTGATGTACAATTTCCAGCTTGTTATTTTTTAGTTCAACATATAACAGAGCAGAATATCTAAAAGGAAGTAAATATAATGAAACAGTATTAAAGTTTTTGAAATTTCAAAATAATTCACTTTTATTATGTTCATGTAGAGTGAATAAAATAATAAGAATATTTTTTATTAGTTTTTTTTTTTAATTCGAAATATCAATGCCTACTGTTATTAACAGAATTTTCAAACACACATTAACTGTTCACTTTCTATTTAAAAATTAAATTCAATGTGTTATATTTTTAACACAATAAAGTGATACTTTTGTGTGATTATAAAATTTAACGCTAATGTTTATTTTATTTCTTCAGAAACCATATATAATCAGTTTGATTCGTTTTGAAATGATAATAGTTTTACAGAAGCACGTTAATTATATAATTAATTTAGTGAAATTCGATTCACTTCAGTAGAGTAGCATTAAGAATTCATATTTCGTTGTGATAAACATATGAGCCACAATTTCTAATTGTATCTATAACACAGAAATATATATGGGCAACTAACCTAAATAAAATACCAAAAATCCACTAAATTCAGCATTTGAATGGATTTTATTTCTAAAGTTTCTCAATTCTATTGTCGACCACTCCGGAATATTATTAGTATATTTATCACGTTAATATAATTAATTTAGTGAAAAAAAATGCTTTTAACTTTAGTAGTGCAGCATTAAGAATTCATATTTCGTTGTAATAAACATATGAGCCACAATTTCTAATTGTATCTATAACACAGACATATATATGGACAACTAACATAAATAAAATACCAAAAATCTACTAAATTCAGCATTTGAATGAAACTTATTTCTAAAATTTTGTGAATTCTACTGTCGACCACTCCGGAATATTATTAGTATATTTATCACGTTAATATAAGTAATTTAGTGAAAAAAAATGCTATTAACTTTAGTAGAGCAGCATTAAGAATTCATATTTCGTTGTGATAAACATATTACCCGCAATTTCTAATTATATCTATAACACATATCTTTTACAATTTGTACAAATGATGTAATGCTTAAAAACACAATCCAATACTTAATATTTACATGTCTGCCAGTATATTAAAAAAATGCAGGAATATGTTTCTAAATGTAAGAAATAATAATAGAAAAAAAACAGAATTTCAGAATTTCAAATTACAAACTTTTCTTCTCACTTCAATAAGCAAATACCAAAAATCCACTAAATTCAGTTTTTGAATGAAACTTATTTCTAAAGTTTGTCAATTCTATTGTCGACCACTCCGGAATATTATTAGCTTGAAACTTAGTAGCTCGAAGAAATAAGATAAAATAATTCATTGAGTCCTTAACACGTTTATATAAAAATTTATTGTCCAATGTGCATTTAATTTATGGATTTTTTTAGTATGAAAATATGTGCTTAGCATATCTATTTATAATAAATAATTGTTTAGTATTTGTAAAACTTAAAGAATACCTATGAAACACTACTACATGGAAGTTTTTAACATTAGAAATGTATGATGAATTTTTATTACTTATAGATGGATTTTTTTTAAGTAAATTTAAACAAATATGTTACTCTATGAAAAAATATGAATATTATAAATAAAAAACAATGCTTTGAAAAATGTCGAAGCTTATTATTACGTTATTTATTGAAGATATTCAATTTCAATGTTTTGTAAAAATGATCCAAACAGTATACAAAAAAGATGTCTCAACTTTTACTAACTATAATAAATAAAAATTTTAATATATATTGGTGATATACATATATATATATATTAGGTAGATCAGAAATACTGAATACTTAACTCTAAAAATTGTTCAAAATTTCGTCAAAAAATGGATTTGACCATTTCAAATACTTTGCTGAAATTTTCTTCAGAATTTCAAATTACAAACTTTTCTTCTCATTCCAATAAGCAAATAAATAAAAAGAGTAACAACTAGTAGACTTTTGATGATGTTATCCACATTAGTTTGAGAATTATTATAGTTTAAGTTACCCCAGAGCGATCCACGTACTAATATTTGAACTAAATTTTAAATTGCTATATACAAAATTTATGAATTACATCATAAACGTGTCTCATATTTCATCCTTATATTTATTATAGCTAACGAATTATTCAAATTTTAAAATCGAGATTTTCCTTTGAATTGAACCTTAAAATCGACGTTTCTTTGAACTGATCCTTAAAATCGATGTTCCTGTCAACTGATCCTTAAAATCGACACCCCTTTTTGGACATCCTGTATTTTTTTAATCAATAGTATACATCTTCATTGTGATTTTAATTTTCTGATGAATTTCGCCTTTTGACTTATCAAACAAAATATATTCAATAACACTTCTAAGAAATATGTGATTTAATATTTTTCTTAATATAATTTAATATATTTTAAAATCAATTTAATTTCTAATAAAGTATTTTTTTTTTCAATTTTAGCCTAACGATTGCTGTATACCAATCATGTTGCATGCATAGAAAGGCAGTACTGTTTTAAATTTTCTCAATTTTTTGCGATAAAGTTTCATTCTCATTTTTTCTAATGTTTTCTAACAGGTACGGACACACTATTTATCATTATAAAATGTTAAATTTACAGCAGGCTGATTTATTACACTTATGATACATATAGAAAAATGCTATCAATTAATTACTGTGTTATCATGACTAGCACTATTTTTATTTTAAAATCTTTTATTGTAACAAAATAATACTCAATTGGTGAAATTTTCTCTGATTAGATGCATATAAACAAACTACAATAAAGACATAATAACGGCGGTAAAAGGTAGCAGGTAAAGGTGGGGCGGAAAAGATTTTTTTTTCAACAAACTTTTATTTATTTTCTGACAATTCACTCGGAATTCCATGGATGTCTTATGACAAAATACAATTACAAACTGTTTCATTTCTAGAAATTATCTCAAGATATTAGTAGTGCTATAAGATTGCTTGAGCAGGAACGATGAAAAATGACAACATGATCCCTGAAGATGGTCGAGTGTAGGTTGGAAAATTTGGAGTATGTGTGTATTTAGTGTTTTTAATATAGAGACAGCAATAAGTGGATTTTAGCACATTTAAGCAATGAGTACACGAGTGAATTTTACTTCTTTTTTGTTATTTTTAAATTATTTAATCAAGGTGAATTTTGCACTGAAGTGAAGTTTATCACATTTTTGGAATTAGTATTACATAGTTTCATAAGATTGCACTATAACTTGAACTTGTTACAGTGGTAACAACTAGTACTTTAGAAGTAAACGTTTCAAAGAAAAATGGTACTATAATAAACTCCGCTGTCATTCCACACCAGGTTGTTACGCATACAGAATGCTGTGGTTGTTCATGTACAACACAAGAATTGGAGGTATTACTACAATTGCTACAATTCTGTGTATTGACTTGCCAGGATAAAGAGAAATGTAGCATCAATTTTTTTTAATCATTTTTTAGACCATTCACACGCATTGGTCATCTTCTGAATTCTTGGAGAATACGATATCCTTTAAAAACATGACTATAATTAATAAAAAAGCTTTTTTTTTTTTCAAAATCATGGCTAAAATTTTAAGCTAGTATCATGTAAAATTTTTGATTACGAAAAAAGTTTAAAAAAGTACCTGGGAGAAAATTCTGTGTTTTTCTTTTTTTTTCGCGAAAACTTACACCTCTACACTGATTTACCTATCTCCCTCTCTCTCTCTATATATATATACACATACTATGTATATTCATAAAAAACGCAGTACTTTCAAAATTAAATTTTTTCGCAACTGTTTCTTTCCTGGATTTTAGCCAAAAAAGATTTATATATATTATGCGGTTACTTTAATTCGTATATTAGTCTAAGAGGCAGAATTCTATAAATTCAAAATACATAAAATTTCCGAATAACATTTTCGACATACACTTGCAATTTTATGGCCTTCCCACAAAACGTGACATTCAAATAAATGTCGAAAGACATTCAATTTTAGAACGTGATAAAATATTTTCTTTCTGAAATTATTTTTGTATTCCGTATGGAAAAAAAAAATTATTATACAATTATATTTTTTAAGTTGTTTCAAATATTTTTTAACTAAATCCTACATCAAAAGATAATTTAAGTGAATTGAAAATTAAACATGGCACAGTTAGTTTAAATATATATAAAGATTTATATACCGGGTGAACCAAGAGTTCGTTAAAACTTTTAAAATTCATAAAAAAGGAAGAAATTATGATAAAGAAGTGTGGAAGAAAATTTTATGCCATACTCCGTTTCTTTAAATTTCCGGTACCACACATGAATTGTTTTGTCAGTTGGTCCATGTTTTCGATATTTATTACGAAAGGCCCGTTGAACTGACACCACTGATTCAGATTTAAAGAAACGGAGTATGGCAGGAACTGGACTATCGCATGGATGTATGCCGTGTGACCAACGGTTCACACATAGAACACCTGTAATGTATGTAAGTAAAACTTGAATAGTTTCGGAATAATTTCATATGTTTCTTTTTTTCATATTCATCTTCGTTTTTTTACTATAACGTTTCGAAACGCCGGAGGGAATTATGAATGACCCTGTATATATATATAGAGAGAGAGATATCAATATATATATACATATATATATTGCTAAAACAGTGAAATCTTCCATATCAGAAAAAGGCTATACAATAATTACCAATCGGGTCCATTGGAATCGTATGTAAATATATAGAATTACAAAAAAAACCGAATGAACTATTCGTTTATAATGACTATACTAATAAATGAGACACAAATAATGTAAATAAAAAATTGTTTATGATTAAAGACATTTTTTTTTTAATTTGCAGTTTTAGGTCACATGACAAAAACTGATAAAAATTGCCTTCAGTATAATGAAGCCGTCTTGGTATGAGGAGGGGTAAGAAATTTATTTCATGTAATGGTTTTAGACCGCTGTATTTGGTCTTTAACTTTCCTCTATTTTACCTTAAATGTTTGGTTTTCTAAATCTGTATGTTTTCCTGTGATTGTCGTTTTATCAAGTGCAAGCAAGAAATTTATCTTTTTTACATATTAATAGCACTATTTTAGTGTCATTTCATATACGTAGAAGCGATAATATGAATTTATTTTTCTGTTTTTTTTTTCAACTAGCATTTTTATTTCGTTAAATTTTTCAATTTAAGAAACAGTTTTTCAGATTGTAAAATTCCGTCTTTTTTTATATCGAGAATGTCACTATTTACTTTAAATTAATTATTTTATATAGAGAATTCTAGTTCAATTTTTCGATATTTATATACTAGTGCTCGCGATTATACGTTTATATACGTTTAAACGTATACGTAGTTAAGCCTTTTTTCCATATGATTTCTATTAAAAATCGTTACCGGTTACAATACGTTTTATACGTATTATACGTATTATCGCGAGCACTATTATATACTACAATGCATTTTAAAAGCAAAACTTAGAAAAAATAGTAACATTTTAAAATATGTAACTTTGCATGATTAAGATGCATATAATGTAATCTAAAACTTTAGCTTAAAAGCAACCAACAAATATAAATAATTCAGGAAAGATATTTATAATAGTAATATATATTCATAAACTGTATAGTAATTTCAAAATTTCAAAGTTTCAACTGTATAGTAATATGTTTTTTATATTGCTTCTTATTTGGAGATTAGTCAAATACGGTATATATATATATATATATATATATATATAATGCATGATATAACTGTTTTATTATTCTATATATAAGCGCTATATTTCAATAAATTTACAGTACATAAAATTCCCTAATATACTTTCAGACACTCACAGGCATTTATTATGGATTTTCGAAAGAACGTTACTTTCCAATAATCAATTTTAGAACAAAATAAAAGATGTTTTTTCATAAGTATTTTTTTTAATCCGCATGAATAGAACTTGATGTTAACTTTTTTTCTAGATGTATCGAACTTGCAGTTTAACAGATATTTACGTGGACAGAAAGATAAATAAAATACGATAGCAGGAGCACAATATATGAATATGATAGTTTCTAAATATGACATGATAGTTTCTATAAATATGAAGATATTATTATTTAAGAAAATTTCTAAATTGTGTGTATGCTGTTAAATTAAACAGTTATAGCACGTAAAATTATATATGAAATACAGTTATTGTGTAGTATAAGTTTTTTTTTTCTTTTTTTGTCATAATAAGTTGACATTTTTGCTTTATATGGAAAGTAACAAGCAGCAGCGGAAAAAATGCAGATTTTGAAGTTACTATGTTGTTTATATATATACAGGGTCATTATAAGTACAGTCGCACTTTCAAAAGAGTGTAAAAAAAGAAACATTGGTCAGAATGACCTGATATTTCATCTGAGTATACCTGAAGCAATGGGAATTTGTTTTGAGAAAGAAAAAAAGTTCAAAAGTGGACCGATATATGGTGCTGTACTTGTCATTATACTTGTGATAAAAAGGTGCGGGAGATGTATCATCCCTGAAACACTACGATCTGTTGGTGAAACATGCTGTTTTGCACTTTCAGCTCGTGGGAATAAATGGTGGACAACATATGAATATTTCTTAAGCAAGTCGTAGCCGACTTCCTTTTCTTGATGGTTCATGGGTGTTTGCTTTTTTCTACGGTTTTTGGCCTAGAGACAATTAAAAACCGATTTACTTTTTACTTTCTGTACGGTTTTTGGCCTAGGGACAGTTAAAAACCGATTTCGTGTTTTTTCTACGGTTTTTGGCCTAGGGACAATTAAAAACCGACATCGTTACTTCTTTTTTTACGGGGACAATTAAAAACCGATTTTTTCCTATCCTCTGTGGCACCACTTTGTCGTCGTGGATAGGCTTTGGACAAAGAGTGCCACAACAGCATGTCACGTCTTTTAATTAGCATCTTTTGACGAGTACAGCGTCATCTATCGGTCCACATTGAACTTTTTTTTCTCTTTCGGAAGACAAATTCCCATTGCTTTACGTATACTCAGATGAAATAAAAGGTCATTCTGACTAGTGGTACTTTTTTTACAACCTTTTAAAAGTGTAACTTAAATTATAATCACCATGTATATATATTGATTACCATTTCTTTAGAGCACCGTTTAAATGATTGTTCTTTTTAATTCCTAAATTGTGAATGTCTTTATATGTATATAATTATACAATGCTTAATCTATGAAATATTATTTAACTACTTAAGTTATAACATCCAATGTACTTTATTCTTTTAAAAATACAAACAGAAGTAAATTTTAATGTTTAAGAAAGAAAATTTACACTCACAAATATAGTTGTCATTACATACAATGTATTTTTCAAGCGTTAATTGTACGCGATAGAAACATAGCTTTAGAACTTTTGCTTTTCAGTTACATATATTTATAATAATAATATTAATAGTAAGAATAATAATTTAGATTTTTAAGCATAACTAAAAGATTACTTGGCAGAATGAAATGACTATTTTTATTAACATATTTGAAGCTTCTGGAAATCGATTTTTGTTAAATCGATTTCTGTAAGTTATAATACATAAGTAAAAATATCATACCAGCTGAATATTTCCAACTTGTATCACAATTTACAAAAAAAAAAAAAAAAAAAAAAAAAAAATGTGGTAAATTTCTCGAGAACGATTACTAATAATAAGTCACGCCACTTCGTGACGCGATGCCATTTCACTCATCGGTCAGTTCACAGCTATCATGGTCAAAACATCTCCAAAACATTGTTTATGCTGAAAAAAATCGTGAAAAGGAGAGAATTTACGCAGCAATAACGACTCTAATGCCTGACATGATTGACACTCCCTTGGAAGGAGATTATATTTTATAGAGATTACTTGTTATAAAATGGTGCGAATAGATTAAAGAATGACATTATGTCCCAACCCCGTAATCAAAGGGTTAACGTGAGTCGATTGAATATCAGCCTCTGACGATTCGGGATGCTGTTTAACGCCGCATTTTGCTCGATTACATCGCCAACAACGAGGATCCAAAAAAAAAAAAATATACAAAGTTGCGTATTTTTCCGTAGAATCCTAATTGGCAATAAAAAATAAGTGTTCTCATGTAAGATTTTAAAGTTGCACCTCCTCTCAAACCCAGGGAATGGGAGCGGAAGGTCAACTTTGGTATCACTGAACAGAATTTAAAAATATATTGAACATGTATTTTTTTCGTTTTTCAATCCGATGTGTATTTTCAGTTATTCGGTCGTTATTTTTAGACCTTTTCGGACACCCTGTATGTAACTATTGATACGCGAAAAGAAAATTTCTATTTAAAAAACTTAAAATTATTTTGGAAATTTTTTAACTTAAAAAGCGCAGCTAAATCTGATGAAAAAATATTTATACTATTTTTAAATAACTCTTTTGAACCCGATAAACATATTATTTTTTTTATTTATATTTTCATAGTAAATGAATTGTTGAATTTTAAAATTAAGGATTCCTTAATGAAAAATATAAGCTTGTATATATTAACTTCAACCAATGAACTTGATGATTAAAAAGAAACTTCTTAATATTTGTTTTTTTTTTTCTGATTTAGACAAATACAGGGTCATCAAAACATGTGTCCCTGATTTAAAAAATAAATTGCACGAGAAATATGAAATCAATCAGTACGGAACAAACGTGAAATTGTAGAACTTCTGAAAGAGTTTTGGTTGCGCTGGAAGTGACTGCGCGCATGTACCGACGCGACGTGACTGCGCGCATGTACCGACGCACAGTGGTCAAAAATCGAAAAAAGATGGCCGAAAATCAAAAAAGATTGTAGATCCTTCTAAAAATTTTTACATACAGGTTTTTGAGGTCGCTGATTACGAATTTGATATCGAAATACAAATTCAAAATGGCGGACTTTTTTTTTTTTAAATTGTTTTTTTTTTTTTTTTTTTTTTTTTTTTGTAAATGTTTCTTTAAGGGGGTTTTTGAGGTCGCTGATTACGTATTTGATATTAAAATTCAAAAATACAAAATAGCAAATCCAATATTGCGGACATTTTTATATAAAAAAAAAATTCTGTAAAAGTTTGTTTAAGGGGATTCTGGAGATTACTTTGTACTAATTTGATATTATAATGAAAACAAAATACATTAGCGCATTCAATATGGTAAGCAAGTAAATGAAAAGAGCTTATATTTTGTGAAATATAAATGTTTTGTATTATTAATAATAAAAATACATAACATATGAAATTGTTAAACTTAAAAACAACTATACTTCCAAGAATACAAACCAATGCAGCTGTTTTTTTTATATTTCGTAAAAAACATCATCAGGAATTACGTAAATATAGTGAGAACTCTGGATACCGCCAGATAAAAAGTATTTCGTTAATTAACTTTTACTTTGTGCATCAATACGTGATTTTTTCGTGTGTCTTTTCTTTTCACTTTTAAGACATAATTTATAATGAATTACATAAAATAAATATGTTCAAGTATTCTTCTTACCTTTCGGAAGATCACACATTTTGCAGAATGTAATTTGCACACGTACAACAAAAATTATTCACTGCAGAACACGCGCAACATTTACCGCGTAAGAGCATGTGCGAGCGAGCGTTACAGAGCAGCTGACTTAGACCTTCGATACATAATCAGGTATAAAAGATACCTCTTACTCTATGCGGGATAAGGCGCAGATGCTCCCTCTGAACTTAAAAAAGAGGTACTGAAATGAATTAAGAAACATTCATTTTTGGACTTTCGGCCAGCTTTTTTCGATTTTTGACCACTGTGCGACGCCACTTCGTAACGCGATACCATTTTACTCATCAGTCAGTTCACAGTAATCATGGTCAAACCATCTCAAAAACATTGTTTATGCTGAAAAAAATTGGGAAGTAAGACAATTTACGCAGCGATAGCGACTGTAACCCCTGACATGATTGAGAGAACCTGGAAGAACGACTGCCACTTTGATATTTGCCGAGCAACAGGTGGAGCTTATATTGAAGCTTTCTATGTAATGTAAAAAAAAAAGTTCACCGATTTTTCCAATCTTACAGTGCAAAAATAAATGGTTTATCTTTATTAAGGTCTTAGTTATTTTAATTCGAACACAGGGATGCCGTTTTCGATGACCCTGTATAGTGATCAATAAATTTATAGTCAATGTCAACTAACCATTGATATAAATAATTTCACAGAAAATGTTAAGCACCAGAAAACTTTTCTTAAATACATACCTCAAATATAATTCTTTCTAAAACAAAAGGAACTATTTATTTTGTCGATTACTTTTCAAAATGAAAATTCTATCTTTCTATTCACTAATGTTAAATGCGAATGAACGTAACTCAATGTATTTTATAGAGTGATATATAAAAAGAGCATACGTGTTTTTAAAGCTCCTTACTAAGGAAGGGAAAGTGTAGAAGGGGGTTTTTTCCTATCGTAAATGTTTTATTACTATGTTTAAGACTTAACGTTTATAGGTATATGGATGGTATTAAAAATTATTTTAAAAATAAAATTATATATAGTTTAATTTACAACATCAGTCATCACAGAACATTTTATCATGCAGTTTTATTAAAAAATTATTTGTAATAGTTTCATAAAAATGAAAAAAATCGAAAATATACAAATAAAGATTTTGAAAATTGATTTTGTCAATAATTTTGATGTTTTAAGCAGTTATTTATAAATGAGAAATTCTGAACTACTTATTAAATTTCCAAAATATTCCATTTCTTTAAAAAGGTCAAATAAATAAGTAATAAGGAAAATGCGGGTAATTTTACATGCTTAAATGTAGAATTTTTTCAATACAATAATTCCTCCGAGTTACCTCCGAGTTACCTCCGATTGCGAAAAGCGTTATGTATCATTACAAACCTCAGAAACTCGTATGTTTTCGCGATTTGAAGAAGCATTTATAAAAACAAGATTTCGTTTGCTACCACTGATTTTCGAAAACATTTCCGGGTAGTTATTATGGTGTATTAATAATGGCATAATTCTCTTCAAACGGAATATTTGTCTTTAGGATACTATCAATTCTTAAGTAAACATTTTCAGCTGCATAACTGAATTTATACATGCAAGGCTAACAAAATAATAATTATTTTAAGGGTAATGTAAATGCTGTTAATTTATCATGCCTGTCTATAATACACTTTTGCTGAAAATGAAAATGTTTACTTGAGAATCGATAACATTCTGGTTCTAGAAAACTGATTAACACACTATGAAAACGGAAACGTTTTCGAAAATGAGTGACAGCAAAAAAAAACTTTTTTTTTTTAAATATATAACTGATCCTATAAATCTCGAAAATATATTGGTATCTAAAGCTTCTAATCATAAAGAACGCTTTTCAGAATCATGAATAACTTGAAAGATGTTATTGTATATTTGCGTTCGTGGTTGTATTATATATTTGTTGATTAAGAAGCAATTGTATTTTTGTGCAGTATAACTCATAGGAGGCGTTGTGAACATTAAGGGCAAACTCGCAATATACAAGTTTCGAGAAACGGTAATTGAAAATACGCATTTATCATTATTGTCATTTTATATTATAATGGAACATTTTAGAATATTACAAGGGTAAGTCATTAAGTAATCCACAAAATATAATTAAATAATAACTTACAATGATATTCACTTCAAAACTATTTTTATTTCTCAACATATTCTCCACCAATATTTATGTACTTATATCACCGTTTTATCAGTGCCCCAACACCAGCTGCATAAGATTCTTTGGGTTGCTGTCTCAGCCACATTAGGACTTCAAGATGAACCTTTTCATCATCTGTGAACATCATCTTGCTTCCAAGATGGTTTTTAGTGGACTAAACAGATGAAAATCGCTTGAGGCTAAGTCAAAGCTGTATGGTGGATGTTGAAGAAGTTGCCAACCAAACTTTTGAATTGTCTCCAGTGTTCAACTTGAAGTTCTAATGTGGCTGAAACAGCAACCCAAAGAATGTTATGCGCAGCTGGTGTTGGGGCACTGATAACGGTGATATAAGTGCATAAATATTGGTGGAGAATATGTTGAGAAATTAAAATAGTATTGAAGTGAATATCATTGTAAGTTATAATTTAATTATCTTTTGTGGCTTACTTAATGATTTTCCTTCGTAGAAGCGATAGGAGAAAACTGACTAATACACTACAAAAACTACTTGACATCGTTTCCGAAAGTCAGTTGCGGAAAAGAAACTTTGGGTTAACATATACTTTTTCAAATCTAGAAAATATACGGGTTCAGAGGTTTCTAAAGATAAAGAACGCCTTTCGGAATCGTGGTTATCTCGGAAGAGGTTATTGCATATTTCCGATCATGCTTATATTACATTTTCCGAGGTTAGGAAACATTTGTATAAATACACTATAAAAACTACTCGGAATCATTTCCGGAAGTCAGTGGCAGAAAAGAAACTTTGTGTTAATAAATACTTTTTCAAATCTAGGAAAAATATATGGGTTCTGAGGTTTCTATTTTGGAATCGTGTGTAACTCGGACAAGGTTATTGTATATTTCCGATCATTCTTATATTACATTTTCCTAGATTAGGAAACATTTGTATTTTTTTCTTTACAATGCATGTATAGCAAAGATAAAAGTTTTCTTATGATCGCTATTCATTCGAAAATACTGAAACAAAATTAAATAAAAATTAATTATCCTAGCGATAAAGCACGTCCCATATTTATACCTAACTCTCAATAATTTAATGTCCTAGATTAACAAACTTTGGCGGGATAATGCGATTAACAATGTAAAACTTTAAATGTAGTTTGAAATACTTTTATTCGACATTATTTGCTCAGAACATTATCTTCTCTTTCTTTGTCATTAAAACCCTTCCTTGTGATAATTCGTTGTTATACCTAAATAATTAATGTGGTAAACACATCGCATATGAGGTAAATAACTTTAAAATCACACACATTTAATATTTATGAGATGCGATAAATATGATCTGAAAGTTCTTATGCATATCAAAACGATATGAAAGTCACTTTAACGATTTAAAATAAGTTTACTCATAAATGTGTGCATCGTATAAGTACTTTGTAATAAATATATTATAAATTTATATAAATCAAATTAAAATTATGCGCTTCGAAAAGCTCCAAATGTATGAATTTGCTTTTTTTTAAATGCATATATATTTTAGCTATAATATTATAGAGTCGGTCATAATGAAAACATCAAAATGCGTAAGAAAATTGAAAGTCTCATTTTTTACATTTTGTTTTTTATAATAAAGTAATTTGTATACAATTTAAATAGTATTTTTGATGTATATGTTCAGTTTTTATAAAGTATTCTGTAACTGCGTAAAAGTATCATCATTGGTAAAACAAGGGCAAAAAATCATGCGTCAAGCATAAATTATGAAACACCTTCCAATACATTCAGAATACTGTAACAAAACGACACTGTTTGTTTACTAAGTAAACAATTTAGAATACGCATAACGCATAGGAACACATAATTTTAGCAATTACTACCAATATTAGTAACAAAATATCCGAATAATTTTGTGCAGCCCTGTATATGATCTATAGATTTGTATGGATACTACATAGTATTCTAAAATTTACTTCAGTTAGGAAATACATAGCACAATTGAAAATTCACCTTCAGCAATTTCGTCAATAATCGGAAATATACCTTTTGAGCAGCCCTGTATATGATCTATTGGATTTATATACACCAATTAATATACAAAAACTTAGTTACATTTAAATACGCGTACCACAACTGAAAAGGATCTGCCAGCAATTATTGTTCATAGACAGTACTGTAACCAAATGCTTTTGAGTGTCCCTGTAAATGAACGATACATTCTATGCACGCCATATTCTACAGTAAGCGCGTTGTAATGCACCTCAGTGATATGTATCAATTTGAATATGTTTACAATAGTGTAACATCATTAAAATATGCCACAAACGATTTTCCCCATAGATCGTTATGCATTGTAATTCTTTTGAGTGTCCCTGTATACGAACCATAAATGTTGCACACTTCCTTTTCATTACCAAACATGTCATAGAAACCTCCAATAGCATATATCAATTTCATGGCAATCCGAGTATATTTAAGCGAATTAGAGCACGGACAGACGGCAGACAAACCGAATTCATAAACACTTTTGAACTATGTTGAAAAGTGCTAAACGCAACATGTATGACAAAATTACCAGTTTGCACTTTAAAACAAAGAGTTTCTAGTACACAAATTTAAATACCATGCATACAAAATAAAACATTTTACTTAAAAAAAATTAAAAATAATCATACTTTTAAGACAAGATGACAGAATACTTTTCTTAACACTTTATTCATGAACTGAACACTTTCTTTCTTTATTAGTTTATGAAGAGGAATAGAAAAGGCTTTATAAGAAATCTGATTTCATGTATAAGTTGCAAATGAAATGCTATGTAATAAAATGAAGATTAAGATGATACTTGGAACAGTACAATATAGGCAAATAAAACAACGCTTTAAGAAGCAGAGGTTTTAGATAACTTTTCGGTAGCCTGGCATTGTAAAGTAATATTGCAGTCGTCTGGAGGTAATCATTTCCGGAAAATTTCGGTATAGCTTCACCGATCGTGAGCCCAAGCCCCAATACCACCCTGCGTTCAAATGGTGATTTATAGACATATATCTTATTTTTTTATCATGCGGTTGCACTCGTATGTATGAACTGATTTGGATGTTACTAAGCTGTGTATACAACTTACCAAGGTCTTGACCAAGTTCGTTCGCCAGCTTCATGCTTCATCGTGTTTCAAAATGGCGGTCAAGTTAAGATTTCAAATTCAAGAAAGTGTATATATTTTTTTTAAATGCAAAAAGTGTTATCCCTTAAGTTTTTGCCCTTGATAAAAATATCTGGAGCATTTTTGCCTCGCTTCTATTTGAAGATAAGGCTGAAATACAGCAGTTTGAAATTCTAAAGTGACTGACATTGTGAAACAAGACTGCAGATTAAAAATAAGGAATTCTTGCATAAACGGATTTAATTTGTAAGTTTTATTGAAAACTCTTTCCAACAAATTTTCTTTCATTGTTGTAACCACTCTTCCAACTCCCATACGCTTAAAACTACATAGTCATACTTTTATTGTAAAACACCAGTTTATTCAATACTTTAATGTATGTAGTTATATCCGCCAGTCTAATATTATCGCCAGGCGTGGCGATACTTGGCGACATGTCGCCATATATAGCGGCAAAAGTACTTCGTCATAAATGAAGCCAAATTGGTGACATCTAACTAATTTTTTCAAAATCTGAATTCAATATTAACAAAAGATGGAAATCTTCTATAATCAAGTTTCACACATTTTAGCTAGTGTGTGGTTATAAAATTTGCTGAATACTTAAAAACAAGGAATAGTGAAGTCGTCTTCTCACCCTTGTACCGACCGCTTTTTAACTGATTGCCGACTATTTTCTGTAGCAATATTCAGTGCAAAAATACTGAAAATTTTGCCCATGTATATGTAGGAAAAGCGAATTTAAGGAATGTGTTTATGGACCAAGATAATTACTAGAAATCACATGCAACAGCCTATAGGAAATTGCATAGGAAAAGGAACTGGCAATATGGAAAATATTAGTAGAAATTAAAAAAAGTAAGTTTTATATAATATTTACAACAATCTGAGCGAAATCACAAACAATAATATTTGTATGATTTTTATATAGATATGGGATGTTTCAAGAAAGTTAAGTTAAAGTATAGAAATAGATTTAGAGATAATCTTAGCTGAATTAACGATACAAAAGTTTTTGAGCTTATAACATTGTTTTAGCTGCATATAATGCGATAAAAAGACTGATGTCATATCGTTATCACTATAATGGACTTTTCAACAAATTAACATTTTCGAATTTCCTCATTACAGAAACACAATTAATTACGAAATCAGAAAATTATAAAACACTTCTCAGAACCTCTACAATTAATTTGTAAAGTCAAAATAATGTTAAACAGATATGTATAAAAAACAACGAAAATTTTTCAGCATTATTTTATAAAAAATGTTGTTTTTGATTTATTTTTGATGTTCAAAAGTATTATAGGTTATTTGTTACAAGATAAAAATAAATTGATTATTCCCATATAATAACCGTAAATAATTATATTTCACGATGGCTTGTATCACAAATTTATGTGTTTTTGTTGTTGTAGATGTTGTTGTTGTTATTGTTATGTAAACACGGTTCTGGTTTAGTCCGATGTGCTAAAATAATGATAATTATCCGAATTAACATCTTAAATTTTTAACACAGATCTGAACTTTTAATGTTTGTTTTCTGATCCAAATTTTATCAGGATGCTATTCCCCATGTTAAATGCTATATATACTTCTCGTTAACTGCGTATTGAATGTTTTGATGTCTATATATTGTTTACTAATTGCATATAATATTTAAAAAGTGGAACCAATACATGACTGCTTCATATAAATAAATACACTTTTAAAAGTATTTTATGAGGATGACAGAACATGTTAGACATGTTTATAGACTTTTTTTTTATTTAATTAGAATTTAAGTAAATCATAGTACATTTTTCTTGAGCGAAAATTGCTTTGATAGATTACAAATTTACAGAATAACTGACATCTCTAATTTTAATACCGTAATTGGTGGACTAAATAATAATTTATATCAATATTTTTCCAAATAACATGTGTTAATAAAATCCCTCAAAAGTATTTTACAAAATATTTTTAAAATTTATTCCAGATACTTAATATGTTCCTCACTAAGTATTATATTTAAACACTTATGATATCGAATCTCAGCAATAATACTCAAATGTAAAAAAAAAACAAAACGAAAAAATCTCTGGTGAGTAAGGTTTTGTAAATTTTAACACAAAAGTTAGAGATATAAATTATATATATAAATTAATTCGGTTTTTAAATTGTGATTGAGGTACAACATTTATTATTAATTGAATGTTGCAATGCTTCTCTATGTTTTAAAAAAGATTAAGGTTTATACATATATAATTTTTATACAGTGAAAATATCTACAAACTACACCTACTAAGATTCTAAGAGAAAGTGCATAAGGGTTATAGGTTTTTTACAGCCAAAGAAATAAGCACATTTTATAAAGTTGTTTTGAAGTTTAGAAACCACGAAGGTAAAATATAGGTTTTCGCATTAAAAATCGCGTATTTTGAACTTTTCAAAAAATAATATTTGCACGAGTTCTTATTTAA
The DNA here is from genome assembly GCA_963931845.1 of Maratus michaelseni. Taxonomy (NCBI): domain Eukaryota; kingdom Metazoa; phylum Arthropoda; class Arachnida; order Araneae; family Salticidae; genus Maratus; species Maratus michaelseni. Next base: position 306,918,508 of record OZ007588.1, read on the forward strand.
AAATGCGGTTTTTGAAATAGTTTGTACTGTAGTAACGTTTCTCAATAGCGAAGATTTCTCGACTGGTTTCGTTTGAAACCAATGGAACAAACAGCACGTTAATATATACATAATGAGACCTTGAGTGAGGTTTCAATGCATATTTTCACTTTTAAGGAAATGCAAATATCCAATCAAATCCAATGTATCCGTTTCGAACAAAATATCTCTATTTTTTAAAAATAAAGTTCAAGGAAATTAAAAATGTAAAACAAGAACGAAAAACCAAGCGTTAAGCATAGATTATGAAACACTTTCCAACACGTCGAGAATATGTTAACAAAACTTCACCGTTTAATGAGGTGAAATATGTCTGAGTAAACAGTTTAGAAAACGCAAAACACATATGAAAACCCAATTTCAGGAATTACCTACAATAGTCGGAAAAATATCCAAATTAGTTTGTTCAGACCTGTATATGATCTGTAGATTTGTATATATACTACATACTACGCTAAAATGTAGTTCAGTTAGGAAACGCATAGCACAGATATAAATTTCCCTTCTGCACTTGTTCGGAGTTTTCCGTGGTTTTCTTTGTACCTTGCCGTAAATACGGGTTCGGATCCCTTAGAAAGGCCCCCAAAGAGGGCACTCGCCCCTAGGGCCTATATCCCTCGAATAGATAATCGGCCGTCATAAATAAACCAACCAACCAACCCTTCAGCAATTTCCGTCCATAAACGTAAATATACTCGAGATCTTATGTGATGCCCTGTATATTATCTATAGAATTTATACACAGCAAGAAATAGGCAAGAAATTAGTTTAGTTTAAAAACATGCCACAACTTAAAACGCGCATCCAGCAAGTATTGTTCTTTGAGAGTACTCTAAACGAATTATTTTGTGTGTTCTTTTCAAATAAAGGATGAACGCTATGCACACCATATTCTCCTCATCTTGTAGTGTAGCTCAGTGATATATATGACATTAAATGTGTTGGAAACAGTGTAACATCATTAAAATACACTGAAAATGATTTTTCTACATAGACCGTAATATACCGGATTTTTGTTTAGTGTCCCTGTAAATTAACTATAAACGCTACATACTTCATTTTCAATACCGAACATGCCATAATAAACTTCAATAACATATATCAATTGCATGGTGATACGGGTAGTACATTTACGAGAGTTAGAGCATGGACAGATGGCAGACAGACAGATAGACAAACCGAATTCATAAACGCTTTTCAACTATGTTGGAAAGAGGACAAGGGAAATAAATAAACTCTCACTCAGTATAAAAAGAAACAAGTGGGTAAGTGTGATCGAAGATCGCTCAAAGGGTTTCTTTTAATATTTCCTTTCAAAACACTTTATCCTTTCTTTAATAAATCCAAATAAATTTCATTTAGCATAAAAAAAACTCATGTTTTTTGTTTTTTATAAAGTAAAAATTTACCGTTCTATTTTTTCGTTTTTTCGAGTATCCAAACCAGCCCGATAGCGGGAGAAGCCGGCTATTATATTTTGTCATAATAATATCTGTCACGCGGACTAAATGCGATATAAAAAAATAATTTCAAAATTAAACATGTTGTACACTTTCAAAATGTTAAAATATGCGAATATTTCCATAATCGGATTTTTATCATGATTCAATATGTTTCTCAAACTCATATATTTACTATTCTCTATTACTCATATTGATACTCGCTTTGTATTATTCTCAAACATCTGAAAAATTCGTTAAACTTCCAATATCACGTTATATTTTCTTTTTAATTCTCTAATGACGTGATATTAATCTGCTTTGTGTACACATACACATACTCATATTCCTTGTATTATTGAGAAATCTTTGATAGTTTCCGCTTTATTACCACTATGACGTGAATCATTTTTATTTCACATTAATCTTTTTTACAATTGGTGAAACTTTTTCATTTTCATTTTTCACGTGGAAATCCTCTGATAGAAAATTAATTATTGTTGAAAGAATTTCATCGTGGATTTTTAATTTTTGGCATCTGCTATAACGACAAATGTTTAAATTTAATAGGAAACGGCTGTTAGAATTTTGGTTTTTTTATCTATATTTATTAAAAAAATACGAATTTTTCAAATTTTAATATTTTGAGCTCTTCATAGCTGGTATTCTGCTATATACACAAAGTTTCAACTCTGTAAGTTACATAGTTTCTGAGAATAGCTTTGTGACAGACAGACAACGGAGCGGGAGTAATAGGGTTTCGTGAGATGAACGAAACCCTAAAAAATAACAGAAAGAGAAAATAGCTTTATCCGTTGCCGAAATATTTTGTGTACCGACGTAAAAAGCAATGTTTCGAGATAATCGCTTTTAAAGTTTTACAAAATGCACTACTCGCAAGTGCACTGTGCGTTAAGAATCGCTTCTAGAGAGCATTTTTTTAATTCGTACATTTTCGTACATTCGTACATTTCAACATTTAGTATTAAATCCAGAAAATAGCTTTTAAAGTTTTACAAAAAGTACTACTCACAAGTACACTGTGCGTTAAGAATCGCTTCTAGAGAGCATTTATGATATGTGAGATTATGCAAAAAAAGCAAAACAAAAATCATGTTTTGAAGCCAAAAAAAAAATAGTGCAATCTCTTAATGTAGTGATTTAATTTCGCCATTTAATGAAAAATCACCGTAATTAGAAATCAGGAAATAACTTCATTATAGCTAAAGCTGAAGATGTCTAACGAGTTTGTTTTTAACTAAAAAAAAAAGCGATGTCTCATAAAAACATTTAGTATTAATTCAAACAACAGTGAATATATAAAGTGAATTATTTTATTTTATTGGTAAACATTGTAAATAAAAAAAATATTTTTCTTTTATGCAATACATTAATTAGTGTCAGCTAATGAATTAGATGTATTTCATTTATAAAAAGATTCATTTTAAAGCATGCAGCGAGAATTTGTTATATTCAATCATTTTTATTTCATTATTTTTCTTTCTGTTATAGATATTTTCCATTTTCAGTAATTTATTTCCATGAAGATAACAATCTTTTATCTAAAGCAAATCTGAAATTCTAAATGATCGGAGCTGGATATTCTATTCGGAAACCATTTATTAAAAGTCTTAAAAGTACTAACCTATTATACTTTATCACTATTCTGTTTCAAATTCATTTATAGTCACTTTTTTTTCTCTCTAAACAAACTATTTTTTTAAATCATTTAGATTAATATACTTTTAGATATTAAATTCAGCAAATGCATACTTCTAAGTAGCGATCTGCATTAATATTTTTAATTAGAAACAACGTATTTAACCAAGTGAAAGGATGGAATTAGTCTTTTAGGGAATTTTATTAAATTCATTCATTTTTATTTATAAAACTGTGTCATGTATTATTTTTGAGATATTCATGAATTGGTATCTTTGATTTCATAATAATCTGTTCCTTGTCAAATGTTTCTGCTTGTTGTATTGAATACTTATATAATAATAAAATATTAAGTTAGTTCTTTGCAATTTAGTTGAGTTATTTTAATTTTGATTTTATAAATCTTTAAGTCTGAAACTATCGTCAGCAAGTTAGTCATTTTTAAACGTTGGAAATTTTAAAAAAGTCTTTTTTCTAGCGAGATTCATTGAATTGTAACTATTAGATATGGAAAGTGGAAAACTGATTTATTCTCAGTACTGCTTTATTCCCTCTAAACCCTGTGTAAAAAATAATGCATGTTAATGTGACATTCTGCTAAATTTGAATTTACTGGCTATTTAAGGAAAGTTATTGCGATATGTATATTTTACATAATGTTAAAAAAAATTAAAAGTCCTATGTAACCCTTAGTTATTTCATATAAATTGTTTTGCTCTGTAGAAGGCTATATCAATTTGATGGTGTATATTCCAGTGCTTTTAAGAATTTATGAACTGATTCACTTTAAAAATATTAACAGTTTATTTTCATTGTTTTAAGTCTAAAACTACTGAAACCGTTTCACCGGTATACGCTAATATGTGGAGTAACTCTATATGTGTTGAACTCCATACTTACAGTGTGTATAATCAGATTTTAAATTGTGTGCAAACTGTAGCAACTCGCATTATTACTTGCTGATAATCGCTTAGGGGGAAGAGATTTTATCTCTTGAAGAATATCTGTTTGTTTCTATTGTGGTTTATGAACTACGAGTTTGTTCAATGCAGTGCAAACCTTCACTATTTAACCACTTCGCGACGAGTGTCACGTATATGTGACTTTAAAAGTGATTTTCCGAACTATAAACATTTAACATTAATGAACTTAATTAACTTTCAATAAAATAAATGACTGGGTTACAGCAAGGAAGTGAAATAGACACGTGTGCCGGGAAAAAGAATTTTTGACGCATCTGTGTAGTATTCGTTAAGAACTGATGACTTTCAATGAACTTTGAAGTTCAAGATTTAGTGATATCATACTTTATTTTTTATGTATTTTTCTATTGTTTTCGAATAGATGAAAGTTCTTTTTAAAGACTTTTAGTCTCTAATTTGCTCTTAAAACTAAAGGATAGCAGAATAATCTCAACAATAAATTTTATCAGTAATAGAAAATAATGTAAATTTATGCATTTAAACTAACCATAATTTTTTTAAATAAAAATGTCTGAATACTGATGAAATGTCTGAAATTAAGACATTTAGAAATTCAGACACGTAAGTGTCTCAATGTGATCATATGTGTCATGCTGTGATACAATCTTATCCCTATATATGGCAACGCCATTAAAACACTGTTTTCGAATAGATGAAAGTTCTTTTTAAAGACTTTTAGTCTCTAATTTGCTCTTAAAACTAAAGGATAGCAGAATAATCTCTGCAATAAAATTTTATCAGTAATAGAAAATAATGTAAATTTATGCATTTACCATACTAACCATACTAACCATAGTTTTTTTTCTCATTAAATTAGTGTTTCTAGCTAAATCTGCTATTGATAAAAACAAAACCACTGAAATACATGGATAATTCAGAATCATCCAAATCACATAAATATGGATTAATCCGATACACTGGACACTGGTGTCGCCATGGACTTAACAGGTAACAGAAATTTCCCTATCTATATTAACTTTTAAGAAAGATGAAAGTTTTATTTATTAATTAAGAGAAGCAACAATTGCCGTAGTTCACAATTTGTATCAAAATGTGCACGAAAAACCTGAATTTGAATACAAAATTTTTAGTATACAGAAATTTTTTCATTATCTAAGCACAGATTTTCAAGTATTAAATAACGCGAAAATTACAACTTTTAAAAACTGGTGCTGAAGAATGAATAGAAGTGTAAAAGTCGCGAAGAACTGACGCATTAAAGATTCAGATATTAATGAATAATTCAAGATAAATAATGAAAATTTATTAATAATTTCAAGCTTCAGAAATGTTTTATTGCAAGGTTTTACTTACAAAAAGGTTATCTAGAGTTTGTGTTAATAGAAATAGTGAAATAAAGCGTATGGTTAAAACAAACAAAGAAAAGATAAAACACTTTAATTCAGAAGGTAATCTATCAACAAGTCTTTTTTTTTTTTTGGTGCTTTCAGATTTATGTTCAACGCAACGCAATCCTTCACACAACTCATAATTGTTGTTAAAGATGCACATGTTGTAGAATAATTCAAAATAAGTGATGGAAATATATTTAAAAAATCATGTTTCAGATATTTTGTTTTGATAGTGAATATTCAGAATTTGTGCTTATGCAAACAATAAAATTACGCCCATTAACAAACTAAATTTTTAAAAAAAAGTGTAGCACTTTAGTTCGTGTTTATTTTATTTACAGGCACAACAGATAGTGGTACAACAGACGAGTCCTGACGGGACTGAATTCCTAATACATTCAGTGATTTATACTTTAAAAAAATATCAGCATATCTAAAATTTTTTTCTAATAATATTTTCATGGACTCTTTCCTAAAAATGTCTTTTGAACATGATAAATGTTAATCTAAATGAATAGATTATATAAATGATGTTTAACATACTGATAAATTAATGAATCGTTATAGAACATTGGAACTTTAACATTAGAACTACCGTGTTTATTGTACCAGTATAGGGGAGACTGGTACACAGTGGACCCCTTTTTCAGATTATTTTTTTTTCTCTTTAACGAACAGACCGATCTGGCTGAAAATATTTTTTAATATTCCTTAAACCTCATTACATTCCTCAGAATTTCCTCAATTACTCAGAATCCTCAATTACTCAGAGTTTTCAATACATTTTTCAATATATTTTTTCACCAGTAAAGCGGACCAGTGTGTCCCGGAAACGGGACACACTGCGACACACCACCCATTGCGACACAGTAGACCAATATTATGTATTATCTGATATACAATATAAAGCTATTTTTCATTAATATAATTCTTCATTTCCCCTTTACCTCCAAAACAACATAATTATATAGATTTGCAAGTAACATTTTCAAAGAAAAGACGTACAAGACAAAACAAAACAAAAATATTATACTTTGAAAATAATAATAGATTAAGATACATGACTGATAGCAAATAAGTTGAAGTTATTAATTAAATTCAAAAATATAATAATCAGCCCACTTTAAAATTTCAAAATGAAATTTCAAAATACTTATGAGTAATATTGAGCGTGGAATTTTCCTGAAATACTTTTTGTTCTGGGAGCAACATTACGAAACCACTGACATCAACAATAGATTGATTTAAAGTTTCTGGAAAAATAAACTGATTTCCATTCAATTTGCGTCTTATGAATCTTACTTGAATAGAATCATCACCAATTAGGCTACAGTTATAATTTTCAAAGACAGTAAAAACAAAACAAAATATTTCTTACTATGTTAAATAAATTGTTATTTTTCTTTGCTTACTTTATTTTACTGTTAAATAACTACTTTAAAACAATGTTTCGACATAGAAAATAAGCATTTATTAAATATTTTGAGCATTCTGCATTACAGGAATAGAGAGGATTGTGGACCACTGTGCCCCGGTAGTGGGTGGTCCACTGTGCCACATGTTGAAGTTCAATAAATAATCATATTAGTATTGTTTACAAACTTTGATTACTAAAACAATATATGATGATGAAATATTTTACTTTTAGAAGCTCAAAACAACCAAGCCAGATAAAATGGTTCACTCTGTGATAAACATGTGCTCTGAAGGCTATACATAATCAATCCAGTGCTGTTGTCTATCAGGATAGAAGAGAAGCTTAAAAATTTGTTAGATAAATAAAATATTAGGGTGTGGTTCACTATGTCCACAGGTTCAATGTGAACAGGTCTCCCCTTCCTAGTAGAGCTACCGGGATGGTTCATAGCTGATCCATGGACTTTACTGATGTTATTCTTGCTTTGTGTGGTTAGATACAGACGCACAATTAGCTTTGTTGTTTAATACAATTATTTTTAATTAATGATTAATAAAATTTAGCTTCTAGAATATTACAAAATATGAAATATAATGATCAGATACCATCAAAGAAAATTTAAATTGCTAATTTCAGAATAGATACTGTGAGATTTTGACGGTTCGTATGAAATGTAAAATAAGAAAATATTTCAAATAATATACATTTAATTATTAATTTGAATTTTTTAATAATGTTCCTACAGATTAATAAGATATTAAAACTGAATAAAAATTAAATATATAAGATCATTGACTTTTTATTTACATTTTACGCACGGTCATTACAGGTATACAAACCTGTAGATAAAAAAGTATTCGTTGGATTTCAACTAAATTCGTGTTAAGGCATTATACTGTATATTCAGGAAAAGTGGAGCAATTTCAAATTTTATTCTGAAAAACAACTGTGATACGAGCAAAAAAGCACGTGTTGGGCCTTAGATGACCCTCCTCGGTAGTTCTAGTGTTAAGTTAGTTAGTTGTATGATGAAACGTTTCAAAGTAACATTAGTTTGGCATAATGGCTGGCTCCAATTTATCGCCAACATTTGTTGTATACAATAAAACGTTAAAGTCTAACAAACCAATTAAATTTTACTGTAAATACGTCTTTATTATCTTATAAAATGTACTTATATTAATTAGTTTAATTTTAGTCAATAAAATAGTTTACTAATGTTGAATATTTTTTTTTCTTTTCTTATTCATCTGAATTAGTGTTTATGTTTATTGATTTCGAAATAGCCTTCGCATTGGGAAGTAATTTTAATTTCTCAGGGTAAAATTAGTAAATTTTTTATTAGTTAATGGAGTAGCGTCGCTTGGTTTCTGAAGTTTGAACTACGCTTTTAAATTAAAAAACAAAATTTCAATAGTAGTAACATTCAAAATTCACCTGATGACTTTGAAATGTTGCCCGCTTGAACACTCTCACTTTAAGGTGCATTGCAACTCTACACCTAAAGAATTTGCTGTCTTTATCTTTGAAGATATTCTTCTGAGGTAGGCAGAGTTATAAATGTATTGCTTAAGAAATTCTTTCCCTATTTGAATATTTTCTTGTAAATTCAGATGTTATTTCTAAAACGTTAGAATTACGTAATTAATAAATGAAGGTTTTTGTTAAGCTCCGGAATTGAATTCTTTAAAGGTATTCATCTGTAACTTACTAAAACAAAAATATATAATACAATAATAACTTAGAAGAAATGAAAATATTTTTTTACAATATTTCCTTCTGCATGAATATTACTTACAGATTTAACTTTTCATGAACACAATGTAAAAATGTTCTTAATGTCATGCATGCAGCAGTCTCTCATACTTCATTTTTCTCAATTTGTTTTTTACGAATTTTATTTTTATCCTGATTATAGTTTTCTTTAATTCTTGAATTTATTTAAGCTTGTCTATTTAATTAAGAATGTACATGATCAAAGTATCTGAATAAATGAAGCGTTAAAGAAAATTACTTTATTTGTTCAATTTCTGATTAACAATTATCTTTTTATGATTAAAGAAAAATACTTACTTTTATCATCTAATATTAACAATAAAGTAATACCTTTAGAAACTTTTTTCTTTAATTTTTTTTTTGTCTCTCTTTGGCGATCAAAATATTCGAGATCCAAATTAGTGACATTTTTGAACATAGTACATTATCATACCTTTGCAAAGAATACTAAAATACTTTCGAAAAACTTGTGTGTATCAAACTTATTTATATAGTTAAACAATGTGGTGCAACATTAAAATACGTTGTCCTATAATTAGTTTCTTCTAGACAAGCTTTCATTACGTGAAGCTGAAACAAGAATTGATTAATTTAATCTAACAATTTATCAAATTAAAAGCATTCGTGAGACATTATTGAAAATTCCTTTTGTTTTCAAAGAATCCATCAGCTTCGATTAATTAATTTCTTCCGCCTGATCCGCCAACATCATATGTTCTAATTGAATAAGGAGATAATGTATCTAAAAGTCTTCATTATAATATTAATTAAAGCGAAGAAAATATTTTGTTATATTGATGATTGCTTAATATTTACAGAGTAGATTAAATATTTGATTGAAACAATGATTTTCAATATTAAGGAAACAAATTTTTCCTTAAAGTATCCGGATTACATCTAAAAAGTTTTATATTTTTAACTCAGTTAATGTGAATGTTTAAGACACTAAACCTCAGTTGTCTAAGTTTAGTAAAATACATCTTAAATATGAGTTTATACATTTTATTTCGAGCTTTTATTATAACATACATATTCTTGTCACATAACATATACTTGTCATTTAAACATTGTTTTTGTTTGTTGTGATTACCATTCTAGACCTTTCAAAGTATAGAACTAATGTATAAATATTAAAACTTGATTTTTTTTAACTCTTATCATAGATAATATGAATCGTTTATCAAAAATCTAAATTTGTTTAGTAATAATACAATTTCTAGTCTAATGATTAATTTATGGAAGTTCAGACTGTCCATTGTTAAGTGTATCTTGACATCAAAATTTTCAACTTATTTGGATCACAAACATAAAAATTATAAACGCAAAATTATATTTAAACTTTTAAAATGCGGCCATTAAGAACTTTTGAATGTCACATGGTGAAACACAAACAGTAATAGTTATAAAATGTGTAGTATCTGATAGAACAGAACTCGTAAGTTCTCTTTAAATATACTATTAGTCTGATTTTAAGGATTCGATACATCATAATTACAATTTATTAATCTATTTTTCATCGCTGGTTTATGACTATTTCAAATTACTTAAAAGAGTAAACGCTAGAAAAAGATAATCTTTAAACATAGTTCTTTCTTTTTTATAAAACTTTCTTACTCCCATAGATAGAAAAATATATATATTGTTTTCAAAAAGGGAAAAATGGCCTATTTTCCTACGATCTTCAAATCCAAAAATCTCATTTTTAATATTTTTATTACGAAAAAAATAAAGACCAATAAACGTATGAATCATATTTTAAAATGTCTAATTGTCGCAATCAATTAAACAAAATTTTACTACTTTCAATAATAAAATACATATATAAAACATTTCTGCGAAACCTTTGTTAAAAAAATCATGGCTAGATTTAAAAGGCGCATTATTACTTTAAACGAAGCAAAAGAAAAGAAAATCACTCTTCAAATATAGATTATGATACATGTTGAAACATTATGAGCATATAATTTTGTCCTATATATGTAATTGGAGATTATACAGATTTATTTTCATATTGCATTTAATATATCTTACTAAGAAGAAAATTTTCGATACAGAAAGTAAATATTATTGTATGTATATTTGCGATATATTTTAAAACAGTACATGAATTTACTTTGATAGAGTGATTCTAAAGTACCTAATACAGTACAGGTTGCACAATCGTACGATAAAAGTGCAACGCACTTTAAACCCACGTTATAAAAAAGAAGCTCAATGAATACTCAAATTATACAGCAATTAGTTTCTAAAAATATGAAAAAATAATAAAGAAAATAGCAGGCATTGTAATCAATCATAATATATTGGGCATTATGATTTATTTTCACTTGACAGCGTGCAATACATCATTTTCCTCATTTTGTTGAAAAATGTATAACTTTTGAAATTATTTAAGAGTCGCATCTCACAAATTATCTTGAACTGATTACTCTTTATAAAAATAAATGGTAGCATTATGAATACTTTTAAAATATTTAGAGAGTTGCCCATCCGGATGAGAAATTTTTATCGTTGAAGTATGTTTAGTATGAATCTTCTAAAAATGTATTTTTACAAAATAATAAATAGCTAAATAAATACATATTTACAAAATTATATGATGGTAAATATCTACTTATAATAAAATCCGAAGGCAAGAAAGTGTCTGTAACGATTCCGGGCGCGACCACTCTGGTCTGCGAATCGACCATAGTTAAACGCCATGTTAGGCTTAATGAAAAACCTATGTATGCTACATCCGATTAGGCTGTTAAAATATTTGTAAAAGCATGTTAAAGCCTTTAAATATTTTAATTTTGTTTTAAACCTTCGAAAACTATTTCACATAAAGCATGTATATCAATATTTCTGTAAACATTTTTTTCTGTAAGTACTTTTTTTTCAGAAATAGCTGTGATTTCTTTCGTAGAGAGGATTTCATGTGATGGATCCAGTATATTGGTGACATCTACCGGCGGATTTTGAAATTTTGCTTCCATCGAAAATATACTACAGGGCCGGAATCCTGGGAACCAAAGGCTTTCCGAGTTTTGGAATTTTCCAGATTTCGGGTCCTCCCGAAGTTCACGATTATTTGACAAAATTCATTTTTTTTTCGTAATTGTTTGACAAAATTTGCATTTTTTTTCTGCTATTCTTTGACAAATTTTGCATTTTTCTTCTACGATCCTTTGACGAAATTTCAGTTTTTCGTGGTCCTTTGAAGAAATTTGCGTTTGCTTTTTGCGATCCTTTGAAGAAATTTGCATTTTTCTGCGATTCTTTGAGGAAATTTGCGTTTTTTGCTATTAATTGACGAAATTTGCCTTTTATTCACGATCCGTTGACAAAATTCGATTTTTTTCTGTGATTCTTTGGCGAAATTATTGTTTTTTTCGCGATACTTTGACGGAATTCGCATTTTTTCCGCGATCTTTTGACAATTTTTTTTTCTTTGATCCTTTGACGAAATTTCACTTTTTTCGCGATCCCTTAACGAAATTAGAAATTTTTTCGCAGTTCTTTGAGGAAATTTGCGTTTTTTTTTTCGCGATCCTTTGAAGAAATTCCTGTTTTTCCGAGATTATTTCACGAAATTCGCGGGTTTTTTTTTGGTTTTTTTTTTTGCGATTCTTTAACCAAATTTATGTTTTTTTTTTATCCCTTGATGAAATTTTACATTATTGCGTTCTTCGCAAGCCTTTGTTCTGCGATTTGTTAACAAAATTTGCGTTTTTTTCGACCCTTTGACAAAATTCACGTTGTTTCCGCATTCCTTTGAAGAAATTGTCTATTTTTTCTGCCAACAATAGACATAATTGATTTTTTTCGGCAACAATCGTTCAAAATTCGAGATATTTTTTATGTTCGAATTTTTGGACTGAAGACTAAAATTTTCGAAACCAAATGCCTTAATTTTTTAGGAAAATTCGGAACAGAATCACCTCTGATGAAATAAATATATAACTATTTATTGTTTCTAAGGAATAGCAATATAAATTAATTTTAAACTAAAATTTGAGAGAAAAATTATTTGTTTCTAATTTCGGAAAGAGGGGGCTACAGGGAGGGGGGGGGGAGGGACCGTGTTCACCCGCCACCGAAGTAACAATATTTTAGTGATTACACATTGAAACACAATGGACTGAGAAAAAAAATAGGAATCCGTAACATTTTCGAAAATTTTCAGAAATTCTAAAATTTTAGTAAAAAACACAAATTGTACAAATTGTGCCTAAAATCAGTGTAAAAATTGTTTTAAACTCATAAAAGAGCTAAAATCCTACATGTTTCGGGTTTAAACTTAAAGCCATCATCGGGGAAGAAGAACAACACAAACGACTACGGACCTTTTAATTTTCGACACGAGAAAATTGAAATCAACAGCTTGGAAAAATTTAAATAAAATAAGCGGGCGCTCTCTGTTGCCAAAGAGCGAAAAACTAAACTATGAATTAACAAGGGGTTAAAAATGTATTCCATAAACTAGGTATGTTGAAAGAAAAGTTATCATTACAAATACAATCACAGGTGTTTCGCAGGTGTTTATGAAATTCGCAGGTGTTTATGAAATCCCCATTAGCTTAAATAATAATAGTATAATTTTTTACATTGGTATGACTCAAAGAAAGTTTTTGGAAAGGTTAAAAGAGCATAAAAACGACATAAAATTTGGAAAGTTATCCACTGCACTCTCCCGGTTTTGCGCTAAAAATAATGATGCTGTAATTAATTTCGATAAAGCAAGAATTATCTATAGGTTCAATAACCCATTTAAAGCCGCCATTAGGGAATCCTTGGAGATTAAAATTAGGATGGATTGTATTTGTAATGATAACTTTTCTTTCAACATACCTAGTTTATGGAATACATTTTTAACCCCTTGTTAATTCATAGTTTAGTTTTTCGCTCTTTGGCAACAGAGAGCGCCCGCTTATTTTATTTAAATTTTTCCAAGCTGTTGATTTCAATTTTCTCGTGTCGAAAATTAAAAGGTCCGTAGTCGTTTGTGTTGTTCTTCTTCCCCGATGATGGCTTTAAGTTTAAAGCCGAAACATGTAGGATTTTAGCTCTTTTATGAGTTTAAAACAATTTTTACACTGATTTTAGCAACTAATAGGCACAATTTGTGCAATTTGTGTTTTTAAAATAACTAGTTAACAGTGTAATGTCCAAATGGATTCAATTTTAGTAAAAATTTACAAATTTAGAAAATTTTTGAATTTTTCTTTCCGGATTTTGGAATTTCGGATAATGGGTCATATACTGTAAAATGATTCTTTCTTATCAAACGTAATTAAAATATAAGGAATACATAGTACAGCGTAATTTGCATTTAATTTTGCTTATGTAATCAAACAATGAGTTATGTGGTGAGTCAAGCTGTTTAGAAACTCATTGATAACACTTTTTTACAAAAACTTTCGCACATGGATTATTTGTTAATATTTACTTTGAATGTTTTGTCCATTCGTTGAACTATTTCAGAAATTTAATACTGAGTAGAAAAATAAATAAATATATATATATATCCTCATTATTTTTATTTGTAGAAATCATTTGTCATTTTTAAAATATACTTTTCTACAATACAAACCTTTCAATAATAAAATCTTCATGCTGTTTGTTTGTATGAAGTCTTATGAAAGTGAAACGCAGATCAACAATCCGTCATTTGTGACGGGGTTATATACTAGTAATATAGTATAATACATTCGATAAGTAAAATAACTCTGTTCTAACAAATAAGGACTTACATTTATGCCTGGCTAGATGAAATGCTAAAAAATAGCTAATATTTTAGAACAGTTACACATTCATGTGAAAGTCGCTAAAGAGCTGCATAGTTAAACACATAAATTAAAAAAAATCTAGCAAAAGAATATGTTTGGCCTAAACTAGCACCTCCCAGTGCAGCCTGTTTTTTGGGTTGTTTTCAGTGTTTTTATTGTAATTTTTTAGATTTTTAAGCTATATATTTCATGTTTTCTTGTTTGTTCAGGATAGTTCTAGTTCAGGCCAAATATATTCTTTTGCTAGATTATATATATATATATATATATATATTACAAAATTACCCAATTAATAATACCCAATTAAATTTATTGTATAAAAATTCATTTTATTAATATTCTATTTACAACCCTAGTTTATTAAAATATTCCCTTTTTTAAAAATATTCCATTACTGTCCAGATTTTAAAACGTTTTTTATCCTAATCCACTTAAATTCACTTTTTATTTCCCAACAAATAAGATGTAAAAATCACATTTCATAAATTTTTTTCTTAAAAAACCTATTTTCTTAAAAAATCTATTTTCTTAAATAATTTATTATATTAAATATTTCCTATTTATTCCCGCATTAAATCTCTTAATCTGTGTAAATTCACCATTTTACCATTCCTAATAGTCTCAAAAAATCATTCTTTTAAATTGTTTTCTAAATACGCAAAAGCCGAACTTTATTCTATTAATTTTCCGCGTTTTTTTTAATTTTTACACTGTCCCAGAAAATTCTTTTCCCGCCAAAAGCATAGGAGAGACATATTTCTTCAAAATTATTCACAGATAAAATAAGTGCAAGCCGCATTTGAACATGCATTGGTTAAAATAGGTGACATGTTTCGAAATTCTTGCGTCTTTCTGAAACAAACTTTCTGACGCAGAGAGAATGGATTTGTGTCGTCGAAATGAGTGTTAAAAATAAAACGCTGCTGGATTTGCCCATCGAATTTGTGTCAATAATATAAAATGGTGGTGTTCTTTAAGATGCAGATTTGCCAATATTATCGTTATGTAAAGTGAGCATTTCCCCGAAATCTAAAGATGATTGTGTTTAAATAAATAGATTCGAATGCCAATCGTGTTTCTTTTTTCCTTCTATCTACATTTTCACTCGGCTGCTGATGCGTAAAGTTCATACTACGACTGCATTAAATTTGGAGATGTTTGCCATCTTTTTTCTTGGACTGTTGAATGGAAGAAAAAAAAAGCAAAATGCAACACACGCGCACACACACATACACACACACACACATATATACATATATATATATATATATATATATACAGAGAGAGAGAGAAATTATATTATTAAGAGAGAGAAATTATATTATATTTTAAGTATTAACCTATCTTACATCTATTCTAAATTCTTCTAATTTAATTTTCTATACTTTGTCTTAAAATATTTTTATTCCGTTTTCCCTTTTCAAAATCTAATGATTCCAAGACGTCATATCTTTCTTTTTTTTTTTTTTAATTTCCTTCTTTCATTTTCCTTTGGAAAATTCCTGATCCGACGTCTGTATTTTTTTTCTACATAGAAATTTATTCGATTTGAGCATTCTATTTTGGACATGATATTTCTTCCCGCGCTTTTAGGGAACTGAATTACGCAGTTTTGGTTCTTTTCCTGTCTTGCTCTCTTCTCGACTTTTCATTCGTTTACATCATTTTGCCTACGGCACTCTTTATGGGATTATGTAACTTTACGCACTGGTTTTAAATTCTCTAGCGGAGCGCAGATTTTAGTGTGTTCGTTCTAATATCCTTCACAGCATCAGGAAGCGTTTATAATAGCTGAATTCCATGAATTTAATTCAAATATTTATTTAAGATCTAATTTTTATTTGAGGTAATTCATAGTGTATTATGTTTTTAGAAGAGAGTCCTGAGTAACGTAGTAAAAACTTAAATAAAGAGTATTCTTCTACTTATTGGTATTCCTTTTTGTTATTGGAACCATCCACTGGGTGTAGAATCCACTTCTGCTTTGCACAAATCCAATGCTTTTGTCTTTATAAAAATTACCACTTGAACGAATTTTTGATTAACGAATTATTCAAATTAAAATATTTATTGATGGCTCCAAAAGAAAATTCATTTTACTTTCATGAACGGTGTGTTGCCAAGGAAAAATATATATTTATCGAAAAAAAATACAGAGAAATGTTTCTTTTATTATTTTCAGTACCATATTACCATGAAAATTTCAGCAGATTTCGAAACTGTTTTCCGTGAAAGGGGGTGAAATGGCTACCCGAAATGCACCTGTAAAACGAAAAGGTCGTATTTTCCATTCATAGTCATTTTTCTTAATTTCTGCAGTTTCACTTAACTCCTATTTAAAAAAAAACAAGTTGGAAATTGTACATTAAACGTGACAAATGAGGTGCGTTCGTACTATAACTAGTTTTACAATGTAAAAAAATACATCGTTATTATTTCAGTGAAATGAATTATATCGTCTGTTATGAGCGAAATGAGCATGTCTTTTTTTATTATTAAGTATGCCACGTTTACAGATGCGAACTTTTTTCCGACAATAGTCAGCGCTGCAAAATTCACCATGGAGATCTTGCTTTGTGAATGATTACCTCCATGGTTTAATATTTTTACGACTGACGATGAATGAATCTCTTGTGTTTATTTACTTTAATGGATTGAGATTTTCGGGTGTTAACCAAATTTTCACTGAAGTTATCTCAGAATCTATGTATTTCTTATTGTAACTAATCTCTCAAGCAAACAATTTTTTGTACGATCTTTCTAAAAATGTGACTTATATGCAGTTTTATTCGAAAAAATAATTTTTAATAAAAAGGGCACTTGGCATATGAAAAGAAGAAGTGTTTAGTGCGTATTTGTTTTCCTAAGTCACATGAATTGTGTATTTAATATATAGATTACGTATCATAGGATTTAATAGAATAAAGAACTTTTATTAATTTCTTTTTTAAGTTTTGATTCGATTTTCATAAAATTTGAAATGACTCGACAAGATTCTGTAACGATTATATATATCAAATTTCAAACCATTCCTTTGGGTAGTTTTTGCACTGTTATATGTGGACAGACGGACGGACAAGCAGACGGACAGACAAACGAAAGGATCGGACAACGACTATAGGTGCTAAGTAATTACGAACGCACCTAAAAATGTATGGAGTCCAATTTTTTTTCTCCCTGTCCTTCGAAAATTGTTATTTTGTTAATAACAGCTGTTAATAATAATTAATTTCTAATATTAGGCAACTCGCATTTTCTTCATTTTCAATAACAAAGAAACGAAAAAAAGAAAATATTTTTCATGTAAAGAAAAAAAATAACATTTCAGAAGTAATAGCTGCTGGAATAAGACAGGTAATACAATTTAATTACTATCAATGGATGGTAATTGTTTAGAATAAATTTTTAGCTATTTTATACGCTTTAGATGTCGTTTTTAACCCTTTATGCTCCGACCGTACTTCAAAGTACGTGTAAAATAAACTTGTTATAAAATGCAATATCTCAATTGTCAGTAATGTAAGTTAGTATATGGAAAAGAAGGAAAAAATTTCATTAATTCTTAATTTGATATATAACGGGTTAATTGTGTGAAAAAAAAAGAATTTTCGTAAAAATATTCTAATAGTGTTTCATAATCAATACGTGGTGCATACTTTGTCTTTCTTGCGTTAAAAATATTTTTGAAATGGAAGAAAATTAAAAAAACTCTTTTATTATTATTATTATTATTATTATTATTACTATTTAATTTTTATATTGAAATACCTTAGAAGATAAAATTATATATCTAGATTAGTTGCATCAAATGGTATGCATTTTTGATTACAGATACAATTGAATTACATTTTTTGTACTAGTAATCAAAGCTGAAATATGATGAAAAGTGATGGAAAATTGTTAGGCTGTAAAAAGTTAATATTTTTCACATCTTAACGAATGAATTAAATTAAACCTGAACCCATATCGCTAAATTGAAATGTTTTTTTCATGACCATTACTGCAGCAGAGAACGAGACAAACATAATAATTCACTTGTGTCAGGCTAGTACAAACGTTTTCAGAATAAATATAACAGAAAAGAAGATTTTCGGCGACAGCAGGATTGTTTTATTTATTATTTCGATTAATTACAATGCAAAAGTGCAACGCAAAAAATTGAATGAATAAGCACTAAGACTGTATTTATGGCTTTAGCTCTACAAGATGCATTGACTAGTCTTACCTAGTAATTTATATCAATCTATCTTTATATATTTTCTGATGAAAGCCTATCTCACCATTACTAGAAATTTTTATAGTCACTGTGCCCTCCATTTTTCATGATAAATGACCATATTTTACCAGAATCGCTTAGTGTGTCAAATATTACTGTGAAAAATGACGAATGGATCTAATATGGTTTTTCGATAATGAGTTTAGTAATACGATAAATTGGTGGGAGTACAGATATATTTATTGATTGTTTACTTGAAATTACTTTCCTGCTATGCTAAATCTCTTTTATTTTTTTTTTAATTAACAAAATCTAATTTTGACTTTTTGGTGAATTTTAAGATGAGTTGGAGAATATTTTTGAACAACCAAAAGAGAATCCTATTTTAAAGATCACAGTGAAAAATTATAATTAACATTAATAAAAAAATGTGTATCATAATGATTGACTTTTTCTATTTCTGTGATTCTACGTTTAAAACTTTCAAAATCATTATAAAAGAGTGAAAGAATAATTTAAACTATTCATGTACTATATTGCAGTTCACAATAGGAGGGAACATTGTATCAATATATTAAAATGCTTTATTTTATTACACTTTAGTTATATAGTTAAGTATTACTTTTCGTATGGATATGTGCTTTTTATTATTATATATATTTATAATTATTAAAAAGGCATATATTTTGAAATTCAAGAAAAACATTCTATAGATTCAAAATTTACATTAAAAAAATAAAACATTTCGTGATAATACTATTTTTTCTTTTTTTACATTTAGGAAATATGTGGTATTCCTGGCCGAGGTTTACTAAAGAGTTCCTTATATATATTATTTTTCGTGCAAAAGTAGTGAATTTCTGATGCAAAGAAAATATTTTAAACGTATATATCATTCGGAAAAATTATAATATAACATCAATAAAAAATATATATATATATATCATAAACATTGCCTTTATAGTAGTATCTCGTCTGGATTTGAGAACAAGAGCCTTGAATAGTGTCGCTATCTGTTATCAGTTTTTTAATCAGTCCCAAAGTTAAAATTAACTTAATTTTTTACAGCGAAAATTGATAAAATTGTAAGGGAAAGTATAGATGTCAGGATCCTGAAGGTAAATTTAAACGCTAAAAATAAATATTAAAAATATTCTAAAGGGCAGGAGATTTTTAGAAATTAAAAAGTGTTATACACATTACACGCGAAAGAAATAGCAAGCTTTTTTTCATACACTTTATTCTCTATGTTATATACCTCTATATTATAACTCTATATTATTTATGATATATACAAAATTTAAAGAGGACTTTTATTAGTCGAATATTGCAGTCAGAGACGTTGGACCCCTCTAAGTGATTTGCCGCATCGCCCTGGGTCTAATCAATATTTAGTGGATGGAAAAGTATTTTAAACAACATTTATCTGTTCGGAAACATTCTCTGATATTGCTGGCATATACAGTGGGAAGATTGTATCACAGTCACCACGCATATCACACAATTATAGTAAATTCAGATTCAGACACTTAAGTGAATGAATTTCTAATTGTCTTAATTTCAGACATATAGTCATTATTCAGACATTTTTTTCATTTTTTTATACCCTGGTCGCAATAAGACACTTATGTGTTTTAAATTCAGACATCTATGATGTCTGAAATTTCATGATTTTCTGAATTAAAATCATGAACGAAAAAGTGCAATTCAGACACTTAAGTGTCTGAATTGCTTTTTCAGACACATATGTGTCCGAAATTAAGACGCCTCTATTTAAAGTGTGTTTTCTTTAAAATTACCTTCAAAATTAAGCTGCGGGAGCCATTTCCGTATAGTATGTGTAACGAATTTTCAAATTTTTAATAGCGGAGAGTAGGGTAAAACAGGGTAGGCGAGTCATACCGGGTATCCTGTTTCCTCGCTGATGGGTGCTGCCGTGTGGACAGTACCCACTTAACTACATCCCTCACCGTCCCCTAACAATGTACCATCAGCATTTGAAGTTAATCATCTCTGTGTCGGTGCAGTGCTATTGAAAAGAAATTCACCTTAATAGTTTTAATTTTTCGCCGTCTTTCCTGCTCTTCAAATAAAACCAGCCTGGCGGACCAATTTGGGTAAGTAAACCACTATTTTTTTATAACTTTTACGCAAAATGTTGATGCGAAATGGTGCGTCCAGCTGTTCCAGAAGAACGACCATGTTGATTTTTGGTCATCTGGTGGGGAAAACCGGGTGCACATGGTTTTGCATTGAATTCTGCAATGAATTGTTTCTACACTCAAGAGGTGGTGAAGGGTGGATACAATGTTTAGTCTGCAAAGAGTGGGAACGTGAGGAGTGCAGTGGGTACCAGAAGCAAAAACTGAGAAAGCCATTATATGACAATATTAAAATTTTTTTGAAAACCTAAAACAAAGTTACTGACCTTAAAAAATGCATATATGTTTTAAACATTGATTCTAAATTTATTACAATAAAGCTTTTGTTACTAGAAGTGTAAAAATTTAATTTCTGATTAGTATCCGGTTTTACCCTACCACAATAATTTGGAAATGTTTAAGATGGTCCTATACAAAGCCTTTTCCCATGTAAAGAAGAATTTTTCTGGTGTGGTTTTCAATAGCCCAGATGTCCCCAAAAACATTTGTGGAGTTTTCTAGACTTTTGTCAACAAATATAAACCGTTAGGTACCTAGTTTTAATCATACTTTCCTTTACTAACATATAATTTTGGAATCATAGTTGGCTTCAATAAATTTTACTTTCGGATACCAAACGGGAGGTCATTCGGAAAAGTAATTTAAGAATTTGGGAGATATAAACTTTGGAACTCATAATATTAAATTCCTTTTTAATAGTTGCAAAACAAACTGCGGTGTGGGTAATTTTTATAGCATAACACGAAAACTACTAAGCAGAATGATCTGTAACTTTTCCTTTGAATATTTAGATCTTCTAGATATAGATTTCCGTTCAAATTATTATTGGTTAGAATACATTTATAAGAGTAATTTAAAAATATATAAAGTATGAAATTAATATTTGAAAAATATATAATTTAGCCTCTAAAAAATGTAACCTAAATATTTTTCTAAATGCTTTAAATATATAAATAAAAAATTATGGCACAATCCTTCAAATATGTTTTGAGTTATGTTTGAAAACTATCTGCATTGCAGGTTGTTTTGAAACTTTTAAAAATAAATTTAACATTAGGAATTCCAAAATTTGCATCAGCATAATCATGACTTATCAATGTTATTCAAAACTAAAGTTTACCTCAGAATCCATATATTATGTCAAATTTGGGTATTCGGTTTGAAAAATTCAAAGTTTGTTGCAATTTAAATATAGAGACATTTTTCTTTATCAAAAATGCAAAGAAGTCATAATTCCCAACTGAATGGCTATTTTTGTTTTTCTCTTACACAATTTGGCTTCTGAAGTGTATAAGGTGTATCTTTGTTTTACACCGAGTGCACTTTTATTTTATCATAATCCGCACTTGTTTTTTTATTTGATTTATATGAATCAAAATTTTTATATATGGCTCTTACCGCAACAATTAAACTAACGTTGGTACTCAATTAAACATTTTCTTTTCGAGAAAAGCTGAAAAAAGTGACTTATAATAAAATGACTTACTTTTCATGTTTTATAATTATTTAAAAAATGTAATACAGAAATTTCTATGAAACTTTAGTTAAAACTTTCATAAAAGAAAGTGACGTTTTTTCAGTTTGTCTTAGATTTCAAATAATGTTTTATTCGAATGCATTTATATTGATTCTCATTTTTTGAAAAGCCTATTGTTTAGTATGCAATGATTCATTACATATCAATTTATTGTCAATAAGATAATCCAGCTTGTTTCTCGTTAGCCACTAACAGAACGGAAGTTTTCATATTTTTATCGTTCTAATAAAGCAATTTAATAAAGTCAATGTAAGTGCTAAATTTTAGTCAGTATTAATTATAGTGGTGTCCTGCAATAGCGAAACTGAATTATACGAAACAGCTTTTATAATGAACGAAATATGTATTTCTTTTAATTTTTTACATGTATCCGCTACATTTTATGTAACATTTCTCTACATTTGATATGGTGAATTTACATCTGCATTGATGTTTTTTAAGCACGAGATTTGACTATATTTTAATTGTTAGTGAGGTTCAGTAATGTTTGTTAAAAACATATTTTACTTTTTGTATCATTCGGTATACATCATAAAAATAATTAAATAATTTTTAATTCATCATATCAAATGCACAGAAATGTTACATCAAATGTAGTGGATGCGTGTAAAAAATTTAAGAAATACATATTTAGTTCATTATAAAAGCAGTTCATATAGCATATCCAATATTGTGATTACTGTCCTTTTTTTTTTTTTTTTTTTTTTTTTTTGTGGCCCTGTAGCACGTCTCTTTTGCATTTCCGCGTTCCTATCTACTATTGCTTTATTTTTGTTTTTAGACCTTTCTACAGGGTCATTCATCAGGGTCATTCTTTCACAGGGCCCTCCGGGGTTTCGAAACGTTATAGTAAAAAAACGAAGACGAATATGAAAAAAAGAAACATATGAAATTATTCCGAAACTATTCAAGTTTTACTTACATACATTACAGGTGTTCTATGTGTGAACCCTTGGTCACACGGCATACATCCATGCGATAGTCCAGTTCCTGCTATACTCCGTTTCTTTAAATTTCCGGTACCACACATGAATTGTTTTGTCAGTTGGTCCCTGTTTTTGATATTTATTATGAAAGGCCCGTTGAACTGACACCACTGATTCAGATTTAAAGAAACGGAGTATGGCAGGAACTGGACTATCGCATGGATGTATGCCGTGTGACCAAGGGTTCACACATAGAACACCTGTAATGTATGTAAGTAAAACTTGAATAGTTTCGGAATAATTTCATATGTTTCTTTTTTTCATATTCGTCTTCGTTTTTTTACTATAACGTTTCGAAACCCCGGAGGGAATTATGAATGACCCTGTATAAATTATTCAACGACTATTCTGTATTACCATATTACCAGTAATGTTAAACATTACAAGAGACATATATATTCTGATATCAAAATGTAAATCTTGTGTAATGAATAATAAATGTAATATAATAGTAATTCGTAATAACGTAACATAATAATAATATTTATAATAAACGTAACATTTGTTTTAGTAAATTTATTGTCTTTCAGTACTTGTTAGAGTATTTTTAAAGATTTAAAATAGGTGAATTTAACTTTATATTAAAAATAAATGATCAACGTAAAATGGCATACATAAAAATATCTAAAATGGCAAATAGCACAAAAATTTGGTCTACTGGACATATTTGATGTACTGGAAGCTTGTGATATATGGAAGAATTCAGGCAACTTAGTTAATGATATGGCCAGTACACCAAATTTTTCAAATGTCTGGCTACCTTACATGTAATTCATTCTCTTCGTTCCCCGTCATTTTTCTCCTTCGTACTTAAACTCGCCCAGTCTGGCCGGGTGCTTCTATTGTTCTCCTGCGTCACATGTATTTCTTGACTCCGCTGTTGTTCTGAAAAACTCACCGCCATTCAATCTTGGGCGCATGCGGGAGACGTAAGTATATTTACATGGCTTAAACTTTTGAATCGATTTTGAATCTTTTAAATCTGGCACTGTTGATGTAGCTTTAGGGGTCCCGAAACAGCTGTTTGCCATTTTATATATTACTTACCCATCATGCGTAGTATAGGGTAAGTTTTGTAATCGTTTTGAAAATCGAAAACATTTTTTGGCGGATTTACACGTTTCAGACACTGGAGATTCCGAAAAACATATTTTTAGAAAAAAAAAATTGCCGTCCGTCTATCTGTGTGTCTGCGTGTTTGTGTGTCTGTAATCGCTCTAGCTCCCGAACAAAATGAGATAGAATAGCTAATAAAGCAATTGTAAGTGCTAAATTTTAGTCAGTATTAATTATAGTTGGTGTCTTGTAATAGCGAAACTGAATTATACGAAACAGCTTTTATAATGAGCGAAATATGTATATATTTCGTATGTATATAAATATGGCTTGAAATTTGGTATGTACTTAGTATGTAATAATGGGAAGAAGCTTATTGGATTTCAGTAATCTCGATTATCCGGAACTTTTTTTTTCGGACTCTCGAAATATTCGTTCTGATAAAAGGTATATAAAATTTTTCGGAATTGTTTATTTTAAGGAGTAAATATAAAAAAACAATAAAAAACATAAATTTTGCATAAAGAATGAAGTCGATCGGAAAATTAGTTTCCGAGATATTTGTAATCATATTTTCAACACTCTTCGATTTTTCATGACCCTGTATTTCATTCAA
Organism: Maratus michaelseni; assembly: GCA_963931845.1. Classification (NCBI taxonomy): domain Eukaryota; kingdom Metazoa; phylum Arthropoda; class Arachnida; order Araneae; family Salticidae; genus Maratus; species Maratus michaelseni. The sequence continues at coordinate 306,943,517 of OZ007588.1, forward strand.
ATTTCAATTCAAAGATATATTTCAATTGGAAATGAGACGCTTAATCCGGTGCAGTAAACCGTTAGTTAATATGATTAACATTTTTGGAGTTATAAGTATGTTTCTTTTACGCAATTCAGTAATAGAACATTTAAAGTTTATGACGTCATCAAACCACGATCCACGATTTTATTCGAATTGCAATATATTTTATAAGTAGTTACACATGTTTTATTTTGATATTTTATATTATGCATATCCATGATCGGTAAGTATTACGGTGGCCCCCAACGACTAGTTTTTATTTGTGCTATTTTACGTTGATCATTTATTTTTAATATTTTTAAAGATACCTTTTTTACTGATACATCACTGGTGTTTGGTCATTTAAAATGAATCCCCAATTAATATTCTAACAATTTTCATTTTAATAATCTGGGGTAACTTTAAAGTATCTGAAAAATGTACATTTTCGTAATATTGATGTACATAAATAGGATATGTATGTACGATTTGATTGAATAAAAGCAAAATATCAACTTTCTTGTAAAATGCATAATATATGCTGCTTGAAAAAATTACCAACTTCAAAATACATTTGGGGGCGATATCCAAACGCAACTACCAATAAGAAAAAAAAGTTAAAGTAAAATATTTCACACAAGTCTAATTTAACGAACATTCTTACATGTACATATTATATCACTACATTTTAAAATTAAATAAGTTTTTAAAACGCACTTTCCAACGAAAGCAACTATTGACTTAAATTAATCAGTTTTCCTGTAACAAGTATGTCACGAAGAAGTCCACTGATTTGAATAACCAATATATTATTGTATAAATTGCTACTGCACGCTTCCTTATATGAATTCAAGATTTGACCTCATTTGCTTGAAAAACATTGAAAGCATTTTACAAGTTAAAATAAATAAAGAGTTTTGAGGTCGTTTTTGACATGATAGATAAATAAAATATGATTTACTGTACTTTCACCATTTCTTGCACGTAGAGTAAGCATTATTTTAGTTACAATTTATTAATATAAAAAAGGTTTTAACTTATTTTTATCTTTCTTAATCATGCAAATAAACTAAAAATTTTATTAAATTAATTTGAAAGTGATTGTGTATATTTTAAATATAAGAGTTTTACGAAAGACATTTAACATGAATTTATTTTACATTTACTTAATGTAATGTAATTAAATTAATACTATAACTTTAGCATATTACATTATGTAATTATAATGATTTTTAATTTTAATTAAGGCAGATATTGTATATTTTAAATAGGGGAATAAATTAATATCATTAATAAACTGAAGTTAATCTTTGATGCACTTTTGTAACAAAACAATGTACTAAATACATCTAATCAAGCCTTCGTTATAAATTTGTATATATAAAAAAAGAATGTAAGTATTTTTAAAATTCTTTACTTACATTAAAATGTGTAAACTATATGCCTTTTTATCACAAACGCGCACATATTTATTACATACATACTTTTGTGTTTGTGAATTTGTTTTGGAATAAAAATATATTATATGTTAATCCAGATATACACAGAAAACATAATTTAATTAAATGTATTTTTTTATTTCTCTTTATTTAAGAAATTTCTAAAATATAAATTAACATACATTCAACATTTTTAAAAAACTCTTAAATTTACTTAAACTGAAATAGTACTTATTTCAGAATTAAAGGAAAACTTTTTTTTTAAAAAGTATGTACATTTTCAATATGTATTTGAATTCTGCGGAAGCAGTTTCCTTGTCTCAAGCATATATATCAGTATGGAAAAGGTATAGGGTAACTGAGAGATATAAAAACTATCCGTGAATTTTCATAATTTTTAATACTTTAAGACTTTATTTCACTTTGCAGTTGTTACTTATACAAGTTTACAGATCACATCATTTGAAGCAATATCAAATTAAAACTTTTATAATTCCTTTCTATATACTCTCTTTCAGGTATCATAGGAGAGATAACAATTTGCAAATATTCATTAACATTAATGCAAACAATTTATTTACAGATTTTATACGATAAAAACTTATTACAAAACTTGAATTCAAATTCACATATAAAGTTAAAAGCTACGTGAAAACATTTCTGAATATCTGTAAGCAGTGCGTTTTGCGAAGTTTAGTTACAATGTTGTAATACACAAATGCAAATTTGTCAGAATATCAAGTACTAAAATATGGAAATTCGTACATCGTTATAAAATATACCGGTGTCATTCACAAGTAATTTAAAGAAAAATTGCAGTTAGTATGTACTATTTCCAAAATACTCTATAAACAACAATGAAGATATTGTAATGATACATTTCAACAGACATATTTTGCTTTCTATGGAATGAAGATATACATGAAGATATCATGAGTGTCGGGGATAATAGCCACCATTTACAAACGACAATGAGTTAGATGCTTCACATTTTACTTGTTTATCTGATAAAAAAATATGGGGTCACTAATTGAATTATAGTGCAATTAAAGGGAATTCCACAACAAAGTCAAAACATAAAAGAAAAAAGGTTAAAAAATCCTTAACTTAAAAAAGACATTTTTAAACGCTACGAAAAGTACATTTATAAAAATCAAAATTGTTTACAGATTGAAAAATAATTTTCTTAAATTGAAAGGTTTGCTAATTCTAGCAGTACAATAATTTGTGTTCTATGAAAAATATCCCACACGCTACAGAATTAACAATATTAGCAAATACCTTGTATAACATTAAATAGATAAGCTACAAACTAATTTTCGAAAATATTTCTTTGATGTAGGGCCTTTATACCGACCTTCATGCCAAATATTCTAGCTTTGCGTACTATATATAGGTCAAAAACCTCTGACATCGTACTCGGTGCCAAAATTGTTGAAAACTAATTAGTTAATCATGCTTAAATTAACTAAAGGGGGATTCCACAATGAAGTCAAAACATAAGAGCCATAATTTGACAAAATCCTTAAATTAAAAAGCATATTATACGTCATCTCGTCTATAAATAACTACATTGACTGTATAGGGAACACAAATAAAAATATGAAAACCACATTAAAAAGTGCACTTAATCTTATAGTGAATAATAACTATTTTACATTTGACAATAAAATTTATAAACAAAATAATGGGGCCCCAATGCGGGCCCCTATATCTGGATTTTAGCAGGATTTATATTACGACCTTTAGAAACTGATATATTTCAAAAATCAGATTTACCCCCCCCCCCCATACATGGCGTAGATGCGTAGACGATGTGTTCATAATATGGCAATATGCGGATACCTTATTTGATATCTTCCTTGCTCAAATCACTAACCTAGATTCTAAGATTAAATTCACTTTAGAAGTGGAACAGAATGGCACACCTCCTTACTTAGACGTGATATTAATCAAAACCCGCCAATCAATCAATTGTCCCACATAATGCTCAAGCACCTTTTTCATACAAAGTTTCAGCATTTAGGCATTTCATTAAGAGAGCCTTTACAGTTTGTACTCCAGATCAGTTAACCAGTGAAATAAATAAAATACATGAAATAGCAAGAGACAACGGATATAAAGAAGTAACTACGAGCATGGAGAAGAAGGAGAAGAAAAACTTCAATAAACAAAATTCAAAGTAATCTACTTTACAATATTTCTCTGGTTTCTGTGAAAGATTGAAATATAAACTTAGTAAATTTAATATAGGTCTTATCTCAAAACCATCCATAAAATTAAAAAGCGTAGTTTGTAAGAAATTAGACTCAACAGAGCCATATCAACTATCAAGTGTTTACGAAATTCCGTTTACCAGAGCAAATGGAACATTACAATATTATATAGGAATGGCCACTAAAAAGTTTAAAACAAGATTAAAAGAGCATATGGCAGCTATCAAATATGACAGAAGTACTATAGTACTGGCAAGACAACATAGAACCGAGACTTTAAAAATTGATTTTAAAAACAGTAAAATAATTTATTCATCAAGGCTCTATTTCCCATCTATTATCCGTGAATCAACAGAAATCTATATGCATAACATGAACATCTGCAATGAATCCGCATCATTTGAATTACCTAAAATTTGGCACGAGGTACTTTTCAGTTTTAAAAAAGCAATAAAGAAATACTCATTTTATCGTTTACAGTTGACTATTTCAAGCACCTGCTTTTTACATATATGATCTCGTGATTTATGTTTTCAAGTTTATTTTCAAAAATTTGCGAGACTATTTTTGTTTATCGTTATATATATTGAAAATGGCGCCGTAAATGAGCGCTGAAACATATGTCGGTCATTAAAAGGTTTTCATAAGCCTTTTGTGTTCCTCTTTGTATCACTTAAACATTTTATCTATATTTTAATTATAATTAGGAATCTTATTATGTGATTATGTTAAAAAAGGACATTTTTAAAAGCTGCGAAAAGTACATTTATAAAAATCAAAATTGCGTTTAAAGATTGAGAACTAATTTTCTTAAATTGAAACGTTTGCTCTTTCTAGAAGTACAATAATTTGTGTACTCTGAAAAATATTACACATGCTACAGAATTAACAATATTCGCAAAAACTGTGTAACATTAAAAAAGATAAACTACAAGCTAATTATCGAAAATATTTCTTTGTTGTAGTGCCTTTATACCGACCTAGCTTTGTGTATTATATAGGTCAAAAACATCTGACATCGTTCTCGGTGATAAAATAGTTGAGAACTAATTAGTTAATCAGGCTTAAAATAACTAAAGGGAATCTAATACCAAATGAGCAGACACTTATTTATTATATCTAGAGAAGTGGTGCAAAACTACGTTATATTTGCACATTAAACTTCTTCAAGAAAAAAACAAAATATGTAGAAAGAGATAATATTGTTTAATTTTTAAAAATAAGTAGCTCGTTAAAAATCTGTTTTTGGTATCATTATACGTTCAATGATTTTTCCGGATCGACTTTAACTATACCTGTTTAACGTTAAACGAAATTTATTCTTAATATCACTAGTGATTGAAATAAGTCCTAATGATTTATTCTTTCTCGGAATGTTTATAAATTAAAACTGGTTTGATTTTTAAAAATAATCTGTTTTATTTCGGAAAACATGAAACAATCACCTGAACTGAAATGTACAACAGAGCAAAATGCGAAAGTTTCAATTTTGGTGAGAAATATTTGTAATACTTTACACCACACACGGTGAAAAACGAAAATGACTTTGTAGTCAAACAAAATACAGGGTGACAAGAAATAACTTGGACACGCATAATACTTTATAACTTTAATGCTAATGAAAATATTACGACCAAACTTCAAAATAAATATGAATACATTATTTCGTGTAATATATTTACAAATTTTCAAAGTGGCTACCTTTAGTCTTAATACAGAGCTTTAAACGTGTTACAAAATTTTCGGCTATGGGCCGCAACTCACTTACTGATATTTTATCCCATTCCTTGCATAAGGATTTCTTTAGGGATGCCAAAGTTTTATGAGGTTTAGTACACACCCTTGTCTCCAAGATGGACCAAACAGAATAATCCATTTTGTTCAAATCTGGGGAATACGGTGGCCATTATTGAGCTCCAATGAAGTCAGGAAAATGTGTCTTGCACCAATCTTGAGAGCCTTTAGCTCTGTATGCAGGTGCGGAATCCTGTTGGAAGGTCCATCTTTTGTTTCCAAAGAACTTTTGTGACCAATGTAAGACAACATCTTCCAAAATGAGTTTGCAATATGTTTGTTGATTAATCTTTATTCCTTAATCAACAAAAACAAGAGGTGTTTTCCCACTAGCACATATCCCACCTCAAACCATTACAGATTGGGGTAGTTGACACCGTTCAACAATGCAAGAAGGTCCAAGTGCATCTGCTGACCAAACTCTATCATTATGGCTATTGTGAGCTTGTTCAATCGAAAACAAGTTTCTCATCTGTGAAAACATATGTTTGCTATCGATCACCTGCGGCCCGCTTTAACAGTTCTTTACACCTTTGAAGTCCTGTGCGTTTGTTCTCTGCTGTTAGCTTTTGAGCCTCTTTCATTTTGTAAGGATGAAGACCAAGCTCTTCTCTAGCCATCAAACGTGCGGTTTCTCTGTTGATCTTCATTTCTCTAGCAACCTTTCTCCTTGAAATCCTAGGATTTCGTTGGACTTACTTTTTGATAACTACCCGGTTTCTTGATGTGTTAACTGTGCGCTTTCTTCCTCTTCCTGGCCTGTCACCATCATGTCCGAGTTTTTTAAATCTTTTGATTGTGTATGAAACCGTCTGTTTAGGCACTTTCAATCGTTGAACAATTTCACATTGTTTCATTCCTTGCTTATGTAATTCAAGAATGGCAGACCGTTTGTTAAGCCTAATGGTTATCACAACTAACTTAATTACACCTGTTTAGTAGCTTTCTAGAATCAATTCCCAATGACAATAACTTAGAACTTTAGTGGTAGTTACAGATTTTTTGTTTGAAACTTCGTCCAAGTTATTTCTTGTCACCCTGTACATATGTGTGACGAATATAATTATTATTATTTTATATTTCAAAATGTGCATCCAACATAATGAAATATGACTGTATATTATATTAATATTTATATCTCTTTTGCTCATAAAATTGTTTTGCTTTTTTGCAAACAGGTACACAAATATATAGTTATATATATAACTGTAAATATATATGTGTGTGTGTGTAAGTGTGTATAAGTTTTAGTTATATCCAGTTGTACGGTTTGCTGAACTATAATCTGAACATTCTCTCTACTCAATGAACAAATAATCAACTCAAAAATTGCCTGAATCCAGTATTAAATTTGTCGCTCATTTATGAATACTGTTTCTAAACTGATATCATTTTACATTTAGGGAACTAAAAAATGCAGTTAATTTTTTTAATACAATTTAAAAGAAAACAATTCGACAATTTATCTAAGAAACAGTTTTTATACTAATTTAAGTTTAATATACAGCAATTGTTTTCGCATAAATTATTATTATGTTCAGAAGAACAGTTCATCGCAAAAGTCAACACTTATTTCTTTTCTCTATCATAACTTCCTTATAATTATGTTTATGCTTCTTTCACTTCAAGAAAAATTTTCCTAACTGCTGTCAATTTAAAAAAAAAAATGGAAAGGAAATTTTAAGGCTTTTCAATATCCGCTGTGACTTCCGGTGATTTCAGCAAATAACAATTACGTCTGTTTCCAACTCTTCCATTTTTGTACTGTATAATAAAAACCTCAAGAATAAACCAAAAGAAAAACTAACTGTTTCACCTTTTGCGTATAAAATACCAGAAAATTATTTAGGAAAATGTGCTACTCCAAAACGTTGAAATAAATTTTTAATAAAAAATCTATAAAGATAAATTTAACATAGATGGTATAGATATTGTACAGATAAGTGTCAAATTAAGTTTAAATGATAGAAGATCTGTATTTTATATAACCCTAATTCTAAAATATATAATAACACTTTCACTTAAAATAGATAGTCTTCTCTATTTAAAAGTACACAGAACGCTGTCTAATCTTAACATTTTGTAAATATCAAAATCGATAACTTCGATATATAAATAAAAATAGCTTCTTTAGTTTCAGAATTAAACAACTTAGTAGGGTGAAACCCCCAGTAACTGATACTTTAAGGATTCTTTCTTGTTCAATTCACCATTACAAAAATTTAAATCTATTTTATACTTACCTTTAATTTTGAAATGATTGTAGAGATATATTAAAAAAATATTTTTGACAAATTAAAAAAAAAAAAATTATACATTCTAATGTTAAAAATTAATTTTATTCAGAAATATGGTCAAAAACTCCAGTAACTGACACCATCCTTATTTCGAAACACCAATAACTGACACAAAGTGAATCAGTTAATATTTATTATAAAAAGTGGGATTTAGTAAGCTATACTGTATTATTAGTAATGCAGAGTATATAGTAAGAGTATATAGCAGTAATATTTAGTACTGCATTATTAAAGATACAGATATCCTATAACTGACATTTATGAACCACAAACTGACATCTGGTGTCAGATACTGGTAAAACATCTTAAATTTTAATGGTGTTTACTACAAGCTAAATTTAATTTATTATTATGCATTTTTATACAGTTCAAATAATATATTTAAAATTTCTTTAATGTAACCAATAACTAACACCTGTGCCAGATACTGGTAAAATGAAATTCTAGGAACCAATAACTGCCACCCCCCACACATTAAGCTAAATTAAATAACTATAAACCCTAAATCATGGCCCTAATATATCATATGCAACTTTAAAATAATTTCCACAATTACAGCTTTAAGGAAAAAAGTTTAGGATGTTTGCATTACTAATAGGTTAGAAAAACATTTTCTTAATTTTAGAAATAAGATGGTTATTTCAAAATGGCACTTTTTTAATTCTCAAAAGTTTCTTCCCATTGAATATGTCCTTGGCCTTCTAGTGGTGAATAACTTGTCTCCAAAATAAAAATAAGTATCTAATTTACCCCTAGATGACATTACTTTGCAGAATTTTACAGCAAAATGCTTATTTGAGTTATATTTTTGTTCACCGTATGATTTCTATTTGGAAGGGGGATATCAAATAAGTGGGATCGAAGCTGAAAGTGGAACTAAATTTACACGTTCCCCTCTCGCGTGCATTGCTAACTTCAAACGCGGAAGAGGATATTCTGCAAGGTTATTAGAAGCAGTTAGAGCATTTTGGCAATCGTTATTTAATAAATATCTCTTTAAAAACGTTTATCGGCAGGACATTTTTAAGTGAGGCTCCTTCCGAAAGTGAACAATCAATACTTTCATTTATAGAGTGAAGAGGGGGGGTTTAAATAATGTAATAAAGGTAATAAAATCAAACATAGAAATCCCTCCTGTTGACAGACGTGGAAAACACGATAATAGACCGAACCAAGAACCAGAAGAGTCTGCAAGCGCTGTTCAGGAGCATATTAACTTGGTTGCCAAAATATCAATTTTAATACAGCCGAATCCAAACTTTTAACCTCCATTACTTAGGATGTGAATTTCATATAAAACTCTTATACAACCTTTATTTGGATTTTTGTAAAGCACAGGAAAAGCCAATACTTTCCGAGAACAAGGATTTTCAATGAAAACTATAATATTTGTTTCAAGTTGGCATCTGTTGATACTTGCAAGACTTGTGAGTCTTTGGAAATAAAAGTTCAAACAAGTAGTGCAGGTGAGCAACAATCTGCAAAGTCAGAAAACTACTTACATATCAGGGTTGCAGATGCTCTTACATTTAAGTTGGGTGAATACGCTGATATAGCAAAATATGATTCCAGCATTTGTGTATTTTCAGTAGATCTTCAGCAAACACTTCCAACAACAAAACTGAGTTGTTCTTCTGCCTTCTCTCTAACAAAGCTGTGGACGTACTGTGTAGGAATACATGACTGTGGCAAGAACTTGGGGTATGTGTACCTATGGGATGAAAGTATCGCTAATCGCGGTAGTGATGAAATAGCAAGCTGCATATTCAAGTGTGTCAAGACTTGTGCTACAAGTGTTTAAAAGTTGAATGTGTTTACGGATAATTGAACGGTTCAAAATAAAAACTAGATTATTATGGCACAATGGAGTTACCTTATTTACATGGGCATGTTTTCAGAGATTGCACATTGCTCCCTTATTTATTGTCAAACATTCCTTCCTTCGTTCCGTGACTTTACCAAGATTGAAAAGTACCAGAAATCACATCCACGTATCGACGATTCCAGTGGTTGAAAAAAAATCACCCAAGAATGTGGTAAGGAAAAAAAATTCATGTAAATTATTTGGCACAGAGCGATTTTTATAATTTTACACAACTGAAGACTTGTTTGTTAAACACTTCAAGAAAGACTGTTACAAGTGTGCTGATTTACACATTTCGCAAGTTGTATGTTTAGGTTTTGAGGAACAAAATCCTTGGGTCATGAAACCGAAGTCTCGCATAAACATAGAATTTGAGGAATATAGAACAAGAAAGAAAGAAAATGCAAATGTTTTGAAATTGAAGCAATAATACAATGCTCCAAACAAAATAAGAAACAAATAAAATTGCAGATTTTTTAAAACTACTTGATTACATTCTACCAATCTACCTTAATTACTACATCAACTTAGTTGCTGATGCCGAAGAAACGGAAAAAAATTGATGAAATGTCATAAACGTCTACTTTATTTTTGTATTTCTGACATGTTACTTTTATGCATCTTATTTTTCCTTAGTTAAAATAATTATTTTCTATTTTCATATGTTCGAAAAATAAGTAATATAAAATTCATATTGAATAATGATACATAATGCTTGCATAATAATAAACTCTTACATAATAATTCTTTAATATAATAAATAATAAATTTTCAAAATTGCCACTATCGTATTTTCCCTGTTACATTTTGACTATAGAAATCGCGTTAACTTTGAAAAATTATAATGGAAAACATAGCATATCAAATCTCACGATCGAATATCTATCGAACGTTGGGTCATAGTAGTGCCAAGTCACATAATTTTCAAGGTCTGTTAATGATGAAAGGTAATTTACAGAGGACGTAATAGTACTATCATTAAAGTAATGCCATATTTTTATTCAGAATATCTCAAATGTTGCTAAGAAATTGGCAAAGAAACATTATGTTATATATTTTAGTCTGAGTATTTGATCTAACTTTCAAAATGATATATCTCAGACGTTTACAAATGTGACTTAGCACTCCTTTGCCCCGACCCCCTCTACAATAGTACAATCCAGCGTTTTGGGGCGGCCTTGAATGCAAGCAATAAATGCTACGCACATCCTTTCCCACAGATGATCGACATAATCAGGAAATCATGCTCTAGTAAATATGAATAACATATATTAATTTCGTGACAATCTAAGTACATTTACGAAATATATGTTCCAGATAGCCATACAGACAGTTAAACAGACGAATTGAAGTCATATTTTTATCTGTAGGATTTATTAGTTCTAGGAATATATATCTTGTTCAGAAAAAAAATGGGGTTGCTAAATTAAGGAGATAAGAAGCATTGCATATTTACCTCTATCCGTCATAAGAAGCATCGCATATTTATCTCTACCCGTCATCAGAGGCTTTCTATTTTAAATTAGAAAGCTTTTTATATATTTTATATCCCGGTATTTTCCATTTAGTTATTCAGTATTTAAATTGTAATCGTTTGACGGATGTTTCGAATGAGAAAAAGAACATGCTACATAGTTTCCATTTTTAATTTTTAACAACCAATATGCGAAATTGTGCACAGTATAAATGAAATAATAGCTGAATGAAATAACCAAATTTTTGTATTTATAAACGACATGACATCTATACTAGTATATATATATTTTTTTCACTCTGTTTGTACGTGCGTGTGTTTGTTGGAGATGTCTAGCACTAGAACGGCGGTAGGGGTCATTTTGACACCTGGGCACTTTCGTCCGTTGATTACTTTTGTTTGACTGGAGGAAATCGTTTGAAATTTTTTGACTTTTCCTAAATTGATAACATATATTTCTAAAAAAAAATTCAGTATTCTGGATTTGTTAGTATTTGAAATATTTGGTAGGCGGAAAAAATCACCATGGAAAAAATCACCACGGAAAAAACCACCACGGTAAAATTCACCACGGTAAAAATCATCAACGGAAAAAAGCACCATCGGTAAAAATCACCACGGTAAAAATCACCATGGTAAAAATCACCCCCGGAAAAAAGCACCATCGGTAAAAATGTCCCTGATAAAAAAGGAGGGGGGGGCTTCAAGTTCAGATCGGAAAATACCACACATTTATGAATAACATGTCTTTGAATACGCCGATTATAATTTCTGGTAAAGCACGTGCTAACCACGTGTATTTACTAACCACGTGTACTAGGAACAATCAGATAATTATATACATCATATATTCTAATACGAGATCAAATCTTCTCTGTGTGTGTGTGTGTGGGGGGGGGGGTTATACATACATGCAAATTTTATTTTAAAAACGGCTCTAACGATTTTGTATCCTACAGTTTTGAGGCACCAGAAAACCATTGGGCTGGGTCACATGTTTGAGAAAATTCGATTAGTGGGTCATTTTGGGTCGCCATGAATCAGAGTCAAGCTAATTGATCTAAAAAACAGTTCAAACGATTTTGACTAAACTTTGTATCCAACCATTTTCGGGTACGAGAAGACTATTCGGCTGAGTCACAGAGAACTTTCGATTAATGGATCATTTTGGGTCAACGCGGGTCAAGTTAATTTTATCTAAAAAACGGCTCTGACGGTTTTGATTAAATTTTGTATCTTACTAGTTTCGGGCACGGGAAGACTATTGGACTTGGTAACATGTTCAAGAAAATTCGATTAGTGGGTCATTTTGGGTCACCATGAGTCAGGGTCAAGCTAATTGTATCTAAAAAGCGGTTCAAACGATTTTGACTAAACTTTGTATCCTACCATTTTCGGGCACGAGAAGACTATTGGGCTGAGTCACATGTTCGATAACTTTCGATTAGTGGGTCATTTTGGGTCAACGCGGGTCAAGTTAATTTTATATAAAAAACGGCTCTAACGATTTTGATTAAATTTTGTATCTTACTAGTTTCGGGTACGAGAAAATCATTGCGCTAGGTCACATGTCTGAGAAAATTCGATTAGTGGGTCAATTTTGGGTCACTGTGGGTCAAGCTAATTTTATCTAAAAAACGGCTCAGACTATTTTGACTAAATTTTATATGCTACGGGTATCGGGCACGAGAACACAATTGGGCTTGGTCACATGTTCGAGAAAATTTGATTAGTATGTCATTTTGGTCATGGGTCATGATATTTGAACTCAAAGAGAATTTTGACCGACCACAGCTCGGTCTTCCCTGCTCGTATCGTTTAACAGTAGAACCTCCATACCGAACAGTGACTTATTATCGCAAGGGCAAATGGGAGAAGCTTCCCGGATTCCTCAAAGTAAAATATTTGGTATTTTTTCTTTAAATGAGTACAATTTGTAGCTACAAAGACGACTTGGATGCCCTCACCTGAGTCCTTGTCTCAAGGCGTTACATAGTTATTCAGGGGTGTCCTGCTGATTCCTGATTAGTGGACACACCTATATATCAATCTTTATCATTTTTCAATCCGATTTTATTTGTATAATAAACACTATAACAAAGAGAGAATTTTTCGGGTAAAAAGGAAGACACGGATTTTACCTCCTCCCCAACAGTGGACACCTCTTTTTATCAGATACTTTTCCAATCCACAACATTTCTACAAATATTGCTTAAATCAAAACCTGTCGTATTATAGAAATTCATATCAAAATTACAGAATTTTATAAACATTAAGAAATACTAGGTCACAAGTTCAAACCGTGTTTGTAATAAATAACGGATAGGGAAAAAATTAGAAATTGATATCAAAATTGCAGAATTTTATAAACACCAAGAAATGCTAGCCCTCAAGCTCAAACAGTGCTTGTAAAGATAAAGCATTTCATGTTGCAATGTTATCTACATTTTGTTTTAAAAATTTAAATCTTAGTATCTATGATATTACAATCATAAATTTATTGTAGATATATTTAACTCTGATTTGGAAACGTCCTTTATACCAAACGGTACCATATCACTTTTAAAAAAAATAATAAAAAAAAGACACCATTTAAAAAATTTTTTGGTATATAATATCGTAGATTTTCTGTCATAAAAGAAGTGAATTTTACTTTTTGTAAATAACGGTTTGATAGCATTTCTCGTAAAAAGTGTTCCAGTTAAGGATTGATTATTTTTCCTGTTATAATGCCACCGATCAGATAGAAAAAATAAAATGTTTAACACTTGACAACATATGAGATGTAATCTTCCCAACTGAGCAAAAAATCCGGGCCAGGATTCGAATCCGGGATCCCTTGGTTGAAGCTGGCAATGGTATACCAACTGAGCAATCCCGGACGAATATGGCTGAACTAATTCACCCAGTTAACCTTAATGATCATCGTATCTGGTCTGATATCTGAATCAGCACAACAACCAATTTCTGAGTCAGCACAACAACAGTCAAAATTAATCTACTTTCCAACATAGTTGGAAAGTGTTGAAAGTGCATATACGTCACACTTAGGTTGATTTTTTTTTTTAGTAGCCAGTTACTGGCTAGTGAGAATAATTTCTTTAGTAGCCGTTTTTTAGATAAAATTAGCTTGACCCACAGTGACCCAAAATCGACCCACTAATCGAATTTTCTCGGACATGTGAGCTAGCGCAATGATTTTCTCGTGTCCGAAACTATAAGATACAAAATTTAATCAAAATCATTAGAGCCGTTTTTTAGATAAAATTAACTGGACCCGCATTGACCCAAAATGACACACTAATCGAAAGTTCTCGAACATGTGACTCAGCCCAATAGTCTTCTCGTGTCCGAAAATGGTAGGATACAAAGTTTAGTCAAAATCGTTTAAACTGTTTTTTAGATACAATTAGCTTGACTCTGATTCGTGGCGACCCAAAATGACCCACTAATCGAATTTTCTCAAAGACATGACCCAGCTCAGTGGTTTTCTGATGCCTCAAAACTGTAGGATACAAAATTTCATCAAAATTGTTAGAGCCGTTTTTAAAATAAAATCTGGATGTATGTATAACCCCCCCCCCCACACACACACACACAGAGAAGATTTGATCTCGTATTAGAATATATGATGTATATAATTATCTGATTGTTCCTAGTACACGTGGTTAGTAAATACACGTGGTTAGCACGTGCTCTACTCGAAATTATAATTGGTGTATTCAAAGACATGTTATTCATAAATGTGTGGTATTTTCCCATCTTAACTTGAAGCCCCCTCTTTTTTTTATCAGGGACCTTTTTACCGATGGTGATTTTTTCCGTGGTGATTTTTACCGTGGTGATTTTTACCCATGGTGCTTTTTTCCGTTGGTGATTTTTTCCGTGGTGATTTTTACCGGGGTGATTTTTTCCGTGGTGATTTTTTCCAGGGTGATTTTTTCCGGGATTCGAAATATTTGCATGTATTCCTAGAACGGCGGACACCTTTAGTAAAATACTCTTTGTACTCGAAGCATTGTGAACCCATGAGAAAAATTCAGTGATAAGCATTATCGATTGCATTCAGACTTCTCCCAGAACGATAAAAACCGGGGTGGTTACAGTACATTGTTATCTCTAAGTATGTTGTTTTTCCTTTGTTTGGTATTTGTCATGCTTTTGAACAAAATATTTTAAAAAAAAAGAAGGTTCAAGGTTTATCATACTTAGATTTCTTTTCAGAAATAGACAGATGTATTTTCCCATTTGTTTCTTTTGTTAGTTCAGATTACTCACTGCATGTGGTAACCACAGGGGAGGGATTTTAGAAGTAGAGTACGAATTCCATTCTTTCTCAGGCAGGCAGTTGATCATATAGTCGAACAAAGAGTGACGATATTTGGCGTTAATCCCTCTCTTGACACCTTCGTGTTTTCCTTCTCGCAGTAACAGAAATGTAGATGATGCCCGGTGAAATGAACAGGTTTTGGTGGGAGCATGAGAATTCCAATGACACTTTGGCTGGAAAATTCTGCCGTCAAATTCATTATCGCCTTACTTTTACACTGTGAATCATTTGCTGAAACATAGACTCTATCGTTTGCTGATATTCTGACATTTTTTCCCGTCTTTTTTTAAAATTTTATAAAATATGTCTTATAGCGAAAAAGAGGTCTTACTGATGAAAAAATTAAAAAGAATGTTGCAGGAGCTCTCTGACGGAGGTGAAAACGATAATTTTTCTGTAGAAACCAAAGATGAATTTCAGACACAAACCACTAGTGAATCCGAGTACAGTGATGTAAACGAAGAACAATTCAACAGAAATAAACGGAAAAAAGGATCAGGATATTTTCAAAACTGTTTTTACAGCTTCTGATAACACTATATGGAATGAAAAAAATTCTAAAAATTCAGCCTTCGGCCGTGTTTTTGCTTATAATGTTCTAAAAGAAACGGCAGGACCAACACCTTTTGCAAAGACTCGTGTTTCTGATGACAGTCTAGTGCTTTCAAGCTTTTCATTGACGATGCTATCTTTTTGCATATAAAGAAATGTACAGAATCATTGGCAATTCTGAAATAAAGACGAGATTATCTCTGGCTGAGTTAGATGCTTTTGTTGCTATACTATAAGTTCGAGGATCAATAGGAGCAAAGGGTATAGATTTATATTCATTGTGGTCCGAGGCATGGGGAATACCATTTTGCAAAGAAACTATCTCAAACGATAGATTCAAAGAAATAAAAAGATTTTTGAGGTTTGATGAAAAGACAACAAGATTTAGTCAATTACAGACTGATAAATTTGCTCTTGCATCTGAAATGTCGAATAAATTTATTAAAAATTGCAAATCATGCTAACGACCAGGACAAAATATTACAGCTGATGAACAATTGTTCCCATCTAAAGCTAGATGTAAATTTACGCAATATATGCTAAATAAACCGGATAAATTTGGAACAAAATTTTGGCTATCTATTGACGTTGATACTATATACCTCTTGAATGGATTTCCTTATATAGGAAAAGATGAAACAGCAAATCCTCAATTACGTTTATCTGAAAATGTTGTCATGAAATTAATTAGATATGAAGAGAAAAAAGTGTCAAGTACAGAGATACAATGGAAACAAATCTCAAGAATTTTGTGCATCGTGTTCCAAAATTGTGCGTGGAAAATGTACTGGAAAAATTGTTAAAAATTATTTTTGTATCAACTGCATTAATTCCTAATACGTGGGTGTAATTTGGAGTATTTTAAGCATGAAATAAAAGTGAAACAAAATGTTTACATTCAGCTATACTTATAATGAATTAACGGAAAGAAAAGATCACGTTTCTCATTTATGGATTTAGAGAGTGAATCATTCGGCGAGTAAGTAAATGAAAAAAAAAAAAAAAAAAAAAAAAAAAAAAAAAAAAAAACATTATTATTTTATAAATTGTGTTTTATTTTAGTTAACATTAGTTTAAATTTGCGAAAATATCTATGTTAAATCAATTTTTATATGAAATTAATGAGTTTTTTGAGTAGTTGTAGTATGATCCACTTGATCGCCCCGTAGGCGTTACATATACAGTACTTTAAAAATACAATAAATTATCAAGTAATTTTAAATATAAATTATGAAATACATGGAAATTCCATATTTTTGCGAATGTATGGCATTTAAAACTGTTTTAGAGTTTTTATTTCAGTAATTTCACCGAGAGGTCAAAATGACCCCTTCCCGCCGTTCTAGTAGTAAGATTTTTTCCGCCGTTCTAGTACTAGGAAAATGTACTTCGCGTAGAGGTCTGAACATTTGTAAGAAAATATCCAAGACAAATCCTGATCAGCCTGTGGCTCAGATTTTTATCTTTTGTTTGATAAATAGCCGAGATATTAATTAAAAATTCATCAAAAGGGGTATATTTAAAAAAAATCAGCGGAGGCGCGCCCGCCCATGCTCAGGGTTCGTATTCGCGAATGACTTTTTCTCCGCATTGGGGTCGCTTTCTTAGGTCTCGTTTACAAAGGTATCAATTTATAAAACATACCTATTTAAACACGAGACCTTGTTCTTTTCGTCGACGTAATCGATTTTTAAAATACGAAATTTAACCCTTTCAATAAATTCGCGACAGCAAGTCACTTCGCACCTTCAGCAGACGATCTTTTTTCTACGCTAAAAGTAACTCAACATCCGCGTTTCGATACAAGTTTTTTAGAGCATCTAATCATAATCATCAGACCAGATGCTACCTACAAACATTTTGAAACGTTCGGACGAGAAGAAGTATTTAAAAAATAAAATAAAATCTGAGATATTTTCGATGAAAACGACAAAACGTGGGTTGTTTTGGCACGGCTTCGGCTCATGTTTTCTTTACTAAATATGTATATTTTTTCTCGTAACTTTAAATAGAGCTTGGATACAGTTATATTTACAACCGATTAAATTTTCAGAGAATTTGGACGATGAGAAGTTTTTTTGTTGTTGTTGTTATGTTAAAGGACCCGACTTAAAAAATAAATAATAAGCGAGAAGAGAACATATTTCTTTTACAACTAGATAACAATATTTATTTCACGAAATTATTACACGAGCTCCAAAACCGTTATATTTTTAACCGATAAAAATTTCAAAGAGACTGGAGAAAAAGAACCATTTTCTTTTAAAACTATGAAACGAACCTTACACTGTTGAACATTTGCAGCAAACTGTCCGGTCATTCGACCGTTTTTAACTAAACCGGTTACATAACCGTAGTTTAACTCTATTCTGACATAATATGAGATATAATATAGAGTTAAGTTACTGTTATGTAACCGTTTTCTATAAAAACGGTCAAAAGACTGGACAGTTTGCAGTAGATATTTAACAATGTACGCAATAAAACAAGAAAATGTCTACTTACGAACGTTTTTACCACTAAATATCAATATTTTGTCGCGAATTTTTCATTAAAAATTATGAATTTATACAAAATCGGGTTAAAGAAATCTAAATCATACAAATTTGAAGTTTATTTAAGGCTATTACCACGGACCCGGGAAACGCCAGGCGGGTGAGCTAGTTTAAAAATGAAATAATTAAAATGGGATGGAATCGAATGTCACCACAATAAAGATATATATGAAAATGTAGTATGAATATGGATTCTATAAATACTGCTGTGCTTTGGATAAAAAATCTAAATTCAAATTACAACACAAGTATTATAATTTATTTATTTTATAAAATTTTACTTTGAAGTTCTTAAATAAAATTTATCATTTGCATTTTTAAACTGTGTACATTCAAACTTCATTATGACATTTTCACCGACCAAACTAATATAATAACAGTTACATTTGCTGTTAAATTGATTTTCCAAATGCTTTAATGTGATATTTTAAACAGCACATAAATTTTCTGATAAATTGAAAAAAACATTTATGCATATATATTTAAAAGTATGTAACTCATCTTCTTTCGGAAACATATGGTTACCTTGATGCAAGATAATATCGATTTTATCAACGACGACCTTGGCATACTTCGTCATTGCAGAATTCTTGCTAAAAATAGATTTATAGTTAATACTACGTACTTCATGATAGTTAGGGATTAATGTAAAAGTCAGGCAACAGAACATATTTCTTTTAGTAATGGTCCTATAATCTATTGCCTTAAAA
This sequence comes from Maratus michaelseni, assembly GCA_963931845.1. NCBI lineage: Eukaryota > Metazoa > Arthropoda > Arachnida > Araneae > Salticidae > Maratus > Maratus michaelseni. The sequence continues at coordinate 306,962,751 of OZ007588.1, forward strand.
ATATGAGCAGCTGTCATTGCTGAATAATTGTTCTTAATAATGAACTCATCATAAAATATTATATATTTAATTATTAAATAGTATTTTGTAAAATTCCATGATATTTTATATTTTATAATTACTCAGTAAATTGTATTTAATTGAAAATATTTTTGCAGTTGTTCCATTTAAATGTGTTGTTAGCACGCTATGATAAAATTGAAAAAAAAAAAAAAAAAAAAAAAAAAAAAAACTAAATGAGATTTATATAAACGCCAAAAAATGGAAACAAATTGTGTAATATTTTAAACAAAAATGGAAAAAACAAAATCAAATATATTTTTAAACAATTTATATTTTAGGAGCATCTGCATTAATTTACGAATAGTGAAACATCATTAACTTAAAATATTACTTGGAAATATTAAACATCATTAGTGTTGTCATCATTTATTTTAAATAATAAATGGAAATATTAAACATCATTAACTTTAAATGATATATGTCAATATTAAAAATATTTTTAAATTGACAAATTCGAATATAACGAATGTTTAGTATGAAAATGAACTACATATGTATTTCTGCTACACAACAATTAAATAAATTAACTAAATAAATGTCTTACATTTTATATGAAATTTACATTTTTTTAATGTATTTAAGGGAACGGTGGACGTTAAAATTGATTTATTTTATTTTTCATCATAGATATATGAAGTTTTGTGCATATATACATTTAACCATAAGTATATAGAATCCCTTAAAAAAATTTTAATCTTCATATAATTTAAGATTAAAAAAAATTAAAATTTATAAACCAAATTTTAAAATGCTCCTTGCGTCTTAATTTTTAAGATATTTCCTTGATTTGGAATTTGTATCACTTAAAACTATATTACAAACCAAGCTGTGTACCAGTTAGTTAATCGCCTTGAATAGTTAATTTTTAAGAGATTTTTTTGTGATGTTCATTGCGATTTTCATAAAAATTTAGCATTTTAATATGTTATAAATCAAATTTAATTATCTTAGCGAAGTCTAATTGTAAAATGCATACACAGTTTCATTGTAAACAGTATCAGGATTATTTCTTATCAATTGGATGAATTTTGAATAAGAATTAAGACTCATGGAGCATTTCAAAAATATAAAAAACGTGTAAAATCTGTATTGCGAAAAACGGGTATAATGTTTACTAAAGCACCGACAAATTCAGTGTATACATAATTCAAACGCTTTTAACTTTGTGAAAAATCATCGCATCTGCATGCAATTTTTCTCAAATGGTTCAATACAAACTGAAGAATAATAATACACACAAAAATAAATTGCGATTTTTGGGTCGATTTTTGATCAAATAATGGTCCACGGTCCCCTTAAATGTCTTTAACATTTTTGTAGATCCGCGCAGGTGCAAATTTGATGACAAAAATTATATTTCTTGAACCTTTCTCAAATACAACACTGAAACTGTTTGACGGTCAGTATTATTCCTCATTTGGATTTTTACCTTTATATAAAAACCGGTTTCTCTGATTGTCAAAGGAGTTTTGCGGGTCTTTGATAAATTTGGTTCACACAGACGTATAGCAAATACATATATTTAATTATTGTTTCACGTTTAAAAATTTATTCGTATAATAGTGTAATAGATATGTGTGTTATGCTGAATTATTGTTTTGTTTTACAATGTCAAGCGAAATTATTTATTAGATGTTTCACCATTATCATTTCAAAACTAGAAACGTAAGATTTAAATAGTAAAAAAAACCTTACAAAATGGCGTAAAATAGAATATGCCATGAGCTCAAAAGAAACCTCTAAGCAGTATTGTGTAAAAGGTTTTCGAAATGGAGGATAAACCAGGATTTACTTGATGAACTTATTTACTTAAAATAAACCTCGCTTTGTATATTTTTGTATGAAATAATCTCACTGATTCATCATTAACAATTTGATTATTGGTCGTGAATCTAGCGACTATTTTTATATTCAATCGTACCACAATATACAAAAGTTATTTTTCTGGTAGATTTCTTTTGAATATATCCTATGATAAGTATATAACAGATATTATGCTTCAATAAAGAGTACGTATAGAATAAAAAATAGTCCATTGGGACGTATATGCCCCAATTCATAATCGAATAAATAATCAAAGGCTTAACAAATGGTATCATTTTCTCAAGTATATATTTATATTTTTTTCTGCATGTAAGTATTATTAAAATTCAATTTTCTATATTGATATATATAATTGCATTTCTATGTTACAATTCTCATCAGAATTATGAAGTATCTTGCATTTGTAATAGCGTAACTAAAGAAATCTTGAAATTTAATGAATTGTACTTGCAACCAAAAATAATTTTATAATTAATCTAGCTCACATTCTGAGAACAGTTTTAAATGGAATCGTCAAAATATTTCATTATTTGTAAATTGAAACTACCCATTTTTCATATGATATATATGCATATGTACAGGGAGATTCTTAAATAATCATCAAAACTATAAAAGCTGATATAACATGTACAAATCTACAAAGTTTATATAGAAAACCAGTGTCGCAATTTACTTATTCAGTGAAAAGTACATGGTAACTGAACACAGATGTTTCTTTATATAAATGTAATAACAATAAACAAATTAAAAAAAAATTCAACAGGACTAATTTACTTTCTATGAATTGTGATGAAATCACAACAAGTGCTAGAAAGTATCATCATTCATGTTCAAACAACACTAATTTAGAAATTTAAGAATTTAGAAAGTAGCTGTCAATTCATAAGGTGTTACTGACTGAACTACTGTGCAATTTCAGCCTTCTCTTTGATGTCGTGACATTTTACAGAAATAAAAGCTCATCTGTCGACAATTTCGATAAAATATCTTCATTACTGTTAGAGTTATGAACAAATATCCGACTGCAACTTCCAGTGAGGCAACCTGTATTTGTTTTTGAATACTTGAATTGCGATACTGGCTTAAAAAAAATCTTGACAAGTATTACCACACCTTATCATTTAATATGCGACTTGTAAATGCGTTTTAATTTTCTAAATCATGCACATGTTTATTAATGAAATGAAATTACAGTCGACTAAATGTTTCAGACGTATATAGCTCATTCTCAAATAAAGTTACAAAACAGTATCCAACCATATAATTATATTTCCAGTTAAAAAATAGATATTATTCTTACTGTATACAAATATATGCAACTGTTTGAAGATAATACAATATCTGTTGAAGGATAGTTTCTAAAAACATTAAATTATTTTCGGTTTATAATACCCATTTTTTGAAAAATTGACTGTCCCCAATGAGAAACTTCAAAAAGACAGTCTTAAAAATACAAGACATACAAGATACACAATCGAAATGTGTTTACATTATACATAATTTCAAAATAGATACCTTATATTTCAATTAAAATATAAACTTAGAAAACATTTATAGAAAAAAGAATATAGCTTGAAATAAAATGTCCCCATAGAATACATTTTTTCTTATGTCTACTTTCTTACCAAGATTTTCTAATGGTCCTATTACACAGTAATTGACAGCATTTGTATCAAACCTGTGTGCACATATGAAGATTTCGTCCACATTGAATTGGCATTCATAAAGTAGGAAAATATTTTTTTACAGATTTTTGTAACAAAAAATTAGGTACATATTCTGTCCACTATATTACCTTGCTATACATAATATAAATAATGCTAAGATTGTTAAATATAATTAATAGTAAGCTTATGTATGCATGTAATAATACAAGGCTTCTTAGGCCTAAATAATATCTTGAATAATTAAAAAAAAATAGAAATCTTGTATTTGTTCCTACTAGAGTAGTTTTCCAATTAAATTCCAACTCATATATCATTTCAAAGTATGGTATATTTTTAAAAGGCTTTAACTACGTGAATTAAATATTATGGCAATAATTCATATTATGGTAATGAATCTTTTAGAGGAATTGATATGTCTAATTTTTTAGACCATAGTGGACATATATTTGTTTCTCTGCAAATTAGTAACATATTTGAATTGATATTTATTTTCAAAAAATTTGTCAAAAAATGTATTGAAGTGGTAATATATAGTGGACATTTGGTCATATGTTTGACTAAAATTGACCATTTTTTCAATAAATAAAAAGAAAAGTGTAGGAAATCTTTCAGTTTTCATAAAACGAGATACTAATGTAGGTAATTATTATTAAAATATAAAATTTGATATGTAATCAAAAAATAAATCAAGACATATAATAAATTTCTGAATTGTAATTTTTTTTAGAATGACCCATATTGAAAATACTAGTAATTGAAATCAGATATCATTCAAATTTCTTTGGTAAATATTGTGCATGCGTTATATAATACGTAATGACATTTTTAACTTTATTTGGTAAAGAACTTTATTTTGATTTAAATTGTGCTTTTATTTATTTTTTTTAAATGTTACTTTGTTTAATTTTGGAATTTTCCTCCTATAAAAAAATAAATTCATTTATTGAATTTTATCTCAAAATTTTGAGACATTGTCTAACGAGCAATTTATATTATTAGTACATTTCACCATTAATTATAAACGTGGAAAAATGTATCAGCACTTATATCAAACACAAAACTAAAGCTATTGCCATTAGAATAAATTACTGTGCTCTTAGGCATAAATCATGATATGCCAAACATAGGATTTAAGTCAAAATGTCAAGCGAATAACTGTTTTCCAAAGATTACTATCGATTTATTGATTGATATCTGTTTATCGTATCATTTTTAACACAAGGATCTGAAAATTTTATCTTCTATGCATACGTTTCTTTTTCCTCTTTTGTGTGATAAAACTTAGAAAGTGTATTTGTAAAACTTAATTCAGAGGCAAATGAGCTTTCGAGTTTCAAACAGAAGAAAAAAAACCCCTTTTCAACAATAATGCAGTAAAGTGCATCTAAAATAAAAGTAACGTAAAGTAAATGTTTTCGGAGTAAAAGTGTTTATCTAAGCGTTCATATAGAAAATATAATTAAATTTATTAATGTTGTTTGGGATGCGTTAAGAAATTTGATAAATAATAACAATGAAGTCACATTTTTTATTTGTGTCTAAATACAGATTTTATTATGTAAAAGAAAATTAACACTAGAACGATGGTGAGAGGCCATTTTGGCCCCTACCAAAAGAAAAAATGTCGATTCGAACCGGATTTTTTTCATACAATAAGTTAAATATATACCGCACAAAAATAAGTTAAATGAATAAGTTAAAAGTCCTAAATAAAAATTCTGGTGTGAAATATTTTTGTGAAACTTAAGTAAAATTTCCCGTCGTTCCACTGTTAAAAATTTGCAGCAAACTGTCCAGCCATTTGACCGTTTTTATAAAAAACGGTTACAGAACAGTAATTTAACTCTATTCTGACCATATTATTGCCCATATTATGGTCAGAATAGAGTTAAACTACGGTTATGTTACCATTTTCCGTAAAAACGGTCAAATGACTGGACATTTTGCTGCAAATTTTTAACAGTGTAGTGTTAAAAATAACAAATTGAAATGAAAGTGTGTCTAGGATTCTTAGTTATGGAACACTTTTTACCATTCTCCGACATAGTTTAAATTATTTATAAATTCGGTTTGTCTGTTCGACTGACTCTCCGTGCTCTAAATCAAGTATAGACTCGGATTAACATGATTGTTTTACATGTTAAGGAGGTTCACTATAGAATGTTCGCTATTGAAAATGAAATCTGTAGCATTTATAGTTCATTTACAGGAACAAGAAAAAGCATTTTGTTACATTATGGTCTATGGGGGCAAAATCGTTTGCAGTGCACTTTATATAAATAGCTTATTTAGATGTGCAATTTCATTGTAAGAAAAAAGGAAATTTCTTGATAATATTCTGTTAGTGTTGGAAGGTGATTCGTAATCTATGCCTGATGTACGAATTATCGTTCATATTTTAGTGCTTAACACATGACAATACAGCAACAGGCTAAAAAGGTGTTAAATAGCGGTGGTATATAGTAAAGCCGTAGAAATAGAAACTGTATATGTCAGATTTTGCAGCAATGAACTTTTTCTATACAGGGTGATTTTAATTATCCGACAGATTTGTATAGGCATATAAAGTAGACAGAAATGAAGAAAAATCATTTAAGAACACAGGATCGGATTATGATTGTTTATAAAAGATGCAGGGTGTCTCACTCCAAGTTTAACTTCGGTATTCATTCATAATTTTGACATTAAACCCTCAACTTGGCAATGCGTCCTCAGGAGTGCACCTGGGCTAGCCTTCTAATTCTTGAAAAAAATATCACAGGCAAGTTTAGTCCCATCTGTTGGCTTCTGGGACAGCCAATGAAGCTATCAATATCTAAACAACTCTTGCTCTTTTAACCAGTTCTTTTTTTTAATTCTTCTAACGTCCTTGCAACCATTTCACTCACGACCACAACAACTATATTTACGTTTTGTGCTATCCATGAATTATAAAGGGCAAGTAATGACATTTTTGTACGCTATATCGTCAGTAGAATATGTTTAGAAGCCTTGTGTATGAAAATTGCCAAATAATTATTGTCCTGCTGTCCAGTGCGCACTACATTGTGCGGTATTATAATAAGAAAATAAATCTATGAAAATTTGCAGAACACACTCAGAAAAAACAGTTAAAAAATAAATTGCTTTCAATTATTTATACAAAAAGAGTCATAATTTCAAAATTTCTTTACTCATAAATATATTAATGGGTCATTTTGTGCATAAATAAAGTTTATACTTTCAGCCAAACTTTTAAGAATTTCTATCGAGTCATTTTTTTTAAATCATGCGCGCAATGACCAAATCACTGTTTTGAGGTAATTGACTTTAAAGACTGAACTATCACTTGCTCGTATAAGAAGAGTTCAGACTTTTTGGATCATAACTTCCCTACTAAGTCTAATTTTTGCATGGGGTTTCGTTTAAAATGTTTCTAAAGTATAATATTTTAATATAAGCTACCTAATAAATCGACTTTTTAACACTTCAAAAAGTATCTGACCCCTTAATTAAAAACAATTGAAAGCATAAAAAACTCTCTTGTAGAGCCAATGTGGGGATTGAAGTGTTAAAGAGGATATTTCAACGAATCTTTGTGAGGAAAGTGGTGATATTACGAAAAGTGCAAAACGGGGCCATTCGCATTCAAGCAACATCAAACCTGATCCTTCATATTTCAGAATGTAACTAGGCAGTATATATAGTGTAGTTGAGCTAATTTTTATTCACCTATGTTATGGAATGACATTTCATGCAAAACAAAGTTAAATATGCTATAAATATCATTGCTGTGTCTTTATTTTCGTTCTGAAAGACAAACGGTGATTAAGTTTCAATATTTAACACGAAAAATAATTCTCGAATTACTTTTTTTCTACTTTGTATTTGAAATCTTTCGTTGAAGAAGCATTAAAAAATCCTAATACATGCACTTTTTATAAAGATAATAATGTATGCAAACAAACGTTGCTCAATAGTATCAGACTTGTCATTTCGATAGTAAATTACTCTTGTCCATTCTGCTATTTTTCGCAACCGATAAAGAAATATTATTTTCTTCTGTTGAATTTTTTTATTTAAATAGATTAGACTTTTTTTTCATTATGAAAGTGGTAGTAATTTTTTAATAACGCCATTTAGACGATTATCTTTGATATTGTAAATGTATATGTTTATATTGATGTACAGTAAATTGCTTGCATTTGCGCATTTTGATGTTTATACATGTTATTATTTGGACAGAGTACAAAGAGTTCGATTATAAATTTTGAAGACCTGCATAAATAAATAATTTAAAAAATAATTAAATAAAATAAATAATTAAAAAATATACAAAGTAATAATATTTTTTTTAATTTGAAAATCAGGTAATTATATAGAATCTGATTATTTTAACTGACGATAATGTCGTCCATTGCCTCATATTGCCGTCATGTACAAGTGAAACACAAAATTATTAGAAACGATATTTTAAGTATTACGAAAAAGCACTTGTGATAATTTTGTTTGTTCTACGAATGCTATCTGCACCACTGTGCAACAGTTTAGTTCCCAGTGACACACTTTCAAATTTTGACTAAATAAAAAATTTAATGATACCATGTTGAGATGCTATTTGTGTTTAATTCCGTACGCCTGATTTACCCTTTCATTTTGCAAGATTGTTTTAGAAGCTGCCTGTAATTACAGTTAATTTTGTTATAATAATAGGTTTTTAAAATAACGATAAACACATATATGTGTATTTTGTTTTTCAAAATGTCAGTAATCTGGTGGACGAGACTCTTTTATAAGAGTAGTCAAATGGTCGAGTGAGTTTTGGAATTTTCAGTGAGATTGTGCTGTCCTGAATTCTAACATTTTTGCATGAATGAGATCTATATTGAGAGATCTATAATGAATGAGATCTATATATCATAATTTGATAGTTAGTCGCTGTCATTTCTTTAAGTTTTGCAGAGTACGTATGATTCTCCTGAAATCTATTTGTTACGGTTATTTTGTACAATGATATTTCAATTAAATATCTGTATTTGTGTAGTCGCTATATATATGGATCTGGTGGATTTTGAAAGCATCCTGTCTTCGGGTAAAGAAGTTCTCCACGTGTTGACATCAAACCAAGTTTGCAATTACTCTTTTTGGATTGAGTCTACAGCTGTGAGTTTTCGCCAGTTTGGTAAGCATTCTTTCTTCGTATTACGAATAAATAGATAGTCATTGGAATCCACGGTGTTCCGGTTTACATTTATAGTGATATTATCTGCTGTAGTGTTGTTCTTAGGTTCCTATGGAGCAAACGGCCATTTTGAGACGAGTAAGGGGTCAAATACAGAAATTAAGGGGCAGTGACCAATTTCAGACGTTTCGTCGAATATCTACTGAAGCTCGTGAGAAATGCCCAAAATTCCCTTGAACTTTGAGGAAGTAAAGAACATGTTTAACTTCATGTTTTTCAGTGAAGATTTTGTCGCGAGAACAATAAAGGGTGTGCAATAATAATTTTAATAATAAAATAATATTTTTGATCCCCCACTAACAGAAAATGCTAAAAATGGACACTGTAGCAAATGACTAGGTAGGTCTTGTTCAACATTTGTGTGCATTTGTGTAACCATAGCACGTATATTCGTAGAGGTTGTTAGATGTTAACGTTTCTGTAAAAATTTCCAAAGGTTTTTTTATAGCATGCAGAGTTTTCAGACGAATTTAACACCACTTTCCAAAAACTTGACAAAAATTGTAGAAATAGTATACTGTGATTAAAATATTAATATATTGAATATTTGATGAGATATAGTTATTTTTATGAAGTAAATTTTCACTGCGCATGCGCGAACTACAGAAAAGATTTTTTGTCATGATTTGATAGTTAATACTATAGGGCAACTCATATAAAAAGACCAGTGAAATATCGTGAAAACTCAAAAAAGTTACAGCAATAATTGATAAACTGAGGAGGGGGTTCCATAGGATTATATGGGATTTCCTCCTCAATTTATCAAATATTGCTGTAACTTTTTGAGTTTTCACGATATTTCACCGATCTTTTTATATGAGTTGCCCTATAGTATTCACTATTAAATCATGACAAAAAAATTATGTAGTTCGCGCATGCGCAGTTAAAATTTATATCATATAAATACCCATATCTCATCAAATATTCAATATATAAATATTCTAATTACAGTGTACTATTTCGAAATTTTTTTGTCAACTTTTTGGAAAGCGGTGTTAAATTCGACTAAACATTATGCATGCTATAAAAAAAACTTTTGAATTTTTCACAGAAACGTTAACATCTTCACGAATATACGTGCAATGGTTACACAAATGCACATAAATGTTGAACAGGACCTACATAGTCATTTGCTACAGTGACAGACCATTTTTAGCATTTCTATTACTAGGGTAATCGAAAATATTATTTTATTATTAAAATTATTATTGTCCCTCCTTAATTGTACACGTGACAAAATCTTCACTGAACAACATGAAGTCAAACATGTTCTTTACATCCTCAAAGTTCAATGACATTTTGGGTATTTCCTCACGAATTTCAGTAGATATTCGACGAAACGTCTGAAATTGGTTACTGCCCCTTAATTTCTGGACACCAGCGTATCATAAGTCTGGGAAAGGATCTCCCCCCTCGCAGTTTTTAGTAAAACTGAGCGTATTCTTAATCGTCTGCATTTAAATATAATCGCTCCACCGCTAACTTCTCTGTTTATCGCTGTAAATAAATTATCGTGGTTTTTTTTCGTTAAATCTGTATCATGACCCCCATTCAAGTGAACTGCCCGGAAGGGTATGTTACATTCTTAGTTTCTGACTATGGTTATTGTTCTACACCGTGTAGTCTAATGATACCGAAGAAAATTGAAGAGTAACCGGGAAAAACGAGTGTCTAATTTGATGTAATTTGATGTTTCAGTACCGACTGTTAGTTTGAGGGGCGTCCTATCGTTTGACATCTTTAGATTAATGCAAAAATGAAACTAATTACGAGGGGCAGTCGGAAATAAGTTTCCCCTATCGACTGTGCACAGAGGTGCGTATGAAAGACAAAAAATGTAATGAGACATTAAAGATAAAACATAACTTTATTTTTCCACATAAGTACCAAGTACATTGAGACATTTATCATACCACTTTATAAGCTTCAAAAAGCCCTCCAGGAAAAAATCAGGGCTTTACATACGGACGAAGCATTGAACGGCTATGTGCGAAAGACGACACGGCAGTTGAACGCGAACGTGCAAGTCACCGATACACCATTGGGTAGAGGTTGACAAAGGTAAAACATAACTTTATTCTTCCACATAACTACCTAGTACATTGAGACATTTGTCATACCGCTTTATAAGCTTCAAAAAGTCTTCAAGGAAAAAATCAGGGTTTTGCATACGGACGAAGCGTTGAACGGCTATGTGCGAAAGATGATACAGCAGGTGAATGCGAACGTACAAGACACCGATACACCATTGGGTGTAGGTCGCCCGCGATTAAGCAGATGGCGCTGTTGGAGTGCCTGCGCAGATGGCGCTGTTCCTACACCGATACACCATTGGGTAGAGGTTGACCGCGATCAAGCAGATGGCGCTGTTGCTGCAACAGCGCCATCTGCTTGGTCGACCTCTACCTAATGGTGTATCGGTGTAGGAACAGCGCCATCTGCGCAGGCACTCCAACAGCGCCATCTGCTTAATCGCGGGCGACCTACACCCAATGGTGTATCGGTGTCTTGTACGTTCGCATTCACCTGCTGTATCATCTTTCGCACATAGCCGTTCAACGCTTCGTCCGTATGCAAAACCCTGATTTTTTCCTTGAAGACTTTTTGAAGCTTATAAAGCGGTATGACAAATGTCTCAATGTACTAGGTAGTTATGTGGAAGAATAAAGTTATGTTTTACCTTTAATATCTCATTACATTTTTTGTCTTTCATATACACCTCTGTCCACAGTCTCCAGGGGAAACTTATTTTCCGACTGCCATTCATATTTGCAACATTATGCACAGTTTAAATATAGATTATATGTATAAACAGGACAAACAATTGATGTCCTGTAAAAAAAAAAAAAAAAAAAAAAAAAAAAAAAAAAAAAAAAGAAAAAGTTAAAATTTTGGTATAATGGGAGAAGAATAGTGAACGTCTTTTCAAAAAACCACAATTTATGAAAAATGTAAAAGTAAGAACGATGAAAATCTTTTTAAAACGCACAGTTGACGATTAATAAAAAGAGAAATGAGCGGTAAATGTGAACTTTAGTTAAAATAAAGAATGATACTTAACTATTTATAACTATCATATTTTCCTTCTTACATTTCAATACTTAAAATGTATTTTATAAAGTAAAATATTTTTTTCAACTTATTATTCACAAAAACTTTTGAAATTTAGTTTCATTCAGAACTTAAATTATACGATCAATTAATTTCAGCGATTTAAAGTAAAATTTTAAGAATTGGTTGTTTTATTATTTATTGCGATTTTGTACGTTTCTTTTTTGAAGTCTAAAAATGAATGTATATATTCTATTTGTGTAAATTTACAATAAATAATGATCAATGAAAATCCTTTCATAGCATACCAAAATATTTAAAATCGTGTTGTTTCGAAATATCTTCATTTGATTGTAGTATTTTAAAGAAAAAGACTACATTTCCATTAAAAAAATTAACTGTTTACATTGTCATTATTTAAAAAAAAAAAAATAATTTTCAGCAGCAGGCATTTTTATTAGACTCAATTATTCTAGGCACGTTTTTAAAATATTTACTTGAATATATAATGTAGTATATGTTTTGACAGCTAAAATCTAAACAGATTGTTATGCACTTCAAAAAAATTGCTATTAACATAAAATCATTATTTTTTTACAAAACAACATGTATAATGTTTATTTTACTTATTTATTTTTTTGCCAGACAACATCATTACTTTTATATGTAACATTACTTTTTCTCCATATTTTTAAGATTATGTCGCTTTGTAATGCACTCAATGTTTTTAAGAATGTTTTTTTTCCACAAAACATATTGTTAAATTGAATGAATAGGTACAAAATTTTATAAGCCGAAAAAAGCAATTGTCTTAACAATAAATACTAGTCTTTTTAAGATTTTAAATTTTTGTAAGTTCGCTAATATGATAATATGTTTTGAAGTTCAGTTGTAAGTTGTTGGCATCACAGCTTTTAAATTTACACGATCGTAAGCAAAAACAACATAAATCGCAGACCTTTGACCTCTCCGAAACTTCTTGTCTAAGTACAAAAGTACTGATAATATTGATTTAAGATTACTATTTCTTGTTACATATAGGCTTATTATGTAACAGTAAATGATATTAGTTCTTCTATTTTTATGAAACAGTTCATGTAATTGATGTTTTATTGTTGTGATATCATAGAATTGCAATGAACGGAGACGAACAGAAACAGAATATTTTTTTGAGATTCTGTTGAGATCCAGCAACTATGAAGACTATAGGACGACCTAAAAAAGTTGGTCAGATTAATTCAAAAATCATTTTAATCGCAATCTAATTTAATCGAGGAATCCTATTTATTCTCAAAATACTCCCACCATGAAAGAAGGAAAAAATTTGTGGTTTCAAAAACATGTGACAGAGAATATCATTTTTGAGATTCTATTGAGATCCAGCAACTATGAAGACTATAGGACGACCTAAAAAGTTGGTCAGATTAATTCAAAAATCATTTTAATCTCAATCCAATTTAATTCAGGAATCATATTTATTCTCAAAATACTCCCACCATGAAAGAAGGAAAAAATTTGTGGTTTCAAAAACATGTGACAGAGAATATCATTTTTGAGATTCTATTGAGATCCAGCAACTATGAAGACTATAGGACGACCTAAAAAGTTGGTCAGATTAATTCAAAAATCATTTTAATCTCAATCCAATTTAATTCAGGAATCATATTTATTCTCAAAATACTCCCACCATGAAAGAAGGAAAAAATTTGTGGTTTCAAAAACATGTGACAGAGAATATCATTTTTGAGATTCTATTGAGATCCAGCAACTATGAAGACTATAGGACGACCTAAAAAGTTGGTCAGATTAATTCAAAAATCATTTTAATCTCAATCCAATTTAATTCAGGAATCATATTTATTCTCAAAATACTCCCACCATGAAAGAAGGAAAAAATTTGTGGTTTCAAAAACATGTGACAGAGAATATCATTTTTGAGATTCTAAGAGCCCTCATACACTATTGAGTCTTTTTACCGTCTCGTGAAGACTTCCTCATTCTCAATGTACATGGTCAAATTAAGGATGCATTCAGACTCTATGTTAGCGAAGTTCTATATCTATGTTAGCTAAGTTTTAGGCTTTTCAAATTTGGATATTTGTCGAAATGTAAGAAGTGGCACATTGTAGTCTGAAAGATGTTATGGAAAAATTGGCCCTTACAAATATGTGCAGGAATTTTCGCGTTTTAACAAAATGATAAGCTACGAGAATAATCTCAGTGATTTGTTTTTGTTTTAGGTCAAGTAAAACTTTATCAATTTAATGTTATGTTTAACGTTATGTTTATGTAACAACAACAACAAAAAAAAACACTTTTATGGATTTGACATATTTTCCCCATAATACCTTTGTGTAATTCACTCCACATAGCTATTGCTCATTCACTTTGACATTGTAGGTGTAGAAAGAGGAACACACATGGATTATAATAGGCTTTTCTATCCACCTCACTTTGAGGAGTAATTAGGAACACCATGTTTTTTTATAAATAATTTGTAGTCCATTTTTTTTTTACTATATTTTGTTTTGATAATAAAAGAAGAATGTCAGATCTTATTATTTAGGTATAAAGATGTGCTTAAAAATATTTAATATTGCACTTTTATCCCTAAAATTGAAAATTGTTTCCATTCACCTCTCTTTACGTTAATATACCAATTTATTATTGAAATTAATAGTATAAAAGTCTGGGATCAGCGATACATTTTTAATGATATCACTGATTTTCAAATATGTAATTGCTCTTATGTGTGCAATCACGAATACAGCCTTCAGCTGTCGCGACCACGGAAATTGAGACCTCGGATAGCACAACCATCACATAGTCAAAAAGAAATGAACATCTCTAATACGGATAATCCTTAACAATTCCGATAGCATCGTTACTTGAGATTATTTCTCCTTATCTATTTACATAATTACTTGAGTACACATTTACTGAAATTAATTTCCTTTGTATAAATAAATATCCATTTCATTTGATTTCGTCATTTGGGAATCTTTCTAAGTTATTAATTCCAACATAATCTTTTTAAGAAGAGCATCATAAAAAAAAATTTAAAAAAAATAAAAAAACTTAGGGATAAATATAATAGCACTATAAAATAATTTATAGTTAATAAAAATACCATTTAAGAATTAATTTTATAAATTAAACAAATTTATACAAAATTGTATTTCATGCATTGCAGGGGTTAAGGTCAATAAGAGAACCTAAAAATTGTACTAGTGCTCTTTTTAGGTGCGTTCGTAATTATATAAATACGTAGCACCAATAGTCGTCGCTTGGTCCGTCCGTCTGTCCGTCCGTCTGTCCGTCCGTCTGTCTGTCTGTCTGTCTGTCTGTCTGTCCGCATATAACAACGCAAAAACTACCCAACCAAATGGTTTGCAATTTAAAATATATTATCTTTGCAGAATTTTGTCGAGACGTTTCAAATTTTATTAAAATCGAATCAAAACTTTAGGAGATATGAATAAAAATATTTATTAAGAAATTTGATTTTTTTTTAAATCGGTGCTTTTTTGTTATAGGAGCTTCCGAAGTTTAATCGTCAAGAGACCGAGATACTTATTTTATTACAGAAATTAATCTGCAGACGATATAATTCATTTCACAGAATTAAAAATCATCAAGATCTGAATATTTATATAACTAGCTGATACATATATATCTGAATATTTATATAACTAGTTAAGATATTTGTATGAACAGTGTCATAAAATATATACTTAACTAGCTGTTTAACCCGTTCTACGCACGGGATATCATGAATTTAATTCTAAAACGTGCGTACGAACGCACCTCGTTTGTAGCGTTTGACGTACAATTTCCAACTTGTTAAATTTAAAGAAGAAAATATACTTATTAATGTTTAAAAGAGTGAAAAACGCTTTCCTATATATCATATATAGTTTTCCAATTTAGTTTCAAATATACAATATAGTTTTTAACCCTTTCCAATATAGTTGAAAAGTGTTTTTGAGTTCGGTTTGTCTGTCTCTCTGTCTGTCGTCTCCTGACCGTGCTCTAACTCGCGTAAATATATTCGGATTGCCAGGCAATTGATATGTGTTATTGAGGTTTACGATGGCATGTTCGATATTGGAAATGAAGTGCGTAGCACTTAAAGTTTTTTTAAAGGGACACTCAAAAAATTCTGTTACATTACGGCCTATGGGGAAAAATAATTTGCGGTTTATTTTAATGATGCTACACAATTTCAAACATATTGAAATTAATATATATCATTGAGGTGCACTACAAGAGGCATACTATAGAATATGGTGTACATAGCACTTATAATTTCTTTAAGGGTACAATCAAAAGAATTTGACGACAAATCATTTGCGGTTTATTTTAATAATGTTTCACTATTTCAAACATATTGAAATTGATATATATCACTAAGGTGCATTACAAGAGGATTACTATAGAATATTGTCTGTATAGCATTCATCGTTCATTTACAGGGACAAACAAAAAAGTCGGTACTGTCTGTTAACAATAATTGCTGGAAGTGTTTTTTTCCAGTTGATGAACGCGTTTTTAAATTTAACTAACTTATTGTCTATTATTGGTGTGTATAAATTCTGTAGATCATATACAGTGCAGCACAAACGTTCTCGAGTACAATTCCGTTTATCTGGGCTAATTCTAATGTTTTTCAAAGCTACACAATCAAATCTGATAGTCTTACTAGCCTGCAAGCATTAGATGATATATCAACCTCCCACTTACTCGTTTGTGATATAATTATAACCTTGCAACAAACATCGAAAACCATTTTCTTTAAATGGGTGCGTGGTCATTCTAGCATATCTGGAAAGGAGCATGCTGATAAACTGACCCGCTATGCAATGAAACCATCACAGGACATCTTACAAAAATTTTACCCATTTCCACCATCACATTTAAAGAATATAACAACGTCAGAATTATTAAGATCTTGGCAAATGGATTGGAATCTGGGAACAAAGGGCCGCTTTACTCACGCCTTAATCCAAACAGTATCATAGATCCTTCAACTTCAAAATAGGTACACCACTACATCTTTGCTACAAACCATGGCCTGTTTCCTCAATATCTAAATAAATTCGGCAAGGCATCGTCACCTAGATGCACATGTGGGAAAAGAGGTACCTCCTTACATTATATCCTAGAGTGCACCCTGACAGCCCACCATCACATTAGAAAGACTTCACAAATGAGTTTGTCGGTCTGGTTTGCCTATGTGCTGAAACAACCAAAACTGCTCTAAAAAAATAAAAGAATGTATGTTTCTGCTAGAACGCAATCAATACGTATTCATGCTGCCTCCATTGGACTTAATGAAGGTCGAGGATGAAGTGGACTTCTAATAGGCATAAGGACTTTTACACACTCTACCTTTATTCAAACCTTAACAATTTAGTTGTTCTTAATGACATCATACCATGTTATTTAGTATTTTTAGCGTAATTTATCATTGTTTACTCTAGTATTATTATTCAATCATTATTGGCATTATTGCTGTACTTAAATTGTGGTTAACTGTATACTGTAAAAACTCTTTATAATTATTCAAGTTTTTCCCCCATAGAAGTCTTTTTATACACATGATGCTACTATTCAAACTATGATTACTTTCTTTGTCAGTATCGTATTTATTAATTTTTTTATCGTTCAATAAGTGCTCTATTAGTATTGTTTTGTATTTATAGTTTTCTCTCAACTTTAATTATTATCTTGTGACAGCTCAACATCTTATATTTATTTACAATCACAATTGTTCATTCAGCCCATTATTGTATCTAAATTGGCTCGTCCAGTATAATTGGATAGCCTTTGTGACTGACATTGTAATCTTTGACTGTTAACTTTTAATAGTGAGGGGTCCCCTTCCCGGGTGGGCCTTCCGGGCATCGCTCCTAGGGCTGCGGCCTTGCCGCATAATAAACAAACCTTCTGGGCGGTGCTAGTTGAGATTAAGCCGAAAGGTAGACCACTCCGTCCGGTTTCATCTTGACTTTGTTTACTTAAATATCATCTTTCACCTTATTAAACGGTAAAAATCTGTAAATCTATTTTGAAAGTGTTCGAAGTATTACATAATCTATGCTCGACGCATGATTTTTCGTTATTGTTTGGATTGCATTGATACACTTTATGTCTTATGGCAATGATTACGAAGAAATGTTGTAAGTCTGTGTTTAAATTTATTTTAACACTTTAACGTTTCATTCGAGATATTGGAAAAATTAGAAGGAAGAGAACTCTCTACACATTTGAAATTAACGAAGTAAAAATGCAAAAAAAAAACAAAATATGGAAAATATGAAATTATAAAAAAAAAATATTTTATGCATTCTTTAAAAAAAAATGAATAAGATACTCTTTAGAATACATATTGCTAATTTTTTGTCTCTTTTCCTGTTAGATCTCAGAGAACGTTCCTTAATTAGCTCAATAATAAATGAATGAGATGAGAGAAAAATATCTTTTAAATAAAAAAAATATTATAAATATAATGATTTAAACTTAGGAAAACTGAAATGAAATGAAAAGGAAAGGAATGAAAAAAAAAAAAAACTCTTTAGAATACTTATTTTCTTTTCATTTAGATCTAAGAACATTCCTTCTTTAGCTTATTGAAAAATAAATGAGATGATAGGAAAATATCTGCTAAATGAAAAAGATTTAAAAATTAAAAGTTCATTTTCTTATTATATTGTTTTTTTTTTAAAATTCACATAATCGATAAGGCGTGCAATCAGCAACAACTACTTTTAATATCATGGCTATTAGGTTTTGTTTATTAATTGAAATGTACAATTAATTTGCATTGAAGATTTTTGTCAAAAACTGTCTTCTTTGTTATGTAAGAAAATCCCTGACGGCTCGGCCTACAGGCACACGTAGATTTCGAAGATTCAGACCTTGGG
The DNA here is from genome assembly GCA_963931845.1 of Maratus michaelseni. Classification (NCBI taxonomy): domain Eukaryota; kingdom Metazoa; phylum Arthropoda; class Arachnida; order Araneae; family Salticidae; genus Maratus; species Maratus michaelseni. The sequence goes on from OZ007588.1 coordinate 306,981,503, forward strand.
GCGCCTGTTTGTTGAAAATTGCGGAATAAATGACCTTTTTGGCATGATGTGGCACTTGGAAACGCACATTTCTACTCCTAACTTGTTTGCAGGCGAAGCCGAGAGAGATTTTTTTTTTTGTTTTTAATATTTTTTTTCCTATAAGGGTTGGTCCTATAAAATACTTGTCAATATAAAAGTTTTAGAAAATATTAAGAGGATTTATAATAAATATAAGCGGATTTGATATCTTCTGAATTGACGAAGTTATGAATTTTTTCTTCTAAACCCCCCCTTTCCCCCCCTTGGGGCCATTTTTAATGATATCAAAAAACTATGGGGGTTTTTCTGTTTTCACAAAAAGCCCCCCCCCCCACCTTGGTTCGATTTTGCCCATTAACGAACTTGACCGAGATTTTATGCCCCTTGATTTTATGTATGAGTTTGGAAGAGATTTGTGCAGAATTATGGGAGTTATCGTGCCCATAAAAAAGTGACATAGATAGAGAGATAGATAGATAGATAACGTTTTGAACTGGGGGTGGTTTTGGGTTCTGAGAGTCAGGATCGGTGTAGATCTGCAAAAAATTTTCAAAAATTCCAACTGAGATGAGAATGTAATAGTTAGTATTTCTTACGAAATCTACCTAAAAGTTAACTTTTATTTAACATTTACAAAAAAGTTGTCTTCTAAAGTGCGGAACCACTTAACAGTAATTTCCAATCAGAATTGAAATTATACATTTAATTAATTAAAGCTAAAATTTCTTTAATTAACAATTTAATATTTTGTTAATTAATTATATTAAGATTTTGTGTTTTTCTATTTCTAAGTGTAAAAATGAAAGTATATCTGCTAGTAATATGCAATTTTAAATAAACAATGCTCGTTGAAAATCATTTGTTGGTAACCCAAAATTGTTAAACCCGTTTTCTTTCGAAAATTAAATTGTTATATACATATAGAATAAAACATTTTTATTAATAACCATCAAATCACATAAATAAATCGACAATAGAAGAACCGATAGTTATATTACAACACAAAGATATATATCCAAAAAATTGATATTCTCAAAATGAAATAAATAGAAAAAATAATTAAAGATATGTGAAGTAAACAAATCCAATGTACAGAAGGTAAAAAATAATTAAAGATATGTGAAGAAAAAAAAACAATGTACAGAAGGTAAAACATATTTAAAGGTATGTGAAGAAAAAAAATCCAATGTACAGAAGGTAAAAAATAATTAAAGATATGTGAAGAAAAAAAAAATCCAATGTACAGAAGGTAAAAAATAATTAAAGATATGTGAAGAAAAGAAATCCAATGTACATGAGTTGAAAACAATGACAAGGAACAAATTAAACTTATATTGTGGTACACGTTATCAAGGGCAATATCACATAAATATAAGTAAAACGTAATTTATTTCTGTTTAAGCCTATGCCAAATTTTATTTACTCCAATTCCCCGCTAAACAACGAACCAACAAGTAAGGAAAATTGAATAAATATGTACAGATATTGAATAACCAAAGATAATAGGTGCAAAAACTATTATTAAGGAACATTAGGAATATACAAAAACAGATTTATTGAAAAAAAATTATAAAACAAATTGACATATAAAGAATGAAAACAGACCTTTCAACAACGTATTTCATCGTGTTAACAAAACGTTGTAATGAGCACATGTAACTACTTTGTCAGTTAAAAGCTTCAGTTAAAAACATATCAACGATTTTAACAAATTGAAAAATAAAAATGGTTTAATTTAAAAACCACAGATAATGATAATAATGTTAATAAAGTTATTTTAAAACGAAATATAATAATAACAATAATAATAATGTACGCAATAATAAAAAAGACGCAAACTTTTTTTTAGAATACTTATTAATAACTTTTTGTCTTTTTTCCATTTATGTCTCGAAAGACGTTCATTCTTTAGTTTATGGCCCCACCAGTGGCTGAGAGGTTCTGCTTTCAAAGCTGGTGGACGGGAGATGCTGGGTTCAAACCCCTGTCGCGCTCGTCGACCTAATCGTTCGGAGTTTTCCGTGGTTTTCTTCTAACCTTGCTGTAAATACGGGTTAGATTCCTTAGAAAGACCCCGACGGAGGGCACCTACCTTTAGGGCCTATATCTCTCGTGTAGATAATTGGCCGTAATAATCAATCAATCAAACATTCTTTAGCTTAACGATAAATAAATGACATGAACAAAATTTTTCTTTTAGCTAAAATAATGTAAATGTAGTGATTTAAAATTCAAGAGGACATTATTTATTAAATAATGATAGTACGTTTCGCTAAATTTAGACATTATTTATATAGGATTTCATTGAATAAAAATAATAAAATATGAATTTATTTTCTTCTATTAATTATCTGCTTAAACGTATTTGAATTCGTTTTGATATAACCATTTGATCGCTTTAGTATTAATAACATAAAGAAAACAAAATTGCTCTATCTTTACTCAGTAAATCAGTTTCACAGTTGTAATTACAAATCGTTATCTACATTGTCAAACATTTTTTACTGATAAAAATCAGTTGAAGCTCTCTGTGATTTATTTTCGCATTATTTCAGCATTACTTTCATTTAAATTTCGTACTACGTTTAGTTTGGCATAATAAACAGTTGGCAAATAATATATGGTTTGGCGTTTTGCTTAATGTTTGGCAATCTTCTTGCATTTTAAATATCTCTAAAGGCCTTTTCAAAGGAATCTAGACTGTTAAAAAAAATTACGGGCAAAGGCCGGCAGCAGAGATTCCAGTCATACCCCATTAAAAAAAAAAAATCCTTGCCCATCATTTTGTGCAGCCCGTAATTTTACGGGGCAAAGTAATACAGCATTATAATGCGTAGGAGCACTAAAACACAATAACACTTTACTTACTGTTCCGTAGCACGTAGCACATTAGATAATAATCACAGAATCGTTTTTTTGGCGGGTAAAATATATGTTACGGTTGCGGTTAAGTGACAATATTTTTCAAAACAGGAATAAAATGAAGGGTTACACCCTAGCGGAGGAAAATGTATGGCGTCTTACCGTATTTTTGCTAACAGATGGGTTAGAAATGTAAGAATATGTGGACTTCCCTTAATTTTCTTAAATATTTAAGGAATAAGGCCGCTTATTTAGTGGATCAGACCGTTTTTCATCAAATAAGGTGGTTGCGCGTGAAAATTGAAGGGAAAACGCTCATAAATTTACATTTTTTTTCTGAGAGTGTACACTGCTCTTACAATAAGACATTACCGAGATCTTTAGCAGGTAAGAAAAAAATTTCGTTTTTTACTTTTACTTACTATGTTTTCCTGCTGACAAAAATATCTTTCTCCAGTTATAAAAGGTAATACATTGTATCTTGAGCAGTCCGTCATGTTGTATGAAAAACTTATAACACTTTTACTTACCCATCAGGCATAGTATAGCATAAGTCTTGTAATCGTTTTAAAAATCGAAAAAAAAATTGACGGATTTACACGTTTTAGACACTGGAGATTCATAAAAATATATTTTTAGAAAAAAAAAATTGCCATCCGTCTGTCTGTGTGTCTGTGTGTTTATAAACGCTCTATCTCCCGAACAAATTGAGCTGGATACTTGAAATTTGGTATATAATTAATATGTAACAATGAGAAGAAGCTGATTGAATTTCAATAACCTCGATTATCCGGAACTATTCTTTTCGGACTCTCGAAATATTCGTTCTGATAAAAGGTATACAAAATTTTTCGAAATTGTGTATTTTAAGGAATTAATATAAAAGACAATAAAAAAACATAAATTTTCTATAAAGAATGATGTCGATCGGGTTAGTAGTTGCTGAGATATTTGTAATCATACGTTCCACACTCTTTAATTTTTCATGACCCTGTATTTCATTCAAATTTCAATTCAAAGATATATTTTATTTGGAAATGAGACGCTTAATCCGACGCAGTAAACTCTTTGTTAATATGATTATCATTTTTGGAGTTATAAGGATGTTTCTTTTATCCAATTCCGTAATAGAACATTTAAAGTTTATGACGTCATCAAGCTAGGATTTTATTCGAATTGCAATGCATTTTATAAATAGTTTACACATGTTTTATTTTCATATTTTATATTATGCATATCCATGATGGGTAAATATTAAGGTTGTCTCCGACGACTAGTTTAGTATATAGAAAAGTGCTTATGATTCAGTTCGTCTGTCTGCTGTCTTTCTATGGTCTATCTTTCGAAATTTCACTCGGATTGCAATGTAATCGATATATGTTATTAATCTTTAATATGACATGTTCGCAACTGGAAATAAAATGTGTAGTATTTGTAGTTCATTTACAGGGACACTCAAAATAATCTCCCTGCGTTATGATATACGGGGAAAATTCATTTGTGGTGTATTTCAAAGAAGTTGCAATATTTCAAACATAATGAAATTTACATCATTTCTGAGGTTCACTAAAACATGTTTTCTGTAAAATATGGAGTGCAATGCATTATGTACAGGGATACACAAAAGGTTTCAGTTACAGTACAGTCTATGAGCAATAAATGCTTGGAGAGCATTTTCAGTTTTGACATGCATGTCTTTTTTAATTTAACAAAATGTTTGCATTGTATATAAATTCTGTAGATCCTATACAGAGCTACACAAAATAATTCATAAGAATTAGTGTGTATGAACGTGAATTGTTTAAGAATGTTTGTATTGACTTTTATATCTCCAGCTGAATTGTATTTAGTATACTAAGAGATATTTGAAGAATATAAATACATCTATGTACAAGGCTACGCAAAGAATTGGAGATATTGTCGTCTATGGATGATAAATTCTAACAGTGTGTTTTCCGTTGTGTTATGCGTTTTGCTTTTTTGAATTTAATATGAGACATGTACTAAAATCTGTAAATAATGTTCAAAATTATTCGGGTGCGTTTAAGTTTATTGATGGAAATTACTGAAAGTGAATTTTCCTCTGTGTTATGCGTTTTGCAATTGTGCAAAAATAAATCACGTTATGTTGTATATATGTCAGATCTATGGACCATGTACTGTACAGGTGTACACAAAAGAATTTGAGTACGTTTATTGCTATGTAGGCGAATTGCTGAAATCTTGTTTTCAAATGTGTTATGCTTTTTCTAAATCGTTTACTTAGATATCGTCTTTCACATTTTAAACTATTTAACTCCGTTACAGTATTTTTAAAGTTTTGGTAAGAGTTTCTTAATATATGCTTAACGCATGATTTTTCTTTTTGTTTCAAGATACTACAATTTAGTTTTCTTATTAATGGAAAATGTTCCTTGTAATTTTCAGCCAAGTCGACTCTTTTTTTTTACAGTGCAATATGATAACAGCCTCATGGTCTAAAAATACATAAACAAACTTCTCCATAAAACCTTACAAAAAATGGATTTGTGAAAACCTTTCTTAAATAAAGATACAGTTTTGCTTTCCGCAAATGTTCCTGTTAATTTAGGAAACTATATGTTGATAGTGTTTCTGATTGTATTATATTCTAACGGAATCTGTAGATAAGGGACATTTTTACATTTGAATATGAGATTAAATTGAATTTTTTATACATTTCTTCTGCATCAGAAAATGTTTATAATAAAAATTTTGTAAATATATATTTTTTAAAAACTTGCCGAGCATGGCTTGTAGAGCTTAAGCCGTATAGTAGGCCTCGCTGCTTGGTTGAACTTGAATTTGAATTTTACTTTCTGAGCTATCTATTGCTGCTATTTGAAATAAAAAACTGGCATCGCGGTGAAAAAAAAAACTCAAGATATCATACATAATTTTCCTCCTGGAATTTTTTTATATCTGTCACCGTTTGCAGGTTATTGAAATTTAAAATGAGTCGGTCCATTTTAGGATACCCGGTAAATACAATCTTAGAAAAAAAATCCGATTTTTTTATGTGCTTAAATCCTTATGAAAACAATTTCAATTGTTAAAAATTAATATCTTATTTCTGTGAAAAGTAATATTAATATTTTTCTTTCTTTAAAACTATGTTTATATAAATATATTGAACCATAATGCAGCCAGATATTTCATCATAATAATTAAATTTGAAACTTTTAAAATATAAATTTTAAATATAGCACATATTAGCATGATTACAGGAAATTTAAAATAGAATAAATTAAAGAGTGTTAACATATAAATTGGATAATGTTATTAATTTAAATTCTTACAAAACAAATATATTATAAAAGACTATTTTACAGAATTTAAACACGCCATTTATATTTTAAAAAATGCAAATTATCGGTTTCTAATTAAACATATTTAAAAGCAATATGTAAGCTTGATAGAAGCAATTACATTCTAATAAATTATATAGCTTTCATTTAAAAAATGACATAGAATTAAGCATAATTACTTTTCCGAAGCTTCAAAAAGTAACAAAAAGAGAAATGTCAAGATAATTTTTCCATTATCCAAATGCAGCTAAAAAATAGAAATGAATATTTGCGGTGATAAATTCCAAAAATGTAATTATACATTAGTTGCATAAATATTTTTTTAATTCTTTCATTTGACTAAATAATTATTTGTTTCCAAGTCATATATAATATATTACTTTCAAATAAATATCAATTAATTTTTCAGGAGTGAAATTCACCCGAAACTAATGAGTAACAAACAAGTGGATTTTTCATTGCTAAACTGAGCATTAAACCGACAGAGTGAAAAATGTCCCAAGCCTTTGTGATGTCAAAAAAATGTCGTATAGAATTTGGCACAGAGTTTTGTGTGCATGGATGACGGTTTCCATCTTGTGCTGCTGCTGCAGCCTGACAGACATATATAAGAGTGAGAGATGCCGAGTTGGGGCATCGGTTCTTGTAGCTCAGTGGGCACGGGTTCGATTCCCGTCTTCAGACATTTTTCAGTCTGTCGGCTTTACGCTCAGTTTAGCAATGAAAAAATCCACTTGTTTGTTACTCTATATTACTTTCGACTGATTTTCTAACATTGGTGAAAACAATGTTTAATTTATTTTCTTCTGTATATTACTTTAAACTAATTTTCTAACATTGGTGAAAACAAGATTTAATTTATTTTATTCTCTATATTACTTTCGACTGATTTTCTAACATTGGTGAAAACAAGGTTTAATTTCTTTTCTTTCTTTTCTTTTCTTCTTTATATTACTTTCGACTAATTTTCTAACATTGATGAAAACAATGTTTAATTTGTTTTCTTCTCTATATTACTTTCGACTGATTTTCTAACATTGGTGAAAACAAGGTTTAATTTATTTTCTTTTTTTTTAACTGCAACAGGTTACATTCAGTTATTATTTTTAAAGCGCTTACATTTCCGATCATTATATGAATGGCGTTGTTTTCATTTTTATAAAAAGATAAGAAAAACAGTTAATAAATAACATAAAATATCGTAGACCTCGAAACCTCGTAAAGAAATTCCGTTCTATTCACTCTTCATTTCTTAGTATAAAGTTTCATTTCATAGTTTCTGCACCGCATGTTTTAATTCTATTATATTCTTTTTGCCAGGGCTAAGAAAAATTTCGTTTAAGGTAGAATTCCGTTTTAGCCAGGTTGTCTTTTTACAGGCTTTACTATATAATAATTATTTTCTTATAAAATAATGCTTCTTACTATTACATATTATGTTTAATTCCGCTGAAAAACTTATACTGAACGGACGCTACTTTGTGAAAAGCGTAAATTTAGGTGAGCAATTTAAATGCATAAAGAAATTATAGAAAATTTCAGAAGCAGCATTTTTCTTCCTTAGAAACACAGGACATGTGAATTATAGACATCAAATATGATAAATTGTACAATTTCATAATAAATAATATTTTATACTTTCGAAATATTTTATAAGTTAATATATAATAATTTTATTGTTAATTAATTAACTTTCAATTTTTTAATCCGTAATAATTGAAGTTTCTTCAAATAACTGTTATGTATTTTTTTTAAGACTTTAATCTGTTCGTTGTATTGTGGCAATGTGGCTTTCCATGTGACAATTCACAAAAACTATATCCTAATAATAAAATTATTAATTTTAATTTTTACTATTATTTTTCAGATTTTGAGATTTTGAGTTTTAATTTGTCGTTTAAATAAGTGTTTTATAAGAAATTTAAAACCAAGTTATCAGAAGTAAAAAAAAAAAATACATGTTTTGTTTTAAGAAATGCAATGGAATTGACATAGAAATATTATTCGTGATCTGGAAATAAATTGGTGTTGGGAGTGTTTGAATATTTCATTATTCTTTTTTATTACGTTTAGAAATGTAAATTAGCATTAAAAATACTAGGGCATAAAACCCGGGCTTCCCGGGATTGAGAATATATGTGAAAATCATTTTTTTTAAATTGAAAAGTCTAATAGATTTTTTTCATTATATATTTTCTAAGATTGCCTCTTAACAACAACAAAAAGCACTTTTATAGGAAATATGTCAATTATATGTTCAAATAAAATTTTGAAATTTATTAAAAGGAGTAATTTCGAATTGGCCTTGCGCAAGTTAATAGCCGAAGAAATGGCCAAAAATTCGTTATCTACAGCAGTTTTTTATATTCTGATAATGTCAGCAAGCGCTTATTTCAATTACATGTTTGTTAAATTTATGTTTTATTTATTCTATTTTACTCATTGCTTAATGAAGCTTTAATTTCGTTATTGAATATTAGCTGCAAACAAATGCTGAACTTTTTATATTGTTTAAATTGCAAATGGATTATTATTTGGTAATCGTCTGCAAGCGATAGAATGATTATAAAAAAATCATGCTTGAAATTTAATTTAAATGCTATAATAAATGAGTAAATTGCGATGCAGTTTTCAAACAAATTGCATTTCAAAGTAGATTTATTCTCCCATAAAACGGTGTAAAAATTAAAAACGTGCGATGTTTAGAAATTAAAGAAATTGCAGTAGCAAAAATCGCAAAACCGAAATTTCGTCGTCAACTGTTGCCATTCGCAAAATGACGTCAGCGTTACGCACGCACACGTTTGTCCTTTATAATATAGATATTTCTACATTTATAAAAAATGTTAATGATAATTTTACAATATTTTTAAAAATAGCATATAAAATCAGATTACTTTATTTCTGTTCTGTGAATGTGATGGTGTGGAAATATTTTTCCACTGAAAAATTCTCGAATACAGAATTATAAAAAGAGTATTTTAATCTATAAAATAAAAAGCTACCGTTATATAAAACAGTTCAATTCAAAAACTTATGATAAATCATTTTTATAATGTTCAGGTACTTAAAGTTCCATTGGAACATTTTTTTAAACATTCTTGAACTTATTGGAAATTACCTTGCAATATCATAATAGTTAGCACATAATTCTTAAAACAAATAATTGTTGTGTTTAAAATATAATTTTCCATTGACATTTGACGCAGTTTTTCCCAGAAAGTATGAATCGATCTAAATGCAAATGCTTCAATAAATTGAAATTTCTAATATCAGTAGTAATTCTTAATCAAAAATGAGATACAGAGCGACTCTTAATTAAGGTACAACTTTTAACTGGAATAAATCTTGAGTCGCTGCAGATAGAACTACAAACAATATTTTATTGAAAAGAACGTGGAAAAGGAATTTAATGGATAAGGTTTTCAAGTGAGAACCTTTAGAGGTGATACTACCACCCCATAAAGAGGTGATATATATCACCCCATAAAGAGGTGATAGTAGGTAGCACTACTTAGTCGCAAAGTTGTTAGTAACAAAAATTAAGCATCATTTGAAAACGAGTCAGTTTTGGAATTTTTTAGGCTAATAAGGTCTGTCGTCTTCTTCTTGTAAACCATATTTTCCATATGACCCCAAAGATAGAAATCACATGAATTCATATCTGGTGAATAAGGTGGCCAATGCGATGCCCCAGGATAACGATTTGGGTACTAATAGTCGATAACTATGGGCTTAGGTCGTTTTCTAAATATTGAAGACAACTTCCGTAGAAATAGTATTGCATTTTCACCCCATAAATACAATTTTTTATAGAATTTCAATAAAAATACTATCTTTAGTTGAATATGACGCTTTGAGCAAATTCCTTTCATAACCTCTCTCACTGCACGCATTTGTACCGCCATCTAGTGAGGCTCTGACTAGTTATTTCAGTTTACAGTTGTAGGTTAATTAAAAGTTACCCTGTATATGATAAATAAATCTATGTGTATATGCTTACGCAATTTCTGCTTTTAATCTTGACTTTTAAGATCTCATAAAATGAGAAATGGTTTTAAAAGTTTCAAAGCATTTCGTTGTAATTACGAATGCTGAGATTAAAATGAGAAACATTAAAATACATACAAACAAATGTTTCTTTTTCTATTATGTGACTAAAAAAAGAATGTAATTATAAATTGCATTACAAAACACAATTTTATTTTTTAAAAATTAAATTTATAAATAAGAAATTTGTGAAAAAGCAATTTTGAAATTAAATAAAAGAATAATGAAAACGCATTCGAAGAAACAAAAAAAATCATTAAATTTAAACATTTCCATGGCAAATAATTTTGGCCGTATAAAGAAAAAACATTACAAGACAGTACCAAATGTTTTTAAAGCGTTTAAAGTTCGTTTTTCTATAAAACTATCTTTAATAAAACAAATTCTAGATTATTTTTTCTCACACAAAAAATGAAATAATTTAAAATTGTTGCTAATGCTCTGTTTTTAAATATACATACGTGCTTTCACAGTATTAAAGGCATATATGAAGAAGTTTGAACGAAAAATTTTTAATGTTTGTATTATTTTTTAAATACTAAGATAGACGGAAATAAATTCTGAAAGTTCTTTCTGCTGCTTTTGGCGTAAAGCAAAACACAATTAATTTTCTTTATAAATGTTCCGTAAAAATTAAACAATTGTTTTGCAGAAGTTGAAATTACTCATAATAGTAATGTCAAATACATTAGCACATTGTTTTATGCGATTATTTATGCCAAATGCTATTTTTTCAGAAACGCAGGATAATTTAATATTCTATGTACACAATCTTATAGAAATTTAAAGATTATCAAAGTGAAGCATATTAAGTGAGTCACAAGCACGGTAACATCACTTGAAGTTAAATCACAGAACACATAAGCTTGCAAAATAGCACAAAGTACAACTTAATGTTACAATTTTAACTCATTTTATTAATTTTGGTTTCTTTTAAGAATTTTTCTTATAGATATATAGAACCATAAAAATTTTTACAGCAATTAATCACGTTCTGATTATCAAAAGTTATGCCTGCATGGTAAAAAAAAATGCATGTATTAAAATATACATTATGAAAACACTTTGGCAAATAGCAGCAATGTTAGGAACAATTATTGCCTTTATATCCATTTCAGAGGCAATTCAAACAACGGTGTTCCCTTAATGTAAAGAAAGTAAACGCCTACTAATAGAAAAAAACAATGCCACAAATGTCAAGCATCCATTTAGGTCATACGATGTGTCACCGACATCAGGCTTACAAACACCAGGGGAAATGTGAAATTTCTGATGCACACGAATAAAGAGTTTGAGAGAAATCTTATCATTCATACTGAAGAACTTTATTAAGAAAGCTTACAGAAATCCAATCCGCATGATAATCGTTATAGGCCGATTACATAGTCATCGAGGGAGACATTAAGTGCGCAAAATCATCATGCAGCATACAAATTCGTAGCGTGTGAGGTCTTATTAATCCGCATATATGGATAATTATGACTGAAGACCTCTTCATATGTAATTGGAATTACAGTGGAATCTGTCTAAACCGGAATCTGTCTAAGCCGGAAATCTGTCTAAGCCGGAAACATTTCAGAGTCCCACGCTTTTAAACATAGAAATTTCCGAGAAATCTGCCTAAGACGGAAACAATCTGTGTAACGCGGAACCGGACATTCACTCTGGGGTCGCAGGTAGAAAATTTACCGTTTAAGACGGAAGAAAATTCCGTTGCGAAATATAAATGGAAAGAAACCTTATCTATTCATAATGACATGTATTGTCCAGTTTCACTCCCAGAGGTCAGAAGAAGGCCTCACTGATTGCTGAAGCGGTTTGGGGATATTAGCATGATTCTATTATTGTATATGACTGCGAATTGATGAACAACAGGTCACGCGATTTCTGACAAGTTGATTCTTCGGTTTCTGTAATGTAAGAAGATCTGTTTAAAAAGAAAGGGCTGCCACAGTGGCACCTTATGGGGAATTTAAGCACACTTTCAACATCTCCTGAAGTATTTTCGCCCCTGGTCCATTGTTAACTTTCGTTTGTCGTATAATATACAAAAAGGGCTGATTTCTTCGTTATATTTCAGACAAACAGGATATTGCCACAACTTTCCGAAATATCTACTAGCTCTTTTCAACAGGTAAAGAAAATGCAGACTGTGAAAGTGTACACAACTTTAGTTTGTGTTTAACCCAGGAAGTGCTAGATGCAAGACAATATCGTTGTCGTACACACTCTTATATTATAAAGACGAGATTCGTTATATAATTTAAGTCATTATTCCTAAATGGATTAATAAATCAAATTCGTCGAATACTTTATCCTTAAAAGACAAAATTGAAATTATTAAACTCGTAGAACAAAATATCCCAATTAAAAGCTTATGTGAAGAAGCTTTTAAGAATTTAATGCTTTTGCAAAATTTTTACATAAAGCGAAACAATTATGAAATAATACCAATGTTAACTGAAATACAATGTGCTACCGAAAAAGAAGCGATTAAGAAAAAAAAAATGAACAAACAACAATATTCTATTTTTTTTTTCTAAATAAGTTTCAGATAATAGAATTTTAAGGCATTTATTAAGGAAAAATATAAATGTTTTTTTCACCAAAATCTGTAGTTTTGATTTATATACCAGTGTGTTTGTGTACTATTAATTTGTAGTGTAAATTAATATTACTATAAATATATAAAAATATATACTGAGATTTCATCTTTATTTAATTAAAAAAGTTAAAAGATACTTTAGTTTTACTTTTTAGCCAAAGAAATGTTTAATACTCTGTGAACGGGATGTCTATAAAGTTTTTCTGTCTAAGCCGGAAATCTGTCTAAAGCGGAATTTTTTTCCAGTCCCAAGCGATTCCGCCTTAGACAGATTTCACTGTATATTCATATAAATCAGCTATTGTATAATTTAACGCTGTATTTTTGGAAGAAGCATTGGATGTAAGGAGACCAAATTCTACAAAGAGCGCGAAGAAACGTTGCAACTAGTGGATTACGGTACATTACAATGCAACACATTTTGTTTGTACAGTCTCCTCGCAACAATGTTTGGAGTTTCTCAGAATTAAATATACAGGTTATAAGTTGAAAATAAAAATAAATAGAGATATTAGATTATATCTGTTTAAAAATCGTTTCTCATACAATTTTAAAACAGCTTAACTAAATCGTTAGCAAAATATACTTGCAGTGTTTTATAGTCCAATAAAAATGCCTGTTCTGCGTATACAAAAAAAATCTTTAATAACGGAATTTCTGAACTTCACCAGAAAAATCACATCAAAACTATATTATTTCAATTTCAACGAGCCGTGCACAAAAGTAAACATATTTGACGCTGAAGTTTTTTGTTCTACTGTCTTATAGACCTGCCGGTATAGGGCAAAAAAGTCCTTCCGGCCTGTACTGGGAAGAAAGGGTAGTTTTCAAAGTCCATGTTTTTTAAACATTCAAATCTTATTACTCAAACACCCGATGTTAAAATGCTTGGAACCCGATTACTGATTCCGACTGATACCGTCCCTTTCACCCCACTAGATGGTAAACTGTTGCGACACATGGCAGGAATGTATTTGAGGGTTGAAGTACGACACATTTCGAAATGGGCACTCCTATTATTTGATCCGATGCTTGTACATTTCAATTCTCCTACATTGTATAAACTTCACACATCACATTTTGGCGTCCATACGTTAAAAATTAAAGATTAAGAAATTAGAAACTTTATAACTACAGATTTAAGAGGAGCTTCTACTTCTTTCAGAAAAAAATTCGATTTTTCTACTATTCATTTTTGCACCCTTTAAATAAGTCCTCTTTGTTGTTCTAAAGAGGATTCGTAATATTTCAATTCCCTATAATCTTTTTCTTTCTCGTTGAACGTAACGCTATTGTAAAATTTTTAACTTGTTTTTCTGTACACTATGTTTTTCAAACTAGGCGACCATTTTTCTCGAAAACTATTCGACCAATTTCCTTCGATTTTTATATAGAAGAAAGCTAATCATTTTTGCGATAGTTTGTATCACCGAAAAGTATAATTTTCATTGATTAATTGTTGAACTCGCAAAATTTAAAAACAGGCAAAAAATGACCTTTTTTATTCAAATGTTCACCATTTTGTCAAAAATCAACTTTTAAAATAAAAGTCGGTATAAGCTCTAGAGAATTTAATGCCCTTTCAAAATTACGCAACAAAAGGTGTTTCAGATGCTGTGATCGGAGCTAAACTTTCGCAGGGATTGGAAGTTCACGGCGGGCATCTTCAGATACTTCCCGTCGCATAAAGTGCATTATTATTTTTTTTCATACAACAATTTAAATACAGTGTGATTTTTTTTAAAGTTGTGAAAGTAAAACACTATAACAAAAGAACCACTGATCCAAATGAGCTGAAATTTCACCAGTGTGCTTCCAAAGCAATAGGAGTTTTTTAGGCTTTGTTAAAAAAACTTAAAATCGCACCGACAGATGGCGCTGTAAGGTAGCAGAAACAAAGAATATCGTCTGTGGGAGGAAAACAATGGACGGTACTTTGAGAAAACATCTTCCGTAGGCCCTCTGTCGTCATTGCACCTTTTCTTAAATTCTTAAGTGTCCTAAATATCCTAAGAGCAGATGCTGCGCTGTCATTCTTCTGATAATACAGTTTCATTAACAACGCACGGTCCCTCAATGGCGCAGTCATTGCGAGGATTTCCGTAGAATAATGAACACGAGGCGTGCGTACTTTAAGTTTTTATCGCCAATGTGCGTGTGCCGGGAGCAAGTTCTGCTCCCGACTTTACTGCATGTACAGCGCCATCTGTCGGTGCGATTTTTTAACCACCACAAAAAGATCCCCATTGCTTTCGGAGCATACTGGGGAAATTTTAGGTCATTTGGATTAGTGGTTCTTTTGTTATAGGGTTTTACTTTCACAACTTTAAAAAAAAATCACCCTGTATATAAGTGTAATGACAATAAATATAATGCAAAAAATCTGAAAGTTACATCTCTTTTCTTTATAACTGAAAACAAAATAATAAAAATAAAGGAAATTTTTGACCAAGGAATTAGAATGTTTCCTTAGTAAATCCGTGACAATCTGAAATATAACGATATGGATTCTTTGTTAGATAACATTTTAAGTTTTTCTTTAGTAAAGCACTATTTTTTCGTATTATACTAAAATTAATTACTAATCTGTTTACTAACAATAATGTTTGACACAATGTACACTGTTTTAATCGTTCCGTATTTTATATATAATACAATATACGAATAGATACTTATTTTATGTATATTTTTTTATCACTTTAGGCATCTTTTGCTCTGCAACCACACTCGAAAGAACAGATATAATATTGCTTCACTCAAATAGAATAAATATATCATTTCTATTGACAAGATTGTGTCGCCATGCAGCTTCTTTATTAGCAGAAGATAATTAGATAAAGCTTGGTGTTTTCGTTAAAGAAAAGATTTTCTCAATGTTTGTTTTTTTAACTTCCATTTATTTTGAGATAAATCACTTTCGTAAAACACCGTTTAGTTACCAATAAATGTATAATGAATTGATTTCTCTTTCACTTTATAAATGTAATGCGATTTCTCTTCAAATAATCTGAATAGATTAAAATTAATGATTATCTACCGGTATTTTAACGTGTATGTGATATTTTTTTTTTTTTTTTTGCAATTCCTGAATATAAAGCAATATAATACGATAAAAAACATATAAATGAATCTCACGTGGGTGCATTGGGCTGTAGCTGGGAATGAATTCTTTTTGCATAACATGTTTGATGTAATTTGAATGCAATATTGGTAAAAAAAAAAAAAAAATCCTTTTTTAAACATACCAATGATGTGCACGTAGCTATAGCTGTGAGTTTTCTAAATCCTGAATTTATCAAAAAGGTGATGTATAAAGAAGATAATGCCAACAATTTTGTGTTATGTTGAAATCGGAACTTCATGTAGTAACTTGAGTCTGTGAACAGATACTACTACAACATATTCACAAACTACTGAAGCACAGTTTTAATTTTGTTGATTAACGAACAGTGCCATTGGAAATATCATTCCCCCTTTAAAAAATAGATTCTATACGAGGCATACTATTATCATTATCAGCATCATTTTTATGGTACTTACAAATACAGGGAATTTTTATTACAATAATTTTTGTGAAGAGCTTAATGTTGTATGAGATTCAAGTACAGTTGGCTCTCCAAGGAAAACAAGAAATTATCTCATCTATTTTAATCGATAATTGAAAATGAAAATAGTACCAAATCGATATTATAATTCGATTTGGAATTATAATATCTTTTTTTAAGTTTATATTAAAATATAAGCTCACGAGAAAATCTTCAAATTTGAAACAAATTTAAAACTTCTATAAAAATAAAACTTGAATTTGACCTCAAATTTTGATTCATTAGAATATTTGTTGCGTTCGGAACACAATTTGAATCCGTTAAGTGGTGAAATTTGGGTATTATAAAGTAATTGTTCTAAGATATTATTGTAAAAGTTTAACATTTTAATATATTATTTTAGTAAAATATAAATATTATAATATAAATATAATATAATTTTATAATATAAATATAATATAATTTAATATAATATAAATAATATTTTCTTTCATATCTTCTTTAATAGTTATTTTTTTAACGCTGATATTTGTTTGGTTTTAGGATTACGTATTTCAAGCAAAATTATGCGATTTTCACTTAAATAAAATTTGCGTGATATAGGAATTTTCAAAATTGCATTAAAAAAAAACTGTAAAATTTTTCCCGAAAGCTTGAAATATGTGAATATAAAATTTTAGCTCAATTTTTAAAATAGTTTTTGAGTTAAAACATGAGCACAATCAAATGTGGGAACATACAGTCATTGAAAAAAATATCATAAAACTCTTAATAATCATAAAAGAGTTTTCAATTATTCATAGGAATATTTAAACGATTTGTTTAGCATTTTTCTAATAGAAAAAGCAATTCCTATTAAAGTGTATTTTGAAAAAATGGATTAAATTTAAACCCGAAAATAAAAATATAAAGTAATGACTTTTCCTTTAGGAAAACACCCTAAAAATAACCTAAAATGCAACATGGAATATCCTCAGAACTAATCACACAAACTTCTTACATATTTGTATGGAGGAAATTATGAGGGCATAGCTTCATATTCTGGTGTCCATGTTAGGTTTTTGCATTGTAAATTTTTGAGTTTACACGTCTTTCAAAATTGAAACGGAGCTCTAAACTTGCTTTCGAATATAAATTTAAAGACTTAATTCCAAACTAAATGGCAATTATCTCTCCATTCTATCACTTTCTTTAATTTTCTGTTTCCTTTTTTTTTTCTCGTTGGAAAATTGTATTTATTAATAAACCGGTAAAGTGTGACTATAACTCGCGCTCAAAGGATTCAATACATTAAATTTATTAATTACTATTTATTATTTAACAAACTCCTACTCCCCCCTTTTGTTCATAATTTTAGTTTCAATGGATTCGAAAAAAGAGGAGAAAGACATATTTTTGAAGTACACTTTGGACGATATCTCTGAAAATATAATATCTAAAATTAAAGCAAATATTTTGAATTCGGTGTTATGACAATACCCTACCCGAAATATAAAAACATTTTTTTTTACAAGTAACTTAATTAATATCTCGGTTAATTATCCAAATTTGTTTTCAAAAACCATTATCAAATATTCTTGGATGATTCTGCGTCGATAGATACCTCGACCACCCGTCAAATTCAGACGCTGATTACCTGAAAAGTAAAGTTTGTGTGTAACGGAAAAATGCGTTTTCCTCGAAAGCTATAAAACTTAAGAAAATCACTATAGTGTTTCTGTAAAGTTTAAATAAACTCCTACTATCCCTAATTTTTTTCATAAGTTTAGTTTCAATAGATTTGGAAATAGATGGTGGGGGACATATTTTGCAGTGCCTTTTCGACGATATCTATGAGAATATGATGCCTAGATTACATTAAATATATGTTTGAGTTTGGTATTACGGGTTTTTCACACGATATACACATTTTTTTTTCAAGTAACTTAATTACCCCCACTAAATTTTTCCAAAACATATTTGTGAATGGTTACTAATCTGAACATATGTGAGTCAATAGGCTTTAAAACTGTAGGTGTATGAGGCACACAGAGTTTGCAGAGTATCGACATAAGACATTTATTTACAACTAAACGAAGACAAGATATATACAGCTCGTATGCGACTGAGCGCCGACATCTTTCTTAAAGTAACAACTGCTCTCGCTTTCGGAGCATCATCATCGTAACTGTACGCGCATGCGCCATATGTGCGGGGAGGAGAAAATGAACGTTGTATTCCAACAATTCCCCCCTTACAACGTGCATTTTCTTAACAAGGCATTAATTACTCTCCTATTATGCAAATTACAGAGAAACAAAATATAAAATTACAATTACAAACAGTATATACTTTAAACTTATATGGAAAAAGGATACAGAATAACATTGAATGTTTTTAAACACTTAGTCCTATTAAATCACAACATTTCTTATGTTTATAGGCACTTAAAGCTTTTGTTAAAATGTCAGCTGCCATATTTTCAGTTTCTAGATATTTAACTTCTATTTCTCCATTCTCATATATTTCGCGCACAAAGTGATGGCGAATATCAATATGTTTTGTGCGAGAATGATAAATTGGATTTCTTACTAATTTTTGAGCAGACTGATTATCGCAGAATATTAAAGTAGGTGCAGACACTATTTCAGGAGAAAGTTCATTTAAGAACCGTCTGAGATGTAAAGTCTCTTTAGCAACCTCTGATAAAGCCATATATTCTGCTTCAGTTGTGGATAATGCAACAGTTCGTTGCTTTCTCGATTCCCAAGATATAGCACCACCAGCATATTTAAAAATGTATCCAGTATAGGACTTTCTATCATTGACATCTGAAGCCCAATCAGCATCAACAAATGCAACTAAGGACTTAGTATCACGTTTAAAAATCAGTCCTTGATCTTGAGTACCTCTTAGATATCTTAAAACTCTTTTTGCAGCTATCCAATGAGGTTTGCCTGGATTGTTGTTGAATTGACTTAGGAAATTCACAGCATGAGTTATATCAGGTCTAGTTGCTACTGATAAATACATAAGAGAACCAATTAGTTGACGATAAGGAATATTATTCATTTCAGACTTTTCTTCTTCAGTTTTGGGACACATATCTTTAGTAAGCTTCACATTGTTATCAAAAGGTGTAGATATTGATTTTGATTCTTGCATATTAAATTTGCTCAGAATATCTTCAATATACTTCTTTTGAGTAATTTTAATACTGTCCCCGTTTTGCATAAATTCTATGCCCAAACAATAGTGTAACAAACCTAAATCTTTCATTTTAAAAGATTTGGATAATTCATCTCTAATATATTCATAATCTTGTTTACATTTAGTAAGAATTATGAGATCATCAACATAAACAATGATAATTGCTTCAATTGGAGATTTAGAAAAATAAACACATTTATCAGCATTTAGTGATTTAAACTTCATTTGTTTTAATTTTTCATCTAATTTATTGAACCATTGTCGACCTGATTGTTTTAATCCGTAGAGGGATTTTTTTAATAAACAAACTTTGTCAACATTAGATTCATATTTAAAACCTTCAGGTAACTCCATGTATACTTCTTCAGTTAAATCACCATTTACATAAGCCATAATAAAATCTAATTGATAAGCTGTAAAACCATTTTGAATACCATAAGCGATCGCAGTTCTGATCGAACTTAATCTGGCTACAGGCGAAAAATTTTCTTCGAAATCAATTCCTGGTTTTTGAGAACACCCCTTTGCAACTATTCTCGCCTTAAACTTTTCGATTGACCCGTCTTGTTTATATTTAGTTTTTAAAACCCATTTACTTCCTATAATTTTCTTATGTTTTGGCCTATCAACTATTTGCCATGCATTTTCTTGCATTAAAGAATTAAATTCTAATTCCATTGCATCTATCCATTCCTGTTTAAAAGGCCCGTTTAAAGCCTCAGAAAATTCTGGACATGAGTCAGAAAATAAATTTTCCATTACAACTTGGGATTTTTCTTCTTTTGGAATTATTATTTTAAATTCTTTCCTGGGTCTACCTTTCTTACCAGTTTTTATTTTTCTGGGCCGACCGCGAGCTCTTGTAGGGGAAGAAAGGGGGTCAGAAATTTCATCCGATTGCATATCAATATCACTGTCGCCACAGCTGTCTGGTTCATTTTTGACGGGAGGAGATGTTTCTGATTCTTGCGTAATTGTTTTATTTTCATTATTTTGAGAAAAGGGAAAAATTAATTTTATTTCACTGTTTGAAGGTAAATCGTTTTCAAATTCGTTAATAAATCGGACGTCTCGGCTTATAACAATTTTTCTGGAATTCTTATTCCACAGCCTGTACGCTTTTGATTCATTTGAATATCCAACAAAAATATGCTCTTCTGACCTAGGATCAAATTTTCCTTTACTTTGTCTTTTATTTAGTACAAAACATTTTTGCCCAAATATTTTAAAATATGATAAAGTTGGCTTGATGCCAAAAAATACTTCGTAGGGTGTTTTGTTTTCATTTAAACGTCGCGAAGGACAGCGATTACGTATGTATACCGCACAATTAATAGCTTCAGCCCAAAAAGATTGTGGGAGATTGCTTTGTAATAGTAAACACCTCGCCATTTCAGCTAAAGTCCTATTGGCCCTCTCTGATGTTCCGTTCTGTTGCGGAGTTAGTGGTGATGAAAATTCTCGTTTTATACCGCTTTCTTCGATATATTTATTAAATTCTTCTCCGAAATATTCTTTGCCATTATCCGTACGAAGAATTTTTATTTTCTTTCCTACACGATTTTCAACTGCTGCTTTGTATTTAACAAATGCATTTTTAACCTCATCTTTGGTTTTAAGAAAACTGACTTCAATGTAACGGGATTTATCGTCAATAAAAGTAACGAAATATCGCGATCCTCCGTGGGATGGAACTCTCATAGGACCACACAAATCTGAATGTATAAGAGTCAATAAATCGTCACTTTTAAAGTTTGATTCTTTAGGAAAAGAACGCACAGTTTGTTTACCTTGAATACAAATTTTACAGTCTTTAAGAGACTCATTATCACTGAAATTTAGATTTCTAACCATATTCTTTGATTTAAGTCTTTTTAAATCAGACTCATTTAAATGACCTAATTTAAGATGCCATTTTAGAAATTCACTTACCTCTGCTATCGCAGCTCTCTCGATGCTTGGGTATACGTAATACAAATCCCCATGACGGACAGCATGTACTAATGTAGAACCATTTGGTTCGATGATTTTAGCAAATCGTTCTTTAAAAATCACTGAACGATTATTGGCTGTTGCTTTAGATGTTGAGAGCAAATTACACTTTAATTCTGGAACACACAGAACGTTCTTGAGTGTGAGATTAGTAATTCCACCCCCGTTAGGTACTGTAATGAAAACTGTTCCTATTCCTGTAATTTTCGCTGTTTGATCAACTGCAAGCTGTATAGTAGAATTCGTACGAGGATGAAACTCTGAAAATAAATTTCTATCTTTACACATGTGAGATGTACATCCACTGTCTAAACACCATGCAGAAGGCTCTTGAAATGCGTCATTAAATGCCATACTAGTCGGTTTTTCATAATTAGTGGCTATCATCGATCCTTGATTTCCTTTATTTAAAGATGTAAGCTTTTTATCAGCTATTTTCTTTCTACATTCGGAAGCTTTGTGCCCCATTTTCGAACAATAATTGCACTTGAAATTTCGGTAACACCTTTCCGAGGAAAAATTTTTGTTTGGATTCATTTTCCATTTTTCATTCTTCTTCTGTTCTTGATTATTTCTTTTATTTTCTATATAATATGCGTTTTGTGAATCTTGAGTGGATTTTTCTTTTCTTGCATCCCATTCTTCTAGCATCTTAATTTTCAAAGATTCGGGTTTAGGTAACTCATCTCTGGATTCTATAGCGCATCTAAAATTTTCGAAGTTCTCAGGAACACTATATAGAAGTAGAATTGATAATAAATCATCCGCGATTTCTATTTCCATATTTTTCAGCTTATCAACTATTTCGAAGAAAATATTTAAATGATCAGCCATCGTTTCATTTATGGACATTTTTCTAAACAGAAGTTGTTTTAACAGAGTTGCTTTTTTCGCGGGTCCCCTCGATTCATAAACATCTTTCAGTTTATTCCATACAGCACTTGAAGTCGTACAATGCTTTATATGACACAATTCACTAGGATTTATTGAAAGAATTATATCTGCACGAGCTTTTTGATCAGCTTGGAGCCACTTCTTTTCTTCGGCGGTTCCTTCAGCCGGTTTAATTTCTTTACCAATTACGTAATCCCAATGATCATTTTTGATTAATACAGCTTCGATTTGAAGCTTCCAGCTATCAAAATTATCTTTTCCGAGCTTTTCAATTGACGTTACATGAGACATAATTATGCAGAGTCTCTCACAGCCAGAAATAATGCAAATGATAAACAGAATGAAGAACAATTCTTACTTTCGATTAGGCTTAAGAGTTCCAAATCCGAATGTTCGAATTAAAAATAATTTCTGCTAATTATAGCGCAGTGAAGTAGCGTCTCTGAGCCCATAACCATTTGTAGGTGTATGAGGCACACAGAGTTTGCAGAGTATCGACATAAGACATTTATTTACAACTAAACGAAGACAAGATATATACAGCTCGTATGCGACTGAGCGCCGACATCTTTCTTAAAGTAACAACTGCTCTCGCTTTCGGAGCATCATCATCGTAACTGTACGCGCATGCGCCATATGTGCGGGGAGGAGAAAATGAACGTTGTATTCCAACAAAAACTTTTCCACATACGAGAAAAAGGGGCTCTGACAGACAGACAGAAGAATGATCTTATAATGGTACCGTTTTTACTTTTTAAGTACGGAACCCTAAAAACAATTCCGTACTTTCAATTGTCTCAAAAAGAAGGCTGAGATAAAAAATCAATGCTTCACTCAGAAAAAGGAATTGATTAAAACTACAAAACATTTTTGTTGAGTACATTTTGGTTGTTTTAGCAAAATTCAAGTAAAATTGAACCATTTTACTTCAATTAACAAAACATTTTTTGCTGGCGATACAAAAATTTTTTTAGAATTGCAAAAAAAAAAAAAATTGGTTTTCAAAAAAAAAAAAAAAAAAAAAAAAAAAAAAAAAAAAAAAAAAAATTGTTGATTCAAACAAAATTTCCATTGACCTGTATTTAAACAAATTTTTTGTTTAAATATAGGTCAATAAAAATTTTGTTTAAATCAACAATTTTTTTTTTTTTTTTTTTTTTTTTTTTTTGCAATTCCAAAAAAAAAAAATTGTATCGTCAGCAAAAAATGTTTTGAAGTAAAATGGTTCAATTTTACTTGAATTTTGCTAAAACAACCAAAATGTACTCAACAAAAATGTTTTGTAGTTTTAATCAGTTTCTTTTTCTGAGTGTTCAAATATTAATGCCGATAATTACGACTCAAGAAAAATGACCGCATCCAGATTACAAAGTATAAAATGAATTAGATTATTTTTTAACACAATTATTTCAAATTGGTAAAGTAATCATACAAGTTGTAAATTTCCAACTGGACGAAAAATGTCCGGGCCAGGATTCGAACCTGGGATCGCTTGGCTGAAGCCGCGAAAGCTGTTTTCCTCGAAAGCTATAAAACTTAAGAAAATCACTATAGTGTTTCTGTAAAGTTTAAATAAACTCCTACTATCCCTAATTTTTTTCATAAGTTTAGTTTCAATAGATTTGGAAATAGAGGGTGGGGGACATATTTTGCAGTGCCTTTTCGACGGTATCTATGAGAATATGATGCCTAGATTACATCAAATATATGTTTGAGTTTGGTATTACGGGTTTTTCACACGATATACACATTTTTTTTTCAAGTAACTTAATTACCCTCACTAAATTTTTCCAAAACATATTTGTGAATGGTTACTAATCTGAACATATGTGAGTCAATAGGCTTTAAAACTTTTCCACATACGAGAAAAAGGGGCTCTGACAGACAGACAGAAGAATAATCTTATAATGGTACCGTTTTTACTTTTTAAGTACGGAACCCTAAAAACAATTCCGTACTTTCAATTGTCTCAAAAAGAAGGCTGAGATAAAAAATCAATGCTTCACTCAGAAAAAGGAATTGATTAAAACTACAAAACATTTTTGTTGAGTGCATTTTGGTTGTTTTAGCAAAATTCAAGTAAAATTGAACCATTTTACTTCAATTAACAAAACATTTTTTGCTGGCGATACAAAAATTTTTTTGGAATTGCAAAAAAAAAAAAAAATTGGTTTTCAACAACAAAAAAAAAAAAAAAAATTGTTGATTCAAACAAAATTTTCCATTGACCTGTATTTAAACAAATTTTTTGTTTAAATATAGGTCAATAAAAATTTTGTTTAAATCAACAATTTTTTTTTTTTTTTTTTTTTTTTTTTTGCAATTCCAAAAAAAAAAAAATTTGTATCGTCAGCAAAAAATGTTTTGAAGTAAAATGGTTCAATTTTACTTGAATTTTGCTAAAACAACCAAAATGTACTCAACAAAAATGTTTTGTAGTTTTAATCAGTTTCTTTTTCTGAGTGTTCAAATATTAATGCCGATAATTACGACTCAAGAAAAATGACCGCATCCAGATTACAAAGTATAAAATGAATTAGATTATTTTTTAACACAATTATTTCAAATTGGTAAAGTAATCATACAAGTTGTAAATTTCCAACTGGACGAAAAATGTCCGGGCCAGGATTCGAACCTGGGATCGCTTGGCTGAAGCCGCCACGCTCCCAGCCCCATTTAAGCCAAGCGATCCCAGGTTCGAATCCTGGCCCGGACATTTTTCGTCCAGTTGGAAATTTACAACTTGTATAAAATGAATTGTTCATTTCGATAACTTAACCTTTACTCTTCTTCGTAAGCCAAAATAATAAATTTCCCTTACCTGCTCTATGTTTCTTAAGCCTTTTAAAATTTATTTTTATAATATTTATAATCTTTAAATAGTTCTTACACAATATAAGTCTTTTATAGTATTAAAATCCAATTTAAAAAAAGCCTAAATAAGCAGAAGTTGTTTATTATAGAGCAAATGTGAAAGAGGTAAAACGTGATTTCTTCCGGTTTAAGTTTTTCAATTATTCTTTATCCATTTTTATTATCCATTTTTTATTTTCCACATTTTAGGTGCGTTCGTAATTATATAAATACGTAGCACCTATTGTCGTCGCATGGTCCGTCCGTCTGTCTGTCCGTCCGTCCGCATATAACAACGCAAAAACTACCCAACCGAATGGTTTGTAATTTAAGATATATTATCTTTGCAGAATTTTGTCGAGACATTTCAAATTTTTAAAAAATCGAATCAAAACTTTATGAGATATTAATAAGAATATTTATTAAGAAATTTGAATTAAAAAAACAAAAAAAAATCAGTGCTTTCTTGTTAGAGGAGCTTCCGAGGGTGAATCGTCAAGCGACCGAGATACTTATTTTATGACAGAAATTAATCTGCAGACGATATAATTCATTTCGCAGAATTAAAAATCATCAAGATCTGAATATTTATATAACTAGCTATAGTACGAACGCACCTCATTTGTCACGTTTGACGACAATTTCCAACTTGTTATTATTTACTCACGATTTCACAGAAAATTTATATTGGTGAATTTATAAAATTGTTACATCATTAAATACAGTGTAGCCATAATTATATGTGTTTAAAGTTTAATTTTAAAGACTTTAATTGAGCAAACACAACCCAATTTCGTATACGTACTATTTACACCATGAAGAATTGATTTGTACATTAAAAAAAATTCAAAATTTTGGCACGAGGGAAAAAATGGCTCTGTGGGCTAGTTTTTAAAGTTCTGACTTGTAACGTCAACAAATGAATGACAAATGTTGAAAAATTCTGTTAAATGTTAAAAATGAAATGTAATTACTAAAAGACATTTCTGTGTTAAAATGTCTATTAAATATTAGTCATTGACGTAAAAATGTTTCTTTATTTAGTTTGTATGACTATTTTACTTCCGAAAATCAGCTTGTTGCGCCATTTTTGATCCTGGTGCCGAAAATACAAACAATTTTTGTTCTTTATAAATAATTTTCCCAAAATCTAAATAGTAATACTCATCAAACATTTGTTTCCAACATAAATTTCGTTTAATTAAATATGAGTTTAAAACTACATATATAAACAAACCTCGACGTTTCGGTTATTCTTTATAACCATCATCAGGAGAAAACTTTCATAAATATGAACAGCAAAAAATTAAATATTAGGTTTATTAATTTTGACAACGTTAAAGTTATTTCCCGACAAAACAATCCCTTTTAAGCCTACATCCGTGACTCTATAGAAATTTCCTTAAGAAAACACGAAATTTGTAACGATATCTCATCATTTTCTGTTCCGGCTATATGGAAATGCATTTTGAAGGAACTTTAATTTCGTTGAACATGAGTTCCAGTTACATTGCTGATTCATAGAGGGCGCCACCTGGCTTATTTCGAATTTGTTGTTGTAAATTCCGTTATTTTAGCGTCTTGTCAGATAGAACATTGGACTTAATCATGTAACATATATTTAATTTTTTGCTGTTCATATTTATGAAAGTTTTCTCCTGATGATTGTTATAAAGAATAACCGAAACGTCGAGGTTTGTTTATATATGTAGTTTTAAACTCATATTTAATTAAACGAAATTTACGTTGGACGCAAATGTTTGATGAGTATTTATATGTGCAACGTAAAGTCCTTATTAATTATCTAAATAGTAATTATTTGAAATGGTGTGTTTGCTCAGTACATTATTTATAATAGAGCTCTAAAGATCTATACTCAAATTATGGTCATCCTGTATTTTATAAGTAGGTATACCTTCAATTATACCTATTTTAGCTTTTATGTCTTTATTAATCAACTGCTACCATCATTCCAATAATCGATTGGAAAATGAGAGTAAACGTTTGAAAAGCGTCACGTCATTATAGTTAATGTAATTTTTGTTTCAATTTTCAAAAGGTTTTCTAAACTATTGCCTATAAAAACTAAAATTCGGAAGGAAATGTTTGAACTTCCCAATATCCGTTGACACTTCCGCAGTTTCCAATAAAGAACATTTACGTTTGTCTCACTCTTTACGATGTTCCCAAGTTTAATAAAAATCCTTAGAGCAAACTGGTTAAGGAGTTAACTATTAAACTTCTTATATTTAACGGAAAAAGAGCGTCGAATAGTTATTGCTGCGAGATCTTGAGAAAAGTTTTGTTTACACAGTGAACGAGTTTCTTCAATATCTTGAAATGTTGATTAAATATCGGCGACACATACATGTGACTAATTAAGTTCAAGTTCAACAGAAATGTAATACTGCTTTACGAAATACATATTTTATTTCACCGCTTTTGTTTTTAATTTTATCGATGTTAAGTTTGTACTAAAATACAGTATTTTGCATTAAACAGAGTTTGCTATATTGGAATCATTTTGCGGTACTTTAAAATCGTTCCGCGTTAGACAGATTTTCGTCTTACACAGAATTTGCGTAAGACAAAGTTTACTGTAAATACCTTTTTAAAGAGAAGGCCGAAGTAGTGAAGACATTTTTTTGAAAAATGGAAAAATGTGTTTTTCTTATGGATATAAAGAAATGTGGGTACAAAAGTGAAAAGAAGATGTTAATTACCTGCTAAACCTGATTCACAATGAAGTTAAGTTACAGTTGAAATGAAACTACGGTATTTTTTAGAAATTTAATAAATTAGGGAATTTTAAAATGAATTAATTCAAATTATATTTTTAAAAATATTATCAGGTTCCAGCACCCCTAGAACACAGTGAATTAAAATTTTTGTCTATCTATTTTAGAAAAATAATTAAACTAACGCTGCTGTCACTGCCGTAATTAATTTTTTTGTGACCGGAGCTATTTCTCGGTTTTTATTAAAACAAAACTATTGCACATAAAAATACGAAAACTACTAGATTTATAGAGAAATATATTATACATACGCTAGAGAATACAGTTTGTTGATCGAATAATTATTTTAAGCGCAATTTAATGTTGAAATCGGTCAAAATAGTTTTGTTAAAAAGTGATATGGGATCAAAAACTATGCATAGTAATTTAACTATCTTTCGCAAGAGCATACTTCACGTAGTTTTGTTGTACGGTGTTCAATCTTTTTTTAAATTTGTATAATTATTAAAGTAATTTTCATTTTTTTTATCCAAATTTTCAATATATGAATAGATTTGAATGCCAAAATTTCATTATCTAAATTATTTCATATTTCGAAAAAGTTTTTTTTTTTTTTTTTGCCTATTGTTTCCATATTTTAAAAAAGCGCAAATAATTATATCTCCAAGCACCTTTCAATTGAAAAATATATCAACACATGAATATTAAAAAAAATTATTTAATTGTGTTTGAATTTATTATAGGGGTTTACAATTTAGATCAGTTTCACTAAAATGATATTAACGATGGACGCAAATGTTTGTGTTTTATTTAGTACTTTATGCCAAACTCTTTATACAAATAAAACAAAAATAGCTTTAAAATCTATATTCAATTTCTAGGTCACCCAGTGTCACGAGGCCCCAAGGGTCCCGAAGCTGACTGAAGCCATGAGAAGGCAACAATTGTCGTGTACCAAATCTTTTAAAAACTGGACAGTTGATTACTGGTAGTTGGTAAATATCTTTTTATTATCCCCTGTAGACATTCTATAAAATTTATAATTAAAAAAAAAACTTTGGTAAACCCAGTCAGTCGTAACCTTCTCAAGGCTTCAGTCAGCTTCTGTTTCTTCCTTGGTTGATAGGCCTTCTAGGCAGCTTCAAAAAGTTTTGGTGGGTTCTTGTGCTCAAAGCAATACCCTGGTTATCCAGTGCAGCTTTCAGCTGTCTTGAAAAACTTTTTCTGATATTTCAGCTCAAATTCAGTAAAACTCTATTATCACGTTGTGAAGAAATCCCTTTCTCTTCCACATCGTCCAACTCTGTTCTGTTTTCCATTTCCATTCAAATTGACGCTTTTCTTTTCCCTTACTACAGTTGTTAGAGACACAGAAGGTCTATTGGCAATTTCAGCTTGGGTCAAGTTAGAATTTTGCAAGAGACCCAGAATCTATCTACATTTCCTTAGAGAAATGTTTTTCCTGCCACCTATTTTAATTACTACTATAGAAAATTATTTAACAATGTTGTTTTACAGTTAAAAACCGGCATTTAATTAAAAGAAAAACAGAAGTATTTAAAATACTAAAATTAATAATTAAAAGTAATATTATTTGATTTTTAGCAGGCAAGCAAACAATGTAAACAGAACAAAATTTCTGGATTTTGTAATGATTAGTGTTACCATTCAGCTATAGAAAATATGAACAAAACAATTGCGAAATATCTCATTTATATCGAAATCAATACACAGTATAATCCTTTGAATAGCTTATTACACTACTAGGACGATTTATTTTAATGTAATCATCATAAAAACAAGGTTTTGGTAATTGTTTTCGAATGGGTATAATAACTTGGCCATTACTCTACATTAATCTTTCCGTTAGCCTGCCGCAGATGATAAATCGCCAAATAACCTTTATGGTTACGACTGCTTACATGTTACAAAAATAATGGAATTATTTATGAACCAAACTACTCTCGTCAAAGTGGGACAACTGCCTGTGAGACTGCAGCAGCGAAATATTTTAAATACTAAAAAGTAGAAATATAAATAAAAAATAAGGAGTGAAATATTTAAAAAAAATAACTTTTATTTTAAGTTTTTGTGATTTGTTTATGCTGGGTATAAGTTTAATTTCGATACTACAAATTGTGAAAGTATAATTCTAATTTTTGTTTTACTATGGATTTTGACTTAGTATACATTTTTAATGTTTGAGACAAAAGTGCATCAGTTATTGGCGAGTTGACAACCTGTTGGCATTGTTCTGGCAACTTATGTTGTGATATTTTGCTTAATATCACCAAGCTTCTTAATTGTTTGATGGATTTTTAAGTTACCAGATACTTCTTGGAAACAATGGTTAAATGATAGACAAACTGGAGTGTTTGTGGCAGAAAATTATGCTTTCTATAATGCTCCCTTTCGCTAATGTTGAATGATTCCAAAATCTGTAGCTTTATTGAATAAAATAAATTTTGAAAACCAATTTCAACAAAAAATGAATTTTTAGAGAGATTTTGTATTTTTTTTTTTTTTTTTTTTTAAATAATCAAACCCGGCATTGGATAACTTTGGAGAAATATTTATTTACGGGCATCAATAACATAGTTTTATTTTTAAAATTTTGGCGATACAGATATTAAAGGTAAACAAACAAACAAACAAACAAACAAACAAACAAATAAACAAAATACTTGTGAAGCTTGATGATGTTTACTTCTTCGAATTGTAAAAGAAAGATTTTTTAAAGAAAGGATAAAGTGTTTTGAAAGGAATATTAAACGAAACCCTTTGTGCGAACTTGGATCACACTTACCCACTTGTTTAGGGTTTCGTTCATCTCACGAAACCCTATTGCTCCCGCTGCGGTGTCTGTCTGTCACAGAGCCATTCTCAGAAATTATGTAACTTACAGAGTTAAAAGTGTATAAATCTGAATATTAGCTGTAAAGAGCTGAAAATATTAAAATTTGAAAAATTCGTATTATTTTACTAAATAGAGATAAAAAACCAAAATTCTAACAGCCTCTTCTTATTAAATTTAAACATTTTTCATTATAGTCGATGGCAAAAATTAAAAATCCACGATAAAATTCTTTCTACAATAATTAATTTTCTATCAGACTATTTCCACGTGAAAAATGAAATAAAAAGTTTCACCAAATGAAAAAAGATTAATATGAAATAAAATTGATTGACGTCATAGTCGTAATAAAACGAAAAATGTCTAAGATTTCTCACTAATACAAGGAGTATGAGTATGTGTAAGTACACAAAACAGATTAAAATCACGTCATTAGAGAATTAAAAAGAAAATTTGACGTCATATGGGAAGTTTAACTAATTTTTCAAATGTTTGAGAATAATACAAAGCGAGTATCAATATAAATAATAGAAAATAGTAAATATATGAGTTTGAGAAACATATTGAATCGTGACAAAAATCCGATTATGGAAATATTCGCATATTTTAGCATTTTGAAAGTCTACAATTTGTTTAATTTTGAAATTATTTTTTTAAATATTGCATTTAGTCCGTATGACGGATATTAGTATGACAGAATATAATAGCGGGCTTGGCCCGCTATCCGGCTGGTTTAGATATTCGAAAAACCGAAAAAATAGACCGGTAAATTTTTACTTTATAAAAAACATGACTTTTTTTTTTTTTTTTTTTTTTTTTTTTGAATTTATTAAAGAAAGGATAAAGTGTTTTGAAAGGAATATTAAACGAACCCTTCGAGCGATCTTCGATCACACTTACCCACTTGTTTTTCCTGCACTCTTTTAAATTTCGAAATTTTAGAAAACTGTTCTAAGCCATCTTAAAAGTAGCAGCCATGTCAAACACCCAGTTTCTCATCTTAACACTTCCGTAGAAAGAAATCATAATTTAGAAAGCTTTTAGAACGCGTTCCGCTCATTTCACACTTTTAAATTTTGATTTTTTATAGAAAGTATTCTTAGAGCTCATTTTTATCTTAAATTTAAAAGTCATGCTAAATTACAAACTTCTATTGTCCTTTCAAGTATCTCAAAAATCGTAAATTAGAATGTTTTAGCATCTACAAAATTTTAAATTTCGATAAAAAAAAAGCTTTGTGTGTACATTTGCGTTTTAAAAATAGCAGTCATGTCAAATTGCAAGTTTCTTTCCTTAACAATTCCATAGAGATCATAATTTAGAACGTTTTTAGAACGCTTTCTGCTCATTTCAATGTTTTAAATTTCGATTTTTTTAAAACTGTTCTTCGGGAGCATTTTTATCTGAAAAGCAACCGTTATGCGAAATTTCAAGTTTCCAGTCCTTCCGGAATTACAAAAACCGTAAATTATTATTTTTTCTCTGTTCAACCTTTTAAATTTCAATTGAAAAAAAACAGTGTTGTGTGTGCATTTGAGTCTTAAATGTAGCAGTCATGTCAAATTTCAAGTTTTATTCTTAAGAATTCCATAGAATTCATAATTTAGAAACTTTTTAGAACGCTTTCTATTTATTCCAATCTTTTAAATTTCGAATTTTTTAAAACTGTTTTTCGGGAGCATTTTTATTTTAAAAGTAACCGTTATGCGAAATTTCAAGTTTCTAGTCCTTTAAGAATCACAAAAACCGTGATTTAGGACGTTTTTTTTTCTCCTGAACCCCTTTTAAATTTCGATATATTTAAAAATTATTTGCCTATTAAAAGTAACAGCCATGTCAAATTTCTATTCATAACAATTCCATAGAAATGGTAATTTAGAACGTTTTTAAAAAACTTTTCCGTCATTTCACCCTTTTCAATTTCGATTTTTTTATAATCTGTTCTTGAGAGCATTTATATCTTATAAGTAATGTAATTAATAATAATATAATTATGTTAGTTTAAGGTTAAGGTAATTTCTTGTTAAAACTTTATGGTATAATTTTTTTTATTTGAATTTAAATTGATTTCAATTTTGATACTTAATGTTTGGTTTTCAATTATCCTTATTTTGTTAAACATCATTTGCATTTCATATGAAGTTTACTAGTTCTACCATGCCAAATTTCAAGTTTCTAACTCCTTCAGTATTACAAAAATTCGAATTTTAGAATTTTTTTAGCTTCTGGGGGGTAGTGGCATCGACATAAAATCTAGCCTATGTTTGAGCAGGGATTGTAGCCATCAATTTGTCACCAGCACTTTTCAAATCGGTTCGCTAGTTCCAGAGATTACCCCCCCCCCCGGTACATACAAACAAACAAACGTTACTTCTTTATAATATTAATATAAAATATTTATATAAAATATGAAAGTTTTATTTTTAATAAGACGTTCTTGGGTATTAATCTTACATAAAGTCAAAATCACTGAAAAAGTTGCAGACTGACATACAAAAAAAGACTGACAGAAAGGCAAGCTTTAAATCAAGTCATGTGCAACGTACTTTAATACGTTATTCATTTTTATAAATATGAATGTAAAACTATATGTTTAATAATTATGTATTAAGATTCATATATATGTTTTTTTCTTTTTTGAATGATTACTAAAGATTGCAGGATGTGTGGTAATATCTTAAAAGGTATTTATTATTTATTTCTGACGAATAATTTAAAAAAAATGCTTATTACGTTCTCATTGTACTTATACTTCTATTTGTATGATAACTAAAATGAATATATTTGCGTAAAGAGTAAAATATGTAAGTTTTTTTTATTATGTTAGTAAGCTTAGGAATGAATACATAAAATACTTTTAAAAAAGGACTACGCAAGATTTAAGAACTTCTTTAATTAGAATATAATATCCTGCTGTTTTACAGGATATGAAAGAAATTAAATTTCATTGAATTACTCTATATAGCATTGTTGAAATTCTATACATATAAAACATAAAAATAAGCAATACTTCTCACAATTTCACTTCTGTTATCTTTTTTTTTCAAATTGAGATGAGAAAAATAATTGCTCAATCAAGATTCGCTTAACTTAGTGTTTAATTTTGCATTAAAATATTGATTTGTACTTTCTTACAGTGGCCCCAAAAAATGAAATGCATTGCCAACTTATATAAATAAATTAGATTATAGTAATACTCATATAACGTACAAGACAAATTACGATGTATATGACAGAGTTATAAACATACGAGAAATTCTCCCATAATTTTGACTCTTAAGTCCCTTAATAATACTTTATATTTTAGTACATATTCTTGGTTTTCTTTTATTTCTTACTAGCGTTGCCCGGGCCCGAGATAATTACAATCTCAGAGGAAGACGTTAACCCCCTCCCTCCCCATACCTGCAAATATAATGAATAATTTGTTAAAGAGAACCACCGTCACCTACATTAACGCGACCATTAAAAAAATAATTACATTTTTCTGATAATTAGAACATAACGAAGACGCTACGCTAAAATAGCCAGCAGATGACACCCCTTCCCGACCTCAATTTCAAATCTATATCTTAATTAGTTACCTAAACTTTTGTTCATTATAAAAATTGGCAATTATTTCCTTTCATTTTCGCAAACTAAATGGAGGGATCGGCCAGTGAAACAAATATCTTTGTAGTTCAGTTTATAATGAAAGCAGATCCCTGTCTGAAACTTTCTCGGATCGTTTTCACTGGCGCCGGCAGATTTTTGCATAAATTAAAAAAAAATTACCAACCGAATTATTCAAAAATCACACAGTCAGATGCAGAATATTTTTTTACATATGCTCAGAAATTTTCAAATTTATATCTCAATTAGTTTTCTTAAAATTCGCTAATTAGTAAAATAATTTCGAAATCTTTCATTTCCGCTTGTAAATCCAATGCGCCTGTTAGTTTATTTCGCCATTTTGATTTAAAAGATGTCATTTTAGAAGCGATGGTTAATGAGAATATAATTAATATCTAGGCTAATTATCAAAATATTAAGATTCTGAGGGTCAGGTGCACCAAGAGAGGGTTTGAACTACCTAAATCTAAATTTACAGACTTCTAGGTGCGATAGATTTTCCTAGCCATCGCCAACAGACACACACACACACACACACACGGCGAAACTTTATTTTATTAGTATAGATATTATAAAAGACGCCATTGTATGATTGTATAAAAAGATATGTTGGACGATTTTGAGTGTCAAAATGTAGCATTAAATTCCTTACCGTCCCTTGTCCCTGATGCTGAATTTTACTTTCTTCTGTTTTTACAAGAAGAAAGTATTCCATTCATGAAAATTTCCGACTTCCGGTTTTCGACGGATTTATACGTTTTAGCAGGTCCTGAACACGATTTGACTGTTTTTAGAAAATGTCTGTCTGTGAGTCTGTGACTCTGTCTGTCTGTATGTGACAAAAAATTTGTGGGCGCTCTATCTCAAGAACTAATGCACGAAATTTAATAAAACTTCATATTCAGTTAGTCCCTGATATAGATTGGTGCTTATTAGTTTTTGGTGAAAATCAACCAACAGGTGGCGCTGTTATGCTGCATGTTTCGCGATTTCCGAAATAGCTATATCTCAAGAACTAATGTACTCATTTTCATCAAACTTCAGATTCAGTTAGACGTTGACATAAGTTGTTGTTGATTAGGTTTTGGTCTATATCTCCCAACAGCTGGCGCTACTCTGCATTTTGCAGGATTATCGTGATTTTAGCAGTAGTCATATCTCAAGAGTAGGTGGGAAAGGGGGGTTTCATATCATGAGGCGGCGTTGCGGCGGGCCATGAGGTGGTGCTGTGGTGCGGCGGTGGTGCTAAATTGTTGTAAAAGACTACGATGATAAAATTCAAACTTAAAATCGTGGGTGGGGTGAAAGGGTGTGCTATAGGAGAGGGGGTTTTAGGAGGGGGCAGCAAGTTATAGTAGGGGGGGGGGTATTTTTTTTAAGGGGGGGCGGCTTAATTTAAAAAAAATTAAAATTGTATTATATTACGAGGTATCGGCTATGGTAGAGTACGACTACTATCCCCTTGCCCCCCTACCCCATGCCTCCCCCCCATTTTTTTTTTTAGTTTTTTTTTTTTTTTTTAGTTTTAGGGTTAGAAAGTTTAAGGTGGTGTCGCCCTCTATCGGTAAGTATGAAAATTATGGAATTTAAAATGACTGCTTCTGAATTTTAAGTTATAGCATGGTGTAAAATAAAGTATCTCATCATACTGCTTACAATGGAAATTTAAGTTATAGCATGGTGTAAAATAAAGTAACTTACCACTGCTTACAATGGAAATATATAGTTATAGCATAGCACTTAATAAATAATTTTAAAATGTGTAACCATAGTGCTCGCAAAGGAATATGAAATAGAAATTTAAGTTCCATCATAAAGCTAAATAATAAATAAGTTTAAAGTTTCTTAGCAAACTGCTTACAATGAAAATATTTAGTTAAAGCATAGCACTTAATAAAATATTTTAAAGTTTCTTACCAAACTGCTTACAATGGAAATATTTAGTTATAGCGTAGCACTTAACAAAAATTTTAAAGTGACACATGTAAATAATTATAGTTATAAACCGACATATAGGCAGATAGGCAGGCACACAGACAAGCAGACAGGCAGGTAGGCAGACAGACACACAGTGAACTATTTGTTACGTACACAAGCATGCATATACGAAGTGAACTAATTGTAATAAAATACAAGACGTGCATACGTTTTAAAACATTTTTTTTCTTCACAGAAATTAAGAAAATATTAAATTTCGACTACAACTTTCACTTTGAAATAGCGTACTCCCTTGTTAAAAATTATTAGCTTTTAACAAACATGTAAATGAAGCGGGGTTCGAACCTCGAACTTGACAAAATGATCTCATGATGTGTTGATTTGCAGTAGGTTTAAACGAACACACCATGAGACCATGTTTATTAGACGCGATTTAAGATATATAAGAAAAGGTGTCACGTGACTGAACATATTGGACTATTACTATACAGTACTAATGATATTATAAATTTTGTAAAATAATTTAAGCTTTACGATAAACTTTAATGTTTAAACTTACAAACACATTGGAATGTATTTATAACATATAAAATAACCTTATAAAAGGTTGGTTGGTTTGTTGGTTTTATAAACTTGCAAAGCAAAGCGTATCTTACCAATTTGCATACAAGAGATTTTGTAACATAAATTATATAATACAGCAAATTTTAACTTACCAAGTGAGGTTTAAGGATACTGTAATAAAATTTTTAATTGTATACTTTAAAAAAGAAAGTTTAACTTACCATTATGTTTATGCTCGGATTCGAACTGTAAACCTTTTGGCTAGTTTTCCAATGCGCTCCCAATTACGCTACGATGGCTCCGTACAATTAATATAAATAATGAAACCTAACACAATGTTACTTTTTTCCTATGATTTTCAAGTTAATAAAACAGGATATGACGACATTTATAGAATAACATCCTGTTTTACAACGATAAGAATATCAATATAAGAAGCTTGTACACCATAATGAATTTACTGTTTAAAGTTTTGACTTAAACGATTATTCTTCTAATTACTTAAAACCTTGCTGTATATTTGCTTGATCACCTATCTGTTTACCCTGCTTTTTGGATACTTCTAAACCTGAAAATGACTACTTCGCTTAACACATCTTACTATGTGAATTTCAGAAATCAGCGAATTTAGTAGAATATTTCAGTATTTTGACGTTGTTACCCCATACCATTGGGACTTAGGGGAGAATACGATTGTCGAAGTGCAAATGAATAAGGACTGTGAGTTAAACGTTCACATTCAAAAATATAAAGAATTTAAGAATAGTGGTAAAATGTACCCTACAAATGAAGGAATTACAATATCGTGCGCAACCTTTGATAAATTTGAAACGAGAATGGCTAAATTTAATTTTAACTCTGCAGAAGAAGAAACATTTGTATGTAACAACGACTTACTAATGATTTATGTGGATAAGGAATCATGCATACTGCAAAAACTATTGAAACCTGATTATTTACTACTTACAAAAGAACAATTTCTTAAACTAGAGGAAAACTGCATTCAAATTAACGAATGTCTTATTCAAACTTTTTTAACAAAACTTTTACCTGTTTATGTTTTAAAAAACGTAAAAATATGTAAATGTTGTCACTTTACAGAGGAAGAGGCGATGGACTATTTTTTAGAATGCTTCGATCATGAATTAGAGAGATCAGTATATCGCACGTTTGACTGTTATTTATGTTCAATCGGACAACCAGTTGAAATGCATCACGAATGTATGAGTTATAATTTAAGAAATCAATTTAACTGGTGCGCCGACAGTGCTTTGCTAAATTTCAACATTAAGGAATTTGTGAAAAACCTGTTAGAGAAATGTACATGTAATTATACTTATTTATTTTTCGAATCTATGAATGTGGACTTTTACAATAAGCATTTGAACAATGTATTTATAAATTAACGTAATTATTTAATAAATATTTGTTTAATTTTTTATAATGTGTCTGTTTTTATTTATGTATAAGGAATAAATAAGTATAGTTTTCGGAAAGTTTTACAACTTTTCTTCAGAAAATGTAGAAACTTGTTTTATTTTTCTACAAAAATTAAGAATGTGAGACAATTTTATACTATTTCATTAAACATGTGTACCATTATTATAATATAACTTACATATTATGTACAAAATATTACCCTTTACTTGATAAATTATTTAAGATTTTAAACCAAAACTGAGCGAATATTATAACGATTATCGAGTTTGAAAATAGGTCCGTTGTCTACCAGACCAAAAACAGGAAACTACTTATTTGCGGATAACATCCCTATGTTTTCTTACTGATAACGTTACTTCTTTTATCTAGTTTAAGGTATAAAAATTATTTCATTTACTTAATTAGCAATACCATATAATGAACGAGTATATTCACATATTTAAATTTGCATT
The DNA here is from genome assembly GCA_963931845.1 of Maratus michaelseni. NCBI lineage: Eukaryota > Metazoa > Arthropoda > Arachnida > Araneae > Salticidae > Maratus > Maratus michaelseni. The sequence continues at coordinate 307,020,438 of OZ007588.1, forward strand.
TTAAGCCACGATGAATACATAATAAAACATTACTTGTATACTTTTACATAAAAATTGAAAATACATTTATACTTAAAGAAATCACCCACTGTATAATAAAAGATACTTTGCTAAATTACTTATGTTTAACATACAGACTAATTTCTGCATACGATATGTATCACGTGACGCTATTTTTAATTATTTTAAGCATGCGCGCCCTCTACAATTAAATAAATATTCATGAAAAGTTTTATTTGAAATAATATTCATACTGTTTCTGTGCCGTTAAGACGTTCTAATTTTTTCTCCGTTTAAGTGATCTGCGATTTTAATTGATTTAAATTAAATAAGTACAATGCAAGACATGGTGTTAGACGAACCAACCAAGATAAGAAAAGCCTTGACATCGGAGTTTAAGGAGCAAATAGACTGTACTACTTTAATGAAACCTGTTTTGAATAAGGAACCGATGGCATCTTCATCAGAACAAGTCGATCAAAAGTTACCTTTCACATGTGATACATGTAAAAAAGTATTTACTAAAAAATATATGTTATTAAGACATATGAACTTACATTTAGAAAAAAAACCCTCTAAGTGTGATAATCTGTTTACTACAAAGAGCGCTTTACAGGGTGATATGCTAATTAATCCCAAGACATCTGCCACATATAAATGTGAGAAATGCAGTAAGACTTTCTCACGAAAAAATGTGTTAGTTAGACACATGACATTTCACTTAGAAAAGAAACCTTTTAATTGTAAAATGTGTTCGAAATCATTTGTGCAGAAAAGCGACTTACAAAAGCATAACTTAGTACATTCTAAACAAGGCGTTATGCATAAATGTAATGATTGTGATAAAAAAGTTTTTACGACAAAAAAATTTAATAAATCATACTATGATTCATAACACCCCTCAGCAAAAGCAAAGGAATATTGAACCGTTTACCAGACACTATAAATGTGTCGATTGTTCTGAAATATGTAATCACAGATTTTGACTTAGTGAAGCATAGGAAAATTCATCTCTCGCCCAAAGAACATATATCTGAACAGCGTACTGAACTTTTAAACCATTTACAGAATTTATTACTACGTATAGACACTTTACAAAATGCTATAAAAAATGAAACTATTCCTTTTTGAAATATTGACTTTACCAATTTATTTGAACTATACAACTTCTTGTATATACTAATGTATGTGTTTAAATAATGAAATAAATAATAGATAAGTGAAAAAGCTTTTGTGTTTTATTTTTCAATATGATTATATTATATCACTATTATGTGAATGAATGGACTTGTAAATTTAAACCCTATGTATAAAAATAAATTTCTTGCACTTTTACAAGAAGTAAAAATTTAATACAAATATATTTCAGATTTTTTAAATATATTATTGATTCACATATGATAGTTAAATTAATATGCTATTAAACATATAATTTTGTATAATCTATATTATTAATTTTCTTTAACACATATTACTTTTTTACAATAAATCGATTTAACTAATTATACATTTGTGTAATTAAACAAACTTATTTTACTAAATATACGTATCGATAATTAATTTTTATTATTTACATACACATGATTATACTTTTCATCGTACGCGATTAACTATTTATACATTTAATAAGCGTTGCCATACCCGCTTTTATAAATAATTAGATATTATAAAGCATATGGATTTCACATAAACAAGCAATATACATTTTCGTTAAATGAACAACTTGAATCTTTAATCTATAACGTCATATTTACTTTTAAAGTTGCTTTTAACTGTAACCATCACTCTTTTTTAACCTATGTTAGTAACTGTTTAGATATAATATAATCAGTTTACTGTTGACTTTTGTCGTGACTGAACCTTTTACTGTTTGTTATTTAAAAATGGCTTGTGAATTAGATGGGATTAAACGGTCGTGTGAAGAAATGGCTTCTTCAACAAAGTTTCAACGTTTAGATAAACCTATGGAAAATTCTGATTTTTATAAAAATGAATTTTTACCCAAATCTAATATACAGGAGAACTATGAAACACTATCACCTACCATGGATTTGTATGCAGCAGAGCCTAAGATTACCAAGGATGCTACAACCCCAATATTTACTAACTGTGATAATGACGAAACGTCTTTCCCCGACACCTGTTGTGACTCTACCTCTGCTAAAAGCTTTTTGGATACAATGTTTAAGGATCTAGATTTTAAAAATTTGGAAACATATCTTACCTCACAGCTTACAAGTGGTTTAATTTCTTCAAATGAACCATCAACTAGCATTACACATAGTAGTGAACAATTATATAACATACCCCCTCCCATCGCATGTGTGAATAACATTTCCAAAACCAAACATGGTAAATCTCGCATTTTTGTCATGTTTCGGATTAAACTTACTGATTTTATATTTTTAACTTTAAAACGACATTATAAACAGTTTTATGTACATATTGAAGAGATCAAACACAATGTATTTACAAATGAAGAAATTTCATCAACAAATAGAATTTTTATGGATATTTCAACATGGTATGAATTCCAATATAAAATTTTTGGATTTAATTTAAAATATAAAAGTTCATCGTTTATTGCTAACAATACAGTATTAGTGTTAAATTATAATAATTCTATTATGCAAATAAAAAATTTAAAGAATTATACACATTGTGTTTTAAACGATTTTCAGTTAGAAAATTTAAAAGAAAAAGCTATTGATTTTAATAGCAATCTTATTAAACACTTGTATACAGTTCATCTACCGCAGTTAATTAAGCAAAAATGCACACTCGTTAATTTACCTTCTGAAATCGAGCGTGTTTTACTAACGAAACTTATCTCTTCTATTGAGGATAATGTACTGACAATATTAAACCAAATTTATGAATGTGTAGGATGTATATTTAGACACCAATCCCAAAGTCTACATACATGTTTAACCTTTAATAAACGTGAAAGATTTAATCACTTAGGGGATATAATTTTAATGCTTGTAAATTTTGATTATGTTATTTCAAGGTTTTTAAACGGAGTTGAATGTATCAGTGAAAACTTTTTACGTAACATTAATGTGGAATTTATTCGAAATGTATTATTTAAGTCCTGAAAATAAAATATTTTGCTTTAAATCTGTGTGTTTATTTAAACAAAATGTGTGTGTGTTTATTATTATTGTTTAACTTGCAATTTAAAATTAATAATTTCTCTTGTATGTTTATAACAGAAACATGATAACATAGTATGTATACTAAATGTTAGTAACATACTACACATGTTAGTAAATGTATTTTTGAACTATTATAAAAGTTTTTAAAATTTTACAAGATAGCAAAATTATTTTTCAGTTAAAAAAGTTTTATAAATTTACAATTTTAAATTTAAAACTTAATAAAAGTATTTCATACTTTATCAATGTTGATTCGTCTTGTATGTTAATATTATATAATGGTAACATACTATATAGTTGTTATGTTACTACATATACTTATAAAAATAATTTAAACATGTTATATTATTGTAAAAGTTTTTAAAAAAATTACAAACTAACTTAATTAAATTAAAAAATTATAAGTAAACAAAATAATTATTTTTTTAATTAAAATAAATTAACAAAAATGAAAAGTTATCAAAATTATTTTATAAATGTTTTAAAATACTTAATTTTAATAAATTGTGTCTATGTATACATATATATATGTATGTACCTATATACATGTGGAACTTTAGTTAAGTAATAGAAATTCTCAAACTTTGTCATTAGAAACCCTATATTCTGATAATTAATAACAATTAGCTTTAAATTAAAGAAATAGATTAATTTATACTTACAAATATAACCCACTTCTAATAGCACGTCCATCTTACATAGTTACTTCAGACTGCTTGTTACTATCCTAGCAACAGGATGTTTTTGTCGTACCACGTGATTTCCTTTAAAGTCACGTGATCATGAAGATAAGAATTAAACACAACGTGTTTGACATTTTCACTTCTGCTATAGAAGAGGCTTGTTTGGTAAGTTATAATGTCCTGTATTCTTTATTTTACACTTTATTTTACAATTTATTAAGAAGATCTAATTTAAATAACGTTTATATTGCAAGCGTAAGGTAAAAGCACTAAATTATTGTTTTAAAAGCCTTTTACTTTGTAATTCTATCGACAATAAGATGATGTAATACATTTAAAATCTTACTATTGGGTTTTATTTTAGCATAAACATTATTTATTCAACTGGCTATTGCTTTTAGAAGTAACTTAATTTTCTTGCACAAGCGAAAAATAATATTTCTTCATTAATATATCATGTTTACAAAATTTTTAAGTTATATATAATATAACTTGTAAATACATAGTATATTTATATACCAAATCCATAAGTATACATATATACTTAAATAACATGTAAGTATATATACTTATAGATACTTATAGTATAAAAATATACTGATCAAAATCAGGTTACCTTTTTCTTTTAAAATCCAGTAAATTTATGATCGAAAACCGCAAGGACTATTGCTGTAATTAATTGCAGTAAAATCTCTTATACTGTACTTATCATGGAATCTCAAAAATCTTATCTTAGAAACCCAAATTAACACATTGATGATTCCTGACGAGTATACTTGCCTTTTCATAGCTGCCAAGTTTTTATGGATTTTATGGATTTTTTGTTGTTGTTGTTGTTGATACAAGACATTTTGAAAAAAAAAAATTCGCCTTATTTAATTGCAGAAATCTGTGATTAAATAAGACGAAGATTATTTTTTAAATGTGTGGTAACAAAAAAAACTTTTTTATAAATATATTATTTTTTATTGATTGTTGAATAGATTATTATTTAGATTGCTGGTCATTAAAGTGTTAAAAGTTATTGTGTAAGCATGTGTAATTTTATACTTGATCACTTTTGCCACGTAGTAATTTTTTTTGTTTGTTTTTTTTTAATTCAAAATGCTGCTACTTTTTTAGTAGTAATATTTGCTTTATTTAATGACAGATTAAGTAAGGCTAATATTGTTATTCTAAAATAGTGGCAGTAATCAGAATTAAAAAAAATCCTGCCCAACGAACAACACTGTGATTTATGGGGGCTCATAACTTTCGAAACATTTCCGCCGCCAGTGAAATGTGACATGGTTTGGAGTTATGATAGATTGTTTAATACTTATTGAAATTGCACAAACCTCTGCACTATATTTAAGCCATATTTCTAGATTTATAAAATGTAAAAATAAACACATATAACATAATATAATTAAAAATATAATTTAGTTAATATGGCAAAAATTTCAGACATATTTCACATGGTATGTCACGATCAGTAAGATAACTTAATTTAAAATACATACATATGAACACAAAACTTATGTTACAATGACCTCTAAATTAAATTTAATAGAATGAATTAATCATATATAAATTCTTTGCAAGAAACCATTTAAAATATCTAATCAAATTTGAACAGTATATATTTTTTAAATAATTAATTAGTCATTAAAAATTAAAGAAAATGTTTAACTATCTGAATACCATTAATTCATTCTATAGATGTAATACATTGATATAGCCACATGTAAAATTTCAGGCTGATTCCTACAATAGATTTTTGTAAACCTTACGAATCGGTGAAAAAAAAATCTGAAAATTTTGCAATTTTAACTGAGCTGTATTTTGTATTATGTTATATTATAAGCATTTACTTTTGCATTTTATAAATCCTGAAATATTGCTTAATTCTATTGGAGAGCTTTGTGTGTAACTTCAAAAAGAATTTGGAAATTTATGAAAACCAAAACAGTACTAACGAACTAAATAGTAGTACGGAATAGTGCAAACAATATTTCACTGACAGCGGAAAGTTTTCAAAAGGTGTGAGCCCTCTTATGCCCTTTATTTTCTCATAGAAATTAACCCCCCCAAAAAGTAGTATTGGGCATAGCGATGGGTTTAGAAATTTATGGAAAATCTATATTTTTAACATATAAAGTCGACTTCTAAATTTACAGGCAACATGCATAATTTCATAAGACAATCCATAGCGGAAGTTGTGTTATTTCACGGGCAATACTACTTTTTTGACCGGTTGGTTTTATATTTGCTACACTGTAAAATTACAGGTGATTTATAATTTACGGTGCAAAAAATATTTTTGCGGGCTATGCCGGAAATCTCTGCTACCCGGCTTTGCCCGTAATTTTATTTGGATGTTTTTTACAGTACAGCAAGTTTTTTTTTTCTTCTAAGACCATCCTATTATCGCATTTTTTTTTAGAAATCGGAGTAAGTTTGAGATTTCTATTTTCATAACGTTAGCAGTGTAATTTTATTTTTATAACAAAAATACCAACTTCATGAAATTCAATTTTTCAAATATTTATATTATATATAAAGAAAAAGTTTTAATTACGTCAATTAAAAGTAACACCATAAAATGTATTCCAAATAACCTTCAAAATATATATTAAAATACTTTAATTGCCTAAAAGACTTCAAATATCAATAAAAAAACATTAAAATATTGACATGTTTAGATTGATTGGCCTCAATCATCATCATAACACACACAATACAAATACAATGTACACAAAACTGGAATGCATGATCAGTCCCTATGACAAAGATGATACAATGCCATCTATAATTTTAATTTTAACACCACTCGTAGCTCCATCTGTAGTCCGTTTCGCACTGTTATTCAACCATTCAACCCAAATATTTGGAATATGAAATGACAACGTATCATTACACACTTTCGAACTGCATATATGAATTTCTATCGATTCTCTCATAAATAGCTGTAAATAAAAATTAGATCTATAAATCAATTTAGCTTCTTTGAATAGGATGTTGATATTCTCCTTATTATTAAATCTTCATAATTCCTCCTATTATATTTAACATCTGCAACATGTTTCTTACATTTAATATTGAATTTCATTTGTGTCATACCTCATAATAATTTCTAACACCGCTCCCCCCCCCCTTCTCTAATAAATAGAATAATATATACTCCTGAAAATTCACCCTGTCAACCTGATCAATTTTCGTGCTCAAAATCGTCTTTAATTTCGGAGGCGGTCTCGCGATTACGCTCAAACCAAACGCTTTTAAATGAATTTTTAGGTGCGTTCGAAATTATATAAATACTTAGCACCTATTGCCGTCGTCTGGTCCGTCCGTCTGTCTGTCTGTCTGTCCGTCCGTCCGCATATAACAACGAAAAAACTACCATGCCGAATGGTTTGAAATTTAAGCTATATTATCTTCGCAGAATTTTGTCGAGACATTTCAAATTTTATGAAAATCGAATCAAAACTTTAGAAGATATTAATAAAAATATTTATTAAGAAATTTGAATTAAAAAAAAAATCGGTGCTTTCTTGTTATAGGAGCTTGCGAGGTTTAAGAGTCAAGCGACCGAGATACTTATTTTATTACAGAAATTAATCTGCAGACGATATAATTCATTTCACAGAATTAAAAATCATCAAGATCTGAATATTTATAAAACTAGCAATAGTACGAACGCACCTCATTTGTTACATTTGACGTTCAATTTCCAACTTGTTATAAACTGAAAGAGACCTGAATAATAATTCGCAATAACCATTCTCCTATTAACTTCACTATCAATTTTACCTACAAGGGGGATGAGTTGGATAAAATTCGGCTTATCGTTATTAACAATGGCTGTCGAGTAAAGTTGGCTAATAAATTAATTCATAACTTTATTAATAAAATGAACACAGGTGTTTCTGGAGGTAAAATTGATACTGAAGTTAATAGGAACTAGTCTTTGGGAGCCACTGTAATACTTACCCATCATGGATATGCATAATATAAAATATAAAAATAATACCTGTGTAAACTACTTATAAAATGCATTGCAATTTGAATAAAATCGTGGCTTGATGACGCCATAAACTTTAAATGCTCTATAACTCTAAAATTGATAATCATAATAACTAACGGTTTACTGCGTCGTATTAAGCGCCTTATTTCCAATTAAAATATATCTTTGAATGAAATACAGGGTCATGAAAAATCGAAGAGTGTGGAAAATATATTTACAAATATCTCGGCAACTAATTGTCCGATCGACTTCATTCTTAATGCAAAATTTATATTTTTTATTGTCTTTTATATTCACTCCTTAAAATAGATAATTTCGAAAATTTGTATATAACTTTTATCAGAACGAACATTTCGAAAGTTCGAAAAAAAATTCCGAAAAATTGAGGTTACTGAAATTCAATAAGCTTCTTCCCATTATTACATACTAAGTACATACCAAATTTCAAGTCTCTATCTCAATTTGATCGGGAGATAGAGCGTTTACAGACACACACACAAACAGACAGACGGAATCTCCAGTGTCTGAAACATGTAAATCCGTCAATTTTGTTTTCGATTTTCAAAACGATTACAAGACTTACTCTATACTACGTATGATGGGTAAGTAAAAGGGTTGTTGCGAATTATTGTCCAGGTTTCTTTGAGCTTGTAAAAATTCCTTTAAAAGCGTTTGGTTTTCGTTTAATCACGAGACCTCCTTCGAAATTAAAAACGATTTTGATCATCAAAACATGTCAGTATTTTAATATTTTTTATTGATATTTGACGTCTTTTTAGTAATTAAAGTGTTTTAGTACATATTTTCAAGGTTTTTTGGAATATAATTTATGGTCAAAATAAATTTGCTGTACGCTGCCATTCTATTTGCTTATGTACAATTTTCTAAATATAAGAGCAAAGTGATAACTGTGATAGTCGTTTAAATTTTTTGTATTTCATATGAGAAGAATTTTTGTCATTTTTTTAAACCTTATTAAACATAGTAATAAAATTGTTTGTCAAAATGTGCTTGCAGTAATCTGTACTTAACCAGAAAATTCTGTTTTCTAAATTTCACTGATAACTATTAACACTTACAGTGCATGAATTTTTCTTTTAGAATTGTGTTTTTTTATACTTCGACACCAGAAATTTTAAGATAGATTTTTAACTTTATTTAGTAGCATATTTATGTTATTTTTACATTTTTGTTACTTTAAAGTATTTTAAACTTTTTTCACATGGCTCCTCTTAAGATGTGATATACAAATACTCATATACTGGGAGTTTTAGTTATTATTAACTGGCTATCCCATTCAAGCAATATCCTGTTTCCTGTGTTCTGTTATTTTTACAGGATTAATATTTCTATATAAATATAGTGGTTGCAAAGAACTTGATTTATTTATTAAAAGTTAAATAGAAAGTGTTGTTAGTTGGCTACACTATCCACTGTAGGGTTAAATTGCGTTTTATTAATTTTTATTCATCTGTTGTTTATTTTCAACGAGTATATACATACATGTGTATGATTAAAAGCGATTATTGTTTGAATAATGCTCACAGTATTTGAAGCTATAATACTGTATTTATATAATTATATAATTATATTATACTTATATAATATAATTGTCTACTGTATATGAGGACCCTAGAAGCGAAGGGATACAAGTGACAGAATTTCGATTTGGAGTAAATTGAATTCAAAGTTTTGAGTCAATAGTAATTGATTGAAATAATTATGAAACTGTTGCTTATTTCATAGTGGTTTTTGAAATCTTATTTCAGTAACTGTGTAAAGAAGGTCGAGTACATTTTTTATTTATTTATAATTAATAAATATTGATAACAATTGGTAGAAGTTTCGAATGCTTAAGTAGTTGACATCTAAAACGCAGCACATAATTAAAAAATCACTTATATTTTTTGCGTACAAACAAATAGCTTATTTCCAGAACGCCTGTGCACTTAGCTTAGTTTTTTTTTTCAATTTTGTCACTTATACCCCTTGTCTTCTGTGGTCCTTATATAATAACACAAGTCAAAAGATTGATATACCATAATATTATAATTATTATTTAAACAAATAAGTGTTTTTTGCATTTTTTGAACATTTACCTCCATGAAAAATGGATTTTTAGTTAAAAAATATATTCGTTTATTTATAGATTATTTGTCCTATATATTTCAGTTATAAGTAAATTTTAAAAGTAGGGTAAAGGGGGGTGGGGATTTGGAACGAGTGTTTTATTTATTTATTTATAAAGTTATCCCTTTGTTTCGGGACAAATTCAAAACAATACGAGGGATAAATATTGAAACCAGCTTCACGTACAAGTGTTTGTATTTGTCTTGAACCAAGAGGTTAATGTTATATAAAGATAATACATAAAACTAGCATCCCAATTCCTTCTGTTTACCCTAACATTTAAACTACTTTACGTTAATCAGGCTTTTTTTCTACATTTTGTACAATTGTAAAATAATCTTTTAACGATAACTTGTTTATACGAATATGATTTCGGATATTTATGACTCCAGATCAAGCCTAAGCACATACATTTTAAGGTATAGAGTTTATTATTGCTTTCAATCAACGATAAAACTTCCGTAATTTATCATAAATACCCTCCAATTATGGAGTGAAACCACTGCCGCGTACCGTTAAAAATTTTAGTTCAAAGTTAAACAATTCTGTGGTGCCAGGTAACTAGATAAAAAAGAATATGGTTCATTTAAACTTTCAAATATACTTCTTTACGTTTCAGTATAAAAAATCATTTATCTTCAAACAAGAAAGAAAATTAATGCGTCAAGCATAGATTATGGAACACTTTCTAAATCATTCAGAATATTGGAATGAAACTTCACAGTTTAAAACCGTGAAAGATGTTATCTATATAAAGTTTTTGAAAAACGCATAACACATTTGAAAACTTATTTTCTTCAATTGTTATCTAAAGTCGGAAAAATATGGAAATTCTTTTGTTCCCTGTATATAATATATACATTTATATATATAATTATTCTTCAAATATGATAAAATTTAGTCCAGTTGGGAAACGCCATAACACGGTCGAAAATAGCCCTTCAGCAATTTCCGCCAATAAGGAAAAATGTACTCGATTTTTTTCAGCCCTCTATATGATCTATAAAATTTATATCTCATAGCACTTATTGCACGTAGCCAGTACTGTAACCGAAGTATTTTGAGTTTCCCTGCGAATTAACGGTAAATACACACTATTCTACAGTAAGTACTTCGTAGTGAACCTCAGTGATGTACTATATTAAGTTCAATAGATTTGAAATAGTATAACATCATTAAAAGACACTGCAAACGATCTTTCCCCGTAGACCATAATGTAACGGCATGTTTTGAGTGTCCCTGTAAACGAACTGTAAATGCCGCACACTTTATTTTCATTACCGAACATGCTATGGTAAACCTCAATAACATGTTTCAATTACATGACAATCCGCTCTATTTACGTGAGTTAGAGCGTGGACAGACGGACAGACAGATGGCTTGACAGACAATCGGCCAGACAAACCGAATTCATAAACACTTTTCAACTGTTTTGGAAAGTGCTAAAAATGAAACTATTCGACGGCCAATCAGAACAAATAGTCTTATACATTGTCACTATGCTTCTTTAATGTACGAGTTTATTCGTCTGCTTTTATCATAGTTTGAACGGTGGTAAAATTCAAAAGGACCAAGTTTAAATCTCATTTTATGTTAATTGTTTGTTCGCAATGTATCGGATTCACATTTACACTTTGAATACAGGTTAGGATATATACATTGCAGTAGACTGTTTTGACACTTTCCAAAATTGTTGAAAAATATTTGTGAATTCGATTTGTTTCCCTGACTGTCGGTCTGTCCGGTATTTCTAACTCGCGTAAATATACTCAGATTGACATGTAATTGACATGTAATAATGTTATTACGATTTAGCATGGAATGTTCGGTATTAAACAGGCACAGGTAGATTTCGAAGACGCAGATCGTGGGGCACCTGTTTGTTGGGAATTGCGGTAGAAATAACCTTTTTGCCATGACGCGATAGTTGGAAACGCCCATTTCGAAACCTAACTTGTTTGCAAGCGGAGCCGGCAGGGATTTTTTTTGTTTTTAATATTTTTTTGCTATAAGGGTTGGTCCTATAAAAAACGTGTCAATATAAAAGTTTTAGATAATAATAAGAGGATTTATAATAAATTTCAGCGGATTTGATATCTTGTGAATGGACGAAGTTATGAATTTTTTTCTTCTAAAACCCCCTTTCCTCCCCCCCCCCTTGGGGCCATTTTTATAGATATCAAAAATCTGTCATACATACATTTTCGACCCTTTTCCTAGAAGTAACAATAACTTTAAACGGATTCGATGCGTATAATAATTAAGAAATTAGGGGGGAGGTTTCTGTTTTCACAAAAGCCCCCCCCCCCATTCCCCCCCCCCTCCCTTGGTTCGATTCCACCCATTAACGAACTTGACCGAGGTTTTATGCCTCTTGATTTTATGTATCAGTTTGGAAGAGATTTGTGCGGAATTTTTTAAGTTATCGTGTCCATAAAAAGTGACATAGATAGATAGATAGATAAAGTTTTGAACTGGGGTGGTTTTGGGTTCTCGGATTCATGATCGGCGTAGATCTGTAAAAATTTTCAAAAATTCCAACTTAGGGTAGAATGAAATAGGTAGTAATTCTTACTTTTCTACCTAAAATGGAGTGTGTAGCTTTTATCGTTCGTTTATAGGGACACTTAAAAGTATCCCGTTTAGTAATAGTAAATTCGTTTGTAATATATTTATTGATGTTATACTAATTCAAACATATTGAAATTGATAAACAGCACTCAGGCTCACCGCAAAATGCTTACTACATTGTATAACAAATATCTAGAAAATAAAACTCTTAAACAACAGATGTTATTGTTTTAGTTTAAAGAATTTCATATAAAAAATTACTCCTATATCATTTCTCATTTACCTAGAATACATCAAACTATATATTTATTTGATAAGAAAATATTCGGGATTGAAGATAATTTAATTTTAAAAGTCAAGTCATACTCCTCATATGTCAAAGAATACGAATAATAAAAAGGCATAAATCAGAAATGATTTAAAGGAAAAATAAAAATATAACTCATAAAAAATCATACATCATTCTACTCAATGTAAATTTTTATCACGATTCCGGATATTTTCTCAATACATAGATTTGTCATTTTATTTCTATCTAACACAGAAAGTTATTATTTAATATATGGTTTTATCCATTGTTCAAAATAGCTACATTAGAGAGTAAATTTGTCTTATGGGTGTTCCAAAGAATCTCTACAGTCAATCGTTATTCAGTATGCATTCTCACTATATTAAATCTATTTTTAGATTAGTGCTATGATTCATATTTAGGAAATTATTTCTGAAAAGAATAATTATCAAATCGAACTGTCACTCATTATTATTTTCTCTTATTTTGAAATTTCCGAAAATAATCATTTTTAATTCAACGTTTATTTATATACAAATGCGTCATGATATCATTTTAATTATACCTCTTTTCTAATAGAGATATAATTAAAAGCTTCAAGAAATAATTTAATCTTCTAGGTAAAATTAAGAGCTTCTAGAAATAATTAAAACTTATAGGCATATTTAAGAGCTTAAAGAAATTATTTAAACTTCTAGGTATAATTAAAAGCTTCTAGAAATAATTATAACTTCTAGGTATAATTAAAACCTTCTGAAAATAATTAAAATTTCTAAACATAAATAGATTATAGAAATAATTAAAATTAGCAGCACGCTTCGCTGGTCGATTTTTCAAAACGAACCTCGAATGATTAAAACTAATTTTAGTTCTATCGACAAATAACAAATACAGTTGAAGCACTTTATAACGAATTACGATATAACGAAAAGCACGATATAACGAAATGTTCATTACCATTTAGTTGGTCTGCATGTTAAAGAATACTGAATTCGAAACGATATAACGAAATATTTATAACGAAAAGCACGATATAACGAAAAGAATTCGAGCATGAATAGTGCAATAAAAACGATATAGCGAATTTTTCACTTTTTTTTTACTTAACGCGAGAAATATTTTTTTTTCTTAATTACTAGTTTTTTCCCCCATGCCATAACCTTCAATCTTTTTCTCTACGGCCAATCACATATTTTCAATAGTTCCAGGAGAGATTTGGGGGAGGGCAGTGTTTTAAGACAGACAGAAAGACGACCGCTTAGCAGAACTGTATTATGTTCTTTTTTATTCGATGACTGATTTCATTGACATTTGCTTTGCCTGTAAATTTATGGCGTGTTAATTTTTAAAACTCTGTACGCTGGCTGTGTCTGACAAAAGAAAATGGTTGAGTTTAGAAGAGAAAGTCGAAATTATAAAATGCTTCCCAGAATTATGTTAAAAAAAAGCGATGTAATGAAAAATTTAGGATTAGCACTCTCAGCACAATATTGAAAGATCGAGAAAATTTCTTAAAATTTTCGAAAAGGATGCAGTTTTCTTATCGTTTAAACGTTTACGTACAGCAAAATATGCAGATGTGGAGGAAGTATCATTTTCATGGTTTAAAGATGCAAGATCCAAAAAAATCCCGTTAGTGGAAGTATTTTGCATGAAAAAGCATATCACTTTATAACTTTGATCAATACTTTATAATGTTCAATAAAGAGAATAGCGCAAAAAAAAAATAAATAAATAAATAAAAGTTAAATATGAGTTGTCTGATGGCAGTGTCAGTGAGCAAGAAGGATTTGCCAGAAACTTTTACCATCTGATGCACTCGAGTATTTACAGAAAATTGTGTGTTACATGCGTAATAAAAACTTGTTAGCGAATGAAATTAATATGTATGTTGACAAAATAGAGCTTACATTATTAGATAATGCTGTAAAAAAAAGAAAGCACAGCTTGTTAACTTCATTCTTCAAACCAATATAGGTATGTAAAAGTTTCCTTTAAGAGAATTAAATCACTAATATATATATTTTTTAATTTGCCCAGTTTTTTTTTTTCATGTGTAGCATAGTAATATATACTATACATATACCGTTAAAATGATACAACAAAACTCTTATTATCTGAAATCCAGTCATCCAGATCAATAATCACAAAATAAAAATTTTATGATATGAATTGTACGTATAACATTCGTAAAAATATAATTATCTTGAAATTTCTTTTTAAATCAACGCTTTTCTTCTTTTCACTCTTTCTAGTAAAAGTAATTTTTCCTGTGAAGCATTAATTTAATATGAATACATGAGATCTAGATTTTATTTTTTTTTTTAACAAAAACAATTTTAAGAGATCTTAAAGAAATAAACAGACTTTTTTTATGATTTTCTCCAATATCCGGACTTATGCATAATCAGATTACGTTCAGACAACATTAATCCGGATAGTTGGATTTCTTACTATATAACGAACTAATTCGTTATAACATTTTAACGAAAGCACTTTATAACGAGCAAATCTATGGAGCACTTTCGATTTCGTTATAAGGTGCTTCGGCTGTAACAACCTTTTCCCCGCAACGTACTTTAGCGTTTTATATATATCGATTCCTAGGTATAATTGAAACCTTCTACAAATAATTAAAACTTCTGGGTATAATTAAAAGCTCCTAAAAATAACTAAAGCTTCTAGCAAACTCTTCTTTGTAAACTCTTCTAGAAATCGAATTCTGTAAAACATTCATAGATTACAATTACTACTTCTTTTTTGTAAATTAACTTCGAAACTTATTTATATTGAAATAATTTTCTGAAAAAAAAATGAAATGTAACATAATTTTTTTACACGAATATGTTTATAGAAGTTTCAAATATGCAAATTCAAGATGACTTTCCAGAAGTAGTTTTTGTGTTATGCTTAAAAATCTTCCCTTATTGTAATCTGTTTTGAAATGATTGAAAAAGAATTTAACACTATGAGTTCTAAATTTTAAACCCGAATGATTTCCGTTTTATGTCTAAGGTACGGTTTACCGAAGAATACAAATATGATGTCAAAATTAGGTGTTAGTATTGAAATTTTTAAAAATTTGTACAATTTATATACATAGATGAGCCGATAAGCAGTACTTAAATACGGTCAAGTCACTCTATAACGAACTTCCATGTAACGAATTTTTATATACCAACGGTCACTTTTTCCATGCTTACTTTAAAAAGAGTCTCCATATAGCAAAAAAGCAATCTCCATATAATGAATTTTTAGACAAATTTTTCTTCATTTGTTCAGGAAGAGCTTCAAAACTACTGCTGAGCCAAGTTTTAAAGACTGGTCACATGAGTAAGCCTGGGTAACTGTGGTGTGAGCCTGGGTAAGGCGAGTCTATTATTGATAATAGGGAAGTAGGTAATGAAATTGAAGTCTCCTCTAGTTTTGCTTTTGTGGGGGATGAATAAGAGAATTCCGATAGTTTCGTAATTTCTAGTACAAGAACAGCCAGTGAAGATATGACTTGCGGTTAGACGAATTAAGCGAAACCTGAACTTTGTCTCCTCCAAATCCAATGCTTCCATCCCTTCTGAATGGTCTATTTTTTGGCAGCATACCAAAGGCCGTCTTTTAAGTTTCGTCAAGCAGTACGTGGAATCGATTTCCTTTCACTGGTTCCTGGTTTATCTTTCAAAGATGAGTACCTCTACACTCTCAGAAAACACTGTAAATTTATGAGCATTTGCTCTTCAATTTTCACGGGCAACAGCCTTATTTGATGGAAAACAGTCTGATCCACTAAATAAGCGGCCTTATCCCTTAGATACTTAGAAAATTAAGAGAAATCCAGATATTCTTACAGTTCTAGCCCATATGTTAGCAAAAATACGGTACGACCCCATACATTGTCCTCCGCTAGGGTGTAACCCTTCATTTTACTCGTGTTTCGAAAATTTTAACCCTCCAAAACAGCGATTCTGTGATGGTTATCTAACGTGCTGCGTGCTACGGAACAGTAAGTAAAGTGTTATTGTGTTTTAAAGTGCATTATATCCTGTGCATTATAATGCTGTATTACTTTGCCCCGTAAAATTACGGGCTGCACAAAATGATGGGCATGGACTTTTTTTTACGCAGTATGACTGGAATCTCTGCTGCAGTAATTTTACTGCAATTTTTTTAACGGTGTACCTTATTCTATATTTTGTTTATCAAGTTCATTTTTCCAAAAATTTTGCGAAGGTAGTTTATTTATCATTATTGATCTTGAAAATTCACCGACTGAGTGTACGAAGCTTGTTGATCTATTTATTAAAAGGTATTTATAAACATTTATCTGTACTGTTATAACTTTAAGCATATACATTTTTACTAAGCATATGATTTCATTATATACTTCTGCATTCCTTGTTAGTGTGGAAAGAGATAAAAACAACCAAACAATACAACTCTCTTCGTCTAAAACAAATGTAAGTTTTCCATATGCGTTTTTTTTTTATTATCTCTCTATGTTTAAAAAAAGTAACCACCGCCGCCGAAGCCGCTGTCAATGAAGATTTTGTGCCTTGAAGTCTTTCTGGACTAATATCCAGAAAACTATTGCATATAAAAATATGAAAATTGGTAGTTTTATAAAAAGGTGTTCGATAAACATGCTGAAGCAGATGGTTTTCAAATCGAAGAATTATTTTAAGAGATATTTAATATTAAAGTTGGTCACAATAGTTGTCTTAAGAAAGTTTATAGAAATGATAACTATGCACAGGAATTTAAACATAATTTAAAAGGATATAGTTGACAAGCTTGTGGTGTGCAGACTGCAATTATTTTTTTTAATTTGAGTAATTTTTTGAGGTTATATTTCAATTTTTTATTCAAAATTTTCGTTATTTTGATGAAGATTTATTTCATCTTTCATAAAATCCATTATTTGAATGGTTGCCAATTTGTAAAATAGTGCACATAATAATATCCCCTTTCAACTAAGAAATGTGTTTACACGTGACTATTAAAAACAGAAATAAAACTTAAAAATAATAATTAAATGATCACGTGTTAAAATCAGTAAATGTAGAAAATTACGTAATAAAAAATATACTTGTGCGTGTATATTAAAAAGATAAATAATTAAATTATAACGCGTTTTCAAATCATTATGTAGAGTAAGATTAATTTATTTCGACAAAATATTTTACCTATTATTGCAAAATTTAAAACAGCGTAATTAATAATATTTCCCTTCAATTAAAAACTATATTTTTACGTTTAATAATTACGTTTAAATCAACGAAATAAGTAATAAATTGGTAAAATATAATTAAAAATACAGATAAACGTTGAATTACAGATCACTCGATGACATATGATGTCAATTGAATGCGACGCCACAGATATGCACTTTTGGGTTTAAATCCTATATTTTGGCGACAGTTCTTTTCTTTTTAGAAAGTAGTAGACGGGATAATG
Source organism: Maratus michaelseni (assembly GCA_963931845.1). Taxonomy (NCBI): domain Eukaryota; kingdom Metazoa; phylum Arthropoda; class Arachnida; order Araneae; family Salticidae; genus Maratus; species Maratus michaelseni. Next base: position 307,038,723 of record OZ007588.1, read on the forward strand.
GAGAAGTTCCCAATTTTCTATAGCATCGCTATAAAATTTCCCGATGCAGCGACATTGCTTACTTAACCATTTTGCACAAGTTGATTTTCAAATGCTTAATTAATCTTATTTTATCAATCTCGAAAACAGTTGTTAACTGTTTCGACAGCAGTTGATTCGGCCTTAAAATCCCTCAGTCAAAGGAAAATGAATGAAAACCCGATTACAGCAGGTAGTCACTGGTCGTTTAATTATAATTCAATCTTCTGTAATCGTTTTAGAGTTGATCAAATCAGAGTGTTTTTAAAGTTTGCGGTGTCAGAACGGGAGTTGGCGAACGTAGCTCGTAGGGGGCAGAGCCCGCTAGTACTTACAAATAAATGTTTTTTTTTTCGTTTTGAATCACTTTAAATAATTAAAAAGTACAATATCAAGTTAATATTTTGAGTTAAACTTTTCGAAATCTTAATTAAACACCTTAAAAACAGTTTTTTTTGTTTCAAAATTTATACATTAAATAGAATTTTTTTGTTATTCTCAATATAACGAATTCTTTGACTAGAACAATGGATTCGTTATATAGAGATTAGACTGTATAGCATTAATTTTTAGACGGAATTACTAATTGTTGTTAACAGTTACATATTTGTACGATGATTTACGGCAGAATTAGTATGAGGTGTTCTCTTTTTATTGTCACAAATATGATGTCAAAATCAGGTGATAGTATTGAAATTTTTAAAATGTTGTACAATTTATATACATATATCAGCTGATAAGCAACACTTAAATACAATAGAGTCTCTCTATAACGAATTTCCATATAACGAATTTCTCTATCTAACGAATTGATTGTTTCAATTACATGTTGAACTAGAACATAGAGTAGAAGATTTTTATTCTAAATGAGGAACGCAGCTTTATAAAAATTTAAAGTTGATATATTTTAATGCATTTAAGATTAAATTATTTAACAGAAAAGTTAACTATGAGCATTCTGAAAGAAAATATAATGATAAAATATATAATTTATAAAAATCACGACGTGAATAATTTTTCTGTTGCATGCATCATAAATAACACAGGTTAATCAAATAATTATTGCTGTTCTATTATCAATTAAATAATGCAGCTCATTAGAGCTATTTTTTATGTTTGATTTTAAAAAGTCTGGAGATTTTATTTATGCACCAAAGTCAAGAATACAGAAAAATACAATCAGTTTTAAAATTGTCTTCCTTTTAAATACTCGATATTTATTATATTACATCTAAACGCGAGATTTGTTTCCTATTCGGAGGTGTCCGGTATATAGAGGTAAAAACAGACAAATATGTACGCGTTAGATATTGAAAAAGGATCCGTTAAATAGAGATGTCCGCTATTCGTTATATAGGTTTTATTTTATATACATGCATTCTTCCCCTACCGTGCTTGCATACATATACATTACATACTTATGCACATCTAACATACCTTTATCTATATTATATACTTACCTTAATATACCTTATAATCTACTAATTTTCTTACGTACAACCAATTTCTAAGTATTCAGTAGGTATAACAACTACTTTTTTTTTCCACAAATGAATGTATGACTAATTAAGATGTTGCATAATTCTGATTCAGCTAAAATTTCATAAATTTATTAAGTTCATTCAAATCTTGAATGAGGTAATTGAAATCTTGGTAAAGTTTAATTTTTATTTGGGAATAATAGCATTCCTAAAGGAATCAGTAATAAAATTTATTTCACAAAATATTAATGAATTTTTGCGATGATCGGAAGGAAATGAATAAGGAATTTCTTGTTTAATGAAACATATTATACACTTTATTTTTTTTCCCACTTTTTAGTGGTTAGAATATTTTATTGTTGCAATTGCACAGTTAGTTGACAGCGGTGTTTGGCGCATAATTAGCTAGTATGCAATTGTAACCATACAGAATATTTGGCGATTTATCGCCTGAAAACGGCTAACAAGAAAATGTTTTAAAAGTTAATTCATTAATTTATAATTAAGTCCTAAAAATATTAAAATGTTGTATTGTCATTGGAACATGTGAATTGTACATTGTATTTGTCATTGTACATTCTTGTATATAAGTCTAGCATATTAAAAAGTAAGTGAAAAATTAATTTCAAAATTTCATCCTTACCTACAAGAATAAAGTTAAATAAAACAGTGTAAAAATATAACGTGTGTTTCCAGCGACTGAAGACAGTAATCAACTCAACTGTTATTATTTTTTTAAGAGTAAAAAGTTTAATTATTTTGTTAATAGAAAAGCTCTTGAAATATATTTATTATCTAGATTAGTATTTTAACTGAGGAAGTTTTATTTTATTCAACGCAAGTAAAAGTGTCACTTGACATTTTCTTCTCGACATTTTTTATGGGAGTCAATTTACTTGCATTATTTTTCAAATTCTTTGAAAGAATTCAGCTATATCTTTGTTTTTCATTCTTTTCAAGATAGTATAATATGCTTTTTATGATAAATTGTATTTTAGTCTGTAAGAGATTTTATAAATGAAAGAAAATATTATTTATTTATTTTATTTTACTTTCTTTTGTTTTTCGTTTAAATGCATTTGTGAAGGGGAAACCAATATAAAACTTTTACAGTGTTTTATATTAGGTTAAATCTATACTAATATTTTATAAAGAAGTAACGTTTGTTTGCTTGTTTGTAGGGGGTAATCTCTGGAACTACCTAACCGATTTTAAACGTGATGGTGGAAAATTGATGGTGACAATCCCTGTTCTAACATAGACTATATTTTATGTCGGTGCTACTACCACCAAGGGATTGCAGGAGCAAAAAACGTTCTACAATTGCAATTTTTGTGATACTTGAGGGATTAGGAACTTGAAATAGGGCAAGGTGGTTAGTTACTTGAAACATATATGTGCTCTCTGAGAACAGTTTCTAAAAAATTCGAAATTTAAAAGAGTGATATGAGGGGAAAGTGTTCTAAAAACGTTCTAAATTACGATTTCTATGTACTTGTTAAGGACAGAAACTTGAAATTTGACATGGTTGTTACATTGTAAGACACGAGTGCACACATGAGCGAAAAGCGTTCTAAAATCATTCTAAAATACAATTTCTATGTAATTTCTGGAACTACCGAGCCGATTTCAAAAGTTATGGTGGGAAATTGATGGTGACAATCCCTGCTCCACTGTACGCTATATTTTATGTCGGTGCCGCTACCCCAGGGGGTGTCAGGGTGCTCCTCCAGGTGTTTCCGACTTAACCCGGCCTCTACGTGGCGCGGGCGGATGACAGGGAGACGCCGTGGCGGCTGGTTCCGTTTTTTCGGGATTGGACTATAGCGGGATCCCAGATGGGGGCAGGTATCGACATAGCGCCACTTCCGGGGCTTTAGGTTTGATCGACTTTCTTTGGTCGTACCTAACTGTCCTAAGGACCTGCCGGGGATTCCAGCAGGATGCGGGATCGTGCGGTCTGAGTCTCACTCGTCCTGCTTCCGACACTCCAGAGCTTAGCCAAGATGAGTTCTTCTCTTGGCCGAGCTCAGGGCCCCCGGGCGGGGGTTGTCGGAGACAGTTGGTTGCAGAGTAGGGGGCGGTTAGGGAGCTAGTTAATGGCTTGGCAAGCAGGTGGTCATATCTGGCGTGGATGAGCTAACGACCTTGGGCGTCACCAGGTCCGGCTGGACCACATTTTTGCTTTCATTTTCTACTCCGCCATGCGGCGTCTCCAGTCTAGTCACCTCGTGACGGTAGCGGAGGACTAACTTTCCTAATTTTTTATTTCTACCCCCAGTTAAGTGTTTACTAATATTTTTTGTGTGTGTTGTCCATTCCCTGGAAGGAAACTAATCTCCATAGGTGCTCCTCGATTCCGACCGGCGATATAGCAAATCTCAGGCGGTTGCCCTTGGGTAGTTTTTGGGTTTGTAGTTGCTCTTATGGGCTCGAGAAATACTCGGGGGCGATGATGTCACGAAGTTCCCCCTTCGAATCCAAATTGATACGGCCCATTTAGTACGTATGAACGGGTTACTGTTTTGGCGTCTGGATCTCATCGTAGTCTGTCGCCGCTAATGCGCAGTTTTGCGCGGGAAGCAAAGCATATGAGTCTTAGCCCCAGGGGAGTGCAGGATTACAACTTAGGACTTTAGGTCAACTTAGGATCAACTGCAGGAAGAACAAATTAAAAAAAAATTTAAAAGGGTGAAATGAGCTAAACGGGTTCTAAAGTCATTCTAAATTACAATATCTATGGAATCTCTTAAACTATCGAACCGATTTTAAACGTAATGGTCGCAAAATTATGGTGACAGTCTCTGCTCTAACATAGGCTACATTTTATGGCAGTGCCACTATCCTCAGGGGGTTACAGGAGCGAAAATTTTTCTAAAATTGAAATTTTTGCGATACTGAACAGGTTAGGAACTTGAAATTGGGCTCGGTAGTTACTTATAAGATATATATGCTGTCTGAGAACAGTTTCAAAAAAATTCGAAATTTAAAAGGGTGATATGAGTGGAAAGTGTTCTAAAAACTTCTAAATTACGATTTCTATGAAATTGTTAAGGACAGAAATATAAAATTGACATGGCTGATACTTTTCAAGACACAAGTACACACACAGAACAGTCTTTTTTTTAGAAAAAATTGAAAATTAAAAGGCTAAATAAGGAAAAATCGTTCTAAATTACGAATTTTTTTTATATTGACAAGATTAGAAACTTCAAATTTGGCATGACGTTTACTTTTAAGATACAAATGCTCACTAACAATTGTTTGTAAAGAAATTCAAAATTTCAAAGGGTGAAATGAGTGGAAAGCGTTCAAAATTACGATTTCTTCTATGCATTGGTTTGTAAAGAAATTCAAAATTTCAAAGGGTGAAGTGAGTGGAAAGCGTTCAAAATTACGATTTCTATGGAATTGTTAGGGATAGAAACTTAAAATTTGACATGCCTGTTATTTTTTAGACGTAAATGCTCCCACAGCTCAATCTTTACAAAATTGAAAATTTAAAAATTGCAGAAGCAAAAAACTTCCTAAAATTCCGATTTTAGTGATACTGCTGGTCTGGAAAGTTGAAATTCGGCATGGTGGCTATTTTTAAGATTTCCGTGCTCCCTAAAAACGGGATCTAAAAAATTAAAATTTTAAAAGGGTTATATGAGCCGAAAACGTTCTAAAAGCGTTCTACATTATGATTTAATTGGATTTATTTGGGTTATAAATTTGAAATTTAGTATAGTGGTAACTTTTAAGATGTAGACGCTCGGTAGGAACAGTTTATTAAAATCTCGAAATATAAAGGTGTAAAATGAGCGAAAAACGTAATAAATTATGGTTTATTCTCGCTAAGAACGGTTTCTAAAAAAAAATCGAAATTTGGAAGAATGCAATGAGCTGGAAAAGTTCTAAAAACCTTTTAAACTATGAGTTATCAGAAAATGTTAGTGATAGAAACTTGAAATTTTACATAGCCGTTACGTTAGAGACACAACTTCATCCACAGAGCAGCTTTTTAGAATTAAGAAATTTTAATGTGTGTGGAATCAAAAAAGTTCTAAAATTACAATTTCTGCGATTTAGTTATTACAGAAAATTACTTAACTAGAAGACTGGAATTTGGTATGATTCTTACTTTTAAGATGCAAATACTCACTAAGAACTGTTTATAAAAAATTCTAAATTTCAAATGAAAAAGGATATGCGTGAAAAACCTTCAAAATATACTCTAAATTACCATAAATTTGGAATTAATTTTATAACTTCTCATTCATTTAAGTCTCATGTTCGCCTAATGCAGTATAAGAATGAAGTTTACTCAAAATATGGCTCAATTAGTAATTTTTGAATTATCTGTGGCGGTAAAATTCCTTCTAATGAAAATAGGCCCACCAATACCACTTGGCACTTTTCGACAATTACGCGAGGAAAGCCTCGGGTTTTGCTAGTAATATATATTTGTAAAGAATAATAAATTAATTTAATTCCTTTAAAAAAACTTAAACTGGAAATTTTAAAAACAGAATATTATGAATTATTGTGAATATATCCTCTGAAATTTAACTTTAAATAAAGTATTTTGATAAATTTCTCAACAGATTAAATATTTTTTACTTAATCTATAGTAAATTTAATCTGTAATTTTTAATGAATTTCTTAAAATTTGTTTTAAGAAATACAACATCAAATTGAAAGATGGAAATTGTCACTATCCATAGTAAGACGTTCTAATTTCCAAAAAGATGGCTCTACATTGCAAAAAAAAGTGTTAATTTTACAGTATAATACTGGCAACAGTAACATAAGCAGTAATACGCGAGCCGAGCAGCGCGGCTAGCGTATTACTGCTTATGTTACTGTTTATTACTGTTAATTTTACGGTATAGTACTGGCAGCTAGAGTGCTAGTATTATACTGTAAAATCAACACTTTTTTTGCAGTGTATGTACTGTATCGCTGATCTATAAACAGCACAATTCTTGCACTTCCGTGATGTCATCGTCGAATTTTTAAATATTATTAATGTTGTAATCGAAAATTCTGGTTCAGCTTTTAATGAGTTACACATAATTTTTCACTAAAATGTGCATGTTTTACGAAACAATACAATATCTTCCATTCTTTAATAAATCTACTTCATATGTTTGATATTAAATAAAAAAGAAAAGTGCCCAGTTAAACTGATGGCATTGAGCACACAGGCTGTTCACACTAATTATATATCATACTCTTATTTCAAAGAATAATGCCCCTCGAAAAAAAAATCGACAATAAATTAAGGTGGATTAGCCCCCCTTTGACCCCGTTTATACATCCAATGAAACACCAAAACTAATCAGGGAAGCACCTTATCACAATGAACCTATATACAAAATTTGAAGGAAATAGGATAATTCTGCATGAAAAACCCATTTATCTAATTGATGAAGGGGGGATTAGCCTCCCGCTCTAACCCCTTTATACTTAAAATATGAACCACAAAACTAATTAGGGAAGCACCTTACCAGAATGAACCTGTATACAAAATTTGAAACAAATCTGATAATTCTGCATGAAAAACCCATTTATCAGAATTAAGGGCGGATTAGCCCCCGTCCCCCCATCTTTATACTTAACCAGTGAACCCTCAAAACTAAGCAGGGAATCACCTTATCAGAATGAACCTATATACAAAATTTGAAACAAAAAGGATAATTCTGCATGAAAAACCCATTTATCTAAGCTAAGGAGGGGATTAGCCTATCGTTCCTTCTTTTATACCTAACCAATGAACCCCCAAAACTAATCAGGGAAGCGCCTTATCACAATGAACCTATAAACAAAATTTCAAGCAAAAAGGATATTTCTATCAAGAGTTATCGCGTTACGTACATACATACATACACATATACATACATATATACATACATACATACATGCATATGTACATACAGAACCGGCGGGCACATTACTTCTCAGGCTTTGATAGCCTGTGAACTAAAAAAAAAGAAAAGTGCCCAGTTAAACTGATGGCATTGAGCTCACAGGCTATTCACACTAATTGTATATTATACTCTTATTTTAAAGAATAATGCCCCTCGAAAAAAAAATCGACAATAAATTAAGGGGGATTAGCCCCCCGTCCCCCCCATTTATACATAACCAATAAACCCCAAAACTAATTAGGGAAGCACCTTATCACAAAGAACCTATATACAAAATTTGAAATAAACCGGATAATTCTGCATGAAAAAACCATTTATCTAAGTAGGGGGGGGGGGCGGTTAGCCGCCCGTTCTCCCTTTTATACTGAACCAATGAACCCCCAAAACTAATCAAGGAAGCGCCTTATCACAATAAACCTGTAAACAAAATTTCAAGCAAAAAGGATATTTCTATCAAGAGTTATCGCATTACGTACATACATGCATATATACATACATACGTACATACAGAACCGGCGGGCACATTAGCTCTCAGGCTTTGATAGCCTGTGAGCTAAAAAAAGAATTATCATGCAGTCCTTATGTAATTTTCTTTTAACTCTTCGCATGATTTTCCCTTACTCTTTTCCCCAATATTTTAAAATAAACCTGTATAAAATTAAACATTAGTTTTTTAAAGAAAAAAACTATGTGATGTTTTACGAAGAGTAAAACAATACAATATATCCAGGTCTTAAATAATTATACGTTACATATTTGACATAAAAAAAAAGACTTCTTAAGCAGTTCTGTTTTTTTTTTTTTTTTTTTGGTAAGCGTTTCGCATGATTTCTCCTTATATATATTTTAAATATTTGAGAATCAACTTGTATAAAGCTGAAACATGAGTTTTTTTCATCTATGTGCATGTTTTGTGAAGTGAAGTGTAAAACAAAGCAATATCTCCAGTTCTTTACTAAAACTACTATAAAAATATTAATTCTTATGCAATTCTTATGGGGTTTTTTTCATTCGTTTCGCGTGATTTGTCCTTTTATTTATTTTATTTTTTCAATTACTTTAGAAACAACCTGCAAAAGACTTAAAGATTAGATTTTTTAAACTATGTGCATGTTTTTCGAAGAGTAAAACAATGCAATATCTCAGGTTCTTTAATAATTTATCTTTACAAGTTTGATATTAAGAAAAGGAATTCTTATATAAATTTTATGAATATATTTTTTGTATCCACTTCGTATGGTTTGTCCTTTCATTTTGTCCGGTTAGAATCAACCTAGATAAAGCTCAATGATTAGATTTTTAAAAATATGTGTATGTTTTACAAATAATCTGAATAGTGTAAATATGCGTATGTTTTACAAAACAATAAAATATTTCCAGTTCATTCATAAATCTACTTTACATATTTATCATTAACAAAAATCTTATGCAATTCTTAAGTTTTTTTTTTTATTCGTTTTGCATGATTTGTCCTTTTATTTATTTTATTTTTTTCAAATACTTTAAAGTCAACCTGCATAAGGCTTAAAAATTAGATTTTTTAAAACTATGTGCATATTTTTCGAAGAGTAAAACAATGCAATATCTCAGGTTCTTTAATAATTTATCTTTACAAGTTTGAAATTAAGAAAACGAATTCTTGTGAAAATCTTATGTATATTTTTTGTATCCGCTTCGCATGGTTTGTCCTTTCATTTTATCCGGTTAGAATCAACCCATATAAAGCTTAAAGATTATAATTTATTTTTAAATATTTGTATGTATTACAAATAATGTCAATGATGTAAATATATGTATGTTTTACAAAACAATACAATATTTCCAGTTCACTCATAAATCTACATTAAATGTTTGATATTAAAAAATAAAATAAAAATAGTAACGTTTTTTTCTTTGTGAAAAGTGAAGCACTTTATCAACCCATAAAATATATTTATTATCCGTCTTTGTATTTTAACTTATGCTGTTTATTTTTTCTTGAACAAACAAAAGTTTCATTTGACATTTCTTTTAAATTTTTCTATAACATTCAACTTACTTGCATGAGATTTTAAATTAGTTGAAGGAATGTGTTTGTTTTTCATTTCGTTCAATAACGTAGAAATTGCTTTTATGATAAATTGTATTTTATGGAGAAGAGACTTTACAAATGAAAAAGAGTATAAATTATTAATGTTTTTTTTTCTTTTTTTATGTTTCTTTTTTAAACTTGAATGAATTTTATCTTGCATTCGTGGGAGAACATAATATAAAATGTTTACAGTGTTTTATATTAGCTTAAACAATCTCGTTCTGGAAGGATAGAAAAGGAAATTTAAATCATTTTAAGAAATTTTAAATACAAACTGTAGAATAGAGATATTGTAAGTTATTGATCATTGAAATAAACTTTTACAATGATAAATGGGCTAATGAAGTTAATTCGTACTGGATTCAGCCGAAATATAAATTCTCGTCCAATTAAAATGCAACGTTTGTAGCCCACGCTTTCAGTCAAACAGTCTTTAGTGGAATTCATATTCATTAATCGAATCAGAAAAGTTACGAAACAAATTGTCATTAGGCAAAACATTCATTAGCGGAGGTATCACTAATATATGTAGAATATTTTCCTATTTAAAATATTTTAACGATGAAAAGTAAATCTATATTTTAAGTATTTTTTCGAAGTAAAAAGTATATACATAGGTCAGCGCTGCCACTGGTGGCTAATTTTTATTACTTTTTCCTACCACTATTACTAAACAAATAAATCTGCCACGAAGATTATTGCTTATAATTGTGGTAGAGTAAACAGTGTAAAATAGTCTTCAGTGACTGCCCTGGTATGATCATTTTAATTTCTTTAATATGATTTTTATGTGAACAATAACTTTTTAATGTATTTTTATAATTATTGAAACTTTTGTACAGTTATTTTTCATGCGGTATAGTGAAGTTAATCTATCGTCCAAATGTAACAAAAACAGTAAAAATTGCACAATTGGAAAACATAGACAATAGCACAGTAATGGTTTCACAGAAATACGCAAAAAGTGATGGTATTAAAGAAACACTCCCAGCATCCTCCATGACACGTTTTTATGAAAATGGGATTTATTACCACATGCTACCCTCAACGACCTCGTGTACATTATGATTGTTTACACACTTGTAGAACTCTACGTGGGGGTGGGGGGGCATATACCATGTTACCCTGCTTCTTCTCGGTATATAGTGCTTTACTTTTTTATTACTTTTAATGTACTGTGTATATTAAAACGCTGTACTTTTTGTTTCAAATTGTTACTTTGCAAATATCTTTAATATAAATCACCTCATGTAACAAATTTCATGTTTTATATTAACTTTTTATCAGCCGTTTATAAAAAGTTTCTACCTTAACTGTTGAAGGACAATTCATTTAAAGAAAAATTCTCTACGACTTAGTAGAGAAAGTAGTATGATCTTATAAAAACAATCTCGTCTAAGTAAATATTATTGCATTTTGCATTTATAAATTATATTATTAAACAGATTTCTTATGCAAATGAAAGAAAACGATTTATGCGTCATTTGCATTAATAAATTTGGTGCTATTCGGTTAGCCGGGCGCCAGTGATACATATACATACATACATGTATATAAATATATATATACATACATATATGTGTATATATATGCATATATATGTATATGTAAATATATATATATGTATATATATGTGTATTTATATATATATGTGCATATATACATGTATATATATCACTGGCGCCCGGCTAACTGAAAAGTACCATAAATTTTATACATATCACGAATTCATTACTTTAAAATATATTTCTATACGCGTACATATTTCTTATAAACTAGTCGATTTTGGCATCAAGTTTGGTCTCCCTTAAATGTATACTCACATTTGCAACATGTTATTTTAATTCATAATATAATTCACTTGCTTAATCCGTCGCCAAATTGGAATATTCTGATAGATAAATCAAGAACTCTTTGAGATCATGGCAGCTCTTCGTATATATTTTTATTTTTATGTATTTCATCTTTCTTGACAAAATCCATTAACTCAGTTAGGCATTTACGTTTTATGTCCGTTTGTTTATCTGTTGCAATACGTTCGCTGATCCTGTATTTTAAAAACCTATTAAGTAATCGTCCGTAATTGGGTCCACTATCAATTGGCGTATTTTAGCTAATATCATTTGATGCAATGACCTGTTTTTTTGTGAAAAGCAATTAATGATATCCACATTTACATTAAACCATATTGTTGTCAATATATATATATATTTTTTCACGCTAACCTTGTCTGTGAACTCGATTACGGATGATTAGAAAATCTATCATTACTCTCACCTAATCGTCCTGTGGAATGTGTTATATTCGGGCTGCACACTAATTGGCGTAATCTAGCGAGTATGGTTTGGTAAAACGACTGAGCTGCATAATAGAACGGAGCGCTAACTTACGGGTTCACTTTCTACCGTAACCGCATCACACTTCCAATGCGCGCAAGCAATGAATCCTGCCTTTTTGAAATATTACAGACATTTTTTTCAAACTTTTACGCGTACATTTGATCATTTTTGCTTATTTCCACAACTTTTTCATATTTTTATGAGTAATAACATATTTTAACAAATTTTTCTTTTTTTCTTTTACTTACCCATCATACGTAGTATAGGGTAAGTCTTGTAATCGTTTTGAAAATCGAAAATTTTTTTTTGACGGATTTACACGTTTCAGACACTGGAGATTCCGAAAAACATATTTTTAGAAAAAAAAATTTGCCGTCCGTCTGTGTGTCTGTGTGTGTGTCTGTGTGTGTGTCTGTGTGTGTGTCTGTGTGTGTGTCTGTGTGTGTGTCTGTGTGTCTGTAAACGCTCTATCTCCCGAAAAATTTGAGATAGAGACTTGCAATTTGGTATGTACTTAGTATGTAATAATGGGAAGAAGCCTATTTCATTTCAATAACCTCGATTAACCGGAACAATTTTTTTCGGACTCTCGAAATATTCGTTCTGATGAAAGGTATATAAAAATTTTCGAAATTGTTTATTTTAAGAAATGCATATAAAAGACAATAAAAAAACATAAATTTTGAATAAAGCATGAAGTCGATCGGATAATTAGTTGCCGAGATATTTGGAATCCTATTTTCCACACTCTTCGATTTTTCATGACCCTGTATTTCATCCAAATTTCACTTCAAAGATATATTTTAATTGGAAATTTAACGCTTAATCAGATGCAATAAACCGCTAGTTAATAGGATTATTATTTTTGGAGTTATAAGGAAAAACCTCTTTCAAACAATTCAGTAATCGAGCCTTTAAAGTTTGTGACGTCATCAAGCCACGATTTTATTTGAATTGCAATGCATTTTATAAGTAGTTTACACATTTTTATTTTAATATTTTACATTATGCATATCCATGATGGGTAAGTATTACGGTGGCCCCCAACGACTAGTTTTTCTTTTATTATTATATTTATTTTTACTTTAAATAAAATTTAATTTTTAACTAATATCAAATTAAATATTTGCGATAAATTTTAATGAATACTGTAGTTTAAAAAAAAAAAAAAAAGAAAAGAAAAAATATATATATTTATGAGTGAAAATTGTAGCAATTTCGCCATGATTTTACAAGATCGAATTTGAAAATATCTACCCCATACTTCTCTATGGGAGGAAATGTGTGTTTTGCAAAAAAATTTCATTGTCAATTCTTTGGCATTGTATTAATGTGCGGACCACTGGATTCAGTGTATCAGAATGGGAAAATGGCCTTGCATACTATTTTGGATCTGAGTGGATAAAACATAGAACGTCTGGAAGCTACTTATGATAGTCGTGTATTTGCTGTCGGTATTGCCCAATTTTGACCTTTGGCATACAATCTGATTAAAATTCACCGACTATCTTCTACATACCGATCTCTGATCGATTTTGTACTCTTCTTAAAGGATGATTCTTTTGCCCGATTTTGACCCTTGGCGTACAATCTGATTTAAATTCACCAACTTTCTTCTACATACCGATCTCTGATCGATTTTGTACTCTTCTTTAAGGATGACTCTTTTGCCCGATTTTGCCCCTTGGCGTACAATCTGATTAAAATTCACCAACTTTCTTCTACATACCGATCTCTGATCGATTTTGTACTCCTCTTAAAGGATGACTCTTTTGCCCGATTTTGACCCTTGGCGTCCAATCTAATTAAAATTCACTAACTTTCTTCTACATACCGATATCTGATCGATTTTGTACTCTTCTTTAAGGATGACTCTTTTGCCCGATTTGGACCCTTGGCGTGCAGTCTGTTTGCAATTCACCGACTTTCTCCTACATACCGATCTCTGATCGATTTTGTACTCTTCTTAAAGGATGACTCATTTTTTTCTTAGTTGTCAAAATATTTCTAAAATATTTACTTAATTTTATTTGAAGTGTTAAAATCTTTCTCACAGCTCGTCCGTATTCAACATACAAAATACTAAATTAAGCATGTATTTTAGAAACATTTTGACAACTAAGTAAAAAGGAGACATCCTTTAAAATGAGTACACAGAAATAAAAAGAAGTTAAAAATATTAATTTATCGAGAAGATATTTTAAATATGAAAATGCATTCCACAACCATGGGTTTAACATTAGCCAGGGGAACAGGGGAGTTAACTGATTAACAGCCTTAAGATCCGTGCCAGGTAAATATACTGCGCCAACAATGGCGCCTATTATACTAATTACAATGACCCTTTCTTTCTTTCTGTATTGTAACTCTATAGTTAATATAATGTAGCAGAAATATTAAATGCAGTTGCAGAAGCATTTGCATATAACTATAATATAATTAGATATAGATGTGTATATTATATTCATAGATATAGTATGTGACTAGAATATGTATCTCATATTCATTCCGACGGATATAACATACAGCAAAAAATAAATAATAAATAATAATAATAATAATAATAATTCCAGTAAACATCTCAGCTATAAGCCATCAATATGATGTTATGTGTTTAATAAATGTATTTTATATGGTTATTGGTGTTACTTTAGTGTGTTTCTATATTTCTATAATATTTACCATTTTTAATGATATTAGGATGTAGAAAATGTATATTAAATTTTTGTTTTGAACGCGATTTAGCATTGACAATGGTAAATATGATTGGCGATCGGTTAACTTTCGCACTGAAAAAAAAAAAAAGTGTTGATTTTACAGTATAATAATGGCATCCCAGCTGTCAGTATTATTCCGTAAAATTAACAGTAATAAACAGTACCAGTAAAATAACTCTGCCGCGCTTGCGTGGCAGCGTATTACTGCTTATTTTACTGTTTATTATTGTTAATTTTACGATATAATACTGGAAGCTGGGGTGCCAGTATTATACTGTAAAATCAACACTTTTTTTTTGCAGTGCGGTTGTCTATCTTCCGAGCATGGATAAAACGTAAGTACCAAATTAACTGACGATTCTTTTTGAAATTTGTTTCATTAAATATTATTACATGAGTTGTATTTGTTTACACTTAACCTCGTTAAGAAAAGATCGTGAAGAAAGTTGAATTGCATAATACTTTAACTATCAAAATCATACTAAACTTTGATTACCATACAAGCTCAAATTATTTTTTGAACCCACACAGCGTAACAAAATACATCACTGGAGAACTTTCTATGCAAATGATTGCCTTCATGGTTTAATATTTTTATCGCTGACGATGAACGAATCTCCTGTGTTTGTTTACATTGATGGAATGTGATAGTGGGCTGTGAAACTAATTTCAACTGAAGTTATATCGGAATATATACATATTTGAGTGTAACACATCTCTCAATTTTTTTTTAAATGATCTTTTAAAAAAATCTTTTAATGATCTTTCTAAAAATGTATCTTTTATGCACTTTAATTCGAAAAAATATTTTTGTACATGATTTGTACTATTATAATATAGATTAATAAAAAATACAGTTAAAAAATTAGTCCCATTTCGTCTGAAGTAGAGATAAATCAGAATTAAAACAGAGCTAACTAGCTTAAGTGAATTAATGTGTTTTTCCTTCACGTATCATGTAATAATATTATGAAAAACTCTTACACATTATTTATAAGCAATCAATACAATTTAGCATATAAACATATTGTTATCTCTGTTTATTTACTATTGTTTAGGTTTCAACACATTTATTTGCATTTTTCTCCCAAATGCTGTCTTTTTTAGAATATTATAGCTTCGATAATAGTAAAAGTAATAAAATGCTAGGCAGTTATTTTGTCGTTTAAATTGCATATCGCTAATGATATTAGTAATTAAGTATCTTAACGTTTAACTACAAGTGAAATAAGTATCATTTTACTTAACGCATTATTAATCGAGATAATTAAAATAATTAATTACATCTCCTCCCCTTAAAACAGTCATGCATTTAACATTACAGAAGTTAATACGTGTTTTACAAGGGATCGTATGCAAAATAAAATCAGATAAAACATTTTATTAAAAAATTAAAGAAAAATTTCATTAATTTTTAAAACATTTGTAACACATTGTCTAGCATTTTATTATATAAAAACATGGTACTTTTATGTTAGTCGGGCGCCAGTGACTGCCAAAAATTTTTTTATCTCGCCAACTCTTTTCTTTTTTCGAGAATATGGTAACATTAGCTAATAACAAATAGCCATTGTTTTAACATTGCAATATATCTTGCAAAATAGCTAGCTTACTTAAAAATAGCTAAAATATCAATATAATAAAATATAACACCTTGTAATAGTATATTACTTTTAAATGCTAAAGGTGTAAAATTAACAACTATAATATAAATTAAAATAACTTTTATTAGTTGTTTTACATGTTTCGACTCTTCTGAGTCATTTTCAAAAACAAAATGAGAATATTCTAAAGATGCACGGGCTTTGAAGTTATTATTTACATGTACTTAAAAAAACTCCAAAAATTACTCCATGCTCAAAGATATGAAAATAAACAATCAAGTAAAAAATAATAGATAACGTGCGTAATTTTTTTTTTTTTTTTTTTTTTTTTTAAGTACATGTAAATAATAACTTCAAAGCCCGTGCATCTTTAGAATATTCTTATTTTGTTTTTGAAAATGACTCAGAAGAGTCGAAACATGTAAAACAACTAATAAAAGTTATTTTAATTTATATTATAGTTGTTAATTTTACACCTTTAGCATTTAAAAGTAATAAGCTAAAATATCATCATGATAAAATACGTAAACACAAACATACCAATACAAATAACAAAATATCATGTAATCGTGTCTGTTAATGATTAGGATTAGTCAATAACAAAAATGTTAAACTATGACATAACATAAACTAGAAACATTTTATTTCCTAATGAAATCATTGTATCTAATTTTATAGAAAAATAGAATCTTACGTTATATGAAAAGTTTTGGTTATTAGAATTACGCGAGGTGGAGGGTTAGAAAAGGTTGCAATTTGAATGATGCCGCGGGAGGTGAATGATGCCAATTGAAACAAGATTTGGCGTGTTATCACTCGCGCCCAGCTAACATAAAAGTACCAAGAACATTTCATATATCTTGTACAGTTTTGGCATTGTTTGTAGCATTTCTCGTCTTAAAATAAAGCTATATAAGCAATATATATATGTACATTCAGAGGAATGGATATAGGCAAACAGAAAAGGATTCTCTTTCATATTTTTCAGAAGAAGAATTATTCTTCTGCACTAATGTACGTGGACTTTTAAGTCAATTGAATATATTCCATACGAAAGTACCGTTTGGAAACTGTTCATATATTCGTCCAAAAGAAGCCTGAAAATTGTCTTTCTTCACAATGGGAATACGTATGTGTCTATACCCGTAGGACGTTTTCTTCATTTAAAATAACGTTACTAAAATTTGGAATTCGTTCTTCATAAAATTAAATACGACGATCATATGTGAATTACGTGCTGCTATCTCAAAGTAATATCGAGGCGCCTAGGACAGGAAAGAGTATACATAAAGTTTCTTTGTTTTTTCTTTGAAAGGGATAGGAGAGACAGAGAAAATTTGGACAAAGATAACCTGATTAGAACCTGGAACCAAAAACGTGGTCCGAAAATGTCTCATATGTCCGAATAAAGTTCCCCTTCCACTCTTCATATCCATTTAGGCTTGATGATACAATTTTCCAAAGCGTTACCAAAAGAAATCAAATGTTTTAAATACATCTGTGACAAATTTCTAGCCTTATCATCCACCAAATTAGTAGAGGGTGTCTTTACTGGTTCTGACATTAGAAAACAAATGGTAATTGCAGAAAAAGAAGTCTAGGTAGCGTTTAAAGTCGTATTAGGCAAGTTTCTGAACAATACGGAGGATCTGAACTTCAAATCAATAGTTAAGAACAAGCTACAAAAGTACAAAAATTTAGGCTGTTCTATGAGAATTAAGGTTCACC
Organism: Maratus michaelseni; assembly: GCA_963931845.1. Taxonomy (NCBI): domain Eukaryota; kingdom Metazoa; phylum Arthropoda; class Arachnida; order Araneae; family Salticidae; genus Maratus; species Maratus michaelseni. The sequence goes on from OZ007588.1 coordinate 307,056,596, forward strand.
TCCTAAATGTACATTTGGACTATTCTCCTGAAAATTTGGGTACCGTTAGCGAAGGGATGGTGAGAGATTTCATGAGGACATCAAAGAAATGGAAAGGATGTACCAAGGAAAATGGACTATTACGATGATGGCGGACTACTGATGTTATAATGCGGTATACTATGGATGTTATAATGAGATGAACCCCATAGAAAACACGAAAGGAAAAATCGTGAGGCAGTGCAGGAACGATCAAAAAAAAACTACCATACGTGGAATAAAATGGTAAGTATAAATTCATAATATTTTACATTTTTAGCTATTATGAAAAAATATTTACGTTGTTTTCATAGTATCAAATTTTTGCAATATTTCAACTTTGTTTAAAAATGTGGATGTTGTAATGAGATGAACCCCATAGAAAACACGAAAGGAAAAATCGTGAGGCAGTTCAGGAACAATCCAAAAAAACTACTACACATGGAATAAAATGGTAAGTATAAATTCATAATATTTTACATTTTTAGCTATTATGAAAAAATATTTACGTTGTTTTCATAGTATCAAAATTTTTGCAATATTTCAACTTTTAAAAAAAATGTGGATGTTATAATGAGATGAACTCCATAGAAAACACGAAAGGAAAAATCGTGAGGCAGTACAGGAATGATCCAAAAAAACTACCACACGTGGAATAAAATGGTAAGTATAAATTCATAATATTTTACATTTTTAGCTATTATGAAAAAATACTTACGTTGTTTTTATACTATAAAATTTTTGCATTATTTCAACTTTAAAAAAAAAAATTAAAAATTTGCCATTTGCGAAAAATCTGGAAGTGATAGTAAATTATGAAGGTCATTTTCGTACCATTTTCAAATGAAGACTATTTTCATTCACCGCTAAAAAAGACATAAGAATCAATTATCAAAACCTAAAAAAGATGACACAACCCAAATTTTGCAGGCTTGGGTTATTGGAGAAATATTATTTAACAGAATATCGGAATTTTTTTTTATGTAATATACTGTTTGCTTAATTATCATATTTAAAACTACAAAGTACGAAACATTTCACAAAAGAAAATTTATTGATCAATGACTTTTTTACAGTGTGTTAACAAAGCGAAAAATGTAAATAAAATATGTTTAAAATATTATAATATTGAAAAAAATATTTTTAGAAGAATAATTAGATATTTATTTATGGAAACTATATTCATTTGAATCATAGAAATAATTATGCATACGGATACGGAGCAAGATGAACACATGTCAGGCTGCACATACATAAAGTCATTTTGTAATAAATTCCTCTTGCAGGCATATAATAGCATCATTAAGTAACAGAAAGTTAAAGTTTAGTTAGTGAAATCGTTTGGTGTTTTTTCCCTGTGTACTGGAACAAGTGTTTAGGTAACTTATTATTCAACTTAATTTTTCCGATTGAGTATCTTTCTGTCGCTATTTTTGAGCTAGATAAGTGTTTTATCACAAAGGAATAATACAATGCTTTCTTCATGCATGAGTTTTGAATGTTTTTTGGGATCTGTAGAGTAATACCGTCAGTATATATTTGAAACATGTGTTTTACACATGCCGCACGAATATCTTCACCTGAGAGGCCTCTATAAGGTGGGACCTCTAAAATTTTGTGTGATTCATAAAAAGCAAGCAGCCATGCTATTAGTAATTCTTTCAGTCTATCGTAACCTGGGATAGAGTATTGATTCTAAGTTTTTTTTCTCTTCTGTCAAGTTTTAAATAAATAAAGTGAGGAAACGTTTGAAGAGCCAACAGGAAAAAAAATTTCGAAGAACATAATGGCCACTATATTTTTAGAATAATAGCAGACCCTCTTTTGTAACATTAAACAAAAAACATAGTCATTAATGGGCAATATGATGTATTTCTTATGTGGGAATTGCGAAATGAATTTGTAGGGAAAATGTGAAAAATTTTGAGTCGTGAAATTCATCATAATAATTCTGCAGTACGTTCTTAAAGGAGTAAAAAAGAAGCATGCGTTTGAGACAAATTAAATAGCTGCAAAGCACACTTACTGTCCAGATTAATGTATGTGATTAATGAAAGTGATTAATGTATGTGATTAATGCAAGTGATTAATGTATGTGATTAATGCAAGTGATTAATGTATGTTCTCCAAATTGACATTCCTGGTAATGCATTGAGTGATAAGATGGCGTAAAATGCGCAATTATCGTGTATTTTGAAGAAAATTCTTCAAATTACTTTACAGAAGCATAAAGTTGTTCAGAAAACTATGTGAAAAGTGTTACAACATACAAGGAGACTATATTGAATATGTAAATTATCTAACCTTTCTCTATATCGTCTGTAAATATATCAGGACAGAAACTTTTGGATCAACTATATCTATATATTTAAAACGCTAAGCGATTTCTTTCGACAATCCGTTAGAACAAACTACTGCATCAAATTACACCATTCTTTTTTTAAATGAAAGATATTAGGACACAGATTTGTTATCGTGCATTCGTTTGTTCGAAAATTTAATTAATTAGCTGTAATTTTCAATTAAACATTTACTTCTGCTTATGACGTCATAAAGTTGACAACTCCCACTTTTGAGGGCATAGAGTTTTTTCCCTGAACCCTGTGGTTCGCCAATCTTTTGACATTAACTAATATCAACTAGGTAATATTTTAACATTGTAGTATAAAATCTTTAAAAAAAAAAACTTAATCATCTAGAATATAATCATAATAAAATATCTAAAAGTAAACATATCTATATGAATAACAAATCTCACGTAAAATGTTGCAATTTAAATGATTCCAATTGAAACAAGATTTGGAGAGTTATCCTTGACGCCCAGCTAACATAAAAGTACCTATTTTATTTTATTTATTTACACACATATTCAAATTTATTATAAAACACCAGGTTGCCATACAAAGCAAAAATCGTCATTTAGGTGCCAAAAAATTAACCCAGGTGCGTCTGCGATATCTGTACTGATTTAATCAAAGTTATTTTGGTTGCAACACATATTGCAAAATTAATTAAATCCATGATTATTGTTTCTTTCTCAGATTAAAAATAAGAAAATTGGTACTTCTATATTATCCCGTCGACCACTTTTCATAACAAAAAACTATTGCCAAACTGTAACGCCAAATACACGGGAGAACGTTGCCATTGGAATAACAAAATAAATAAATAAATAAAATACATGAATTTAAGGACACAATTGTTATTTTAATTAATGAAATAACTAATAAATCAGCAAAACATAATGAAAAATAGACGCAAATCTCGAATTAAAAACCACTTGATGACGTAACAAACACGTATAATGCTTCTGACATCAAGTAAATCGGACTGTATTTTTGGCGTTTAATTTTACAGTTTGGCGATAACTTTTTGTTATGAAAAGTGGTCGACCGGATAATAGAAAAGTACCAGAAAATTTAATGTTTAACGAAATTCAATTATTTGATCGATCGCAAATTTTGGTTCTTTTCCGTTATACCGACACCATGCCATACATGTAAATATATGCTTGGCGACAATGGTGTCCGTATAATGAAAAAGTACTCAATTTTTTCTTAGTTCGGGCTATTCCAAAAACAAACATTTTACAGGTAACAAAAAAATCGCCGAAAATGGCTGCTTCATCAGCTGTTATGACAGCAAAGTTGGATAAAATCTAATAACCTGAATTTTACAAAGTTTATGCGAAACACCACAGAGAACACACGCTATTTTTATATAAGTAGGGTATATTTAAACGAATAAGAGAACTAACAACCTTCAATAATATAATGCATGAAAAAGTAAACAACTAAGTGATTCAGCAAATCATAAAAATATGTATTTCTTAATATAACTATAAAATACATAAAAATATTCTGGTACCATAAAAAGTATTCATTATCCCGTCGAAATTCCGTGCATTATCCCGTCGTCCGATTAAGAAAAAAAAACTATATGCAAATTAGGTACTTTTCGGTTAGCCGGCGCCAATAAAGTATATATATATATATATATATATATACATACACATAATAACGAACTCCAATGGAAAATTACTTGCAGAATCATTATCACAAAAGCCAACCAAAATCTATAAACCACATAAATTCGATACTAAAAAAACAAAACTATATACATTATATATATTTGTATCTATGTATGTATATACTATATATATATATATATATATATATATATATATACACTTCATTGGCGCCCTGCTAACCGAAAAGTACCTCAAATAATTCGCCAAACTGTAGCGCCCAATAAACAAACGAAATAATGTTGCCATTAAATCTCAAAAAAAGAATAATAATAATAATAATAATAATAATAATTAAGAAAAGCCCCATTTAATAAAGTACTAGATGGTACCCGTCAAAACTTGACGGAAAAAAATTACAATAGCAATATTAGTAAAATAAGCTTCTTTATTACATAAGTAACTTATGAAACAATCTTTCAAATATTTTATTTTAAAAAAATTTCCCCCAGTGAATTACGTTATTATTTCCGATGCAAACTCCAAACAAACAATCCGTAAACAAAATAACAAAATGGAAATCAGTTTGACATTACCGCCCTATTACCCAGGGCAAGAAAGAAAATTTCCTGAACCTATGAAGTATCATACAAATAGCATATCCCTACGTTCATCTCATATTCAGTCAATAAAAGAACATATTAAATAAGGCACACATCCCCCCCCCCGTGATAATGCAACCGAATGAGCTCCTATGCGCATGTGCATTGCTTCTCCCCAAACGCACCGTCGAAATTCGACGTTAAAAAAAGTTTTAAAATGTTTTGATCAAAAATTTTAAAATGTCTTCTTTAATCATTGTTTTTTAAATCCATATCTTCTGAAACGCATCTATTGTTTTAAGCTAATCAATTTTTATCTAAAGATGAAGAATTTTTTTACAATAATAAATCAATCTGCAGATAAAGGAGATTTTTAATGTTTTCAAGTGTAATTTATTTGTATGGTTTCTTCATTCCTTTACATAATCAGGATGATTATTCCTTTTCCATAATTAAGAGAAATGATGTAAATAAATAAATAAAAAGACTGTGTTCAAACTGTAATTATTTATTTTTATTTATTTTGTTTGAGCAGGTAATACAAATAGGAAATGTTTATATCATGTAGTAAAGTGGAACACCATTATCGTTTAATTTTCTTGTGATTTTCTTCTTTTTATACAACAACATGTCCTCCTTACATATTTCCTTACTGGATTTTTCTTAAAGATTAAATGAGGCTTTTTTTTTTGTCTGTTTTCTGTTCTTGTTTGAAATCTATATATTTAAAACGCTAAGCGATTTCTTTCGACAATCCGTTAGAACAAACTACTGCATCAAATTACACCATTCTTTTTTTAAATGAAAGATATTAGGACACAGATTTGTTATCGTACATTCGTTTGTTCGAAAATTTAATTAATTAGCCGTAATCTTAAATTAAAATTTTACTTCTGCTTATGCCTTCATAAAGTCGGCAATCGGATTAACGTCCACTGTTGCGACGTACAGAGTTTATTTTCTGAACTCAATGATTGCGAGTATAAAAAATAAATATTAAATATTAAAAGCGCGTGACTTTTAGGCCGAATTTTTTAATTTGTAAGTTAAAATATAGTTAAAATGTTTAAGCATTTCGGTAAAAATATTTATCCCTGTGTTTTATAAGCAAATAAAAATTCATATTTACTGTGGCGTCACGGAAATATTGTCCATTGGGTTCATTTTATCATTAAGCATTATAACTTTGTTGATGCCATTTTTTTCATTACCATTAAATTCAAAATATATTTTTATTTGTATGCATGGTGCTTAAGCATAAATGTAAGTGTGAAAAGTTTGTACCTGTGAAAATGACGTTATGCGTATCTTGAAATGCATTTTAACATTGATAAAACTAAAAAGAAAAATTTATATGATTGTGTTAACATGGCGTAATATTAACTGATATTTCAATTTTTAATTTTAAAGATTAGAACTGGAGCCTTTATTGGTTGCTTCATCTTGATTGCATACCTTGATTACATGTTACCAATTACTTTTTTTAAATTATAGGATTAAGTTATAGGAATTATAGGATTTAAATTATTTAGATTTCCTTTTTTAATAAAACAAGAACGAAAAATCATGCGTCAAGCATAGATTATGTAGCACTTTCCAACGCTTCTAAAATAATTTTACAAATCATTACCATTTAATAAGCTGAAAGATGACATCTAAGTAAACAATTTGGAAAACGCATAACATATTTAAAAACGTAATTTCGGGAATTTTCAATATATACAATATTCGGAAAAATATCCGAATACTTTTATGTAGCCCTGTATAGGATCTATAGATTTGTATATATACATAGGATGCTAAATTTTAGTTTAGTTAGGAAACGCGTAGCACAGTTTAAGTTCTCCTTCTGGAGTTTGTCAATAAACGGAAATGTGTTCGCGAACGTTTGTGCTGCCCTGTATAGGATCTACAGAATTTATACACACCACGTAATAGACAAAAAGCTAGTTAAGATTAAAATCGCGTTCAGTAACTTAAAACGCACTTCCAGGAATTATTGTTAACAGACAGGAGAGAATTCTTTTGTGTGTCCCTGTAAATGAACGATGACTGCTATACACACACTATTCTGTAGTAAGCCTCTTGTAATGCACCTTAGTAATATATATAAACTTCAATGCGTTTAAAATAGTGGAACATTATTTAAATAAGCCGCAGACGATTTTTCTCCATAGACGTAATGTAACGGAATTATTTTGACTGTCCCTGTAAAGTAACTCTAAGTGCTATACACCTACTATTCCATATTAAGCTTCTTCTAATGCATCTTAGTGATCTATTCAAATTTCAATGCGTTTACAATAGTGAAACATTTTTAAAATAAACCGCAAATGATTTTTCCCCATAGACCGCAATGTAACGGAATTCTTTTGAGTGTCCCTGTAAGAAAACTATAAGTGCTACACACTTCAGTTGAAATAGGGAACGTGCCATAGATAACGACAATAACATATAAAAATTGCAGAGCAATCCGAGCATATTTACGGGAGTTAGAGCACGGACAGACGGCCATACGGCCAGACGGTCATCCGGCCATCCGGCCAGACAAACCGAAGTCATAAGCACTTTTCAACTAGGTTGGAAAGTGCTAAAAATTCACAAAAGTAAAGAATTTCAGGAAAAAAAAAAAACTTGAAATAATGATTGTATTTTTAGCTAGAATAAACAATGTAAGGCTAATATTTTATAGGAATTATTTTGGTAGGTTTGTTATAAGTTCATTTAACAGTTCCTTATTAGCGGCAAAGTCTTATTTCTTTCACTGTGAATTTTTCTTTCGATGTCAAACAAGAACGAAAAATCATGCGTCAAGCATAGATTATGTAACACTTTCCAACGCTTCCAAAATAATTTTACGAATCATACTCTTCAATAAGCTAAAAGATAACATCTAAGTAATCCAAATACTTTTATTCAGCCCTGTATAGGATCTATAGATTTGTATATATACTACATAGGATGCTAAATTTTAGTTCAGTTAGGAAACACGTAGCACAGTTTAAAATTCTCCGTCTGGAGTTAAATAATACGGAAATGTTTTCCCGAACTTTTGTGCTTCCCTGTATAGGATCTACAGAATTTATACACATCACGTAATAGACAAAAAGCGATTTAAAATTAAAATCGCGTTTAGTAACTTAAAACGCACTTCCAGGAATTATTGTTAACATACAGTAGAGAATTCTTTTGTGTGTCCCTGTAAATGAACGATGACTGCTATACACACAATATTCTGTAGTAAGTCTCTTGTAATGAACCTTATATAAATTTCAATGCGTTTAAAATAGGGAAACATTGTTTAAATAAAGCGCAGACGATTTTTCTCCATAGACGTAATGTAACGGAATTCTTTTGACTGTCCCTGTAAAGTAAGTATAAGTGCTATGCACACCCTATTCCATATTAAGCTTCTTCTAATGCACCTTAGTGATATATATAAATTTCAATGCGTTTAAAATAGTGAAACATTATTTAAATAAACCGCAAATGATTTTTCCCCATAGACCGCAATGTAACGGAATTCTTTTGAGTGTCCCTGTAAAAAAACTATAAGTGCTACATACTTCCGTTGAAATAGGGAACATGCTATAGATAATGATTATAACATATAAAAATTGCAGGGCAATCCGAGCATATTTACGGGAGTTAGAGCACGGACAGACGGCAGACGGCAGACGGCAGACGGCCAGACGGCCAGACGGCAGACGGCCAGACGGCCAGACGGCAGACGGCCAGACAAACCGAAGTCATAAACACTTTTCAACTAGGTTGGAAAGTGTTAAAAATGGTAGTCTACTTTTGGACACCAACCAATACACAGTGGCAATATTTAGAAATGTATAACGGTTGTGACAACAAACGGTACTATCGCTTTAGCTTTCATCGCGCTTACATCACTTCTAAATACTAAAAATTTATTTTTTTTACTACATTTTACAATTTTAATTCTTACATTCTCAATTAGAAAAAAAAATTAGCTTTTGATTGAAATTTATTTGAAATCTGCCGCTAAATTTAACGACTTTTTAAATATTTTTCAAGCATGAAATATTTTTCAATTCTATCTCAACAATGACCATCCGTTTGTTTTAAATAATGTAGAGTAGCCCCTTGGAAAGTTGCAACAATTGAAAATAGGTATCCCTAACCTTCATGGAAAGTGAAAAAAAAAAAATTAATAATAAAAACCTGATAAATCATAAGATCAGATTATCCATAAGATAGAGTATTTTGGCGCTAATATAAAATTTGTCAAAAGAAAAAACAACTATTTTTAGTTTATGATTAACATAAAATTGATATGTTGAATTCGTTGATGTATATGTTCAATCAGAATATGCTAGGAACTGTTATTTATTATTTTCTTAAAGATCAATTGGATATTTAACTGTATAAGAGACCGACTGTGATGGAAAAGGAATAATCATCCTGATTATGTAAAGGGATAGAAGAAACCATACAAATAAATTACAATTGAAAACATTAAAATTCTCACTCATCTGCATATTAATTTATTATTTTTAACAAAAGTTCTTCATTTTTACATAAAAATTGATTAGCTTAAAACAATGGATGCGTTTTAGGAGATATGGATTGGAAACGAACAATGATTAAAAAGGAAATTTTAAAACTTTTAATGTAAACATTTGAAAACTTTTTTTAACGTCGAATTTCAACGGTGCTTTTGGGCAGATGCAATACATATGCGCATAGGAGCTCATTCGATTGCATCATCACAGGGGGGGTGTGTGTGCTTATACTATGTTCTTTTATTTACTGAATATGAGATGAAAGTAGGAAATTTGTATGATACTTTATGATAGGACTATTTGTATGATACTTTATAGGTCCATAACCTTTTTTTTTTTTTTTTTTTTTTTTGTCGTGGGGAATATGGTGGTAATGTCAAACTGATTTGCATTACACATTTGTTTACGGAGTGCTCATTTGGAGTTTGCATCGGAAAGAGCATTTCACTAGGAAGGGGGGGATTTTTTAAAATAAAATATTTGAAAGACTGTTTCATACGAAGCCCTACTTAAATAATAAAGAAGCTTATTTTACTGATATTGTTATAGTATTTTTTCCGTCACGTTTTGACGGGTTCCATCTAGTACTTTTTTAATTCTTCAATTCTTTTCTCTTTGTTTTTCTATCATATCTTTGAAAATTAATTATAAACTAATAATTGCTAAAAAGTTGCTCTTTTATGAAAATAAATATTTAAAAATACGTTTTAGGAAGAAACTCTTGAGAATGAAGACTAAAAGGGCTTTTATTATCTAAATTATTCTTCGCTACTTTTGAAATATATTTTGCCTGTTTACTTATTTAAAGATTTCACAATATATATTTTTTAATAATTTTACAGCAAAATGTTAAATAAAATCTACATACTTTATATAACTTTAATACATTGTTCTATACAAAGTGGAAAAAAATTTTTAAAAACATTTCAGAAGATTGCATCAATTAAGACCTTGGTCAAATAAATTACCCATGAAATTAAACTTCAGAACTTTAAAAAAAAGTTTTAAGATAATTTAATGCAGAGTTTTATGAAAATGTAGAAAGAAAAATAATTCTCTTTAGAAAACACAATATATATCTTATGAAAAACTATAACAACCTAATGCAGTAGATATTACATAATTCATTCATAAAATTTAATTATCTTAAAGATTTTACTGATAGTTTTATCACTTTATTTAACATTCTAAAGCACAATAATATATTGTTTTTATTAATTATAATTTTTTTAATTAATTTTGAGTTATTGCATTAAAAGACAAATGATGAAAGAAAAATTTATGGATCTTTGCAATTTTATTTGAATGAAACGATTGCATAGTATATGAACAATAATATGTGACATAATATATCAAAAGTAATTATTACATTTTCAGGAAAACTATATAATTTTATAACGTGAGTTATTCCTTTCCCTTTTTGCCTGATAATTTAAATGTATGTTTAAAGTTATTCTCAGAAATATACTGTCTGCTATAATTCAATTTCGCTTATTCAAAAAATATTTGAAACAAGTCTGCGTGACTTCAAAGTAGAAAAAAAAAATTGTTTTATTTTCGCTACATTCATTTAATTATTCTTATCTAATAAATAAACTGTAAATTAATTAAGTTACTATTCATTAAGCCGAAATTGTCGATATACACGATTGTCAGATTTCTGAAAATATAATTCTAATATTAATTAGGAATTTCATTTTGTGTAGCTACACTCTCAGAAAAAACTGTAAATTTATGAGCGTTTGCCTTTCAATTTTCACGGGCAACAGACTTATTTGATGAAAAACGGTCTGATCCACTAAAAAAGCGGCCTTATCCTTTAGATACTTAGAAAATTAAGAACAATCCACATATTCTTACAGTTCTAGCCCATATGTTAGCAAAAATACGGTACGACCCCATACATTGTCCTCCGCTAGGGTGTAACCCTTCATTTTACTCGTGTTTCGAAAATTTTAACCCGCCAAAACAGCGATTCTGTGATGATTATTTAACGTGCTACGTGCTACGGAGCAGTAAGTAAAGTGTTATTGTGTTTTAAAGTGCATTATATATCCTATGCATTATAATGCTGTATTATTTTGCCACGTAAAATTACGGGCTGCACAAAATGATGGGCATGGATTTTTTTTTTTTTTTTTTTTTTTACGGGGTATGACTGGAATCTCTGCTGCCAGCCTCTACCCGTAATTTTACTGCATTTTTTTAACAGTGTAATATTACCATTGGAGAATGACTTACTAGTTGCTTTTAAGATAGAGGTATATATTTTAAGGAATGAATTCCTTCCTTGACCCCATATACGGGGTGTATACATTACGCACAGGTGTAGGTACAGTTAAAAATGTGATGTCTAAGCATAGGAAATATAGTATGTGCCACACTAAGGTTCCTTGAAAGGGATAAGTCTGGGAGCATAGCCTTAATGATAACTTCTGAGAAGAGAAGAAAATGATATGTTATATTGAATAATCAATACAGGTAAAAATTCAAACAATGATACTGAACAAAATATAAATATTTTAATTACAAAATATCATATATTATTTCATATATTTACCGTTCTTATGAAAATGTTTTTTTATGAGTAAATAGTGTATAAATTTCATAGATATTGATATTTTGAATAACTTTTCTTTTTAATCATTAATATCATTGTAATATCATTATTATAGTCACATTTTTTGAAAATCATTTTCTATATAAAAAGTTTTTATTGGTTCTTATAAAGCTGGAGAAATCAGAATAAGGGGCAAGTAGTAAATCGTTATTATAGTTTTTTCCTCTACAGAGCAGAAGATGAACAAAACTTTCTGTTGCCTCTTTGTCTTCAAAATCGACTACAGGAAATGAAAGAGTGAATACTTTGGGCTTATGCACGAAAACAACATGCGCCAAGCTTATTGGTAATTCCGTTCTTCAACAATTAATATCTGAAAACGTCCAAGTTCTTGTAATTGGAACAAGTGAAACTAACATATTCTTATATCACGGGCCTTTGTAGCTATCAAATTCGACAAAAAACGCAAACAGGAAGACAGAGTGGTCGACTGTTGTTTTATGTACAAGGGATCTAACCCGGGCTTCTCGGGTTATAGAATATAGGTAAAAAGCTTTTTTTATTGAAAACTCTTATATATATTTTTTTTTACATTTAACATATATTTTTAGTAACAACACCAAACACCACATTTATATGAGAAATAGTAATAATAAATTCAAACAGAGTTTTGAAATTTATTCAAAGCCGTACTTTCGGGTTAACCGAATGCCACCAAAAAATTCTACTTACATCAGCTTTTTTGATTGTGATAATTTTAATGGTTTAAGTACTATAGTTCGATTACACGTTTGTTAAATTTGTGCGTTTTATATTACTTTATTTATTTGTTTAATTATTGATGGTGTTTTAATTTCCTTATGGAATATTAGCCGGAAACAAATGCTGAACCATTTATATTAAGTGCAGACGAGTTATTCTTTTATAATCGGTCTGCACTCTATATATATTTATATATAGATTGTAAAAATGCTTGAAACTTACTTTAAAACACAGTAAATTGAGATACAGTTTTCAAACGAATTACATTTGAAAGAATATTTTTTCCTCTATTCGAAATTGAAATTGTGAAAGAGAATAAAAGTTTAAAAATTGCAGTAAAATCGAAATTTATTGGTAGGTGTTGCTACCGCCAAAATAACGCCAGCGTTACGAATGGGCATGTTTTTGCTTTAATATAAATTTCAGTTTAGTAACAACGTGGCAAACAACACAATTTTGACATAAGAAACGTAATTTCATTCTCAATACTTGTATCGGTCACCGTCGGCCGCACATCGTTCGTTCTTTTCCGTGAAAGGACGCAATGTGTAATCAAGCTTGTATCACTATTTGCTTCCAGTTTAGCCTATTCATGCACATAGAGTACACTTTCATACTAAATCGAGGACACTGAACATATTTCTAATTAACCTTTTTTCATATCTCTAAGGGTGTTTAGGGGCACTGTATGTAAGTTGACTAGGTAGTACGTATTCACTTACTTATGTGAAGACACCAAATGCATAATTGTAGCTATATCCAAACAATCTAATTGTGTGTAGCTAACTGGTGCCAAACAATGTATGATTTCGAATTTAAAGAAACGTATGTAGATGCTTCTGAATAATTAAAATTTTATTTTTAAAAACTTATCTTTATTGGCTAATCGTAATTAGCCCTTTTAAAATATTTTAAAGACATGTTTATTGTAGAGAAAACTAAAATTTGTACTAAAAATACTTTGAAATAAAATCGTTAATGTATTTATTAATCTGTAATATAAACATTATATTATACATTATCTTTAAAAATATCTAAATTCACCATTATTCATTCACATCAACTGTGTATCTGATTAAGACATATCTTTCTTACACCCTAAAGAATTACAACTTCAAACAGTGAAGAGCCGTTTATCGATAATATTTGGAACTAGAAAAAGTAATCGCAGTAAAGAAATTCCAAGCTTCCCATAGCCTCCAAGAATAACATCAATAGCCTGCCACTTTTACTTATTAAAATTTAATAATGTGCATTTCATTTTAGGACACTCTGTATTTATATAGTGTATGAATGTATATGCATATATATATGTGTGTGTGTGCGCGTATAATGCACATGTGTGTGTGTGTGTGCGTGTAATGCACATGTGTGTGTGTGTGTAGTTAAGAAAAGATTTGAAGTGAAATGGTTAAAGGTGATTCTTTGGAACTTAGGCAAGATTGGGTACTGTGGCCGCTTTTTAAGCTTTACCTGAAATGTACTAGAAAAAACTAAGATGATTTTCTTCATTTATCAGTTTTCTCAATGCCTATGTCTTAACAGATTTTCAAAGAAAATGTACTTTTTAAAAGCTTATGTGTGTATCACACTGTACCACATGGATGGGGTACAGTGAACCATGCATAGTAAAAGGTAAATTCTATTATTAATACATATTTAAAAGGCGAGTAATTCATTAATAATCCGTAGCCAAATATTTCGAGATATCAAGTAGCACAGAACACAAAAATTGATTAACTTCACATGCATCAAATCATGTAAAAGACGTGTTGTGCTATTAAATGCATAAATATATTTAACGAGATTTTACATAAATATTTATTTTTTTAAGAAAATTAATTAGAGTCTTGTGTGTAAATAAGATATTTTTAAGAAAACATTTCTTTGCAACATCCAGATGACTTCTGTTAGAGCATATTAAAAACATAATACACAGTTAGACTTAGTTATTTATGCCTTAAGTATTAAAATCGTTATATTCTTTTTTTTTTACAAAAAAAGCACAGGGCTTTCTAAATAATAATGTATCAGTTTATTATGAGTTGGTAGTCGAATAATACAATTCCGCAGAATAGAAAAGTAATTGAACAATTTTGTTTTAATAAAAATGTAACAAGAAAGAGAAAAAGGCACAATAACTTTTCTTAACTGAAGTTTTAATTTTAAAGGAGAAACAAAAATCATTGTTATAACTGCTAACATTTTTCTGATGGATAGTTCGCAATTAAATTCCGATGAAAGTGGGATTCACTCTGCATCTTTTTCGGGTGGTTCAATGTACTCCACGTAGTTATAAAATAAATAAAATGTTCTAAAAGATTTTATGTGGTATAAAAAGACAAATTAAACATGGATTTACCACTAGATGTGGGCCTTATTTTTAAACTTCGATTGCTTTTTACTTTATGCCATTAATCTTTATTTGTAAAACATCTAAAAGTCTAAAGACGCAACAGTTTAATTTTTGTATCTAAAATTTAAAAAAACTTTCACTAAAATGAATTAATTCTGAATTAAAGTGTTATTATTGCTTAAAGTGAAAAAAAGTAACACAAAAGTTTTAAAAATACCTTTTAATATATATGACATATGTTTCCTTCGCTCAAATGGCGTCATCTTCAGATCAAAATGATAAATAAAATATTCTCGCAAAGTTTTTGAAAATGATAAACATAAATCACGAGATCACATGTCCAATGTAAGCAGGTGCTTAAATCGGTCAAACTGGAAAACGTGAAAATTATCATTTTATTTGTATATTTATTGCTTTTTTAATTTGTAAAGTATCGCGTGCCAAATTTTATGTAATTCAAAAGAAGCTGATTCGTTACATTTATTGCAATTTGAATTACCAATAATTTGATACGCGATGCTTTACAAATTAAAAAAGCTATAATAAAAAATAAAAATATATATAATTTTCACTTTTTCCAGTTTGACCAATTTAAGCATCTGTCATTGGACATGTGAACTTGTGATTTATGTTTATCATTTTCAAAAACTTTGCTAGAATATTTTATTTATCATTTTGAACTGAAGATGACGCCGTTTGAGTGAAGGAAACATATGTCATATATATTAAAAGATATTTTTAAACCTTTTGTGTTATGTTTTTTATCACTTTAAGCAATAATTACAGTTTAATTTAAAGTGAAAAAGTGATTTATTATATTATTTGAATTAATTTTGTTTTGATCATTTGATTTTAGACTGAAAATTTTGACTAATGTACTGTCGTTTACGAGTATACATATGAAGTTAAAACAATGTAAAATAAATACATTTTGAAAAATGGTCCACTGTGTCCCATCTTTTCTTACCACATTAATGGGAAAATTCTGTAAAAAATATAATTTTTCAGTACCAGCTTTAGTGGTTTTGCGTACATAAGATCACGTTTAAAGTATAAAACTTTAGTATAGATTTATTTTATTAGCATGCATTATCATTTTAATATAACTTTATTTCTAGCTATCAAAATTAACACTTTATGTAATTTTTCAAGACTGCAATAATAATTCTTAATAATTCTTACGATAATTCTCGAGAAAAAAAATTCGGATTTGCAATTCTATAAAATTACAAGAAAAAGAAATATTATACTATTATTATTATTTTTTAAATTTAACTTTTGTACAGACAACATTTTTAGATAATATCAAAAATAAAATCAATAATATAAATTTTACAGTTTTTTAAAAAATAGTAATATACAGGGTGTCCCAAAGGTCTTCGTACAACTTCAAAAATTTACTACAAAAAACAATAATAGGCCTGCAGCAAAAATAATTACAACAGTACATAGAGTAACTTAAAAAGTTTTTTTTCTACTACCTTAGCATACTTGTACATGAGATCCTTTCGTTGCCCGAAGAATATCAAGTCGATATTCCAATTCCACCCACGTACGTTTCAGCATGCTAACATCAACAGTAGTTACAACTTTTTGATGAAATCCGAACAAAAGTGAATAGTCTCATAGAATTGAAACAAGAGATCCAAACAGCAGTAGCTACTGTTGATGTTAGCATGAAAAACGTTCGTGGATTGAATTGAATTATCGTGCTTGATATTTTTATAAAGAATCTCATGTTGAAGTTTACTAAGGCAGTAGAAAAAAACTTTTTAAGTTGCTCTATGCACTGTTGTAATTATTTTTGCTGTAGGCCTATTATTTTTTTTGTAATATTTTTTTGAAGTTGTACGAAGACTTTTGGGACATCCTGTATTTCATACATTGTTTTATGTACAACTCAAAAGTATTCTATACGAGATCTTTAAAATCACATTAAAATATAATTTAATGTGGAAAAAAAGTTTTAGCTTCTTTATATAAATATACTAGCCAATAAATTGTTTAAGTACTAAGTAAGTTCAAATAATAAGTTTTTTTTCATCTGTCCTATATTCTAATACAGCGGAAATTTACTTTAAAAATAATAAAAACATAATATCATTTAGTCATTAACGTTATAAGATAAACAAAAATTTATTTATTTTTCCATATTCTTCAAAATAATTAAAGAATAATTTAAAGTTAAAATCCGGCAGTTTTTTTATAGACTTTATCAAGCTATTTAAAAATCATACTTCATTTTAAATTCTTTCTGTCACATGTTAACTTAAAATGAAAAAAAAACCCGTAAAGAAAACATAAGTTTGAAACATTTTATTTCGACAAATAACTTGTTTATATATATATATATATATATATATATATATATATATATATATATATATATATATATAAACTAAATAAATGAAATATAAAGTGTGATCCTCCGTTTTTTTTTAATTTAAGCGTAAGCATGCATTAAAAGCATTCGTTCAACTAATATTTACATGACTATATTTGAAGATGCAATTTCTTTTTTAAGAGTTATTTTACCCACTGGGAGTTTTCACGATATATATAAATACATATATATATATGTGTGTGTGTGTGTGTGGCGTTTTGACAAAGATGAGATACCACGAGATTTAATATTCCACGAGAAAATGGCAGTTTGTTAAAGATATAGAAGGTTGCAGTCGATATCAATAATCATGGCGAAGAGGTGAGGCAATGAAAATACACCAGAACAGTTTCTCCAGTAAAGACCAGCCAATTTCCAGACAAATAGTTTATTTATGAATAAGAGCGATGCAGTAACAGTTCCCACAGGTATAAACGTATAACCCTCAGGCTTCACGATGACTCACGACATCGTTTAATAGATGTTAAAGAACTGTATGAAATTTCTACAAGAATACAATACCAGATACCCATTTGGTTACACTTTCAAACACGTGCGCACAAACCAATGAGTGAGAGGCGAGCTCCAGCCCAACGAATGAGGCGCGAGGGAATTAGCTCTAATACGAAAGAGTTCCTCTCGTAACCGCGCATTAATTTTGAAGTGAAAAATACCTTGCGCGCGAAACCGAGCATGGAATAATAATAATTAAAAAAAAATGGCTTTTAAAAACATTCGAAATGAGAAAGCGTCTCTCGGAATTTTATAGATTGGGGAGCTGATAAAAGTTACGAATGAACTTAAAATTTTAGATTAAGATTTAGAATAAGATAATTATTAATATACGGGTTAATACTTTTAAAAGGACATTAAATAACAATAAATATTATTAAGAATTAAGGAAATACTGACTATGTCAGAAGTTAGATTAATTTAAAGGACTAATGCGAAATAAATGTGAATGATTTGCGAAGGAAATAATTTTTTTATATAACATATATATATATATATATATATATATATATATATATATATATATAAATGACACTTTAGAAAGTTTTATTTTGTCTTCCTTATTCATTTCACTGGACTTTCTGTGCATAAAAATGTGTACCTTCAACATTTCTGTTTCATGTTTGAATTCAAAATCATATTTTTAAACTAAAAATTTTATTTTTTAAATAATTAATTTAAATCAATTAATTTATGTAGGACACTTAAAAATCAACGACAAGATTTTAAATAGAGAAAGATAACAATGAAATACGCTGGCCTCCATAAGTTAAGGTACAACCGTTTTTTTTTTTTCGCCTAATTTGCAAATGAATGAATACAGAAACAACAAATTTGGAGGAAATGTGCGCTAAACTGTTATTTATTAAATGCGACATAGAAATTTACTTAATTTAAACGTATAAATGAAATTACAACAAACAAGAACGAAAAATCATGCGTCAAGCATAGATTATGTAGCACTTTCCAACGCTTCCAAAATAATTTTACAAATCATACCGTTTAATAAGCTAAAAGATAACTTCTAAGTAAACAATTTGGAAAACGCATAACATATTTAAAAACATAATTTCAGGAATTTCCAACATATACAATATTCGGAAAAATATCCGAATACTTTTATTCAGCCCTGTATAGGATATATAGAATTGTATATATACTGCATAGGATGCTAAATTTTAGTTCAGTTAGGAAACGTGTAGCACATTTTACAATTCTCCGTCTGGAGTTTGTCAATAAACAGAAATGTGTTCGCGAACTTTTGTGCTGCCCTGTATAGGATCTACAGAATTTATACACACCACGTAATAGACAAAAAGCAAGTTAACATTAAAATCGCGTTCAGTAACTTAAAACGCACTTCCAGGAATTATTGTTAACAGACAGTAGATAATTCTTTTGCGTGTCCCTCTAAATGAACGATGACTGCTATACACACAATATTCCGTAGTAAGTCTCTTGTAATGCACCTTAGTGATCTATATAAATTTCAATGCGTTTAAAATAGTGAAACATTATTTAAATAAACCGCAGACGATTTTTCTCCATAGACGTAATGTAACGGAATTATTTTTACTGTCCCTGTAAAGTAACTATAAGTGCTATGCACACCCTGTTCCATATTAAGCTTCTTCTAATGCACCTTAGTGATATATATAAATTTCAATGCGTTTAAAATAGTGAAACATTATTTAAATAAACAGCAAATGATTTTTCCCCATAGACCGCAATGTAACGGAATTCTTTTGAGTGTCCCTGTAAAAAAACTATAAGTGCTACACACTTCCGTTGAAATAGGGAACATGCTATAGATAACGATAATAACATATAAAAATTGCAGAGCAATCCGAGCATATTTACGGGAGTTAGAGCACGGACAGACGGCAGACGGCAGACGGCAGACGGCCAGACGGCCAGACGGCAGACGGCCAGACGGCCAGACGGCAGACGGCCAGACAAACCGAAGTCATAAGCACTTTTCAACTAGGTTGGAAAGTGCTAAAAAGCACTCATGGTGGAAAATTCCGTTCTTGGAGAAATCAGTACATCGCAGTATTATGCAGTAAAATGGGACAGAAGCATTAATAAACTGGTTCTAATAGGGAATATGACCATCCCGGACTTGAATGCATTGGCGGCATCGACTATCTATGGTCTCATTTAAATTGTCGGACGCCGAAATAGGTAACGCTGACCAGACTTGGAGTAAGCCTTGTTTCAGCTCATTTAATGACCTTGGAAGAGGACTTAAAGCCGCAACCTGTCCTCCAAGATAGTCCCAAAGATGTGCTATCGGATTCAAGTCTGGAGAGTGAGCTGGCCATTCCATTCTCCCCAAACCGTGATCCTCAAGATAATCCTCAACAACCACAGCTCGGTGTGGTCTCGCATTATCATCCATTAGAATGAAACCATTGCCAATAGCACCGGCATATGGGCACTCATATGAATCAAGGATCTCATCCCGATATCTTGCACCAGTCACAGTTCCTCCATGGAACACATGCAGGTCAGTGCGGCCTCCTAGTGAGATCCCTGCCCAAATCCTGATTCCACCGTTTCTGTACCAGTGTGTTTCGACAGTGTTTGATTGATGGTATCGAGTGCATTGTTCTCTCCAGATCAGAAGACGTCCTGAATCGCTCTCCAGTGTGAATCTGGACTCGTCTGTGAAGAGTACAGAAGCCCACTGTTGTCTGGTCCAGGAAACATGTTCTCTTGCCCAACATAAGCGGGCCCTTCTCTGTCGTCTGTTGAGGGAGGCACACACAACTGGTCGGCTTGCATAGAGACCTGCATTGTGAAGACGTCTTCGCACCGTAGTAGCGGAGATTCTTCTCCCTGATGCTGCAAAGTGGTCTGCAATGAGTTGCGGCACAGTAGTGCGTCTTCTCCTTTGGGCCGAAAGAGCTAGAAACCGGTCTTCTGCAGGTGTTGTAACATGTGGGCGGCCTGGAACATGTCTTCTGGACACAGAATCTTCGGATTCATGCTGATCCCAGAGTCGTTGACTACATTGCGAGACACATTGAGCCGTCTAGCAGTATCGGCCTGTGACAACCCCATTTCTATCCATCCTACCGCCCGCCACCTTAATGAATCGGGCAAACGACTTCTTTTAGACATTTCTAGACTCTACTGGTTGTTGTGAACAAAACGGACAACAACAGCTCGAATACAACAAAACTTACACGCGAAATTACGAAATATTCGTAATTGCATATTTTTCTCTCATTCACAAATACCTATTCTTTTCTATAAAATAAAAGTGGTAGCAGTAATTTTTGCGTAAGTTTTTTTAAAACTTATTATTGTCATTCATATAAACTATGAAGTTTATTCTGACTGCCATTTTTTGCCTGGTGAGCTTCGAAAAACATATTTTACCTTAACTTTTGGAGGCCAGTGTAAAATATATAGAAGAAAGCTACATTGGAAAAGAATAGTGTGCACTTCGCATCAATTTTTGCATTTCATTTGGAAGATTTATTGTATAAACCACATTCATTTGATTTATCTGGCATTAATGTCTTTCTCAGGTGTACCTTCTACGCTTTTGTACGAGTTTCTTGAATGGTCGTGACAAGAATCGCAGTTGTCGCAGTATCCTCAAAATTTCAGGTATCACTAAAAGTGTTCAACAACCTATATGCGACGTCGTTGTCATCCATTTAGAATGATCGGAAATGTGGAAATCTCTTGTGAAACCATATTCTGTTTACACAAGCTGTTACATTTTCGAGTTAAATATAATAAGGATGAATCTGAAATGGTTTCTGTATTGTGTGACTGATATGTCTTTTTTGTTTCTTCTACAAAAGGAATCATCGATCAATGTACTTGGCACTTATAGATTTTCAGTTTTAGGGCAATATAAATTCTTGAGTTTATGTTGGTAATCCTTTGTCTTTGTGCCGGTACCGAAATAAGCTATCGGGCATGAACATTCATTCATGCATCCCGATTTTCTTTTTGATGCTGTGTAAGTCATTATCACCCAATTACAAAATATGATTAACCATGCAGGTGGTCACATAAAAAGTGTTTTGAGTGAAAGAACAAAATTGCATTGATTGAAAACGTTGTATTTTTTTTTTTTTGAAAAATCAATTTATCTGTAGCCAAATAATGCAACGCCATTTGTTAGGAAATTCAGGAACTAAACTATTGGTTAAGAAATGCTCTATTAAATCATTTTTGTTTAGAAACTCTAATTTACATTCTAAGCATAACTTTTCATCCACATATTGTTGATTTCTTTTATAAATCTTACAAAAATGTATCGACATATAATCCTAAAACATATTCTCTGCAAACATTGAATTTAAGCTTAATGTTGAAAAAAAGTTGTTCTTCACACATTTTACTGAGAACATTAAAATACACATTATTTTTTAAGAAAATGGTATTTCGTAGTTGCGGGCAGAGCTTTACAAAAAATTCTGATAAATTCTGGTAGTCAGTAAAAATTTTACCCCCTCCCCCCCTTCACCTACCCCGTTATTGATTTTCAAACAGTTCAAAAGTTTTTTATTAATTGAGAAAAAATAATAACAAGCATAGTTTAGAATAATTAGTTACATATTGTAGAACATTACATAATTTAGAAAGATAATATAAACTAAATTTTCGAATGAAACTGATCAAAATTATATATCTCTGAAAAAAAAAATCTGTAAAGGATGAATTAACCGGCATGTTCGGAATTGCTGCTTGTCAAAAGCTTCGAATGTCCGGATAGTTGAGTGCTACAAAATATATATCAGATACTGATGAGGGAGGCATCGATGAAAGTGAAGAAGGGATTTGTTTTTTACTTATTACTTACCCATCATACATAGTATAGCATAAGTATTGTAATCGTTTTGAAAATCGAAATTTTTTTGACGGATTTACACGTTTCAGACACTGGAGATTCCAAAAACATATTTCTAGAAAAAAAAATTGCCGTCCGTATGTCTGTCTGTCTGTGTGTCTGTAAACGCTCTATCTCCCAAACAAATTGAGCTAGAGACTTGAAATTTGGTATGTACTTAGTATATAGTAATGGCAAGAAGCTTGTTGAATTTCAGTAACCTCGATTATCCGGAACTATTTTTTTCGGACTCTCGAAATATTCGTTCTGATAAAAGGTATATAAACATTTTCGAAATTGTTTATTTTAAGGAGTGAATATAAAAGACAATAAAAAAATATAAATTTTGCATAAGGAATGAAGTCGATCGGATACATAGCTGCCGAGATATTTGTAATCCTATTTTCAGCCCATTTCGATTTTTCATAACCCTGTATTTCCTCCAAATTTCAATTCAAAGATATATTTTAATTGGAAATGAGACGCGTAATCCGAAGCAATAAACCGTTAGTTAATATGATTAACATTTCTGGAGTTTGTTTCTTTCATGCATTTCAGTAAGAGAACATTTAAAGTTTATGACGTCATCAAGCCACTATTTTATTCGAAATGCAATGCATTTTATAAGTAGTTTACACATGTTTTATTTTCATATTTTATATTATGCACATGATGGTTAAGTATTACGGTGGCCCCCAACAACTAGTTTTCCTATTGAAGTCAGACAAATAATTCTGATTTTAATTATTTTAAACTTTGCATCTGATGAACTTACTTTTGCTAAAAAGTAAAAAAAAAAATTGCCTGAAAAGAGTTTCTAAGTTTATTTCTCAACATTGAGGGAGAGAAAAAATGGCTCATTTCGGTCAATTTTTGTTAAAAAATAAATAAAAAATAAATCAGATTAAATACTTTAGTCGCCAGATAAAATATCTTGCACATTTGTCAAGATCTGATTGCGAGTATAGAAAAACATAAAACACATCTTTGCTATTATCGCCTTTATTTAACAGAAGTCGAAGAGCTATAAAACTAAAAAACACAACTCACTGCTATAAAACTTATAAAAATCAAATACTGCAAACATGAGACTACTCATTTATGATTTTAAAACATTACTATTTTTTTTTTTGTTCCTTTGTAAAGGAAAATAAATTATTTACACGAGTTTTACAGACGTATGCCGTACAATCGAAAAATATTTAAAGTGTAAAAAACAGACATGCACTTCTTATATTGTGAAAAGCAATATAACATAGATCGAAAATATACAATAAGCTATTCCGAGTTACTCACGATTCCAAAAACAGTTCTTTATTTTAGAAAGCTAAAAAACCAGTATATTTTTTAGACCATTTATAAAAGTTTATAGAAAAAATATTTGTATTTCTTTGCTGCTTCTTATTTTTGGGAAACCGTTTTTGTGTAGCTTTTAGCTCACAGGCTATCAAAGCCTGAGAACTAATGTGCCCGCCGATTCTGTATGTATGCACCGTAATGCAACGTTATACATGCAACGTTATGTACGTAATATGATAACTCTTGATAGAAATATCCGTTTTGTTTCATATTTAGTTTATAGTAGTGCTTGCGAATATAAGTTTATATACGTTTAATTAAATGCTTCCAATGTTAAATCCGACAGAGTTACCTTGTATACGAGGTAACACTGATTTGCTGTATTCAATTAAGAAAAAGGATGCTGGAGATAAAGAGTTACATGCATATGCAATGGAAACTATTTATAGCAGATACCCCATAAAAGAATGGCTCCATGTTTATACGGACGGCTTCAGACTCTCTTTGGAAGAAAATGCAGATGCTGGAATCTACTCGGAACTCTTCGACTTTTCGCATTTTATGCATCCCTGGGAAAAAACACAACACCGTTTGATGGAGAGGTGCAGGCTATCTGAACTGCCACACAGCAGCTAATTATGCTAGAAAAAGATTTAAAAAAAGCAGTTATCTTATCGGATTCAATCTCTGCTATTCAAGCAATAACTTTCTTTAAGATCTCCGACTCAAGAAAAATTGAGGACTGCAGGAAAAATTTTAAACAACTAAAAAAGAGTGTAAAGGAAGTGGAACTACAATGGATCCCGGTCTATTGTGGAATACAGAGGAATGAAGCGGCTATGACCAACTAGCCAAAAAGGAACTAAAATAATACAAGCACCAAACAACGAAATACCTTTCAATTCAATATCAAGAATTATAAAGAGAAAAATGGATTCTCAATATGAAAAGAGGAAACTGAGTGAAATGGAAAAAAAGAATGGAGAAATGAAAACTCTCATGTCCTTACAGCACCAAGAAGAACAAGTGTTGCCTTATTTAGACTTGCCACGGGACACTATTGTCTACCTAATTACCTTTTCAGATTTGGTATTCTTGAAAGTCCAAATTGCCCTATTTGTGGAGAGGATGTAATCTTGAATTTACAACTGTGCCCCACACTATCAAATAACAGTATATCTGGCAAATATTGGGAGGCCAAGGAACTAATGAGGACCTAAGAACATCAGCCTAATTGATTGTATTCCCTGTTTACAGTTGACTTTTTATTTTATCTAACGTATCTATATGTCACTCTTGTTTCATTTATTGTTCTGTTTTTTGTTCAGTTGTTTTGGTGGCATATAATAGTGCATAGATGTTTGTCTAAGTAACATTGCTTTAAAATTGAAAAAAAAAAAGAAAAAAAAAGTCTAAACGTATACGTAGTTAAACCTTTTTTCCATGTTATACCTATCCATAATCGTTACCGGTTACAATACGTGTTAAACGTATTAAGCGTATATTCGCGATCACTTAGTTTATAGTTCATTGTGATAAGGCGCTTCCTTGATTAGTTTGGAGGTTTCATTGGTTAAGTATAAAGGGGGAAACGGGGGGTTAATCCCAACTTAATTTAGATAAATGGGTTTTTCATGCAGAATGATCCGATTTGCTTCAAATTTTGTATATAGGTTCGTTGTGATAAGGCGCTTTCTTGATTAGTTTTGGGGGTTCATCAGTTAATTATAAAGAAGGGAACGGGGGCTAATCCCCCCTTAATTTAGATAAATGTGTTTTCCATACAGAATTATTAGTTTTTGCTTAACATTTTGTATATAGGTTCATTGTGATAAGGCGCTTCCCTGATTGGTTTTGGTGGTTAATTAGATAGGTATAAAGGGGGAGAGCGGGGGGCTAATACCACACTTAATTTAGATAAATGGATTTTTCATGCAGAATTATTCGATTTGCTTTAAATTTTGTGTATGGGTTCATTGTGATAAGGCGCTTCCCTGATTAGTTTTGGGGGTTTACTGGTTAAGTATAAAGGGGGGGGGCGCTAATGATCCCTTTAAATTATTGTCGATTTCTTGTTCAATGTCATCAGCTTAACTGGGCACTTTTCTTTTTATTGTAGGGTATTAATCAGTTTTCTCAAATCGGAATATCGGTTTTTAGATTGGGATTAATTTTCATTTAAACATTTTGAGCTGCGTATTTGAATTTATACACGGAAGAGTAACAAAAAATAATAATTTTAAATATAATGTTAATATGTCATGTTTGTTTGTAAAGCATGTTTTCTGCACATGAAAATGTTCACTAGAGAATTAAAAATTATATTATTGGTTGAGAAAAATGCATAATGCACTTCAAAAACTACTAGAAAATCTGAGGCAGCAAAAGAAACTTTATTTGTACAAATGCTTTTTTAAATCTGAAAAATAAATTGGTTTCCGAGGATTCTAAAGATAAAGAACGCTTTTCGTAATCGGGGGTAACTGGAAAATGTTTTTTATTTTTGTTCGTGGTTATATAATGTTTTTCTATATTAAGAAACGTCTGTCACTTTAACAGTGCACATTTTAAAGATGACATAAATCTACTATACCGTAGTCACATATTTTATCCTGCTTTAAAAGTGTGATAAAACTCCTGAAATATATTATTTTAAGTAGTTAATACACGCTTAGGAGTATTTTATTTGATTAAAAATTGATTACAAAAATAATTTAGGTTTCAAGTTTCTTGAATTAACATTTTGTTTTGTTTAAAAATGTTAATTTGTATCTTTAAAAAAAATATATTTTTTTTTAAATTATGGTGGCTCTAATTTACATATAAACTAAAATCAGTAAGAATACCATACATTTCCCCCATCCTTATTTTATACCAAGAAAAAGTGGATAAATATGACCCAGGCCAAAATTTAAGTTTACAGTTATCCTATATATTTATCCTGTCAACATCCCTTTTTCTAAGAAAATACAAAACGCAGAACGACGAATGAGATAGCATATGAAAGGATTTTGAAATGGCTTCTGACATAGCACACTTAACATTTCGTTAAAACATGTTTTTGATTAAAATTTGCTGATAATTAAAAATTAAATCGGCATTATTTTTATAAAAGATATGAAAGGTTTTTCTCAAAATATTGTTGCCAAAAAAATAAAATACCACATTATGTGATGCTCAGCAATTATTATAAAAAACACCGCACGGGTTTATTTCATATTTATGATTAAAAAGCGAAATTTAAATTGAAATGTTTAGATTTATATTCCTAAGTCCCATGTTTTTCCCGAAGCGGATGACGTCATCCTCTAATGCAGTTAAAATACGATTGTTATTTTTTTTTCTCGCGCGTGCCTTTAGCAATCTTGGATCAGTTTTTAGTCTAACTTTGATGGAATAAATTAGATGATATTCTGGCTTGACTAACATCTAAATGTTGTTTGCAGATATTTTTATCCTTGCTTTTTCTTTAGAAGTTTAAACCTGCATCTAATAAATATTACATATTGATAAAAAATGGTACTTCTCTATTATCCCGTCGACCACTTTTCATAACAAAAAACTATCGCCAAATAAACGGGAGAACGTTGCCATTGGAATATCAAAATAAATAAAATATAAGAATTTAAGGACACAATTGTTATTTTAATTGATGAAATAACTGATAAATCAGTAAAACATAATAAAAAATACAGGTAAATGTCGAATTAAAAATCACTTGATGACGTAACAAACACGTATAATGCTTTTGACATCAAGTAAATGGGACTGCATTTTTGGCGTTTAATCTTACAATTTGGCGATAGTTTTTTGTTATGAAAAGTGGTAGACGTCATAATAGAGAAGTACCTAAAAAATATTAGATTTCAGTGCGAAATCCTCACACTGAAATTCTGGTTTCTTCTTAAACCTTTGTATAAAAAAAAAATTAACTATGTAACATTTTATAATTGTATTAGAAAGTACAAGGTCTACATTTAATGTATAATTTTTAATAGAATGTATATAGAGTTTTATTAAAGTTTTAATAGATTTTTAAAGCGCAGGGTAAATTATACCCCCTTTACAGTTTAGACGTTTAAAAAAACGCGTTTCATGGATAGGTTCATTACAAGAAAAAAAAACTATTTTTGTAAGAAATAAAGATTTTGTTATACACACTACACACGAATTTAAATTAATCTACATTAATTTCGTAAATAACCAAAAATGAATAATTAAATGAATACATTAAAAGAATAATTAAATGAATAAATAATTAATTAAATGAATAATTTTTTTAATAATTTTCACAGTTATTTTAATATGTCTTTAGAATTTTGTACATTCCTTTAACATTGTAAGCCTAAATTTAATGAGACAATTAAAATATGCAGACACAAACAGTTTTCAAATTTAACGAATTACACTGAAGCTAATTTCAATTACTCTTTCATAAACAATATGTATCTTATAATTTTTTTTTAAGAAATTTAAATTTACTATCTTATAATAATTTTTGAAATAATAGCGCAAGACTGATTATATTTAAAAATTAAATTTTATTATTTGTTTTTATTATGAATCAAGGTATTCAATTCGTAAATTTAATTAATACATTACAACCATAGTAAATGACATGTCTCTAAAAATTTGATATCAGAAGGGACATAATTTCTTTTCCAAAAGATAATAAAATATTAAATGGAATTGTCAACATAAATTTTTCCATTAAAAAAGTTATATGATAAATTAAACGGATGCAATTTTAACAAAATGTAATATCATTAATAAAACTAATTGCATTATCACTGTTATAATTTACATGTTCTTCTAAATTTGTTTTGGCTCTAGTTGAAATATCTCCATAAAACATTGTCTTGTCTGCTTGGCAGCACAAGCTTTTGTTTACTTTTAAGTTTAATTATTAATGACTGGAAATAAACAACATACAACGTATCGTGATTTGAGAAAAAATATGTTTTATTCTCTATTATTGTCGCTCAAAATGGAAAAGTTTAACCTATGTAACTTAATTAATAGTGCTGTGATTTAAACAATGCTTATCTCTAGTAATGTGCTATATAATTTTTTAACCATCCAACGTGCATAAGTAAATTTATAATTTGTTTTCAAATTCATAGGTTGTATTGTATTGTTTTTACTAAAAAGGTGTAGTAAAAAACAAATTTTAACAAAAAGTACACGTAGGGCTCTTAATGTTCTGTCGCCTGTGGGTGACACACAAATTCAATATAGCATCACATCGAAAAAAGTGAATCAAGCATTAGAAATCCGAAAAATATCCATTCAACATTTACTTACCTTTAGCATTCAGTTACGCAAAATATAAGACTAAACTGCTTTTTAACATTTTCATCCCAAAAAAGAAGACCAAATCAAATCCTTGTTTATATGGAGGACGTACAAAATTTTGAAATGTTATCGCATCATACAAAAAAATCCGAGAGACTTTTTCTGTGATTAGGTAAATTATTCTATTTGCCAAAAAAGGCACCACAGTACAGTCGTGGGAAAAAAACTGAACACCTCCTACTAACTCTGCAACAAATTATTGTAGAAGAAAGTTACTGGTACAAAACTATTGGAAATAAAGTCTACTTTTAAATGATGTATATAAAATGTGATTAGTGGCCATTTACATAACAAAACCAGCCCAAACTTAGTTTTGTTCAATAGCAACACGATATTCGGTTAAAACTATGCCTTTATACTAAATTTCAAGTCATTTTGATTATAAACATTAAAAATTCAGAGCTTCTAATGTTTAATTACATTTTCATATTTTTATTAACATCTCCTGAAAATTTAATCCTAATGTGCTATTTTTTTGTTTTTGTATTTTTTGTAATTTTCTAATATGAATTATGAATCATGAAATTAACATTCGAAAAAAATATTATTTGCAACCTACAATTTTTTGATGGATTTATATTTATTACGTCTTGTTTTATGAGCATTCAAAATTTCAAATTTTTCTTCCAAGTAGTTCTCAAATTATGGTTAAAAAACAGCAAGATGCTGGTTTAAGGGTCTGTCTATGATGTGCAGAAAAGCATAATAATATTTTACTCATTTTATTGTTGATTAGAATATGTTTTTTTTTTTCTTTTTCTGTCTCTGCTTTCATTTTTTTTTTTAATTACGTAAATCCTACTTGCATGAGATATAATTTTACGCCAGTTATGTAAATTAGTTTCGCTTATTTTTTTTACTTAAAAAAGCTCATTTTTTAAAAATGAAGAGTCCTACCTTACAAAAAAAAATCTTACTCATTATTTTTGTTACCTTTAATTGAATTTCTAGCTTTTGCTCCAGTCTAATAAACCTATTTTATTTATTCTGCGGTATATATGTTTAATGTAAAGCTTCGTATAAATGCATATGTCTTGTGCTTTGCTGGAAAGGTTTTAAAAATATGCCATTAGCAATCGATTTAAGATTTATATTCAGATTGAAAAGCAATTTGTCTGTTGCCTTTTTTTTCTCTATATCGTTTCCTTATACGGCTTCATACTATTTTGCATTCTAAATTTTGTGTTCGACGATATTTTTCGCATATAAATTTAGAAAAGAGCGTGTAAAATAAATTCAAAAACTGAGAAAAAGCATTATAGAACCTATAAAATTCCAGCCCTATTCACATATTCGAAAACGTTTTTAATCATAGATGGTTTTTAATCAGATAAGTCAGCTCTTGTAAACATTATAAAATAAATATTGAAAAGGATTTTACCGTATATAACAATACCCGAAACATATTAAGTGAGTAAAATGGTCATATTGGCAAGAAATAATACGTTGATAGAAGTGACTTAATCATTTTGTAGCATTTCAACAATGGAGTACCGAACATCAATTTGGTTCCTCCCCTAAAATATATTCATCTTAAAATAATTAATTTCTCTGAAACTAATTGCAGGAATTTCATGAAATTTGGTATCTAGGCATAGATTGAACTGAAGATTTAAAATATACTATCAAAAATGGGTCTTGCTATTGAAAAACACAAAAATTGGATTTGTTTTGGTATGTAGTTGGCCCTTAAGCAAATTTTATGTACTTCATTTAAAAGTAGACATCATATCCAATCGTTTGGTACCAGTAAGTTTCTTCTACAATAACTTGTTACAGAGTTAGTAGGTGTCATTAATTTTTTTCCACGACTGTACAATGTACATATTCGCTTAAAACCTAAGCCTAAAGGTCAGTTCGAAGGCGTGTCATCTGAAGGTAACAATGGGCGTAAGTTCGAAAAATGTCGATTTAAGACTAACTAGGTAATACCCTTTAAGATTTGACAGTGAACACCTTGAAAGTTTCATTAGAAAAATATTTGATTTTTTATTTAGTTGCTTTTAAATTAATTCAGTATTGAAAACTTGAAGAATCGCGATATTGTATAAACGTTTCTTATAGATATTAGGCGATAGATGTTGCTCTCAGTCCAAGATACTCAATTAATGAAGTGAAAGGATTTTAAACTTGTAACTTATAACATATTATGCTTGTTTTTTAGAAAATGACTCAAGTCACGCACATAATGAAGCTTTTGAATGCTTGAAAACAGATAGGAAATGGTTCGAAAGACAGGAGAATGCTGTTCCTATTCAAATTTATGTATTTAATAAATATTCGGAATATGGCAGCATTGAAAATAATATTTTCTTTAAAGCAAAACACAATCCAAAGCTTTTTTGCTTAAATTTAAAATTTTGCAGTTTATAAAATAATAAAACAAAACATTAAAAAACAATTAAAAATGACAACAAAAAATTAAACATGCCAGTACTAATAGTTGCCAGATCTAAACCTGGTTAAAATGTGAAAGTAAATTGTGTACACAAAAAATATTTTTTTTTACATCTGCCTATCCACTACTATATTTTTAAAAACATACATTTGTTCCATTAAAAAACTGCTACCCGTAAAAAATGCATTTTAACCATTTTCGCATAGTCCGGTAAATCCCTGAAATTGCCTGTCCAATTATCCGAACTTTTGCTTATCAGAACTAGCGCCGCGCCGGTCCCGACAGGTTCCGATAATGGACGCTCTACTGTATATTTTTGTTACAAATTTAACACTTTGCCATGCATAGCAAAAAAAAAAAAAAAAAAAAAAAAAAAAAAAAAGAAGCAAAATGTTCTTCATAACTAATTTATATATTAAAATATCCATTTTTATTTTTCTTCGACAACATTTATTGGATAAAAAGAAAACGTCACTTTCGTCGAGTATTAAATATATCTCTTGATCTGAAGTCAGAAGTAGAAAGATAAAAGAATAAGGAATTACTTACGCTTGGATTCATTTTCATCTGAAGATACTGTTCTGAAGTTAAACATACTTGGATAGAAGAAAAATAGTCTTCTCAACTTTAAGGTAATTTTTTGATTTGAGATTTTTGTTGATTTCTTTTGGTCTTTATTTTAATTTATTTTTACATTTGAAAATATATTTTGTAAGCATATACGAATTTTCCAGAAATATTTATCTGAGCTTTGATGTAATTTATTTAATCATTCTTAAGGGGGGAAAAATCAAAATATTATTTTAAAACAATAAGCAAAAAATATTATTAAACATTTTTATACATACTTTGTAACTGTTATTATTATTATTTTTAAATCTTAATTATTATTTTAAAATACTTCTGTACGATAATAAGAAATTTTTATAGTACATTGTAAGATTTTTAGTTCAAAATATAGTTAGAGAAATAAAATTATACAAATATATTTTTTGTAATGTTTAAAGCGCACTGATGTAGGTATATATGTACGCACTATACCCTAGCTGCCAACCTTTACGCTTTTTTTCCTATCACTATTTTTTAACAGAAAAAATTGCCTTATTGAATGTCAATTTTCGGAGATTAAATATATGAAAATGTTCCGTTCAAAGTAGTAAAAAAGCGTGAAAGTTGGCAGCTAGGACGATACCGTAGATTGTTGCACTATTAGAGTAAATATGCATCATGAGAATGCTGTATTTGTAAATTTATCGAATTATACATTGCCTCAAACTTAAAAAAGAAACAGATGTTTAAGTATACCTATAATAAGTCTTATTTTCTATACACATTCCGGAAACAGATGAATTTCCGAAGTTTTTGCACACCTTTTGCGATTCAGAACGGCTTATTTTTAAATGGCCTAGTATAGTAAGATGCAAATTTTGACAATGGTACATTGATGTTTCAGTGTAAGCTTCTATAAACATTAAATTGAATATAATTCAGCATTTTTAAAAACCTATTATTCAGGTTTTTCTGAATTCGGTAACACTTAAAGCGAATTTATCAAATTATAGTACCGCGAGATTATGTACAAATATATCCCACCACGTTAAATCTTGTATCAGAAATAGCATCATAAAATAAATGCGTCATGTACAATTTTTTTTAATGTTTGCGCAATAGTTATGAGAATGTAGTTGTGAATATACATTCTTTTGTGGCACTTCATGATCCAAATTATCATGTAAATATCTTTAAATGAAAGAGACAGATGATGAAATAATGATATCATTATTTATAAATGATAAATTAAATTGAATATACTGGAATGATTTTAAAAGTTATGCGATTATTCATTTCAAATGTGTTGCGGACAATCCTAATAAAAAGAAAACAGGTGAGAATTTTGGAAGATTGTGTTTGCGTAATGCTTATAATGACAATGTTTTTAAATAATGTTAAATTGCTTCAAACTTTCCGAAAAAAAAGAAAAATATTAACCCGGTTATAACTACATTATTTTGAAAAAATACTCTTATTTGCATAAATATTCGGAACTGATTCTTTACACTCACGCAGCGATTTTTGGCGACTTTTTTGTTGGCGCGATTTTCAAGCCCGCGCCAAAGCAAAAACTTAATATAATGGCTAGGTTGCCATTAAAGGAAAAAATCCCCTAAATTTGGCGACTTTTTTTCCTTTTTATAACCGATTAAAAAAAAACTGTGCGTGAGTGTATGACATCATAAACCAAATATTCGAAAACGATTCTTTAAAAAACAAATTTAAAATTAACGCCGAAATTCAGACCCTGAAAGAAATAGCCAATAGAAAAAGAAATTTATCCTAAGAATAGAAAAAATTGAATTATGTCTGACATGAGCTGTACCTACTATGTTGCATTTAATAGTAGACATCTATATTATAAAGCAAAAATGTAACGCTGACATCTTACTGACAGTGGCAATGATCTTACCAATGATCTATTAAGAGATGGATAGAATGAGAAATTATAGACCACCATCATCTTCATAAATTAGAAACGAAAAAAATAGAAAGCGATTAAATAGTAACAAACAAAAATAATAGTCCAACACCATATATAGAAAGGAAAATGGAAAACTGCAAGGAAATTTGCTTTCTATTTTGCAACTTAATATTGTGATTCTGTCATATGTATATTCATATTTATATTAATTGTAATTAATAAAAATTATTTTAAATACAATTTTTCTTTGTTGACATCAGTAGGAATTGACTTAATTTTTTTTTATATTACTTGTTTTTAAAGATATTTCTAAAACGTAAATTATATATTTAAAATATTTTTAAAGCATAAACAGTACGTCTGATTACTTTATTTTACAATATTATAAGAACACGCATTTTATCACACAATTAAATACACTAAACAAACATAAGTGAAAAATTGACCTGGGCCAGGACTCGAACCTGCGACCTTCTGCGTGCCGTACTGACGCGCTGCGACTGAGCAACCCAGACCGATATCCTTGTGCGGCAATTTCTCATACCTATTCATGTTGGAAACAGTCATCTGCCACAGTTTGCAGTCATATTTAATTGTCTGATAAAATGTGTGTTCTTATAATTATGAAGTTCTATTTTTTTAAATATCTTTAGAAGAAAATGGCTGACTTTCAGATGAAATTTGATGTGGTTATAACATGTAACTGATTTGTGCTAGTGCTATTATAATACAGATGGTACATGGTCGTTGGCGGGTTTTATCTCTGTTTTGGCATAATTTTTTAATCGCCAAGTTAATTAACAGTTTTTTGCTAATTAAGGATAGAAAAAATATTTTTTTTTTTTACAATGGATTTTATAAAAGCACATAGATTACGTAATTACTTGTCCAAAAATGCAATCCTTTTTTTATTCTAGCCAATATTAAGGCCTGTAGGTTGTTTGAAAAAAAAAGTTTGACGAAGAAAAAAGTGATCATTTTAAGTAACTCGACGTTTTTTTAAAAAATATATATCTCTGTTTATAAATCACTTATGAAGATGAGTTTGGTCTTAAATTGAAGAAATTCGTCCTTAGATTCTTCTAGTTTTCGTTTTTTTTCTGCGACGCTTGGTTCATGTGATATCTGATATTTTAATCTGGCATGTTTTGTCGATTTAACATTGCGAACTTGCTTTCTGTAAGTAAGCAGTAGTGGTTCTTATTACAGTTCTTGGCGTTGTTTGTGTGGCGTTTTTTTTAAGCTTGGCTTGGCAGAGCGACCGCCCTGCTTGATGTAATCCCAAAGACTGAAGATATCAACAATCACATCAAACACTTATCGCCAAAATCAACTCGCCAAAAAAATCATCACAGGATACGGAACTCTTCCCTAAAAGATTTTCTTACAATTATATAATTATTATTACTTACAATTATATAATTTTTACTGTTAAAAATTTATTCTGGCTCTCAGAATTTTCACAGAAGTTTTTCTTGCTTAATTAAACGCCATTGAACCATGAGGCATATTTCCAAGATCATCAAAAAAGCGAAAAAATATATATATCCAATACGATACTTTTATGTTTGCTGGGCGCCAGTGATAACTCGCCAAATCTTGTTTCAATTGGTATCATCTGAATTGCAACCTTTTCAATTCAGTTATTTCAATTTTGATTTCAATTCAATTCTTGAGACTTTGTTATTTGTATTGATGTGTTTGTGGTGGCACAGATATCATATACGCACCACATTGGCGCAATTTTTTTCCTCCGCCAATCTGGCGAAAACTTTGTTTTTGAATATTAACGTTATAATATATAATAACGTTATAACATTAACGTCATAACGTTATTTTATTTTTATATTGAAATACAAAAATCACAAATTATTGCATTCTATTTGTAACTAATATATTCAAAATCAAAGTTTTTGTCAAATTGGCGGAGGAAAAAATCGCGCCAATGGGGTGCATATATGACATCTGAGCCTTTGTGGTTACGTATTTCTTCATGATTATATTTTAGCTATGTTTAAGTAAGTTTTTAAGGACATTATGCTGCAATGTTAAAATATTGATTATTTGTTGTTAGCTAATGTTAAAAGAAAAAGGGTTGGCGAGATTAAAAATTTTTGGCGATCACTGGCGCTCGGCTAACAGAAAAGTACCCAAAATACATATATTCAGACATTTCAGTACCCATTTCGATGTTATGAAAAAACATTGGAATTTTATTATGTAGTACATCAAAAATTACGGCAGAGATGTCATATACGCACCACATTGGCGCGATTTTTCCCCCGCCAATTTGGCGAAAACTTTGTTTTTGAATATTAGTTCAAATAGCATGCAATAATAGCACGTGATTTTTTATTTCAATATAAAAATAAAATAACGTAATAAATGAATAGCTTCTATTATTATCTATCTAATAGCTTCTATTATTTTGAAAAAAAGGAAATAAAAATAAATAAATGATAGGTTGATATAAATAAATATTGATATACATAATAAAAACAATTTATAGAATTAAAATAAAAATAAAAGTAAATAAACAGCAATATAAAGAAAATAACCGGGTTACCATGTGAGGCATAAAATTGCCATTTTTTTTTCAATCGCGCCAATGTGATGCGTATATGACATCTGTGCCCAATATTTTTGCTTGGTTTTAATAAATTTTGTTCCATTTCCATGCACCTTTTGCCTCTAATGAAAAAATGTGTCGAAAATTTCAAAAATTCCCAACAAACCTATACAGGTAATTTTGGCACAGATGTCATATACGCACCACATTGGCGCAATTGCAACAAAGTGGCAATTTTATGCCTCACATGGTAACCCGGTTATTTTGTTTATATTGCTGTTTATTTACTTTTATTTTTTATTTTAATTCTATAAATTGTTTTTATTATGTATATCAATATTTATTTATATCAAACTATCATTTATTTATTTTTATTTCCTTTCTTTAAATAATAGAAGCTATTTCGTTTATTACGTTATTTTATTTTTATATTGAAAAAAAAATCACGTGCTATTATTGCATGCTATTTGTAACTAATATTAAAAAACAAAGTTTTCGCCAAATTGGCTGGAGAAAAAAATCACGCCAATGTGGTGCTTATATGACATCTGTGCCCAATAATCATGGATTTAATTAATTTTGTACCATGCGGTGCAACCAAAACAATTTTGATTAAATCGATACAGATATCGCAGACGCACTGGGGCTAATTTTTGGCGCCTAAATGACGATTTTTGCTTTCTATGGCAACCTGGTGTTTTATAATATGATTGAATATTTGTGTAAATAAATAAAATAAATAGGTACTTTTATGTTAGCTGGGCGTCAGGGATAACTCTCCAAAATCTTTTTTCAATTGGAATCATTTAAATTGCAACATTTTACGTGAGATTTGTTATTCATATTGATATGTTTATGTTTAGATATTTTATTATGATTATATTTTAGCTAATTCTAAGTAAATTTTTTAAGATTTTATATTACAATGTTAAAATATTACTAGTTGATATTAGCTAATGTCAAAAGATTGGCGAACCACAGAGTTTAGAGAATAAACTGTATGCCTCGTAACAGTGGGAATTGCCGACTTTATGACGTCAGAAGCAGAAGTAAAAGTTTAATTGAAAATTACGGCTAATTAATTAAATTTTCGAACAAACGAATGTACGATAACAAATCTGTGTCCAAATATCTTTCATTAAAAAAAAGAATGGTGTAATTTGATGCAGTAGTTTGTTCTCACGGATTGTCGAAAGAAATCGCTTAGCGTTTTAAATATATAGATACTGGAATGATTTTAAAAGTTATGCGATTATTCATTTCAAATGTGTTGCGGACAATCCTAATAAAAAGAAAACAGGTGAGATTTTTGGAAGATTGTGTTTGCGTAATGCTTATAATGACAATGTTTTTAAATAATGTTAAATTGCTTCAAACTTTCCGAAAAAAAAGAAAAATATTAACCCGGTTATAACTACATTATTTTGAGAAAATACTCTTATTTGCATAAATATTCGAAACTGATACTTTACACTCACGCAGCGATTTTTGGCGACTTTTTTGTTGGCGCGATTTTCAAGCCCGCGCCAAAGCAAAAACTTAATATAATGGCTAGGTTGCCATTAAAAGAAAAAATCCCCTAAATTTGGCGACTTTTTTTCCTTTTTATAACCGATTAAAAAAAACTGTGCGTGAGTGTATGACATCATAAGCCAAATATTCGAAAACGTTTCTTTAAAAAACAAATTTAAAATTAACGCTGAAATTCAGACCCTGAAAGAAATAGCCAATAGAAAAAGAAATTTATCCTAAGAATAGAAAAAATTGAATTATGTCTGACATGAGCTGTACCTACTATGTTGCATTTAATAGTAGACATCTATATTATAAAGCAAAAATGTAACGCTGACATCTTACTGACAGTGGCAATGATCTTACCAATAAATTCCGTTGTTACCACTTTTTTTAAAATTTGTAAATATCGTAGAATTTCAATCCTCACGTTGAATTAAAGAAATGTGCTGTTAAATGCAATTTGTTTGTAAACTTTATCTCTATTTACGATTTTTTTTAAATAAATTTCAAGCATGACTTTTTTTTAAATATGCATGCAGCCATTACGGAAAATTAACAAGTTTGCCCTTCAAACACAGTAATTAATTCAGGATTTGTTATTTTCTTTGGAATATTGCATAACTAAATTCCTCAAAACGGCACTTAAACTTCATAAACAAATGAATAATAAATAAAGCAGGAATTTAACATATATGTACTCAAACTGCGCTTAAACAACGAAATAATTAAAGTCACAAAGGTTTCTATAAATAGTGAAATGTTTCGCGATGGACTACTGGCATGCGGCTAATACGAAAGTACCAAACATTTTCGGTATTCCATGAAAGTATACTAAATTTTAAAAAAATACTAGAGGTTTGAATAAAAACCGATTTTCATAGACGTTCTGTAAACCAGGTAGTATATCGTGTAGGATAACTCGAGTTAACTCGAGTAGGATATATTTTTGCCGAAACGTCAGTGAAGGCTCACAGTGGAGACGCGAAAAGTTTTTGGTTTCTGTTTGTATGTCTGTCTGTCTGTTCCGTGATAACTGCCACAAAATGTGCCCGATTAGGTTGATTTTTGGTTGGTATGTTGGTGAGGTACCTGGATTTAGCTGTACAGTTTTTGATTAAATTTTGTTCATTCGTTCGAAAAACACAGAACATTTCAATGTTATGTCAAAATGCTTTCCATTGGGTACGCAGACGATTTTCAAATGTAATTTTTAACTAAAACTAGTAAATCTACAGATCAGAGGCCTCAACGTCAGCTCTACAAATCGTTGTTCATTAATCTCACTAATTTTTAACATTATCTGCGTAATATTTGATATCCTAAAATTTAATTTTTTAAAGTTATTTATACATTTATAAAAATATTAATTTTATTGAAAGTTCCGGAAAGTTTAGAAGTATCGCATTAAACACAATGTTACGCAATGATAGGATAAACTATTTATTACTGTATTTTTTCAGAATAAAAGTACATTACTTCAGGGGGACGGAGCCCCCCTGAACTCCCCGTTGTCACTTTAATTTTATATTCTCAATTTCCAGTAATTGTTCTATTTAATTTCTTGAGTATATGTCTGAATGTATTTACTATTTTAACTTCATTAGAAAAACCATATCTTTGTACAAGAGATTTTATCCTATCCTTAAAAGAATACTTTTATTTCAACCACTAAACATCATATGTTGCCGAAATACAATAAAATATCGTGTATAAAATATACTTATACAAATGTAAATTCCTCTTATGTGACCTATATTCAATTTACATATTCAACGTTTTTATTATTTTCATTTGGAAAACCGATTTGGTAATCTTTCTTTAGTAGTTAAAATAAATTCTCATCTATTACATTTTAAATAAAAGAAAACTGCCCAGTTAAACTGACGGCATTGAGCTCACAGGCTATTCACACTAACTGTAAATTATATTCTTATTTCAAAGAATTTGAAATAAGTCCTCGAAAAATGAAGAAATCGACAATATATTAAGAGGGGGGAACCATCCCCCGTTTATCCTTCTTATAACTAACCAATAAACCCATAAAACTAATCAGAGAAGCTCCTTACCACAATGAACCTATATACAAAATTTGAAAAAATCGGATAATTCTGCATGAAAAATCCATTTATCTAAATTAAGGGGGGAGGGGTTAGCCCCCCGTCCCCCCTTTATACTTGACCAAAGAACCCCCAAAACTAATCAGAGAAGCGCCTTATCACAATGAACACATATATAAAATTTGAAGAAAATCGGATAATTCTGCTTAAAAAACCCATTTATCTATATCAAGGGGGGTTAGTCCCCCCCGTTCCCCCCTTTATACTTTACCAGTGAACCCCCAAAACTAATCAGGGAAGTGCCTTACCACAATGAGCCTATATACAAAATTTGGAGTAAATTGGATAATTCTGCATGAAAAACCCATTTATCAAAATTAAGGGGGGGGTAGCCCCCGTTTCCCTCCTTTACACTTCACCAATGAACCCCCAAAACTAATCAGGGAAGCCCCTTACCACAATGAGCCCATATAGAAAGTTTGAAGAAAATCGGATAACTCTGCATGAAAAAAATCATTTATCTAAAATAAGGGGGGAGGATTAACCCCCCCCGTTACCCCCTTTATACTTAACCTATGAACCCCCAAAACTAATCAGGAAAGAACCTTATCACAATGAACCTATATACAAAATTTGAAGAAAATCGGATAACTCTGCATGAAAAAAATAATTTATCTAAAATAAGGGGGGAGGATTAACCCCCCCGTTACCCCCTTTATACTTAACCTATGAACCCCCAAAACTAATCAGGGAAGAACCGTATCACAATGAACCTATATACAAAATTTGAAGAAAATTGGATAATTCTGCATGAAAAAACCATTTATCCAAATTAAGGGGGGTTAGCCCCCCGTCCCCCCCCTTTATAGTTAAACAATCAATCCCCAAAACGAATCAGGGAAGCGCCTTATCACAAGGAACCTATAAACAAAATTGGAAGCAAAACGGTTATTTCTGTCAAGAGTTATCGCGTT
Organism: Maratus michaelseni; assembly: GCA_963931845.1. Taxonomy (NCBI): domain Eukaryota; kingdom Metazoa; phylum Arthropoda; class Arachnida; order Araneae; family Salticidae; genus Maratus; species Maratus michaelseni. The sequence continues at coordinate 307,097,787 of OZ007588.1, forward strand.
GCGTACGTACATACGTACATACATACATACATACATTCATACAGAACGGGCGGGCACATAAGCTCTCAGGCTTTGATAGCCTGTGAGCTAAAAAGCATGTTAAAAACTTAAATCACCCGAAAATTGACTATCTTACTTATAATAAAATCCAAAGGCGAGAAAGTGTCTGTAACGGTACCGGCTTGTACCACTCTGATCTGCGAGTCGACCGTAGTTAAACGCCATGTTAGGCTTACTGAAAAATATATGCTAACACATAATAACACTAAATGATAATATCTTCTACTTGAAATAATGTCTGTTCAGCATATTTTCGTATAAAACATGTATATCATATCCAGTTATAATGTTTTAAGTTTTAAATTAAAAATAACAGATTAAACATCCGATTACCTGATGTAAATAAACGAATAATGTTGCCATTCAAAAATAAAAATCCCATATCTAGAAAAAAAAAGGAATGACTCCAGGGGCGCCATTTCAGAACTTTCTTGGGGGGGGGGGGCAAAGTTTTTTTTAAGGTAGTGGCATACCCCCCCCCCCCCACCCCCGCAACCTCTCCGAACGAGAAGCGTTTACTGAATCATATATACAGAGACAGCAATACTTTTAATACGGAATCTCAAGTGACCTCTGAAAAATTCCGTTTAAGACAGGTTTTCGTCTTAGCAAGTAGAATTTTAAAATATTATGAAAGTTTTCAGTTATAGACGAGTACCGGTTTTTTTTTCAGGTATTCTTTAAGACTGTTAAAACCTCCTTTCTATAAAGCACTTCTGAAGAGCATAGGTGTATTACAGTGAAACGTGTCTAAACGAAACGTGTCTATAACATAATTCTTTCTCAAACGGACAAAAAAAATCAAGTTCCGACGAAAAAAACGCAATACAATTATACTTTCTAAGATGGAGATCTGTCTAAAATGGAGATTTTTTACAGTCCTTTTCAACTCTATTTTTGCAGGTTTTACTACAGGGGCACCTTTTCATGAGTTTCTTGGGGAGGGGGGGGGGACAAAATTTTTTTTAAGAGACAGGGTTTGAAATATCGTGCAGGATTGCCCAAATCGTGCACAAAATAGAAATAGGCCCCACAATAAAAAATGCAGTGTGAGATTTTGCCTGCTTATCTTAACTTCTTTCACAAACATTTGATACTTCTGCGAATATATTTTTAATTTCAGTGGTAGTCCGCGAATTTTTCTTCTTTTTTTTTTACGCAAATGCAATTCGTCAACCGATCGCGGTAAGCATCGCGAATTTTACGCATTGGAATTAGAAAAAATAGTTAATTTGGCAAAATTGGTCGCTGAAAAAATCGTTAATTTTTTAAAACGACCGTGGAAAAATATTGAGAATTTCGCCAAAGATCACTGAAACAAATAGAGATGTTTGTCAATCGAACGCGGAAAAAATCGCGAATTTAGTATAACTAATGCGGAAAAATATTGCGAAATTCGTCAAAAGATTGAACAACAACAAATAAAATCGCTAATTTAGTCAAACAGTCGCGCAAAAAAGGGGAATTTCGTCAAAGATCGTGCGAAAAAATCTACTTTTGTCTCTCGGCTGCGGAAAATGACTTCCGAATTTCAACAAACGATCGTAGAAAAGAGTCGCGAATTGCGTCAAAAGATCGCAAAAACAAATAGCGAATTTCGTCGAACAATTGCCAAAAAAAAAAAAAATCGTGAATTTCGACAAATGGTGGAAAATAATTAGTCAACGATCGAAATTTCGTCAAAGATTGTGCAAAAAAATAGCAATTTTTGTCAGTTAGTTGCGGAAAAAGACTCCCGAATGTTAACAAACGATCGTAGAAAAGAGTAGCGAATTACGTCAGAAGATCGCAAAAACAAATAGCAAATTTCGTCGATCAGTTGTCAAAACAAAAAAAAAATCGTAAATTTCGACAAATGGTGGAAAAAAAATTGTCAACGATCGGAATTTCGTCAAAGATTGTGCAAAATAATAGCAATTTTTGTCAGTTGGTTGCGGAAAAAGACTCCCGAATGTCAACAAACGATCGTAGAAAAGAGTCTCGAATTTCGCCAAAAGATGGCGAAAACAAGCAGCGAATTTCGTCGAGCGGTTGAAAAAAAATGTCGCGAATTTAGACAAAGGATTGAAAAATCAATTCCGTCAGTGATTCAGAGAAAATAGCGAAATTTAGAAAATTATCACCAAAAAAACAATCACGAAAAAAGTCGTGAAATTCAATCGGTCACGAGATAATCACCACACGAACACCATCAAGAAGTTACGAAATTTGCAAATGTTGTAATCCATAGGTATAAGAAAATTTCCATTGATGGTTTTCTGTCAGTAAAAATTGAAATAATGGCAGAAAATGATGTCCGCAGTCATTTTCTGCCTTCCTCTTCAGACTATGATCTAAATTCCATACAATTCAGAAATCTGCAAAACCCTTGGTCTCAGGTCCCTTGCTCCTGTATTGGGTAAGGCTAGGGCTCCTTTAATACATAGGTATATATAGGAGCCTTAGGTGGGGCAACACGATCCAATCAGCAGTACGGATCGAGCCGGGTTGACGCGGCTTATTTTCGCTGCGGGTCAGGTTGATTTGGAACATTTGACTACGGTTGGGCATAGATGTCCCAGTGGACTATTTTTTATTCTATTAGTACAACTTTTTCAAATCTGTCATACACTTATATTAGGATATTTTCAAGAGAAATCTGTCACAAGGATTTTTTTTTGGAAATTGTAGAACGATTAATGCAAAATTAGTAGTCAATCCTCACCCGTTATCAAAGGGTTAATTGTTTCGGATTCAAGTTGGGTTTTCACTATTTTGAGTTGGGTTCGTGTTGCCCGAGTTTTCAAAGAAATACTAAATATTTTCAGATGAAAAAAAAATAATTTTTCTACATAAAAGATAAAATTGTTATTAAAGATATAATTGTAGTCTACACTTTTCCAAATCATATTGAAATAAGGATTAATTTTCTTTCATTTCGGGCGGGGTTGCGGTCAATTAAATTTTTTTGGACGTTTCCGGGTTTACTGGAAATTAGTTCTGCATCGGCTACCCGAAATGCATTTCGTTTTGGGTTTAGTTGATTCATTTTTTTTTTTTTTTTTTTTTTTTTTTTTTTGCGGGTCGAGTAAACTTTATACGCTTCGGGTTATGCTTTGACTCTTTCGAATCGGGTTCGAGATGAACCGATTATACAAAAGGAGGTTTTGAATAATTTTCAAATGAAAAAACTATAGTATATTTGAATATTAATGGGTGTATATATGTGTTATTTTTTGCACATAAGCGGTAAACTTGTAGATTACTTTTCCACAAATGTATTAAAATATACATTCATTTTCTTTCACTTCGGGGTTCAAGTATGAATATTTCGGATTCGGCTTGAAGTCTATCGGATTAAAGTCAGGATTCGGGTCGGTTACAACCAAATCTGGACAGGACTCTAGTGTCAGACTGTGAAGATTTTTAAGAGCATACTGTATATATAATATCATTTAATAAAGCAAATGATTTAATAGCATTATAACGAATGGAGTAAATATAATGTGACACTAATAAAACAAAATTAACAAATCATATAATTAGGAAATTGAATATACACCCCCACCCCCTGCCCCCGAAAAAAAATATAAAATTTCCCCTTAAATTTTTGGCTAAAGAGAAAATTTATCACTAAAATTCTAGCCTTGGGGCTAACGAGTTTTCTTTTAATACTGCTGTACACAGCTCAGAAGCAATTCATATATTTTTTTCTCGCATATATTTCTAAAACTAGCCAAAATACTCATTAATAATAAATGTCCCACTTATAGAATGTCGCAATTGCAAGGCTTTAGAAAACATTTCAATGTTTAAGGCGGAGGGGGTGGGGGGGGATCTAAATCTACAATTAGATTTTTAAAAAAACATCAATTTCGGAAAGGTAGTTTTAGCCCCCTGGGTTCCTTCCTTCCCAGTCAACATATTCAGTTTTGTGGGGAAGGATATATCAACAGTTTACATTTGTATTTATAAAAGAGATATAGTTAAGATTATTTTCAAAGAGTGAAAATACTCTTTGACCTTATTTGAAGGAGTAAATTTAGCTTTAAAGGTTGCCAGTGCCGAAAAAAAAAATTGCGTTTTCAAGAAAGAAGGTGGAAAGAAGGAGAAACATATTACTCTAAATTGTACTTCTTAACATATTCAGTCATAAAATGTGGATATCAAGTAGGGGTGCACAACATTTATAAGAGGTAGACCAGTCACAAAAATGACTGGATTGTCGAGAGCCAAAATCCGTAGTGTGGACAAAATTTTGTTTTGGCGAAGGAGGAGGAGGATCGGCCTAAAAGTTCATAAAAATGCTAATTTTAAAAAGAGGGTTAGCCCCCTATACTCAACCACCCCCTTAGTCAACATAACCCAATTCAGTTGGCAAGGATGGAAAAAATTTACAATATTCGCAGTTTTTCCCTAGTCATTGACGAAATTCATGATTTTTATGCGCCCGTTCAGCAAAATTTACGATTTTTTCGCGCCCGATCAGCGAAATTTGTGATTTTTTCGCACACGATCGGGGAAATTTATGATTTTTTTCACACCCGATCGGCGAAATTTACGATTTATATGCACCCTACCGGCAAAATTCGCGATTTATACGCACCCGATCGGCAAAATTCGCGATTTTTACGTGCTCGATCGGCAAAATTTACGATTTTTACGCGTCCGATCGGCAAAATTTATAATTTATACGCACCCGATCAGTAAAATTCATGTTTTTTAGTCGCCCGATCGGCGATATTCGAGATTTTTACGCACACGATCGGCGAAATTTACGATTTATACGCACCCGATATGAAAAATTCACGATTTATACGCATCCGATCGGCAAAATTCGCGATTTATACGCACCCAATCGGCAAAATTCGCGATTTTTACGGGCCCGATTGGCAAAATTCGCGATTTTTACGCGTCCAATCGGCGAAATTTGACGAAATTCGCGACTTTTTCGCGTCCGATCGGCGAAATTGATTCCCGAGCCACCAGTAAACTGATCGCGGGCCACAGGTTTTGCATCGCTAGTCTAGCCTGTAAAAACTGATAAATTTTCTGAAATTTCAGATTTCTTGGGGGGGGCGGTTGCCCCCCCCCAGCCCCCCCGAAATGGCGCCCCTGAATGACTCTTTGAACGATTCATTAAAATATCCAATTATTCTCTTAAAATATTTGTAAAAGCATATTAAAGTCTTTAAATATTTAAAGGATTTTTTAAAATTTATTTCTGTAAGCATTTTATTCCTGAAAGCACTTTTTCAGAAATAGGGATGATACCTTTCGAGGCTTTGCGATGATCTACCAGCGTTTTAGATTTCGTTCATAAATACTATTCTGGCGCCATCTTCTAACAATAAATACAAATTATACGTTTCTGTTGGAAAAAAAATAAATTAATAATACAACTTTATTATAATTTACATAATAATAAAGTTGTAAAATAATATAAAATGTACATAAGCATATTTTTAGAATAAGAAATTCAGGATGTATTGATTTATTACAGGATCAACTTTTTTAAATGATTTAAATTATTTTTATTATTAATTTTGATAGGGAAATATTTGACTTTGTGTAAAAATTAATGCATTGTTTTAGATTATGAAGAAACTAAAAGATCGTTTTCGTATTATTGAGAGCAAAAATTAATACCTATAATTTACTTACCATAGTTAGTTATTGAGACCTTAATTAATTATTGAGATCATTATTAGGATTAAAATTTTAATTATTCAGAAAAATATTTGGAAATTTTGAGTTGAAAAACCAAAATAATGGAAAAGATTACGTTTCGTAAAATTTACCATTAACATAAGGTATGTACATTCAGGATGTATTGAATTATTACAAGATCAACTTTTTTTAATGATTTAAATTATTTTTATTATTAATTTTGAAAGGGAAATATTTGACTTTGTGTAAAAATTAATGCATTCCTTTAGATTATGAAAAACTAAAAGATCGTTTTCGTATTATTGAGAGCGAAAATTAATACCTATAATTTACTTAACATAATTAATTATTGAGACCTTAATTAATTATTGAGATCGTTATTAGGATTGAGATTTTAATTATTCAGAAAAATATTTAGAAATTTTTAATTGAAAAACAAAGATAAAGAAAAAGATTACGTTTCGTAAAATTTACCATTAACATAACTACCATTAACAGTAAAATTTACCATTAACCCTCTATATTACCTAATATTACCTTAACGGTTTAGGTCAGTTTTCCTTATTGTCGATAAACAGTATATGGATATTTTTATCAATTATTTAAAATTTTAACTGAAAACCCCAATTTCTACCCACCGTCCTAGGACGTGAATTTACACTAGTTTTGTTAATAAAATTTGCGCGTCAAAATAATGCGATTCACTTGAATTTTTCTTTGTTGATATTCTTTGAAATAGAGTTGCTTAGCAACCATTTAATGAAAGAGAGAAAAAAAATGCATTGGAAATTTTTGTAAAAATTAAATTTTGTAGAAATTAAAATTTTTCACAACTTTCAAATTAATGCATAAAATTTCCCAATAATTTATACAATTAATTTCGAAATTCTGATAAATATATTGGCAAATTTTCAAAGCGATCGAGTTAAATTAAGATCTCCATTTCGTAAATTTAGTATCCATAGTTTAGCATTTACAATTATCCCAATGCGTGATTTCTTTTCAGTGAATGTTAATATTTGCCGAAACGTCAGTGAAGGCTGACTGTGGAGACCCGAAAAGTTTTTGGTTTCTGTCTGTCTGTTTGTCTGTCTGTCTGTCTGTCTGTTCCGCGATAACTGCCGCAAAAACGATCCGATTAGTTTGATTTTTGATAGGTATGTTGGTGAGGTACCCGGAATTAGCTGTATAGTTTTTAGTTACGTTTGGTTCATTCGTTCGGAAAATATAAAACATTTCTTTTTAGGTCATAATGCTTTCCTATGGGAATTCAGACGATTTTGATAATTTTCATCCATTGAAATAAAATGGCGCATATGATTAATGTATTTATAATGTATTTATAATGTATGTGTAAGTTATGAAGGCTAAAATTTATCAAGTCTGGTCTTAAATTATTCAAATTAATTTGAAATTTTGTTAATACATTCGTCAGATTTTTAAAATTAGGTGTACAATGTTTGGTGCAATTTTATACATCTGCTCTAATAATATAATACATTTTATTGTATAATTTTTTACAAAAATTTCCGATGCATTTTTTTTCTCTCTTTCATTAAATGGTTGCTAAGCAACTATATTTCAAAGAATATCAACAAAGGAAAATTCAAGTGAATCGCATTATTTTTACGCAAAGTTTTATTAAAAATTGCCAATTTTCGGGTTTTAAGTTTTTAATATGCTTTTTAACACTTTCCAACCTAGTTGAAAAGTGTTTATGACTTCGGTTTGTCTGGCCGTCTGGCCGTCTGCCGTCTGGCCGTCTGGCCGTCTGCCGTCTGGCCGTCTGCCGTCTGCCGTCTGTCCGTGCTCTAACTCCCGTAAATATGCTCGGATTGCCCTGCAATTTTTATATGTTATAATCGTTATCTATAGCATGTTCCCTATTTCAATGGAAGTGTGTAGCACTTATAGTTTTTTTACAGGGACACTCAAAAGAATTCCGTTACATTGCGGTCTATGGGGAAAAATCATTTGCGGTTTATTTAAATAATGTTTCACTGTTTTAAACGCACTGAAATTTATATATATCACTAAGGTGCATTAGAAGAAGCTTAATATGGAATAGGGTGTGCATAGCACTTATACTTACTTTACAGGGACAGTCAAAAGAATTCCGTTACATTACGTCTATGGAGAAAAATCGTCTGCGGTTTATTTAAATAATGTTTCCCTATTTTAAACGCATTGAAATTTATATAAGGTTCATTACAAGAGACTTACTACAGAATATTGTGTGTATAGCAGTAATCGTTCATTTACAGGGACACACAAAAGAATTCTCTACTGTATGTTAACAATAATTCCTGGAAGTGCGTTTTAAGTTACTGAACGCGATTTTAATTTTAAATCGCGTTTTGTATATTACGTGGTGTGTATAAATTCTGTAGATCCTATACAGGGAAGCACAAAAGTTCGGGAACACATTTCCGTATTATTTAACTCCAGACGGAAAATTTTAAACTGTGCTACGTGTTTCCTAACTGAACTAAAATTTAGCATCCTATGTAGTATATATACAAATCTATAGATCCTATACAGGGCTGAATAAAAGTATTCGGATTACTTAGATGTTATCTTTTAGCTTATTAAAGAGTATGATTCGTAAAATTATTTTGGAAGCATTGGAAAGTGTTACATAATCTATGCTTGACGCATGATTTTTCGTTCTTGTTTTAATGAAATAGATGATAATTTATTTTAACAACTAAAAAATGATTACCAAATCGGTTTTCCAAATGAAAATAATAAAAACGTTGAAAGCGTAAATTGAATATAGGTCAAATAAGATGAATTTAAATTTGTATAAGTATACTTTATACACGAAATCTTATTCAACTTCAGCATCATATGATGTTTAGTAGTTGAAATATAACTATTATTTTAAGGATAGGATAAAATCTCTTGTACATAGAGATAGTTATTCTAATGAAATGAAAATTGCAAATACATTCAGACATATACTCAAGAAATGAAATAGCGCAATTACTGGAAATTGAGAATAGAATATTAAGGCGACAATGGGGGGTTCAGGGGGGCGGAGCCCCCCTGAAATAATGTATTGTTATTCTGAAAAAATAGAGTAACAAGTAGTTTATCCTATCATTGCATAACATTGTGTTTAAGGGGATACTTCTAAAATTTCCGAAACTTTCGATAAATTTATATTCTTATAAATGTATAAATAACTTAAAAAGATTGAATTTTAGTGTGTCAAATATTATGCAGATAATGTTAAAACGTAGTAAGATTAATGAACAATGATTTTTTGAGCTGACGTTGAGGCCTCTGATCTATAGATTTACTAGTTAAAAATCGTCTGACTTCCCATTGAAAAGCATTACGACTTAAAATAAAATGTTCTATATTTTTTGAACGAATGAACCAAATTTAGCCAAAATCTATACAGCTAATTCCGGGTACCTCACTAACATACCCACCAAAAATCAACCTAATCGGACACTTTTTGCGTCAGTTATTGTGGAACAGACAGACAGCCAAACAAACAAACAAACAAACCGAAACCAAAAACTTTTCGTGTCTCAACAGTAAGCGTAAACTGACTTTTCGGCAATGAAAATCGCATATTTGAATAATGGATTTAAACGTAAAATTGTGGATGTTAAATTTTCGATATTGAGGTCTTAAATATATTCAATAGCTTTGAAAACTCGCCGCTACATATCTTAGAATTTAGAAAGTAATTGTTTAAATTATTGGAAATGTTTTTTCATCTGTTCAGGAAATATAAAACATTTTATTTTCATATTTTTTAGAAATTTGAAAATGCATTTATTTTTTATTTTCTCTTTAATTTATTAGTTGCTTAGCAACCATCTTTCAAAGAATATCAAAATAATAAAATTCATTTAACTCGCACTATTTTGCTGCAATATTTTATAAGTAAAATAACTTATTTTCGTGTGATTAGTATTCTATTGACATAAACGAGAATTTATTTTGAAACAAGTTAACTTTTAACTACTATAAAATTGATTATCGAAATATTTTTACCAAACGGAAATCACAAAAGTATTGAACTTGTAATTTGAATTCAAGTCTCGTAGTTTGCATTTGCATAAGTATATTCCTTACATGAGATATTATTCATTTTCGGGACCATATGTGGATGTTTCGTCGTTAAAAATTTAATCTTCTTTTAAAAATTGGATAATATCACTCTTATAACGAAGTGGTTAAATTAAAGAAATTAGAGTAGTAACACGCATCATGCATATCGCCAAATCTTGAAATGCTATAATTACTGGAAATTGGAAACGAAAAAGCTATCACAAAGAATACGTTATAGCGCCAAATCACGTTTGCTATTTAGTGAATAGGTGATTATGAATGATTACCCAATAGGTTTAAAAGTTTCCAAATATGCCTATTTTGGGGAGATTTTAGTATGCTATTGCAACCGAGTTAGATCACGATTTACTTAGATAAGATAAATATTATAGAATGACCATCAAAACTGTATTTCCGAAAAACAAATTATAATAATACTAGATATCTAAAATAGATATAAGTGAAATATAGTAGGTTTAGTTTAGATTTCCATAAGTTGCTTTTGTACATGATATATTATTCTACTTATCTATCAGATTCAGGTGTTTCGTGGTTGGTAGGTAAGTAAATATTGCTATTTGGATATTAGAATAACATGAAATTATTTTCGAAATTGTTGCTTATCCTAATAAAACCACTTTGTTGAACGAAATCCAAGATATACTTAGAATCATTCACACAATCAATAGGAAATCACAAATATAAATTTAATAAGTTTATGGGGCGGTTCAGGGAGCAGAGCATTCCTGAAGAAATATATTTCTTAGACTAAAAATTTACAAGAGTAAGAAGTTCATAACAATTTCAGAATATCAATGCATAAAGCGTGTTTAATTTACCGCTTCTAATTTCTGAAACATCCGAAGTTTTTTATATGCCTATAAATATATGTATGTAATGTAAAAAAAATTAAATTGCGGATAGTAAGATGCTAAATAATAAGAAAAGTGATGTTAAAAAAAAAAAAAAAAAAAAAAAAAAACTTTTAGAGCTGACTTTGAGGCTCCTGATCTGCAGATTTACTAGTTTCTGAAATTAAATTATTTTTGCTATAAACAAAAGATAAGAAAGCATTTAAGATACAATAGGACAATATTGGAAACCAACAGAAAATATATTTTGAAATATTGTATTATTAGCAGTTTATTTAACTTAGAAAACAACACACATATATGGCAGATACTATTTTCCAAAGGGGAAGTATAAGAATAATAAAGTTATTAAAACTTGAAATAAAAGTAGTTTATATTTTATTAAGAGCTGATAAACATAAACAAGTGGGTAAGTGTGATTGAAAATCGCACAAAGGGTTTCGTTTAATATTACTTTCAAAACACTTTATCCTTTCTTTAATAAATTCAAACAAACTCCATTTAGCAAAAACAACAAAAAAAAAGTCATGTTTTTTATAAAGTAAAAATTTACTGGTCTATTTTTTCGTTTTTTCGAATATCTAAACCAGCCGGATAGCGGTCCAAGCCCGCTATTATATTCTGTCATAATAATATCCGTCATACGGACTAAATGCGATATTTAAAAAATATATAATTTCAAAATTAAACATGTTGGACGCCTTCAAAATGTTAAAATATGCAAATATTTCCATAATCTGGTTTTTATCATGATTCAATACATTCCTCAAACTCATATATTTACTATTCTCTATTATTCATATTGATACTCGCTTTGTATTATTCTCAAACATTTGAAAAATTAGTTAAACTTCCCATATGACGTCAGATTTTCTTTTTAATTAGCACTTTCCAACCTACGTGAAAAGTGTTTATGACTTCGGATTGTCTGGCCGTCTGCCGTCTGTCCGTGCTCTAACTCCCGTAAATAGGCTCGGATTGCTCTGCAATTTTTATATGTTATTGTCGTTATCTATAGCATGTTCCCTATTTCAACGGAAGTGTGTAGCACTTATAGTATTTTTACAGGGACACTCAAAAGAATTCCGTTACATTGCGGTCTATGGGGAAAAATCATTTGCGGTTTATTTTAATAATGTTTCACTATTTTAAACGCATTGAAATTTATATATATCACTAAGGTGCATTAGAAGAAGCTTAATATGGAATAGGGTGTGCATAGCACTTAAGAGCTACTTTACAGGGACAGTCAAAAGAATTCCGTTACATTACGTCTATGGAGAAAAATCATCTGCGGTTTATGTAAATAATGTTTCACTATTTTAAACGCATTGAAATTTACCGGGTGTCCCAAAAATGACTGATGGATTTTAAAATTCAATAACTAGCAAACGGTGACAGATATTAAAAAAATTCTTGCAGGAGGGTTATGTATGATGTCGGGAGTTTTTTTTACTGTGATTCTTGATTTTAGTTCGAATTTTAAACAATAGATGGCGCGAACAGCGGTTGGTGCTCATTCGAGGCCGAAACTGAGGTCACTCAACATTGATGCGAAGAAAGGAGATTAAGGCTATGGAGTGGGTCTCATTCGTCAGTACAATCTTGCTCTTAGGCCCTGATTCTGAACTCATTCGATATGATTTCAATGTTGTTGCCATGGAAACAACAAATTCTTCGATAGTGGAATACAGCGTTCAAATCAGGGCATGAATTTAACAAACACTATTTGAGTTGCAGGCGATTTTACATTTATGAAGTTTTATTTTCCCGGATTAAATTACTTTTTATGGCTTGATTTAAAGAATATTTTATTCATCGTATTTTAAAACTACTAGGTGAAATAAACCATTTTCAATAAACAGCGTACACTCTTTTAAAAGTACTCACTAGCAGATTGCGTAGCAAAATAACGAATGAAGATGGTTAGATAAAAATCCCATAAATATCATAAATGTAAAATCGCCTGCAACCCCAATAGTGTTTGTTAAATTCATGCCCTGATTTGAACGCTGTATTCCACTATCGAAGAATTTGCTGTTTCAATGGCAATAACGCATTCCATTGAAATCATATCGAATGAGATCAGAATCGGGGCCTAAGAGCAAGATTGTACTGGCGAATGAGACCCACTCCATAGCCTTATTCTCCTTTCTTCGCATCAATGCTTAGTGACGTCAATTTCGGCCTCGAATGAGCGCCAACCGCAGTCAGCGCCATCTATTGTTTGAAATTCGAACTAAAATCAAGAATCACAGTAAAAAACTCCCGACATCATACATAACCCTCCTGCAAGAATTTATTTAATATCTGCCACCGTTTGCTAGTTATTGAATTTTAAAATCCATCAGTCATTTTTGGGACACCCGGTATATATATTACTAAGGTGCATTACAAGAGGCTTACTACAGAATAGTGTGTGTATAGCAGTCATCGTTCATTTACAGGGACACTCAAAAGAATTCTCTACTGCCTGTTAACAATAATTCCTGGAAGTGCGTTTTAAGTTACTGAACGCGATTTTAATTATAACTCGCTTTTTGTCTATTACGTGGTGTGTATAAATTCTGTAGATCCTATACAGGGCAGCACAAAAGTTCGCGAACACATTTCCGTTTATTGACAGAAACTCCAGAAGGATAATTTTAAACTGTGCTACGCGTTTCCTAACTAAACTAAAATTTAGCATCCTATATAGTATATATACAAATCTATAGATCATATACAGGGCTGAATAAAAGTATTCGGATATTTTTCCGAATATTATATCTGTTGGAAATTCCTGAAATTATGTTTTTAAATATGTTATGCGTTTTCCAAATTGTTTACTTAGATGTTATCTTTTAGCTTATTAAACGGTATGTTTTGTAAAATTATTTTAAAAGCGTTGGAAAGTGCTACATAATCTATGCTTGACGCATGATTTTTCGTTCTTGTGATATTAATCTGCTTTGTGTACTTACACATACTCATACTCCTTGTATTATTGAGAAATTTTAGACATTTTCCGCTTTATTACGACTATGAAGTCAATCAATTTTATTTCATATTTATCTTTTTTTCAATTGGTGAAACTTTTTATTTCATTTTCATTTTTCACGTGGATATCGTCTGATAGAAAATTAATTATTGTAGAAATAATTTCATTGTGCATTTTTAATTTTTGGCATCTGGCATAACGAAAAATATTTACATTTAATGGCTCAAGGCTGTTAGAATTTTTGTTTTTTATCTCTATTTATTAAAATAATACGAATTTTTAAAATTTTAATATTTTGAGATCTTTACAGTTGGTATTCGGATTTATACACAAAATTTCAACTATGTAAATTACACAGTTTTTGAGAATGGCTCTGTGACGGACAGACAACGGAGCGGGAGTAATAGGGTTTCGTGAGATGAACGAAACCCTAAAAATGAACGGTTAATTTAAGAATACTTGAAGTGGCATAATTGTTCATCTAATGTTTTAATTTATTTTGATTTTCAATTTGCTAGAGCAAGTATCCATCAATTATTTGTATAACAAGATACGAATGAAGTGCACTTTATATGCTGTTTTCCAATATGAAAGTATGCTATTCTGTCATAGTTATTCTATCATATGGTAGTATGCTATTCGATCATAGTTATTATATCATATGGTAGTATGCTATTCTATCGTAGTTATTCTATCATACGGTAGTATGCTATTCTACCATAGTTATTCTATCATACGGTAGTATGCTATTCTATCATATGGTAGTATGCTATTCTATCATATGGTAGTATGCTATTCTATCATATGATTCTATGCTATGATAGTATGCTCTTTTCCAAAGGGGAAGTATAAAAATAATAAAAATATTTAAAATATATCAAGAAGTTGAAAATAAATTTACTTACATTTTATGAAGAGTTGATAAACATAAAAATGATCAGTTAACTTAAGATTGGAAGTAGCATAATTGTTTATCTAAAGTTTTAATTCATTTTGATTTTCAATGTACTAGAGCAAGTATCCATCAATTATTTGTATAACAAAATACGAATGAAGTGCACTTTGTTATGTGTTTAATTTGTTTAATTAAGTACAATAAATCACATCATTCATCCTACAATAAATCTAACAATATTCAGTTTGTGGCACCATCACAAAGATAAACACTTGAGGGCAAAAGATTTTATCAAAAGTTTATTTTTTTGTTTTTTATTTGTCTATCAATACCATTAAAATAATGCAGATTAGGATACTTTTCATACTGTTTTACTTTTAAAATCATGTTTGGGTAGATTTTTTAAATTATTTATTATTTTACCACTGTCAATGATATAAATTGGTCTTACATCTTAAATTTATATTTACATACTTTTTGCAAGTCGATTCAATCGATTTTTAAATTTTTACGGCTTATTTGCTACAAATGTATATGTTACGTTACATGCCTAATTAATTTACGGAAGTTTTATAATGTAAACAAATAGCCTACTTTATCTTTTTTCATGCACATACACTGCAGCAATGAAATAATGCGATAATGTTCTCATGCTTAATTTTTTATGATAGTATGAATGCTGAAAAAATAAAAATAAATTCTACATTTTATCAACAATTTAAAGCTGATTGGTGCTTAATACAAAGAAATTAAATACAATGGATTTAATTTTTGGATTTTTTTACCTAAACGTGTAAACAGTAATTATAGTTTATATTAATATACCAGTCCATCAGACATTATCATATAATGAGCGGAGAACAATATTTGTATATCAGTATGTTTTCGTATTAATTTTACTTTAAAACATATTATATTTATTTTTCTAAAAACTTTAATACTGTAAAACATACATTATCATCACTCTTTTAAAAAAAGCATTGCGTAGTTACTTAAAAAAAAAAAAACATTGACTCCGTCTGACATCTTAAGTGTTATAAAACGTCAGTCTGAGTCAATGTTTTTAAAAAGTAACTAAACTGTGTTTTTAAAGAGAGTATTAAAGTTTTTAGAGAAAGAAAAATAGTATGTTTTAAAATAAAAATAATATGAAAAAATACTGATACACAAATGCTGCCCAACTCTTATTATATGATAATGTCTGATAGATAATGTCTGTCTGGTATATTAATATAAACTATAATTATAATACAGGCATTAATAAAACAAGCATTTTGTTTAATAAAATCTTTTATGGTGTATATATATTAATTCACGATTTTTTTTCCTTTAATGATGTAGTATATTCTGAGGTATGTAGTGGATTCTATACGATGGTATACACCGTATACCCTCTTGATTTGTTTAGAAGTTACGTAAACCCTTTATTGCTCAAATAAGGCTATAGCGTATAATTTCTAGTACATACTCTCTGCCCGCAGCGTATACCCTCTGGTTACTTTACGACTACTACACTGCATATTCTGTTCGTTGTAATTTTACAACGTATGAAGTTTCTCATGCATTTTTAAAGAACAGATCGATCATTCCGCGACACGCTTGTTGGTTCGACTCATACTAAAGAATCGTATGGTACATACTTCTTCACGATTGTTTCCTTTAATGATGAAACATATTTCCAGGGATGAAGTGGAGGGTATACGATGGTATACGACATATACCGTCTTGAATTCTTTAGAAATTAGGCATAGCCTCTATTGTTTAAATAAAGCTATAGCGTATAATCTGGGGCATATACCCTCTGCCTACAGCGTATACCCTGTGGTTACTTTACGACTACAACACTGCATATTCTGCTCATTATACCTTTACAACGGGTAAAACTTGTCATGCATTTTTGTAGAATGGATCGATCATTCCGCGACACGCTTGTGTGTTGCGACCAATGGTAGAGAATCTTAAGAAGCAGACGCCTTTAACAGCTGCTATAGCGACAAGAAAGAAAAACCTCCTAGCATTATTTTATGCGTATAAAATTCTTTTGGATGTTTTAAAATATATATATATATACAAAATGTATTATTATCAACTTAAATTTAGTCATTTATTCAATAGTCTGCACCTTTTAAATTCATTACAGTCATTTGATTGAATTTCTCTCTTTGAACAACGCATAAAAATAAATCTCAGATTACATTATTCTTATACAAATAATGCAACTGAAATAGATCTTCCAGGCTACTAAAATTGAAAGATAAATGTATATACACAACAGTTAGTTACTAAAACTACTAAAACGCAAATGCAGTAAATAAACATGTACGGTATTTTTTTCACCATTTCCTTGATGTTATTTTTATGAAGTCAATTAAGATTAGAAATAAAAGGGTATAAAAGTGGCTATTAGGTTTTATTACTTTGTCCCTTGTGATTTATACTTGATTCTTGTGTTTATAGTTAATTAAGTACTGCAGAGAACCTCAACAGAAAAACATCGTTAACACCTGATATTTAGATAATCAAAGAAAATCTTTTCGGCATTAGTTTATCTATTTAAAATTAATTTGGATTTTTTCAATGATTTTTCTGGCTTGTTTTTAAATTATATACTGAAAACTACTTAAACTATATAGACACTTATCTGGATAAAAGATTGTTTAAATAAATATTTTTTTAACTTCATTAAAAATAATTATGTTATCGCTAACTTAAATTTAGTCATTTATTTCTAAAATTCCTTCAATAATATTAACTTATGTGTATTAATTTATGTGTAATTATCAAATTGTACACTATATTAAAACAATGTTTTGTTTATTATTATTAATACATCAAAGAATATGTTATATTTTACTGTAGATATATTTTGTGGTTTCTATATTTGTTTATATATGAGTCAGTCCACTATACTTTGCATGTACTCTTTTCCCACCGTTTTTTATTTACACTACGTCACATTGAAAATGCAACACCAAGAAGGAGTGGCCAGAAAGCGATGAAACTCGACAGATGAAACTCGACAAATAGAGAGAGACAGCGACGAACAATAAGTTATCTTTACTTCGAAATTATATTCATAATACAGAGCGAGAACAGCTTCGGCTCAGTAGGATATGGGACCACCGTGGATGACAATACACGAAGCAACACGTCTAGGCGCAGAGTCTATGAGAGTATGGATGACGTCTTGAGGAATTGCTCTCCATTCTCTGCCAACCATTTGCCACAGTTCGTCTTCTGCAAGCGACAGTGGCAGGGTCTGCAAATGGTGTCCAATCACATCCCAAATGTGTTCGATTGGTGTGAGATCAGGAGAGTACACTGGCCAGGGAAGCATCTGTACACCGTGCACCGCACATTGGCTGATGCGAGCAGTGTGCAGTCGGGCATTATCCTGCTGATAAAGGGCATTGGACACCCCCTGAAGGTAGGGGGGTTCCACCGACCGTAGCACATCATCCACGTATCGTTGGGCCATCATAGTGCCTTGAATACGAACTAGAGGTGACCTGGAATCGTATGCAATTGCGCCCCGAGATGCGGCGTTGTCGCTTGGTGGGGCGTTCCACAATTGGTGCCGGATTGGACCTGTCTACACGTCGACGCCACACTCGTATGCGGCGATTATCACAGGAGAAACAGAAGCTGAGAACACGACCCTGTGGCATACGTCCATATCGCCTTAGCCCAGCACCATTGCAGACGTTTTCGTCTATGCTGTGGGGTCAATGGCAGTCTTAGCGGACGCCATGAGTGCATGCCACTAGCAACCAATCGACGGGAAATAGTTCTGGTTGATATGGGAACATCCACGGTGACTTGAACATGCTGTAGAATGCAAGTGGAAGTGGCTTGCATGTTCGCCACCGGTTGTCGGCGGATGCGTCTAGAGCTCCTATACTACAGGCTGAGTCATATCGCCATTTATTAACCCAACGCACGAAAAACCAAGCTAAAACCGGTTTGCTTACCATTGTAGTGGACGGCCAGTGACAGGGACAGGGACGGCAAACACCTGATCGGGCGGTTTTCTAAAGCTGAGCTGGGTTACAGTATGGCGGTTATTTTGGGTTACAAGATGGATATGCGCCAGTTCCCCTTATAAATGTCTTAGATGCGTCGATCCATGCGTGCTGACATTGCTCTGGCTGCACCGGCACCCTTCAAACCTGCCACATTTCCTCGTTCCAACCATCTTCGCCACAGTCGGTGCATTGTGGACGCGTCCATGTGTGTCTCAGATGTGATTTGCCTTATGGACCAACCTGACTTTCTCAGTCCAATCACCATGGCCCTCGTAAAATCGTCTGTCTGCTGGAACTGCCTCCTTTGACGGTAGCCTAGCATGCTCTGCTATTACACGCGTTCTCTGAGACAATAACAAAATTTCTACGATGATTTCCCTAGCAGAAGTCACGACACGAATATTGCCCATTCTGCAGGTTCCTTTCCTTATATCTTATTCAACGTGCGCTGGAGAGCTACGCATTTCACATTGTTTGATAAACTCGGTGACGTGCGCCTACCCTGAAATTTGCATAAATTTCTGGCCATTCCTTCTTGGTGTTGCATTTTCAATGTTGCATAGTGTATAAAAATTAATAGTAGCATTTTAAACTTGTTAATTGTAGAATTTATTTAATCACTACTATATAGATCTGTGCTTTAACATTGTAAAATTTTGCAGTAATTGATAGTATCTTTATGTTTTCATGGTAACGTAGGTGATAAAATTTCCGAATTCGGTAACATAAAATACATTAATAAAGCAAATACTGCTTTTAGAAACAAAAAAAGGTGCACTGCTGATCAGCACGTCCCAATTTTAATTTATCAATCAAGTATACATACCGAATAAAATTTATAATTTATAATGTATATATTTTGAAATAAAATTACCTTGCTCATCTTTGGCGCAGAGAATAGTTGACTGGCACCTGTATCATTTCGAAAGTTCTCGAAAAAATACAAATTTACAAGTTCTGATATATACATATTTTTTTCTTACATTTTTCTATCAAGACTGAATTACTTGAAATCAAAACAAAATAGATACAGATGTATACATTAAAACTAATTGAAAAATATTATATATTTTAATTTGTTAGAAAGAAAGCTAATTTGAATCATTCTGTTTCTATAAATTAAATGTATAAAGTTTAATGCTTATTTCTAGGATGATATTTTTTTAGTATGGTATTTTAATAAGCACGAGGAGTAAGCTTTTTATTTATTTAATCCGCTAAATTCCGAATCAAACACAAATAAATCATTTAAATATATTACCTTCTCGAGAATTAGTAATTTAAAATGAAGTATTAATATGTCGTTAAATAGAATATTTAAAAATTCCAAATTATGGCAAAGCGAGTTAAGTATGAAATTTGCGTCAGTATTAAAATATTTTTTTTATTTGAAATTTTATCAAAATACAAAACTTTATGAAATAATTGGAAATGATATGAGGTTGTTAAATATTTTTAATGTTATGATAAGTTTATTAATTTATTTTACAATATTAATTAAAAATCGTTCACTCCATGATCTCTATATTTCTCTTTTTTAGTTCCATAAAATATTATCGCAATTTAAAATAATTAAAATTCTAAAGATTCTGTCAAGTACTTATATCTTAGTTTTAATATAATACAAAGTAGCCTAAAGAATTTTATTTGCTCATTACTTTTTATCAAAATCCACTGTTCTTCTCTTTTATATCAAAACAGATAGAGCTGCTATGACTATTACAATAAAAAAAAAATTCTGGGTTTAAACCATATACAGAACTGCATGCGTAGGAAATTGAAATCTTAATTAAAAAAAAATTAATATACTAATTATTGCTTTTTATTTTTTCTTTAGATTAAATGCGATTTGTTTCCTATGTTCCAATGTAAACAATAATAATAAAAAAAAAACTGTAGGATTTATTACCTACTTTAAAAGCAAAAAAAAAATCGAAGATGCATCAAACCGTTAAAACATTTTGATATTTAATATATTAATTATACTTCAGGTTACTTTTATTGATGTTGGAAAGGTATACTTTAATTGCTAACATCTTTTAAAGTATACGATTAAAAATTATAATCATTAATGTGGGCATCGTAATTGACGTTGTAAAGTAGCAGTTTGAAGTAAATTATACAGGGAAAGTCAAAATGAATATAGCGATTGCAAACGGCTATAACTATTTAATGGAAAAGAATTTATCTATAAGATTAACACAGAATGTAGACGGAACTTCAAAATTTTGTATATATACGTCATAGATGTTCGATGTGACTTCCCTTGGTCACGCGGACAACATCTAGGCGGTAGTCCATTTCACGCCATACACTCTGAAGCATTTGTCCAGGCACCGACGCAAGCGCATTACAAATGCGTACTTTGAGTTCTTCAATTGTTTTGGGCATGGGAGGCACGTCTTTCACATAACCCCATAGAAAAAAATCGCAGGGTGTCAAAGTACGCAATAAATAGTCATAGCCGTTTGTAATCGCTATATTCATTTTTATTTACCCTGTATATTGTGATACAAATTATAAATAATAGTTAAATCATATACATTATTTAAAACTGATAGCAAAAAAAATACAAAATATTTTTTGAAATGTAAGAAAAAGCATTTGATTTTTTTTTTTATATATCCCTTAATTTATTTTACCAAAAGATATTTGAGTGCCAGGGGTTATTTTAGGCCTAGCGTTATCTAACTCAAAATCGTGTACACAAAATGGAACCTCTAGTCCAGGAAACAAAACGAAAAATGTATATATAATGGCATGAAAAAATAAAAATAGCGAATTAAATCATAATTTCAACATTCTATCCAAAGCAAATATCGAAAGTCCATGACTACACTTGTTATGGTAGTATAATCTTTCGAAAAATCGTTAAAAATGAAAGTGAAAAACTTAAATCAAGCAGCACTTAACGTTCAGATTACACTGTTTACTGTAACACTAGCTAGATATTCTATCTGTTAAATGGTTGTCTAATACAATGTATGCACACAAACATTGCTCTAGAAATTGTAAAAATTTTGGTAGGCTGCAAAAATATCTAGTAGGGAGTAAAAAATGTATTCCCCACTTACACATACATAGACATACCGTTGACAGTTTTTATTCTTAAAAAAAAGTAATCATGGAAGAAAACAGAAATTTTTTATTGAACTGATTAAGAAAGAATAATCACGAGCATAGTAATGATATAATCTTAATTGCCTTAACTGTTCAACACAGTTAATAAAATAATTTCAAAGATAAACTAACTTTTTTAATAAACTTACCAAAATTATAAAAATGGAAAAAAAAATTAAGTGCATTTCCAAATCTGAACAAATGAAACATGTAAATCACCAGAAACATAATTGTTCGTAATTATTTTATTTAAAAAGAAAATTACTTAGCCAAGACACTGAAGAGTAACCTTAAATTGTCAGCTTTAGGGCAATTTCACTTTACCTTAGATAAGAGTTTACATACGCTTTTACTGACAATATTACTGCCATAACACTTAATTTGTATGCTAATTTTTCAACAAAATACTAAAATTAAAAAAAAAAGTTGAAGAACGAAAATATAATCGTCAGTTAAATTTTATAAATCGCCACTTAAAATTCGACAGTGGCGACTGCATTTGTCGAGCACTGCACATAAGTGTAATTCGCTTTTCGGATTTAGTGCTGACTAAAACAGAGAACGAAATATTGATTGATGATAAACTAGTAAATCTACAGATCAGGAGCCTCAACGTCAGCTCTGAAAGTCAATGTTTTTTAATCTCACTTTTCATAATATTTAACATCTTACAATCCGCAAATTAATTTTTTTTTAATTACTACATATATATTTATATGCATATAAATTAATTCGAAGGTTTCAGAAATTAGAAACGTTAAAATAAACACGGTTTATTAAATAATATTCTGACATTCTTATGAACTTCTTATTATATTTTTTAGATAAAAAATACATTTCTTCAGGGGGGCTCTGCCCCCCTGAACTCCCGGAATCTTATTAAACTTATATTCCTGATTTCCTGTTGTTTGTGTGAATGATTATAGTATATATTCCATACCAGATTAATTTAAGAAATTACGAAAATCTTTCTATCCTCATAAATTATTTGAAAGTTCTCCAGGTAAGAAAATATTTAAACTAGTAAATCTACATATCAGGAGCCTCAACGTTAGCTCTGAAAATCATTGTTTTTTAATCTCACTTTTCATATATTTAGCATCTTACACTCCGCAATTTAATATTTTTATATTACAAACATATTTATAGGCATATAAAACAATCCAAAGGGTCTCAGGAGTTAGAAGCGTTAAATTAAACACGGTTTATGCAATGATGTTCTGAAATTCTTATGAACTTCTTATTCATGTAAATTTTTAGATAACAAAATATATTTCTTAGGAGGGCTCCGCTTCCCTGAACGTATTAAATTTATATTCGTGATTTCCTATTGATTATGTGAATGATCCTAGTATATTATGGAGTTCGTTCTACACAGTGGTTTTATTAGGATAAGCAACAATTTCGAAAATAATTTCATGTTATCTTAATACCCAAATAGCAATATTTACTTACCTGCCAACCACGAAACACCTGCATCTGATGGATAAGTTGAATAATTATCATGTACAATAGCAACTTATGGAAATGTAAACCGAATCAATTTTATTTCTCCTATATCTATTTTAGAAATCTAGTGTTATTACAATTTTTGTTTCGGAAAAACAGTTTTGATGGTCATTCTATAACATTTATTTTACCTAAGTACATCCTGATCTAACTCGATGGCAATAGCATACTAAAATCCCCTCAAAATAGGCTTATTTGGAAACTTTTAAACCTATTGGATAATCATTCATAATCGTGCCTACTGCCAATTCACTAAATAGCAACTGTGATTTGGCGCTATAAAGTTCATTTTGATAACTTTTTATGATATCAGTTTCCAGTAATTGTGCTATTTCAGGCTGTATGGGTGCGTATTACTACGCTAATTTTTTTAGATTAACCATCTTGTTGTACGAAATATTATATTCTATTTTAAAAGTAATACTAATTTTCAACCACGAAAAATTCACATCTCTTCCAGAAAATGAATAATATCTCATGTAAAAATGTTTCGGTTATCATTCTATAGTAGTTAAAAGGTAACTGGTATCAAAATAAATTCTCATGTATTTCAATAAAATATTAAAATCACCCAAAAATATTTTATTTTGCGAATAAAATACTGTAGAAAATTAGTCTGAGTTACTTGAATTTTATTATTTTGATATTCTTTGAAATATAGTTGCTAGGTTACGGTTAAATTAAAGAGGAAAATTAAAATAAATGCATTTTAAAATTTGCAAAAAAATGATAAATAAAACGTATTATATTATTAGAACAGATGCATGAAATTGCACCAAAAATTATACACCTAATTTAAAAAATCTGACAAATGTATTAACAAAATTTCAAATTAATTTGAATAATTTAAGACATGACTTGATAAATTTTAGCCTTCATAACTTACTGTTTAAATAGATTAATCAAATGTGCCATTTTATTTTCAACGAATGAAAAATTTCAAAATCATCTGAATTCCCATAGAAAAGCATTATGACCTAAAAAGAAATGTTCTATATTTTCCGAACGAATGAACCAAATGTAACTAAAAACTATACAGATAATTCCGGGTATCTCACCAACATACCTACCAAAAATCAAACTAATCGGGTCATCATGCGGCAGTTATCGCGGAACAGACAGACAGACGGACAGACAGACAGAAACTAAAAACTTTTCGGGTCTCCACAGTGAGCCTCAACTGACGTTTCGGCAAAAAGCATACAATTTTATCCAATTTGTTTAATTTTCTTGATTTATTATTACTGATAACTCATTATCACAATAAGATGTTATTGCATCTTAAATTTTTAAATGTAATTCTTAAAATGGACAGCTTGTAAATAAATTTGCAAAGGTTTTCTAAAAGAAACTTAATTTGTCTAATTTTTCTTAATGTAAATTTCACGAAATGTCCTAGTTAAGAAAGAAAACTCTCCATTTAATAATGAATATAATATAAATTTATTCTAAAACGTTTTGTGGGAAGAAATTATAATCATTGAGTACATTAGTTGTATTTATTGAAATTGCTCTAATTCTATTTTACACATCTTCCATTAGGTTTTAACGTATCAGAACATTTTACATCTTCCATTACATAAATAAATGGCTAGTGTTACAAAAGCCTTTTAATATTTCTAATGAACAAGATATATTTAAAAGATATATTTTGTAAATTATTTTATTCGCTTTCTATTATTAATAATGTAGAGTATTTGTTCATGGCATTTATTGGGAAACAAAAATTAAGAAAAAGTTTTATAGTGGCATAAAATTATAGAAACTGTGCGCAATACACCATACTTAACGCTTTCAAAAACTTTCAAATAATTTCTTAACATTCTGAGGCACCTTCAAGGTGAAATCTTAGTACAATACATTATGATAAAATTGTTAAGCTTAAAGCCAGGTGCACTTAAAGCTTAAGTTATATTCTTCGTCGTTGTATTGTTGGTGAATTTCTCAGATTTCTAGCGAAACAAACTTTGTATAGTTATCTTTGCGAGGTTTAAAAGAGAGAATGAAATATTCATTGATAGCAAAACAAAGTGGATCGTTTTGAGAAATTCATTTAATTTAAAATTGATAACTTATTACTTATATACTTATTAGCAATAGCATGTTATGACATCTTCAACTATATTGTAAAAATCATGCTCATGAGTAACGCTGATTTTTTATTAATGGTAGTAATGAATTGACCAATATATTTCACTTTTACACCATTTTTTTTTCAAACTTCTAAATATCCCACAATTTCAAGTTTTTCGCCGTCAAGTAGACGAACAAAATGTCATTTTTGCTTGAAAACTGGATCTCATTTCACTGATTTTTTATGGTTTTTAAAGTAATTTTCAAGCATGATTTTTTTAAAAGTCCTGATTAAGGAAAATTATCCCTTTCCCATTTAAAACAATATAAATAGTTCAGAATTTGTTACCGGCTATTATTCCATAACAAAATTTAAACTTCTTCATCAATAAATAAAGAAACAAAACACAAACTTAACATATATGTAAGCAAACTACTCGCTTTAACATTGAAATAATCAAATGAAAAAATATTATCTGAACAGCGAAATCTTTGGCGACTAACTTGTGGCGTATGGATAATACGAAATTACCGTTTTAAATAAATTTCTAAATTTTATTTGAATACATAGATGATATTTTTTATATATAAATGCTCTTCGGTGTTTTTGGCGGGCAATCTAAAAATATATTAAATGTAATTTTGTTGCATAATCATATAATAAAATAACTAATTATATAAGCCTTTTTTTGTTCTGTTTTTATCACTTTAAAAGCATCTACATCTTTTTTTAATGTAATTTTGTTTTTAACCCTCTGAGCGTCTGAGAACTTTCTTACATTTTCATAAAACTATTTGTAAAACTTACAATTATTTTAATTTTCCTTCCTCGTTTGTTTCTAAAATACATTTCATATCTCTTTATTTCGCATACCTCTTAAAATACGATTTTGTTCAAAATATTTTTTGTCTAGAGCCGATTTAAGTTGGTTTTGGGAAACGGAAAACTCTTAGAGGGTTTTAAAGTTTTCGATTAAAATTATTGTCACCTATCTTCTCTATACCGGACAGTATACTCTATATACCGGGAAGATCAGGTTTGATTCCCTGCTATTTTTAAATCGTAATTCGTAATAACTTGTATGAGATAGTTCTAAATTAATTAATTGTATGAGATATTTCTAAATAATTTTGATGTTTGTTTTTTTCTAAAAAAAATTAACTTGGCTATTTTTTTAAGCGAATGAACGATAAAATGTTCTAGATAAGAAAGAAAGAAAAAATCCATTTAATAATGAATAGATTATAAACTTTACAATGTTTATGTCAATGCATAATGCACGAAGAAACATTAATTGTAATTATTTAAATTGTTATCATTACATTTTAAACATATTCCATTAGTTCCTAAAAAGTCAGTTAAGCTCTAAAAACACAAAACCGTTTAAGAATAAATAGAATATAAATTTTATACTACAAAGTTTTAAAATAAGGAAATGCATAATGCATTGGTTACATTAGTTATATTCATTTAAATTACGCTCATTACATTTTAAACACATTACCTTAGCTCTTAATATATTTTTCCTTGTCCATTATTTAAACGAATGGCTGATATTACCCCTGCGTTTTAATATTTCCAGTAAACAAGATTTATTTTAAAGATTTATTTTATAAATTATTTTACTCAACTTTATTACTAATTATTTCTTTGACACAAATATACGACTTTTCAACATCAAACTGCGATTGGTATTCCACTTTTGTAATTACTTTCAAAAGTGAAATTCAAAACAAAACATTTTCTTTATTTCTCAAGAATGTTACTTGTAACATCATTTTAAAAGGCCCGGACACTTAAAATAAATAATGAAGCTCAACTTTTTTCAAATTGATGTTTTAATATATATTTTATTATCTGTAAATGAGTTTATTTTATAATATTTTTGCAAGAGAAATTCCTAGCTTTTAACCTATCAGAACATTTTATCTTGCCAATTACTTAAATGAAAGGCAGGCTAGTATTACTGCAGGATTTTAATATTTTCAATGAACAACATATGTATTTGAAGCATTTATTTTGAAAATTACTTTATCTAGTTAATTTGCTAATGTTTTCTCTGAAACAAAAAAATGACTTTTGAACAACAAATTGCTATTGCAAAGTTTTGTAATAATTTTCAAATATGGAATTAAAAAATGAAACAAAAATGTGTTTACTTCTTAAAGATATTATTTCTTTATTAAAAATTGCCACTTTATTATTATTTTCAAAAAGGAGGCCCTTCATTTAAAGTGCTCATGTTTTTTCAAAATTGTTGTTTTAATATTTATTTTTGTTATCCGCAATTTTTTAAAATTATTTTCAGAGAAACTCCTAGAAAATTTCTAACATAAGACAAACTTTCAATACCTATTATATTAAAATCTGGCTGTATGTCTGTATTTCACAATAAATCCTCTTAGGATATAGAACGTTGCGGGATGAAACTAACACCAGTTATTGGAATGGACCAGAGGATGTCCTAATAACTGTAGTAATTTTGAAATTTAAATTAGTTTCCAAGACATTGCGGGTTTTTTTTTTTTGTAACTTTTCACAGCATTTTGCTAATGATGGCAACTAAATTGCTCCATTGATAGAAAAATAAAATAAAATAAAAGAGCCCAGAATATCGCAAAATTATTCACGTCATAATGTATCGTTTCTGAAATAGGATTCTATATTACTAGTGATACATTCGTATTATTGCAAAATATGAAACATTATTTCTTTTTATAACTTAACTGGTGATTTATAAATATGTTGTGAGCAATTTGTTCCATTTTCACAGATGAGTTCTCATATTTTAAACTTCTAAAACATGAAAAGCAAGTTTTTGAGAATAAATTGTGCGATTCACAATTAACGTTTATCGAGTATTCGCGAAAAAAAAACATTTGAACAAATTGTTGTAAAACTTAAACCTAGATGTGTTTCAATAACTATGTCGGGCATGCACTGTTTCTCCTTACTCAAAATTTAATAGAAAATAATTTGTTTTCTTATAATCAGAATTTAGTCACGCGATTTCCACTTTTCGTAATAACTATTAACACTGCAGAAGATATTCTCTAAATTTGTTTACGGTTAGAATCTCCCAGAGTAAAATAATTATTTTAAGAACGACATATTGCTCTATAATTGAACATTTTGTTTGTTTTCAGACTATCATAAAAGGAAATAAAATTTGTCAGTTAATAAAGCTGATACCCACACACACATACACACTAGAGATGAGTTCGGGCTCTCTTTTCGGAGCCCGGGCCCGCCCTAGCCCGATGATTTTAAAGCCAAGCTCGCCCGAGCCGAAACATTTTGTGTCATTAGAGCCCGAGCCCGAAACCGAAAAAAATGGCATAATATTTAAAAATTGTTTTAAAAGTAATATCCCATTTTTAAAAACTTCGCACGTGAAAATAACTGTTCATCTGGTGAACATAATTAATTTTATGGAAATTTACACTCTATCTTATCAAAAGAGAAGTTTGGTATCAAATGAAAATATACTTCCTTAGAAGTATGTAATTATTTTTCTCTCCCAACAAGCAAATCTGATGGACACATTAACGAAGTGCGTTTATGAAAAAATGAATGAAATTTGCAGAAATTACTATTTCTATGCAGAAGAATCGAACAGTATTTTATATTTTCTATAAAAGGTGTATATCGTAACTTATAATTGATTCTTTAATTAAAACAATATTTCATTTTCCTGAAAATCACCGTGTCGGGCCCGGGCTCGGGTGAGCCCGTCTCATCTCTAATACACACATGTTCTTTTAGTAACATGAAAAATGAAATACGATAGCTCAATGAATTAATTTTGGATAAGAACTAAAACTCATTAAGTTTAAAAAAGACAGGAAATAAGAATACCTAATTAGTGATTACTACGAACATAGGATATTCTCATTAGGTAAAAATCATTGGGTTATTAAAAATATTTAACTTTCTTACTTATGATTTTTTTTGTGTACATAATCGTTATTTAAATCAGAGTTTTTACACAATACAAAATTTTAGACATAATAAAAAATACTGCAGTCCAAAAGCGGGTTATTAATGAGATATTTAATTTTATACCTTTCGTTGTACTACTTTTGTCAGATTAATTGAGGATGAAAACGACAACGAGTATCTCTTCAAATTTGCGAACTGTAAAAATAATCTGGTAATTAATTAATACTCTGATATTTTTCTCAAAATTTAAATTACTCTCAATTTTTTTAAAATGAAATTTAACGTTATTTAAGAACACAATTTTCAAACGTAATTTTAAATATAAAAAAAATTGAAATACATGAAAGTGTCGCTCCTTAATTCTTTGAAGAAACAAGTTGGAAATTGTACGTCAAACGTGACAAATGAGGTGCGTTCGTACTATAGCTAGTTATATAAATATTCAGATCTAGATGATTTTTAATTCTGTGAAATGAATTATATCGTCTGCAGATTAATTTCTGTCATAAAATAAGTATCTCGGTCGCTTGACGATGAAACTTCCGAAGCTCCTATAACAAAAAAGCACCGATTTAAAAAAAAAAAATTCAAATTTCTTAATAAATATTTTTATTAATATCTCCTAAAGTTTTGATTCGATTTTAATAAAATTTGAAATGTCTTAGACAAAATTCTGCAAAGATAATATATCTTAAATTTTAACCCATTCGGTTGGGTAGTTTTTGCGTTGTTATATGCGGACGGACAGACGGACGGACGGACGGACGGACAGACGGACGGACCAAGCGACGACAAAAGGTGCTACGTATTTACATAATTACGAACGCACCTAAAAAGGAAAAAAGCAAATGCAAGTCCATGCACGCTTCTTTTGGAATTAATACAGGTGTTGATAAGTAATCAACAATTGCTGCTCCAATTGTATGGTTTTATAATATTCAAAAGTTTTCCATGCTCGTTTCACTCACGGTATTTCGATATTTCCTAAAATTCGTGTTTACAATAAGTAGCAATTTATGCATATTGACATTTTTTTATAAGATTCCTTTGTTATTAAAATAGATTTAGAAGTCTTGTGTATGATAATTGTCAAGGAATTGCTGTTCCGGTGTCGAATGGCCATTGCAATGTGCGGTACTGTAACAACCAATTAAAAACCAAAAACATTAAAATTGTCCATTTTTGTTTTATTTAAAGGTGAAATAAACTAAAAACAATTGCAACAAGAAAGAAAAATCATGCATCAAGTGTAGATTTCGAAACACTTCCGGACAAATTCAGAATACTGTGAGAAAACATGAACATTTAGTGAGGCGAAAGAATATATCTATGTAAAAAATGTTGAAAACGCAATGGCACATTTAAGTATCCAATATCTACAATTAATGTCTATAGTCTGAAAAGTATCCGAATTCTTTTGTGAAGTTCTGTATATGGTTTAGAAATTTGTATTTATACTACACTGCAAAAAAAAATGTTGATTTTACTGTATAATACTGACGCCCCAGCTGCCAGTATTATACCGTAAAATTAAGAGTAATAAACAGTAAAATAAGCAGTAATACAATTCCGCGCATATGCAGTGTACTTAGTATGTTAAAATTAATTTTCGTTAGGAAACGTGTAACACAGTTCGAAAATTCTCTTGCAGCAACTTTTGCCAATAAACGGAGTACCTGAGATATTTTGTGTAACACTGTATATGACCTATAGAATTCATACACACCAAGCAATTTTAAAACGAATACAACAACTCAAAATGCATTTCCAGCAATTATTGCTCATAGACAGAACTGCAACGAATTATTTTGTGTGTCTTTGTAAATAAAGGATACATGCTATCTATGTAGGGGAAGGTGGCTTAAAATGATCCCCTTAAGGGGAAAAACTTGTGTAAAATAACATAACCCTTTAAATAAAACTTTTGCTCTTTGCTAGTATGTTTTATACTGTATTTTGCATTATAAACATATTTTAATAATAGTTTAAAACCAAATTGGGTAATAAAAAAATTTATTTTTTAAGTGTCCAAAGGATTATTTTACCCTCACCAAAGGACAAAATGGTCATTTGAAAATAATTGTAAATTGTTTTTTATGAGCAAAATAAAAGATATAAAAATAATTATGACAATACATAAGTGTAATTCACATCTAAAAACATACTCCATTAAGTAAACTAAGTCATATTTCTGTACATGAAAGACTGTATATCTAAATACATATGAAAGTTAGTGCTTACCTTATAACAAATGTTATAAAACCCATTTTTTTCAAAGAAATCTATTCAGTCGCGTCTTCTTCATTTATCACAACTAGGTTATGTGTTACCGTGTAGACCTGTCTGTAATAAAGCATATGTGGATCGTTTTGCCCGCTAGCATCATTTTAGGACACCTTCCCCTACATCATATTCTACAGTAAGCATTTTGCAGTGCATGTTAGTAATGCATATCATTTTCAGTATGTTTCAACTAGTGTAACATCATTAAAATACATTGCAAATGAATTTTCCCAATAGACCACTAATGTAACTGACTTTTTTGAGAGCCCCTGTAAACAAACAATAAATGCTACACACACCATTTTCAATGCCAAGAAAGCCTTATTAAACTTTTAATAATTTATATAGACTACAGGGCAATATGAGTATATTTACGTGAGTTTCAGCACGGATAGGGAAATAGACCGACAGACAGACAGACGTGCAGACAGACAGACGGCAGACAGACAAACCGAATTCATAAATTTTTTTTAGCTATGTTGTACACTGGCGAGAAAAATTAAAGGAACAGCCATAAAAATGCGCTTTATGTTAATTCTATTACGGGAACTACAATGAAAAGTGATAGGTTGGTAACTCAGTGTCAACGTTATCACGGAGTCTAATGGTGCACATGGATGATTTCAAATCTAATTTTAAGGATTGTACGTGTAGTTACATCAAAGTTTAGCTTGCAGTAGGTGGAATATGTCATCTAGAAGACATTTGACTGATGGTGAGTAATGGCGTGAGATTAGGAGTATGGAAGCAGAACAGACACTGATAGGGGTCTGTAAAGACTTAAAAATAGTCAAAAGTGCCATGTCAAGAATCTGGAAACGGTTTAAAGACACTGGTAATGGGGAGATACGACCAGGTCAAGGTCGATAATGTACCAGAACAGACTTCCGTTATTTGGCAACGATTGCTAAAAGAAGCAGGCAACTGACGTCAGTTCAGATTGCAAAGAAGTTCGTTGCAGCAACAGGAACTCGACTATCCAGATTTACCGTGAGTGCCTGACTTGATAAAAGAGGGCTATATGCAAGGAAATCCATGATTTGTATTCTACTAACTCCGTCAGCGAAATGCGCCCTGTTAACCCTTTATCTACTGCATTATGAACTACTGAAAATTTCTTCAAAAATATATTTTTTTAGCTGCCATATTGATAATTAAAGAATATACAAGAAAACAAATCTCCCCGGTGCGAAATTTAATTTGTTAGAACAATTTAGTTAAAGTGGTACTTAAAAGTACCGTCAGTACACTATGTATAAATTTCCTGATAATAGAAAAAAATTACAGATGATATTTCTAATGAAATTTAACCTCTTAAAAATGCTAAATAACCAAAAAACATCTCATAAGAAAACAAAGAAATTATCAAATTGACATAATTTTATTTTTTACATAATAAAGGTAGAAATTCACATTTGATGATAATCATGAAAATATATTTTCTTTCCATTTACGCTTAAAAATATATTATATATATATATATATATATATGTTATATAAAAAATTTATTTCCTTCGTATCCTTCCATTTTATTCGCATTAATATTTTAAAATTAATCTAACTTCTGTCATAGTCAGTATTTCCTTAATTCTTAATAATATCTATTCCTATTTAAAGTCCTTTTAAAAGTAAATATCCGTATATTAATAATTATTTTATTCCAAATCTTAATCTAAAATTTAAGATCATTCGTAACTTTTATCAGTTCCCCAATCTATAAAATTCTGAGACGCGTTCTCATTTCGAATGTTTTTAAAAGCCATTTTCTTTTTATTATTATTATTATTATTGCTCTGATTCTTTCGCGCGCTTGGGATTTTAACTTCTAAATTGGTCCGCACCAAAGTAAGGGATTCTTTAATGTTTTAGCCTCGCCCTCTAGCCTCATTCGTTGGGCTGGAGCTAGCTTCTCACTCATTGGGTTGTGCGCTCGTGTCGTAATTCTGTGTATGTTTCCGCGGATAGATCAAAACTCACCAGCACCGGTCGGAGCGGCAGATTTTTGACGTTTTCGGAAGCTAAACAAATATGTGTCTGGTATTTGTATGACCGTAGAATATTCAACTGGCCCAGTAACATCTTAATTCAATGAAGTGAAGCAACGTTAGCCCGAGGGCTATAAGTTTTAGACATTTGGGAATCGTTTCTGTGTTGTTCGTCTTCTAATAAAATTATTTGTCTGGAGATTGGCTGGATTTACTGGAGAAATTCTGTGATCTCATTTCATTGCCTTACTACTTCGCCATACTCGCTAAATTCGACTGCAACTTGCTATATCGTTGAAGGACTGCCATCTTTTCATCGAATAGTATTCATCGTAATATCTCAACCTCGTCAAAATGCTACATATATATATATATATATATATATATATATATATATATATATATATTTCGGAATGCAAAAGCAAATTCACATTCAATACTAACACTTTCAAATGCTCTTGACAGTGTTAGTAAAAATATATAAATAAATAAAT
Organism: Maratus michaelseni; assembly: GCA_963931845.1. Taxonomy (NCBI): domain Eukaryota; kingdom Metazoa; phylum Arthropoda; class Arachnida; order Araneae; family Salticidae; genus Maratus; species Maratus michaelseni. Next base: position 307,131,746 of record OZ007588.1, read on the forward strand.
AATTAAAAAAAATCTATAATTGAAATCTATAAAAAATACTAAAACATATTGCTACACTACACTTTCATAATTACATTATAACAAACAGAAATACTATAGATAATTACATGGACAAAATGAAAACCAGTTTTTCCCCAACACTACGTGTATTGGCGGTACTTATAAGTACCACCGAATAATTCGACCGTTAATCACATTACATAATCTGTTATCTTTTAATGATTGGGCAAATAATATTCTAAGATAATACAGAATGAATTTAAAAAAAATACAATACTTACCTTTGGTTTGATATTATATATTTATAGCAAAGAAAAGATAAGAGAGGCAATCGTACAAAATAGCAGCAAAAGAACACAATGTCCGTTCGAAAATAACTTTCTTCCTCGCAAAATTCATCAACCTAGAACAACTACTGCCATCTATCATGAAAAAGTAGATTTAAAATACTGTTTCTAAAACGTACCATCAGAATATAAGTAATGGTTGTTGTGCTATAAAGTTTTAAAGTGATTGGTACTTATAAGTACCGTCAGTAGATAGAGGGTTAAAGTGGTGCAGATATCATCGCCATTGGAGTACAACGGACTGAAGCCGAGTTCGCTTTACCGATGAATCCCGATAGTGTTTGAAGAGTGATTCCAGACGTGTTACCATATGGAGGGATAAAAACATATGCAATAAGGCAGGAAACATCGGTAAAAAGCATCAATACAAAGGTCCTGGAATCATGGTATAGGCAAGCATCGATTTGAATGGTCGTACTGACCTACACAATTTTAGCAGTGCAACTGTGAATGCTGAAATATACAGATATGAGGCTCTTGATCTTCATGTCAAGTTGTTGAGGGGTGCAATCGGTAATAACGTCCTCCAAATGGATGATAATGCGCGTTCTCATCGTTATGCACTCGTGACTGATTATCTTGAGAGCGAAGGAAGAGTCGCTTGCATAATATCGAGATTTAAATCCGACAGAACATGTGTGCGATGCACTAGGACGCCGACTTGCATCTCGGAAACCTCCAGCCAGCACTCTCCAGAAGCTTCGAAGCGCTATTCATCTTGAATACACATTGTTACCACAAGCACTTCTGGATAATCTAATCCACAATATGGAAAATCACTGTTAAACTTGCATCTCGGTCAGGGGTGACCACATACCTTGCTGATTTTTCCCGTGTATCTCTAAAAAGCTGTAACAGTACAGTTTCTTTATCCCCTCTTATATCACACATTCCTATGTTTTTATGTAAATTTATTTTTTGCAGAAGTAGGGAGTTCTGCATCTTGAATATATGTCAGGCATGAAAAAATAAAGATCTTGTGCAAGTTTCGTGTTCTTATCTGCAAAATTATTCAAGTTCGATGAGTTTTTATAGTTGTTCCTTTAATTTTTCTCGCGAGTGTAAAATGTTAAAAATGAATGTCTGTCTGGTAGATGGTATGTGGAACCTGAAGGGTTACACTCTCAGAAATAAAACACTCAATTTTGACGATTCCGCAATCCTTAGGCCTCATTTCGTTATTTTTGACAATCATTTCGTCACAGAGTCACGTGGTTTTTGACGAAACGCGAATCCTCAAATATTTGACGAAACTGTTTCTTCGCTGTCACAAAAAAAACTCTCACTTTTGACGATTCCGCAATTCTTGAGCTATATTTCAACATTTTTGACAATCATTTCGTCGCTTCAAAATTGTGATTTTTAATGAAATGAAAAATCTCAAATATTTGACAAAAATGTTTCCCCATTCCCAGCCAGATTATTTTTGTTGTTACAAAATCGTTCAAAAAAATTACACGAAAGTGCTAAATTTACAATATATTAATAAAAACAGAAACAAAAATATTTCATCCTTGGGGGCCGCTATAACACGAAAGTACCAAATTTCTACTTTATTTTTCATATCTGATAATTTGCGTCTATCCTTTTTGTAACGATTTTATGCATTTCTATTGCCTATTCAAAGATAAATTTTTCTAAAGTTACAGAATTTCGTTAAAAACGCTTAAAAAATTCTTCTAAAGTTACAGAATTTCGTTAAAAACGGTTAAAATAGTGAAATGCGAACATCATTTGGTCCATTTTCGACCAAAAGCAACAACATTTTCCCAATGTCAAAAAAAAAATTAGGAGCTCTTTTTAATTTAAGAAATATATTCATATAACAATCAAATTAAAAATATGTATAACTGACCCCTTTCCCTCTATAAACATTAATCTTATCCGCTAAATTGATGAACTGACCTCCAAAAAATGCACTTCAAAATTAATTATTTCTGAACAACAAATTAACTAGACCATATTTTAATCATTCATTGAACAAAGGAAATTTCTCTAATAAATGATATTAATCAAGCCATATTCTAATTTTTTATTAACTATAGAAAAACCATAATAATAATCTAGCCTTATTAATTAAAACATGCAGAAATTATAACAACACCGATAAAAATACAATCTGCTTTCTAAAAATACAAACACACATCAACATCCCGTAAATACATTTAAAATCAAGTAATTCCGAAGTCTCGATGGCTAAGTGGTCAGAGCGTTCAGCTACCAAGCTAAACGTCGCGCGTTCGAATCACCTTGAAGACTTGTGGAAAGTTTTCTTATTTTACCTCTAGTCAATTAAAGATGCTTCTAAAATCTCCGATAGATGGCACCACCAAACATTTTTTTGGAACTTTCAAAGAAACAATTTGACGAAACTAATTTCTTCGTAATTTTGAAGATGCAAATTTACTCGATTTGACAAAATATTTACTCGGAGCATTTCTCAGGAAACCGTTTCGTTAAAAACGAAGAAAATTTCGTGGAATTTGAGAATCCATTTCTAAGAGTGTAGTCATGTAATTTATACGTCTAATTTTGGGTGACTCTTTCCTAAACTGAAGGTGATTGATTAGTATAAAATTCAGTGTTTATTATAAATGCTGTCAAATTATTTTTATGTTTCTTAGGGAATAAGAAAATAGTTGTAAAAAAATGCATGTAACAAAAAACATAATACGCATTTAGGCATTATTTTGCATTAAGTATCATAGATATACGAGTTGATGTATGAGTTTGATTTCTTTACCAATTTCAATAATTGTGTCAAAAATTAATCTAGTATAATAGATATAGTAAATATAGAACCTATACGACTTGTAACAAATTCATAATAAATTCATTACAAATTCATAATAACTTCTAAACAAATCCCTAGAGCAATTTCAAAACAAATTCATAAAAACATTAAAAAATCATTACAACGAGAATTTTTTTTTAATTTGTATTACATGTAATAATTCTTTGCACTACCCATTTATTTTATTACATGTTTTATACTTTATATTTATATCGTATCTACAGGTATTTAAATTTGTTGTTGGTTATCCTAAGTTTAAATCTACTTAAAATTTAAAGAATAAAACACTCTAATGTCAAAATATACTGATTTTTAAACAAGCTTTTACTTAAAATTACTTATTTCAACGGTATTTTATTCAAATTAACAACTGTCTCATTAAATAAATTCTAGTGAATTTCCCATTTGTGTATGGATGACAAAAATACAAACAATAGCCCTCAGCTTTCAGATTTGTCATGAATAAAGAAATTCAATTGAAAAACACTTAAGGATATTCAATCGCATTAAATTACAGAAACGTAAAGATACATTAAATAAAAGTCTCAATTGATATTGCCATTAGGTTTATTGTTATGATTCAAATATAAAAATTTAACATGATTTTATGTTTACATGAGAAAGCTTAAATTTTCCTATTGTGCATTTTGTGTGTATATTTATTTCTGCTGTTTGAGTTCTTTGTTCCTCCGAGCATCATCATAAATTTATTTTGGCTACATTATATTGAATTAAACGGTTTTCTCTCAAGAACGCGAAATTATTATTATTTAATAAAAATATTTTTTTTCGTGTTATACGCAGAAAATAAATGTTAAAAAGTAAGAAATTATCAGCATGAGAATTGAGATTTCTACATTAGAGAGGTTCTACATATTTAAAAACTTTTGTCATCAGCAGTGGCGGCTCGTAACGAACTATTTTTAGGGCACTAAATACATATTTGAAAGATTTATTCTTTTTTCACCACTATTTTTTAAAAGAAATTTAATGATTGTTTAATGGCAGAAACTATATGTCTACATTTTTTGTTACTTTAAAGTATTTTAAACTTTATTCACATGGCTCTCTTAAGATGTGATATACAATTTCTCATATACTGGGAGTAGAGTTATTCTTAACTAGGTATCCCATTGAAGCTATATTCTGTTTCGCTGTTTTCTGTCAATAAGCAAGTAAAAAATTTCTTTTAAAAAATAGTGGTAAGAAAAGAATAAATTTGGCAGACATGCATTTAGTGCCTGAAATAAGGCCAGTCATGAGTCGCCACTAACAATCGGATAACATAAAAGTGTTACTCCCCCATCATACGTAGTATAGGGTAAGTCTTGTAATCGTTTTGAAAATCGAAAAAAAAAAGGATTTGGCGGATTTACACGGTTCAGACACTGGGGATTTCGAAAAATATATTTTTTGAAAAAAAAAAAAAAATACCGTGCGTCTGTCTGTGTGTCTGTAAACGCTCTATCTCCTGAACAAATTGAGATATAGACTTGAAAACTGGTATGTACTTGGTATGTAATAATCTGAAGAAGCTTATTAAATTTCAGCAACCTCCAGTTTTAAAATTAATGATTTTTTCCTGTATTAGTGACATTAATCATTTAAATTAATAGTAAAATATTATTTTTGTATATACAACATTTATTTTTCTGCGTAATGTATTCAGGAATATTTACTTTAGGCAGAAAGGAAGAAAAAAAACGTAATTGCATATTATTTGAATTTTGGGACTATGAAAATGGTGATGTTTTTGATCGTTTCGCCATACTCAAGGGTCTGCCCTCTTTTAACGCCATTAATGCCTAATAGTAATGTTTGCTTTATTTAATGATTACTTAAAGTAAAATTCCTTCATTCAAAATTTCCGGTATGAACTTGTAATTTTTGAATAAAAAATCAGGCTAAACTGACAACCCTGGTTTAGATTGTTAGATATCCCACTTTTTTAATGATTTTTAAAATAGTCAGTGATTTCTTGTATAGAAATACTATCCACTTACACATTATTTCTACAGGTGCATAATACTTTGCTCTTATTTTATCACTGTTAATGGCAGCACTAAAAAGTGACATGTGTCTGTTCGCTAGCGCTATCTATTTCATTATTGTATTGTACTGTAAGTAGTTTCTGAATGTAGTTATGTTTTGATGTTGTGATAGTACGTATTTTGTTTGTGAAGTGTAATTAAATATGTTAAATGGTTTTCACTCATCCACATTTATTTAATATTTAAGACATTATAATTGGCGACGATGGATAATAAATAAATCTTATCACCAGAAATATTTGAAAAATAAGTGATGAGTCAAGAACAAAATAGCTCAATTTCCTCTGTCATTGCGGAATGCTTCACGCCACTAACTTATTTGTAGTTCCAATAATGTTTCTTTTCTACATTAAGTTCGTCAATTGAAGAAGTTTACGGCGGTGGTAAATATACATTTTTTTAAAACTGAATAAAGTGCTATAATGTTCTCAAATTTTAAAGAATTCGACGATTCGATTGAATCGTTCACAAATTATGGTAAAAGGCTGAACAATCTTTTATTCTTCATGATGGAAAAGAAGAAAAAAATGTTTTTGCTCTTATTTCTTACACGAGTCCTAAATTATTTAATTTATTATCTCACTTGTATTTTCCTAAAGCTACTGAATCCTTACAAAATATGAAGAGAGTGCTGATCTTCTGTTTTAAGCCCTTAAGCCATGTCCCTAATAAAATTTGTTAAAGAATAAAATATCGTAAATGCTATCAAAACGAAAATGAATTTGTACAAGATATTTCTGGTAGATTAAAAATATTGACACCTTTTAGTGCTTTTTCTGGTGATACAGTAAATGAAAATCTTTGGAGCAATTCGTTAGCGGTTTATAAAATGAAACTATTCATAGTAAACAGATTACGCAAGTTGGTGATTTAAATTTTGATAAAGCCGTTAAAAAAGCGGTAATTTTACAAAATGCTAAAATTGATATTTCTGAATTGAAGCATAAAAATTTTAATGTAAATAAAGTTGCGTGCAATAAAAATGTACAACCCAAAAATTTTCAATATTTTTCAAAAACAAAAAATTAACAATCCTACAAATAATGTAAATAGGGAAAATTCTGAAGTAAATAAGAATAAATTGAAATGTTATAGGTAGGGAAATGCATCACATTTAGTTAATGTATGTAGATATATTAATATAATTTGCAATCAATGTAAGAAAAAAGGTCATTTGACTAAGGTGCGTAAAAGTAAAAAAAAAACAATGTTCACAGGTTTTGTACGCTTTTACCCCAATTTTTAATATAAGCTTACCATTTAATATTTAAATAGCAGAATTTGTAGACGCCTCGTTTAATTTCAGGATTTATAATACTTTTCTGCATTTAAATAAAGCGAAAAATTTTATTAAAATTGTGGTGAAAGGGTATGAACCCTGGTTTAGTAACAGATGAATGTATTCGATATAGTTTATATTTTATCTTTGATTCATGATAAAGGAATTCCAATAAAAGTGTTTGTTTTAAATAATGAGAATAAAGCTAAAGCTGAAATGATGTTAGATACCGGTTGCGGAATTTCTGCAGTGCCTGTAAAGCGTTTTTGCAGAATTGTTCGAAACTTAAAAAAAATCAGTCAGATGTTCAGTTAAGAACTGCAACTGGTGAAATTTTTACTCCTGTTGGGTATGTAAATATAGATGTTTCTTATGAAGATAAAACTAAAAATCTTAAATTATATTTGATTAAAAAAAGATAATTTTCCGCTATTATTTGGAACAGATGGAATTTCTGGATCTAATATCTTTCCCTTTAATTTCGAATCTGTATATTTAAATAAAATTGCGAAGTCTGCTTCTAAATTAAAGTATTATTAAAAATTATTTTCTGATTTGTTTACTTATAAGTTTGGGGAGATTAAAGGTTTGAAAGCAGAACTTTATCTAAAAAAAGATTCTACGCTTTTATTTTGCAAATCTGGAATAGTTAATTTTGCTTTACGTGGAGCAGTAAATGAAGAAATACAAAGATTTCAAGATGAAGGTATTGTAAAACCCGTCACGAGTAGTAAGTGGACAACTCCTATAGTCCTAGTGTTTAATCCTAATGGTAAAATTTGTTTATATGGTGATTTTAAAGTAACAGTAAACACATTTTTGAAGGTTGAACAATATTCTTTACCTAGGGTAAAGGATATGTTGGCTACATTAGGTGGTGGTTTGCATTTTACAAAAATTTATTTAAAACAAGCATATCTTCTGTTGCCTGTAGACAAAAAATCACAAGAGTTGTTAGCTATAAACACTCCGAAGGGCGTATTCCAATTTTTAAAGTTACCCAGAGGTCCTACTGGTTCTTCAACTATTTCGCAAAGAACAATTGAACAAATTTTAAATGGTAATGATGGAGTTACAGATTTTATTGATGATATTGGGGTTACAGGGGAAATAGATGAAATTCGTTTGAAATGGCTAAAACAAAGATTACGTGAATATAATATTTGGATAAATAAAGACCAAAAAAAAAATTCTGTCTGATCAAACTACATATTGTGTTTATAAAATTGATAAAGAAGGTATTCATAAAACACAAGATAAAATAGATGCTATTTTAAATGCTCCTAGACCAATGTTTCACAGGTTAAAGCTTTTTGAGAATTAGTTACAAATTATTCTAAATTTGTACCGAATTTATCATGCAACTGCTCATGCTTTAAACCAATTACTCAAAAAAGAATGTGAAATTTATTTGGTCTGCTGCTTGTGAACAAGTATTTTAAAATATAAAGAATGAGATTATTTCTGAAAGAGTTATTACACATTTTATCCCTAAGTTATCTTTAGTGGTAGCAACCGATGCTTTCCTATACAGTATCTCTGCAGTTCCTTTGCATGTGATGCCAGATATCGTGGAAAAACCTATTGGTTTTGTGTCCAGAACTCTAACCAATGCAAAATAAAGGTATAGCCAGGTGGATAAAGAATCATTAGCTATTATATTTGGTGTAATTTTTTTTGTCAATATTTGTAAGGTAACAGATTTATTTTATTTACGGACAGTAAACCACTTGTGTCTATTTTTCTCCTACTAAGAGAATTCCTGTATTTCCAGCTGGTAGAATGCAACGATATACATTATAATTACAAGTGTTTAAACATGATATTCGTTATAAGAAAACATCCGAACACGAAAATGTCGATGCTCTTTCATTTCTTCCAGTACGTAGTGAAGATTTACCTACGAAATTTAACTCAAGTAATGTAATTGAGTAATCTGATTTTTTTTTAAATTAATCAAATTTTTACTTTAGCTTTATATTCGGAAACAATTGCTGTAGCTACACAATCATATACTTCATTGCGTCAAATTTTTCATCAACTGATTTTAGGTTTTCCAATTCCTAAAACTTTAGCTTTTGGCGGTATGCAAAAAGAATTTACTCTTCAACATAGTTGTATTTTAAAAGGATGTAGAGTAATGATCCCTGAAATTCATCGAAAACAAATTTTAAATGAAAGAGCATTTTATCTTGGCAATCTTCCAAGACCCAGTAAACCTACGAATTTCTTTTTTATTTCTACATTTGTTCGAAAAAATCAGGTTCATTCCAGATCAACCTCTGGTGCTCTTTCATTTCTTCCAGTACGTAGTGAAGATTTACCTACGAAATTTAACTCAAGTAATGTATTTGATGAATCTGAATTTTTTTAATTAATAAAATTTTTACTTTAGCTTTATATTTTGAAACAATTGCTGTAGCTACACAATCAGATACTTTATTGCGTCAAATTTTTCTTCAACTGATTTTAGGTTTTTAAAAATTTACCTTTTGGCGGTATGCAAAAATAATTTACTCTTCAACATAGTTGTATTTTAAAAGGATGTAGAGTAATGATCCCTGAAATTCATAGAAAACAAATTTTAAATGAAAGAACATTTTATCTTGGTATTCTTCCAAGACCCAGTAAACCTACGAATTTCTTTTTTATTTCTACATTTGTTCGAAAAAATCGGGTTCATTCCAGATCAACCTCTGGTGCTCTTTCATTTCTTCCAGTACGTAGTGAAGATTTACCTACGAAATTTAACTCAAGTAATGTAATTGATGAATCTGAATTTTTTTAAATTAATCAAATTTTTACTTTAGCTTTATATTCTGAAACACTTGCTGTAGCTACACAATCAGATACTTTATTGCGTCAAATTTTTCTTCAACTGATTTTAGGTTTTCCAATTCCTAAAAATTTACCTTTTGGCGGTATGCAAAAAGAATTTACTCTTCAACATAGTTGTATTTTAAAAGGATGTAGAGTTATGATCCCTGAAATTAATAGAAAACAAATTTTAAATGATTTTCACTTTAGACATTTTGGTATAGGTAAGATGGATTCTTTAGATCTAAGTTTTGTATGGTGGCTAGGAATTGACTAAGATATTGAAGATCTTGCACTACTTGAGTCAATTTTTAAATAATCCTCTTAAGATAGATACACACCAGTAATGGCCTGTAGCTCCATGACAAAGAATTCACATTGATTATTTTGGTCCAGTAATTTATCAGGTACCCAGTATTTTGGGTAAAATGCCTTTCCTTGTGGTTGATTCTCTGAAGCTTATACCAACATTTAGTTTTAAAAGTTGATTTTTGACAAAATGACGTTCATTTGAACAGAAAAGGTCATTTTTTCGCTTTTTTTTTTTTTACTTTAGCAAGCTTGAAAAACAATTAATCAGTTAAAATTGTACTTTACGGTGGTATAAGCCACAGCAAAAACGTTTACCTTTCTGTTTTTTTAAAGGAAGGAAATCGGGTCGAATAGTTCTCGAGAAAAGGGGTCATATTTGAGGAATGCACAAACTGCAAAAGTCGAATATTTTGAAACAAAGAAGTAGAACTTCCCCTTAATATCACCGTATTTCATTGGCGATTTAAATTTTCTTTAACTGACTTATTTACACAAAAATATTAAGGTTGAAAAACATGTTCATTGTATTGATATTAATTAACTGATATAAAATAATATGAAATAGTTACAATTTTTTGGTACTATTCATTATATTTGATTTAAAGATGAGCGAAACCCGGCCGTTTGTCAAACGTATTTTCCCATAAATTTACTTCGCAGATGAGCTTGACAATATCGTAAAAACTCGCTTATTCTTACTTTATGTTAATACTAAATATTACATTTTTATTTTATGTTAATACTAAATATTACATTTTTATTTTATGTTAATACTAAATATTACATTTTTATTTTATGTTAATACTAAATATTACATTTTTATTTTTTTAAATTTTTTTCCTACTATATAAACGTTTCTATGAAATGTGTGTCATACGGCATATAATATCTAAAAATAGTAAAAATAGCCTCACAACCTGCCTGTATGTACACACAACCTGTGCCGTAATGTACAACATATCTCTTTTAGGTGCGTTCGTAATTATATAAATACGTAGCACTTACAGTAGTCGTCTGGTCCATCCGTCTGTCCGCATGTAAGAGCGCAAAAACTGCCCAACCGAATGGTTCGAAATTTAATATATACAATCGTTGCAGAATATTTTATCAAGTCATGTAAAATTTTATGAAAAACGAATCAAAACTTAAAAAGATATTAATAAAAATTTTCTTCATTCTATTAAATCCCATTATACGTAACTAATTCAATGATAACCCATTATAGGTAATGATTCTAGGTAGCCATGGTGATTACGACATATTTAAGATGGAGTCATATTATTTCCGTATTACTCAATTAAAAAACCGAATTTGTATACTAAGATTATTTAATTATTGTAACCATATAATGTTAAGACCGTTTTTTGGATAGATGTTTCCGGAGAAATAGATATCAAATGGAAAAAATAGTCTAAATATAGATTTCAAGTCCTGAAATTTTCAAAGCTGGGCTTAAGTTTCCCTTTGAAATTTTCAGTAAATGTCAGCAAAAGATGAAATGTTGTAAAATAAAAATGTACTTATTTTATTACGGAAATTAATCATTTCATAATAACAGACGAAATAATTCATTTCACTGAAACTAGTTATAGTACGAACGCACATTTTTCACGTTTGACGCACAATTTCCAACTTGTTAACACGTTCCAACGTTATTGTTTAATAGTTGGAAGTTTCTTTCCCTTTTCTGCTCAGAATCATCGACATCCAGGCCGAGTATTAACAATTTTCGCAAACAATGCGATAGTCTCTTTTAACACTTCGCAACATAGTTGAAAAGTGTTTTTTTTTATTTCGATTTTTCTATCCGTCTATCCATACTACAAGTCTTTTAAATATACTCCGATTCCTTGTATTTTTTTTCCTCCATTATTGACGTTTCCTATAGCGCGATTACTGTTGAAAATTAAGTGTATAACATTTATAGTTAGCATTTATAGCCGCCCCCCCTCCCCCCCCCCCCCACAAAAAAATATCGAAAAACTCCATTCAATTGAAATGCAACACAACGGATTGAAATGCAGCTTGTTACTCTAAAAAAAAAAAAAAAAAAAAAAAAAAACCAAGTGCGCTGTTTAAAGTTCACGAATCCACTGAAAACTACGAAATATATTGACTCAACATTCATATCAATTAAAAAAAAATTTCCTATTTTCAGAATAAAATAGTTGTTTATTTTATTTTCCTATTTAAATCAAAGACTGAATAATATAAATACAAAATAAAATTAGATATATATTTGCAAATCTGATTTTGAGACTTTATTAAATAATCTCCTGCAATACATCTATTATATATTAATGTAACTAGCATTATTTTACATAATTGCACAACTTAGACAGTTTATGTTTCTTAATCAAATTAAATGAGGTGTTGATTTATTGTCAAATTTAGCATTTTTTAACTCCTTTAACTGCCTAACATAGAACTTGCTTTACTTAATTAGAGTAATATGCCTTAGGTCATTAATTACATGACTAATTGCTTTTGAAATATTGTTAGCTCAACTAATTATCATGTTGAATGAAACTGAAACTGAATCTTTCCTTTAGAAACTATACTTTTGTATGCAATAGAAATTTATAAGTAATTCTTCGTTACTAACAACAATTAGTCTTCTTAGAAACCTATAAAAATTATTAATATAGTCTAAAATAATTAATGACCTGCACAGTTTGTGTAACAAGGCTATGTTAGATTGTTATTAGTATAATATTTTATCATGTTTTGTTGCTAATTAGTTAATCCTTTTGTCGCATGCAATGGGAAATTATGCGTAAATCTGTAAAATTACGTTTAGACTTAGCGCACGAAATAAGTATATCGTATGAAACTGCCTGTAGTCTTCTCTTCTTTATTACGCTATTTCTTTGTACATTTTAATATAATAACGTGCTTTAAAGACTATATGTAGTTATATGATTAATTGTTATAATAATTATATTGCTAACCTAGTATTTAAATATCGATTTAAGGATTTTGCCTTAACCCCTTCGCGACGAGCGTCCTTTACAGAATTTTTATTCTTTTACCACCGGTTTTTCAAAACAGAAATTTTCGCCTACTTGAATCGCAGAAATGCTAGGATTAAATAAGGCAAAGCTTACAATAAAAAAATAACTGGTGGGAATAATCAAGGATTCTGAGCATCTTATGCGTCACGTATACGTGTCGCTCGTCCCCAAGGGGTTAATTTGAAAAATTCTTTTTTATAATCATTTTTACTGAGATTAAAATAATTATTGTATTTGTTATATAATAGTACAACGAAGTCCATAATAGACGAAGATGCTTTTGAACATCTTTTTGCAAATATATTTCTTCTGTAAACAAAGGTTTTTTTTTACATGGGTAGAGTTCAAAATTTTCAAGAATGAGTTGAAATAAAAAGTTAAAAATATATCATACATCCTCAAATTTAAATTTTTAATTAAATTTTCAGCAGGACTTAAACTACGCCTTAAATCTTCAAATAGACTGCAAAGGATGTGAATTTCCTTTTCACTTTGCTTAACAGCGTGCAACCAACTTGAGTGAAAAATGTGTCCAGACCTGGGTGGAACCCAGATACCTTGGTATAGTGCACCAAACGCTTTATTATCAATTAAGCCATCCGGACGACATCCGATCTGACACCTCTTTCACTAATGTACGTTGGCAAGGCTGCAACTCCGCAGCGCAAGATGGAATGTCAACATGAGCACACTATCCGTGGCGTACATGAGACGAATAAATTCCCGGCATCGGATAATGCATATATTTAATTAAATATAATATATATTATCCAATGCCGGGAATTAGGTAGGACAGATTCTACTCAACTTCCAATTAAGCTAATAGCTCCCAGCGAGAAACTAATATCCAAATTTAAATAAAATTGCTTTTTTTTAAAGTTTAACTTTATGGCATACCAACTTTTACGCTTTTATGTTACCACTATTTCTTAACAGTAAAACTTTTCCTATTAAAACGAAAAATTATACGATTAAATAGGACGAAGTTTTCTTTAAATATTAGTCGTAAGAAAAAAATGTAAAAGTTCGTAATATATGGTACACGTTAGCTCCCGCAGCAGGTAATTGGTAGAAATGCATTTTATTGACATTATAGTACTTTAAAATTAACGAAATTTGCATATCATATTGAGTCAGATCAAGATATGTTCCCTATGTTAAATTTTTCATTTGGCGATAGCAGTTCTTTTTCAAGAACATTATCATTTACTGTTGGTAATATGTCAAAAGATTAATATCCGGAATTAATTTCTATGACAGTTTATTTACATCATTTAAAAACTCATCCCGATAAAAAGTAATTATCTAGAATTTCAAACAGGAAATGAAAGTGCCTGATGCAAGATGAAGAGGTTTTTACAGCACGTGCTCTGAACAAGGAAGTGAAAGACTAAAATACGTATTAGTGACGTAAATTGACTTTACGTCATTACCATCCAATGAAAGAACTTAAAAATGATGTCACTATATAAGGACTAAGACTGTTGCATCTCTGCTTTATAGAACTTTAAGAGATTCTTTTTAATTCGCCATGGAAACGGACATTATGTCGTTTTCCCTTAAACTTAAATTGAAATAATGTTTAAAACTAAATTTTATGTAACTATTAAATGTAAGCTATGTAAATTAAATAATTTAACAGTATTATGAATATGTTTTATTAATTAATAATATTTTAACATTACTTAATCAGTTACATGGATATCCTACATACCAAGGATTTATATAGTGAGTGTGTGCAAAGCATAATGGATTAATACAAATTCTGGCGATTATGGCCTAGCGGTACAGAGAGGACGATTGCTGGAAAATAGAGGTAAGCAAATATCTTACCTATCTTTTGTTCCGAAAGTTGAATTTATAATTTATATTGCTTTAGAAAGCGCAAAATTACTGACTACCGAGAAAATAACACTAACAAAGATTCTGAGACGTGAAAAATTCTAAAGTATATAAAAAATAAAAATAAAAATAAAAAAGTGTCCTAGAATCCTCGAATACTTAAAAGAAATTAATTAATTTTAGATATATTCTAAATTAGAAAAATGGCAACCTTCAAAGAAGGAAGTATAATTGAAAAATTAAATTCCAGTAACTATGCAAACTGGAAATTCAAGGTGGAGATGCTCTTGATAAGAGAAGAGCTCTTTGAAGTTGTCACAGACGACACACCTAATCCAATAACCCCGGAATGGTCGAAGAAAGATAGAAAGGCAAGAGCCTTGATTAATTTAAGTATTGAGGATAATCAAATCATCCATATTAAGCATTTACAGAATGCACGGGACACATGGAACACGCTTAAAACAAAGGACCATGAGAGATCAAATCTGTCTAGCAAACTCTTTCTCCTCAGGAGACTTTACGGAACGAAATTATCAGAAGGAGGCAACATGATAACTCATATAACAAAGATATTAGAAATTATTGATAAGTTATCAGCCATAGGCGAAGAAATTAAAGCAAATCATATTTCAGCATTATTGCTCTGCTCTTTACCTCCTTCATACGACACCCTCATAACCGCATTAGAAGCCAGACAGGAAGACGAATTAACTCCAGAATTTATAAAGAGTAAATTAACAGACGAATTTAATAAAAGAAACGAGCATTCTAATAACAGTGATAATTCGAACAAAGCCTTTAGAGCTGAAAGAAAATTTAAAACCACAGGTTTTAAAAAAGAAGAAAAATACTGCACGATTTGTAGACTAAAAAATCACAACACAGTTAATTGCTGGCATAACAAACATAAAACAAATAATTTTAAGCAAAACAACAAAAAACATTTCTCTTCTTCGCTAGTCTTTCAAAAAGACGAAAATAATTTGAGAAGCGCGGACTCAAATAAACCGAAAGAAAAAAGCACAGCTTATTTCGGAACCGAAGAAAAGAAAAATTGCGCATTTTTAACGAACAAATCGAAAAATAACGCATGGATTATCGATTCTGGCTCATCCTCCCATATTTCAAATAATGAAAATTTATTTTATGAATTTACAAATAAAGAACATACCAACGTCGTAATTGCCAACGGCAATAAATTAAAATCCTATGGTTCAGGTAATGTAAATATTATCACAATAACATCCGACGGTAGAACACATGAAATAAAGATGTTCTACTAGTACCGGAAATTGAAACAAATTTATTTTCGGTAGCTAAAGCTACGAAAAACGGATGCAAAATTACATTTGAAAATAATCAATGTTTTCTAGAATATGAAGGATCAATACGCTTAGAAGGGATAAGAAAAAATAATCTGTATGAAATTCAGCAAACAAACATAAACACAGATGAAAATTTCGTAAACATGATAACTAATTGCAAAAATAAAAATTGCATAGAACTGTGGCATAGAAGATTAGGACATAAAAATGTCGCGTCGATTAAAGAATTAATGACGAAGGAATTAGCATGCGGAATAAACATAAATAATTGTTCCCATAGTACCGAATGTGAGCCTTGCATTAAAGCAAAATTAACTGACGCACCTTACCCAAAGAAAACGGAATTGAGAGCAAATAAAATTCTGCAATTAGTGCACTCTGATGTTTGTGGTCCTATTCAAACTCCAACAATAGGGGGAAAAATTACTTTTTAACCTTCATAGACGATTACTCTAGATTTACTATAATTTATCTACTACAAAATAAAAGTGAGGTATTTGAAAAATTAAAGGAATATGTTGCACTGGTCAACAATAAGTTTGGCAAAAAGCCTACAGAACTCAGAACTGATAATGGCAAAGAATTTAAAAATTCTAATATTGATAATTTTCTAAAAGAAAATGGAATTAAGCGACAGCTAACAGTACCATATTCTCCCAGCCAGAATGGTATTGCTGAACGAAAGAATAGATCATTAATTGAAATGACAAGAACATTGTTAAGTGACTCTAATTTACCATTACATTTCTGGGGAGAGGCGATATGCACCGCAAATCACCTACAAAATCGACTGCCGACTAAAGCCAACGAAAAAACTCCATATGAATTATGGACAAACAGAAGACCAAATCTAAAATATTTAAGAGTCTTTGGCTGCAAAGCTTATGCATATATTAACAAGCAAAAAAGACTGAAATTAGATAATAAAGCAGTAGAAGGGATCTTCGTGGGATACGATAATTATTCCAAAGGATATCGTATCTATACGAGCGGCAAAGATATCACTATAGCCAGAACGGTGAAGTTCTTAGAAAACTATCCGATAAATTCAAATAAAGAAAAACGGCTAGAACTAAAGTTAGATGAAAACACTAATGCCGAAAACGAAAAATCGGAAAACCCAAATCTGATAAAAATCGAAATTTCAAATGAAAATGATAATCAGAATGAATCTGAACTAAACCAAACCAAACCAAGAAAATCAGATAGAGTAAATAAAGGGGTCCCCCCAGATAGACTAATTTATTTGGTTAAAGATGAAAATATTAACGAACCGAAAAATTGGCAGGAAATAATAAACATGGAAAACCCAGTAGAAAAAGAAAACTGGATCAAAGCGACACAGGAGGAGATAGAATCTCACAACCAAAATAAAACTTGGACATTAGTTGACCCCCCGCCAAATACAAAAATAATAGGTTCGAAATGGCTCTTCAAAACAAAATTAGACGATAAAGGAAAAATACAAAAATATAAAGCGCGTTTAGTGGCGAAAGGCTATTCGCAAAATTTTGGTATTGATTACTATGAAACCTTTGCTCCAGTGGTTTCACATACTACAATTAGAACTTTTTTGGCAGCCGCCGCTTATCATAAACTACAAGTAAATCATGTCGATGTAAAAACAGCATTTTTGTATGGAAATTTAGATGAGGATATATACATCACTCAGCCGGAAGGCTATGTCAAACCTAATCATGAAAACAAAGTGTGCAAATTAAATAAGGCTATATACGGCTTAAAACAGGCAGCTAGAGCCTGGCACATAAAAATTTCAGAATCATTAGAAAAGTTAAATTTCAAACCATCAACATCAGACACGTGTTTATTCATACGTAATACTAAAAACAGTAAAGCATATATTATCGTCTATGTAGACGATTTATTAATATCAGCAAAAGAAAATGAAATTAAAGAAATTATACAAAAATTTAAGATTGAATATGAACTAAAGGATTTAGGTCAATTAAACTACTACCTAGGGATTAAAATTGAAAAAACAAACGAAGGATATAAACTGAATCAAAAAAGTAAAATTGAAGAATTAGTTAGAAAATTTAAATTAGAAGATGCGAAACCATACAAAACGCCCATGGAAACAGGCTATTTAAATTTTGATAACGAAGAAATACCATTGCCAAACAACATCGATTATAGAAAGGCAATTGGCGCACTTTTATATATCTCAACTGTCACAAGACCAGATATTTCAGCTGCGATTAACATCCTAAGTAGAAAAAACGAAAACCCTTCACAGAAGGATTGGAAAGCAACTAAAAGAGTGATTTCCTATTTAAATCACACTAAAAACTTTAAATTAGAAATAAATACAACACAGCAACCAACTCTTGAAGTATACTGTGACTCAGACTGGGCTGGAGACGTGCAAACTAGAAAGTCCACCAGCGGAAACCTATTTTTATTAGGGAAAAACCCAATTTTATGGATCAGCAAAAAGCAATCATGCATAGCCATGTCAAGTGCTGAAGCCGAGTATATTTCAGCAGCAAATGCATCACAAGAAATTTTATGGTTAATTAGACTCTTACAAGAATTTAACTTAGAACAGACATTACCCATAACTATGCATGAGGACAACCAGTCCTGCATAAAAATGATCGAATCAGAAAAATACACCCGTCGCACGAAACACATTGATATAAGGTATCATTCCATTAAACACCTAAAGGACAATGGTACAATTAATCTAAATTACTGTGAATCAAAGAACATGATAGCGGACATCCTAACCAAGCCCACTCCCAAACCTATCTTTGAAATTCACAGAAATAACTTAAACTTAAGAAATCAAATTCCAGAGATTAAGGAGGAGATTTTTGGTAATATGTCAAAAGATTAATATCCGGAATTAATTTCTATGACAGTTTATTTACATCATTTAAAAACTCATCCCGATAAAAAGTAATTATCTAGAATTTCAAACAGGAAATGAAAGTGCCTGATGCAAGATGAAGAGGTTTTTACAGCACGTGCTCTGAACAAGGAAGTGAAAGACTAAAATACGTATTAATGACGTAAATTGACTTTACGTCATTACCATCCAATGAAAGAACTTAAAAATGATGTCACTATATAAGGACTAAGACTGTTGCATCTCTGCTTTATAGAACTTTAAGAGATTCTTTTTAATTCGCGATGGAAACGGACATTATGTCGTTTTCCCTTAAACTTAAATTGAAATAATGTTTAAAACTAAATTTTATGTAACTATTAAATGTAAGCTATGTAAATTAAATAATTTAACAGTATTATGAATATGTTTTATTAATTAATAATATTTTAACATTACTTAATCAGTTACATGGATATCCTACATACCAAGGATTTATATAGTGAGTGTGTGCAAAGCATAATGGATTAATACAAATTCTGGCGATTATGGCCTAGCGGTACAGAGAGGACGATTGCTGGAAAATAGAGGTAAGCAAATATCTTACATATATTTTGTTCCGAAAGTTGAATTTATAATTTATATTGCTTTAGAAAGCGCAAAATTACTGATTACCGAGAAAATAACACTAACATTTACGATCAGTTATTGTTAGAAGTGCGTTTGAATGCTTTGTGAACGATTTTCAAACAAACTGCAATTTTAGCATCCGTTTGGAAAATACAGCGGACTTCACTTTGACTGAATGTACGCCTGTCATTTATGATTGCGTTCTAGAAAAATCTGGAGTAACGCCAAAAGTCACCAATTGATTGGTAAAATGCTGCCACATTTGTCGCTGAAAGTACGTCATAAACATATGACTAACTTGGCGATAATACTTTAATTTGCTATTTGTCTAATTCCAACACTAAGAGCGTACGCTAGTCACGCGAAAACGCTCCAGCTAATGTTAAGTCTATGGGAAGGTTATCCCGCGATTTCGCGCTCGCATTTTAATATTTTTGAATGATTTTTTGCATAGGATAGCTGAGGTCGATCTCTAACGTCTTTAGTTTTTATTTTTCCGATTTTGGTTCCGGTTTTTTTATATAAGGGTAATTTCACTTTCAGAACCGGTTCCAAAATTGAAAATGTCCGCTTACAAAAAAAAACCTTAACCAAAATCAAAAAAGTAAAAGCTAACAACGTTAGAGATCGACCTCAGCTATCCTATGCAAAAAAAAAATCATTTAAAAATATTAAAATGCGAGCGCGAAATCGCGGGATAACCTTCCCATAGACTTAACATTAGCTGGAGCGTTTTTTCGCGTGACTGATGTAGGCTCTTAACAACGCATTAACTAATATATTTTGTTTACCTTCTAAAATCTCCTGTAAATCAGACATTTTGATAAGAAAAATTTTAACTTTTGATTAATAAACACACATGACAACATCTCAAATACAATGTAAAAAAAGTAGGGTTTTTTTTTAAATCAAAATTCGTAGCATTTCCCTACTTTCCAAGACTACATATCTCAAAGCTTATTTTTTCAAGAGAAGAGGTGATTATTACTTCGGATGTAAACTCATTTCTAATCTAAACAAAATTTTTAAATTATGAATATGGAAAGAAATAAATATTAGCAATTGATTGCTTATATTAAAACTAAGCTGTTACATAAAATAAGATATGTACAATTAATCTACCTGCCGACCTATCCGTTCATACACAATTTAAAAATCGAAAATGACCTTAAAACCCAGAATTTCAAATTTGTTATTCGGGTATATTGCAGTGTATTTCTACCAATGGATTAAATAGTAACACGTTTACAATGCGCCAGTCTGTTAAATATCTAGTGTTTGGCGCACGAAGTTCTCAGGAGGTAGTAGTTTATAAAATAAAATCTTCATACGATTAGATTTCATCCCTTTACTTTATAATATGTAAATCGTGCAATTAATGGCATTATACTAATAAAATCATTATTTCTCTGAAATAATTTTTAAGTATGTTATTCTGAAGTATTTGTGAAATGAGAAAGGCTATGGGTGAAATATTTTAGGACATTTATTAAAAAATTATCAATACGTAATTTAAACTATTTTAGCGTGAAACTTAACAGGAAGAAAATATTTTGAAATTTTCTTTTTTCCCAAAATCAACAATTTTTACTTAAAAAAAATTCCTCTTGGAAAAGAATGTGTATTTAAGAAAAATAAACGAGAAAAAAATGTGATGGAATGGAAATGGAAAATTCTTCTTCTTTTGAGAGACTTCAGTAACTTACATTTCGATTAAACCGGAAAATACTTATCGAAAAACATTTCGCCTTTGCTTATCCAAAAACATTTCAGCAAGGGACTGCGTCTCAAAAGATCTTCATTTTAATACTTTTGTTCAAAATCGAAATTCTAACATACGTTTCATTTTCTTTAAAACCCTTGTAACAGAAAATTTCTTATATAAAAAAAAAACTACAATGTACTTATATTGTAGATGTTTGCTCATATTTATTGCCTTTAATGATTTAATGTTTTATACGAAAAATACAATATACATATATAGCTATGATATGAAATCATATATTTCTATTTCTTTTTATTCCAAAAATAATATTTCCGATGTTAAATTTTCTATGTCCATTATTTTCCTTTATTTAAAATATGTTTTTTATTTTAAACCTCAAAAAGAAATATCTTTCCCCATTTCAAAATGCTCTTGATGTTATTTTAGCATTTATTTGTAAGTTATGTACTCAGAATTAATTTATTTTCTAAATTACCTACCGTTATTTCATTTAAGTAGTCATAAATCTTGCAATATCTGCCTATACGCATTTGAATTCTTTCTTTTTAATCAAAATGTTTTTCATTCAAAGCAAGTGATATTTATTAGTAGAGTAAATTAATCTTAATGACTTATTTCTTTCATAATCAATCTTCAGATAATATGCTTTCATGAGTACATGTAATTTTTAATCGTTGCTTTAAAAAAAACATTAAGCTTTTAAGTGTTGACAGATTCTAATTATATAGGCAATCATTTTAGCTCAATATTTCGAAATCAGTTTCCTATTGCAATGCAATAATGTAATCAAAGGCTAATAAATCACTCACATCCGTTATTTTTAAAGCATATCTCAAATAATAACGGAGTTACATTTTTAAGGTTTTTAATTGATAAGTCGCCAATCTGGAATACGCTTGGCGTTACATCTTTCAAAAAGTTAATATGTATTTATCTCAAACGTACAAAATTCTGTTTTGGAGCGTTGGCCGATTCGCAGGGAAAGTTGTGGAAAACACAAACTGAGCTAATTTCAGACAGATCTTATCTGACCATCGAACAAGAAGGTTACTTTTAATGCTTAAATATAAACACCACCTCTCTTTATAACATCTTGATGTCTTATTATGGCCAATAAATGAAGCCTGGAAGTATATGTTGGTGTTATTATTCATTCTCTTTGCTTCTAATTTTTTTTAACAAGGGATTACGAATTTGTTGGTTTTGTGAACACAATGCTAAAAGAGAAATGTACCAAATTATCCGGCCATGGAGCATTTCCCAAGATCCTGTTTCATATGATTGGCCTAGACGTATCTGGATGGATATCCTGCTTTTTTACCACGAGCAAAAACAACATCATAATAGCATAAATCGTATGTGGGAAAATTAAAACAATTTAGCCTAGTTCAGTTGAAATAAATTTTTAAAAACCATAATTCAAATGTTACATGAATATGCAAATCAATGTCGCAGTTCACGTAGACGCACGGAACATGATTACACCGAAATCTAAATCAAAACGAAGTGAAAATATATTTAAAGCACTTGTTTAATTTAAAAATTTTCACCGGAGTAGGATTAGCAGAAAAATATAATTAAACCTAATTTAAAGCATGTTTTGTGTTTAAACTTTCAAATCATTGTTTTACGTAGAATAATTCACATCAAACTTAATATTAATGTATCTATTTATAAATTCTTTGCAACTTGAATATAAAGCTAATCATCTTATTATTGAAATAGTAATATCGGTGATTGCTATGCATTATTAGAGTAATGAACAAAAAATGAGAAAATCCCCGAGAAAGCGCAAATCTTCTCGCAACACAATCGCAAGTGAAATTTAAAAAAATAATAATATTACAATATATTTCTTACATATTTCATGCTTAGATTAACTCTCCTATTCCCCAGTTATCTCAACAGTTGGTTAAGGATGTTGTCAAATCTAAACTGTTTCTTTTCTGACAAATTTCTGAATCCATTTTTGTTCCTAAACGTAATGCGATTGGCAAATGTTCTTATTCAGAAACTTTGAAATAGAATAGTTTTTTCTTTTTCGATAAAAGCTGATGACTTATCAGAAAATACTCTTAAGTCTGTTTGTCAGTTAACTCTCCAGTTCTCAACACTAATGTTAAACCTATGGGCGTGAAATGCATTAGTATATTTAAAATATCTCCTAAGGAAATTAATGTTTTTAACTTCATTTTTCTGAGTACTCTTCTTAAAGGATGGTTCCTTTCACTTACAAGGAGAGGGTCAAGCTTGGTAATCAAAGATTTTGAATCATTTTTATATATGTTGTAGGGTAGAAGCCCCTTAGTCTCATGTTCAACGGATTTTATACAACGCTCCTTAGTTCTCGAGAAATAGGGGTCTAATATTATAACACAACTTAAATACTTACTTTGTAACATAACACTAATATAATCCTTAAACCAATATCCGATAATGCAGTGTATCATCCTCTTTAATAAAAAGGTATGTGTTGCTGACGACTGGGATTTTCGCTAATCGTTGCCACAGATTAATCTCGAAAAATGAAACATTTGAAGTTACTGAAAAAATTAATAGCTCGAAAAGTATTTGTCAGAAAATTGTTAGACAAACTGCGTTAGAAAGGTAAAAAATTGTATTTTTCTTGATATCCTCTTTAATAAAAAGGTATGTGTTGCTGACGACTGGGATTTTCACTAATCGTTGCCACAGATTAATCTTGGAAAATGAAACATTTGAAGTTACTGAAAAAATTAATAGCTCGAAAAGTATTTGTCAGAATATTGTTCGACAAACTGCGTTAGAAAGCTAAAAAATTGTATTTTTCTTGATATAAATTTCAAATCTAATGATTTTGCTGTTTTTCATATATTGAATTAAAAAAATTACCAAATTTTACAATGGAGTACCAAAACGAAATTTTCACGCATAAAAAGATAATGATAACGACATTGTGTCTTGACGTATATATACTGACTATAGCACGAGTCACAAATTATAGTAGCCTTATTATTCTGCTAAAATATAAAAGTGAATTATGATGTCGCGAGTGCATGAATTTTATTTAATTCTCGACGAGTACCATATTTTTGTCCACCTCAGTGAGGCATATCAATTTCATTATATTTGAAGTATTGTAAATTGTAACTTCTTTCAAATCCAATTTGAATCCAACGGAAATGATTTTTCCCCATAGACACCATAATTTAACACAATTATTATTTTTTTTTATTGCTGACCTATTCCATTGTAAAGTCTACAGAGAATTGGCCTAATTTGACCTTAACAGCCCAAATTTTACATTAAAAATATAATAACGCAATAGTGTTCGTATCGTTTTCAGAAATGCAGAAGGACATTCCAAGTAAAGATCCACAGTGTTTTAAAATACAAGGTCAAATTCAAAGTCAATATTTCACTTGATTAAAGGTGCGTTAAGAGAAATTGACCAGCGTAGCGGGCGTAGCTTGTTAGTACAATATATGCAAGACGTTTAATTTGGAACTTACTTACGTATAAAGATTGACTGCTGAACTGACAATCATAAATTACGTCGAGGGAAAGCAACTCAATATTTGCAAAATAAACGTTACTTCACAAATGTTTTACTATCTAAATGTCACTAGCAACCCGTGGTGGCTCATCGACTTTATTCAACAGTAACTAAATTGAGTTTCTTACCATGCTGGCAACTTGCTCTCGTTTAGACTATATGTTCAATCATCGGCTCAAGTGACAACATATATCTCCACTATCAAAAGATTGGTATCGTTAACTTTGGCTAAGGTAGGTCTTGACCCAAAATCCGCTGAGACGAACTTTTGAACCTGCTTTTATATTCAGCAGATTGACCAGAGGAGCCTAATTTGCATAAAACTACAGCGAAAACAACTAACCGCAGATTCCGAAGGACACAAACATGCTTCGGAGATTTAAAGTAAAATAAAGTACTGTTGTTGCTCTTGTGCTTCAGTTTAACATCGACAGCAGGTTCACATTTTTTAAACTAGACTCCCTTTATAAGGGAGTTGCTTTTCCACTACAGCCTCCTTCAAGATATTTAAATGAAACAACTAATATGGTTTGAAAATATAAAATAAAAACTAAAAGTCATGCATCAGGCATATATTATGAAACCCTTTTCAATGCTAACAAAATATTATTAAGAAATTTAATGTTTTCCTAGAAAGAAAACATATATCTAAATAAGCAACTTAAAAAAACGCACAACTCAGTAAAAATCAATTTTGAGCAATTGCTGTCCATATCCGTAGTATGTGCCAAGTCTTTCGTGGAGCGGTGTAGTCCTGTATGCGATGTATACACTCTTAATTCAAAAGAATGAATTATTCACTCAATAAAAGAACGTAATATTTAGGGAGGATATTCATTCCTTCTGAGTACCGACTTTCTCAAAAAGGAACGCTTTCCGAAAATAACTGGTTTGATAAATCATCTGCATTGGAGCTATATGCAAAAATACTCCGGTTTTGAATCGAAGTAGGGAAATACTCTAAAAGGAGTGATTAGAGAACTTTCCTATTGGTTGTAATTCTGTCATGTGATATTTGGTTTGGCGGGGGATCCAGTTTGAAAAGAGAATGGCTTCGGGATTCGGCGTCTTGTCAGGCATAAATAAGCATGATTGCCTTGTCACTGCTCATCGTTAAAATTACTTTTTGTTAAATTAGTGCTACTCTGAAGCATATAAGTTCATTAGTATTTTTATTTCATGGATTTAAAAATGGGGTAGACATGTCGTGTCCGCAGAAGCAAGAATAATTATAATAAAGAATAGAAGAAATTTACATTTCATTTCCCCCAGAAAAAAAAGCAAGATGGCCACTAGCCATACCAGAAAAAGTTTTTTCTCCTAAGGTACATTTTTATTTTATCGTTCGTATAATGATATTTCTTGTTCTATTTTTACATCGTATATATAATTTTGGCATTATTTTACGTTGTTACTATTAAACATGAAACATTAGTTTCTTTAATTGTCGTTTTTTGTTTTATTAATATAAATAAAATGCACTCAAAAATGTTTTCTGGGTGTCATATTATGATTTCGTACAATTAATTTTGAAAAAATTAAAGTGATTTATTATAATTAATAAAATACTCTTGAAAATATAGTTTTATCGTATTCAAACTGTATACTAATTACTTTAATTCAGATTTACTTTATGTAAACAAATATTATTTGCTGTTTATATTACTATTTATTAATATATATTGCTCATGACACGGATAAATATTAGTGGAACACAGGACTCATGATATTAAAAACATTATTTTTTTTAACTAGGATATATGTTCTATTTTTCTTAAAATATTCCCAGTACGTACAAGTATTTATTAGAATCCGTTAATTTATCCAATATACTCTAAAAGATTACTTTTACGCTTAAGCATTTGTAAATATACATTTATATAAGAACTAGAAAATAATCGTATTCCCCTGATAATAGTAAACTTTATATTGTGAATTGTGCACATCTATATTTTATTTATTTGTTTTCGAATTTACATACTATTATGTAAATAGTACGAAATGTGAAAGATAATTTTAAAAATTGACAGAAAATATTAATAAAAAATGTTGTTAATTTAATTTTTGGCATAACTAACTTTAACTTAAATATGTATATAAATGCTTTTTTGAATTGTTATTTTTTGTGGTATAAGTTATGCATATTCAAAAGTCCAACTGCACTAACAACGTTTATCTCAGATTGCTATTTCTACTAGCTTCAGTATTTCATACTACATTGCATAATATTATGTAAATTCCAAAACACATAAAGTATAGATGTGCACCTTTGTATGCATAATAAATACTTGAACATAATAGATACTTGTATTGATTAAATATTTTAACAAACATAGAACGTATATCCTAAATTTAAAACGCATAAAAACATGTTTTTATTATTATGGATTCTGTGTTCTACAAATATTTTTCTATGCCATGAGTAAAATATACTAATATATAATAATATAAGAAATAATTAAAGAAATTCATATTTTTATAGTTAAAAGAATAACGTTAAGTAATGCTAAAATTATATATACAATGTAAAAGTACAAGAAATAATTTTATTATAAGAAAGATATAGTAAAAACAACGAATCTTATAATATTGTTTTAGGAATAAAATCTTGTCAATATATGTATAATCATTTTTTTTTTTTTTTTTTTTTTTTTTTAATCCTTAATGTTAAAAATTTTATGAAATCTCTTCTAAAATTTATCTTCAATTATGTCATTTATGCATATTAAAATGCAAAGCTAAGAACAAAAAAAAAAAAAAAAAAAGAAAAAAAAAAAGAAAAAAAAATAAGTACCTTACAACAAAGTTAGTTAAAAAAAAATCATTCCTTTTGTATTAAATAATGTTAAAAAAAAAAAAAACAGTAATTTCTCAAAATAAGAGTGAAATCACACATTTTGCCTATTAATTTAGTCGAAAAAAGAGTGAAAATGACTTATCAAAAAGGAGTGGAAATAACCACTCCGCAAAAAGGATGAAATTCACTCCTGTAGGATAAGTGCATTTTTAATACTGGAAAGGAGTGAAAAATTACTCTGTCTGAGTTAAAATCGCTGGATTTTTTTAAGAGAGTAGAATTTATACACACCACCTAATAAACTAGAGCAGTTTAAAAATGCATACCACAGAGGCAAACTAACTTCTAGAAATTATCGATCATAATCAGTCCTTTCATCGAATTCTTTCTTGTGTGTCTTTAAATGAATGGTAAATGCTACGCACTCTTTCCCATAAATCATACTGTAAAGGAATTATTTTGTGCATCCCTGTAAACGAACTATAAATGCTACTTATTCTATACTCATAAGAAAGCATGTTGTATTCCATCTTAATGACGTATATCAATCACATTATGTTTCAAGTACTATACCATCAATAAAATGCAAAAGCAAACTATTTTTCTCCATAGACCGTAATGTAACGGATTTACTTTGTGTGACCCTGTAAACGAACTATAAATGCTACGCATTTCCTTTTCAATGCCAAACATGCCATATTAAACCTGAATGCAGATATTTTATAATAAACCTCAATAACATAAAAAACATTTCATGGCAGTACAAGTATATTTACGCGAGTTAGAGCACGGACAGGCAGACAAACTGAATTCATAAACGCTTTTCAGGTATGTTAGAAAGCGTTAAAAAGAATGGATGACAAATGCTAACGACTTTAATCCAAACCAGGAAAAAACCCAGAAAAACCAAAAAAATCATGAATGAAAGACATAAATAGGGCATTGACAGAGATAGGAACAACACAGGACTGTTGAAACAGGGGAGTATGAAAAAATGATCCTGAAAATCGGAGAGCGACGCCAATTGCCAGAAAACCGACGTATGTAAATGTGTCAGAATATCTTATGAGAAATTTGTTTTATGAACACCTCGGGTGAACATTCAGATAATATCCAGTTTTACCCTGATTGAAACTGATCGTAGAAGATCAGTGTAGTGGTTAATAACACTTGACCACATGGTGAACAAGTTGGAAATTGTACGTTAAACTTGACAAATCATCGTTATTATTTCAGTGAAATAAATTATATCGTCTACTATAAGCGAAATGATGATATCTTTTTTTTCTTTCTTTCTTATTACCTATGCCATGTTTACAGATGCGAATTTTTTTCTTTTTCGACAACAAACAGCGCTGTAAAATTCACCATGGATATTTTGCTTTGCGAATGATTACATCCATGGTTTAATATTTCTATGACTCACGATGAATGAATCCTTTGTTTATTTACTTTAAATAATTGATATATTTGACTGTTAACCTAATATTCACTGAAGTTATCTCAGAAACTATTCATTTTTTTAAATTTAACTCATCTCTCAAGCAAACAATTTTTTGAATGATCTTTCTAAAAATGCAACTTTTATGCAATTTTATTCGAAAAAATAATTTTGAATAAAAAGGGCCGCTTGGCATACAGAAAAAGATGTGGTTAGCCCGTATTTGTTTTCCTCAGTCACATGACTTGCGCTTTTTTATATAGATTACGTATGATAGAATTTAATAGAATAAAGAAAATTTTTATTAATTTCTTTTTTAGTTTTGATTCGATTTTCATAAAATTTGAAATGACTCGACAAAATTCTGCAATGATTATATATATTAAATTTCAAACCATTCGGATGGGTAGTTTTTGTACTGTTATATGCGGACATACTGACAGACAGACAGACGGACGGATCAGACGACGACTATAGGTGCTACGTATTTATATAATTACGAACGTACCTAAAAAAGGTGTAAATCAACGATTAATTGCACTTATCTATTTTGTAAATGGAAACTGGTAAATTTATAGATATTTTGGAGTTTCATAAGTGACGTCAGCTTTATAACATTTCTTTTAGTGGAATCTAGAAAATAGCACCAATAAAAACAGTGTATGATTAAAATTTTCTACACCGACATAAAAAAAAACCGCTTAAAGACATAAAGTTTAAAAATAAGCATTGATATTTTGAAATTAAAATTTAGGACATATTGGATAACACGTTGTGGTTAATAGAAAAGATGTTAAAACGTATAAAAAAATAAAAACATATACCTTTTCTTTTTTAGTCTTTTTAATAATTCTATTTAACTTATCAGATCATTATATTAATTTAAAACATTAAAATACGTATTGTACTCGTATAATGCGAAAAACAACAAAATTATGTAGCATGTTTATTATTAATTGATCGGTCGACCACATTTTGAATAAAAAAAATAGCGATTTTCAGTTTAATTTAAAAGTATATCCAAATGTCTGAATGTAATCAATATTCGAAATTATTATCATTTTATTTTAAGCCAAAATTACTTCAAAGAGTCAAAACAATACGTGATAGCAATTCGCAATAAAGATCACATATTTAATGACATAACAGGATTTCAGATAAATATTGATTTTGTCATTCTGGATAATCTCATTTAGGGACTTTTATTACATATAGAATCATTTCTTAAACATATTTTAAAACAATATTTTAAGAAATTGCCTGAAGGATATGTTAATTAATTTATAGAGAACTATCAAGCAAGTAGATTAATATTTACAGACATTTTGTTAGATGTGTGCTAACATAAAGTTTCGATTTTGTGATGTCTCTTAGAAATATTGTGTTTATCTTCAAGAAGAAAATGTTTCGGTTTGAATAGTATGTATGAGTATTCATCTACAACTCTTGTGTATCAAATATTTCAAATTACACTAATGCTATTAGTGTACCTGAAAACCCTTATAATTTACAAAATCCTTATCAATTGAAAAATTCTTTTTTATAATCATTTTTACTGTGATTAAAAAAATTATTGTATTTATTATATAATAGTATAACGAAGTCTATAATAGACGAAGACGCTTTTGAACTAATAGCTTAAGACAAATATATTTCTCTAAACAAAGTTTTTTTGAAGGGTGGGGAGTGGGGGAGGGATGGTGCTCGAAATTTTCAAGAATGTTAATTGAAATAAAAAGTTAAAAATATATCATACATCCTCAGATTTATTAATCGTATTTTAAGAATCGTAATTCTTTTTTATAATCATTTTTACTGTGATTAAAAGAAATATTGTATTTATTATATAATAGTATAACGAAGTCTATAATAGACGAAGACGCTTTTGAACTAATAGCTTAAGACAAATATATTTCTCTAAACAAAGTTTTTTTGAAGGGTGGGGAGTGGGGGAGGGGTGGTGCTCGAAATTTTCAAGAATGTTAATTGAAATAAAAAGTTAAAAATATATCATACATCCTCATATTTATTAATTGTATTATAGTGTTTGATGTCAATAACTTAGTGTAGAAAGGATCAGTGTCCATACGACGTGTTTTTGGCCCATGAAATAAGACTAAAATTCGATTTTGTTATACTGACTGAATTTCTCCTGATTTTACCTCAATTTTTAATATATTTTTATTATTTTACTATGAGCGCAGCTTTGCAACACTTTTATTTTTACATATATTGTACATTTTGATGTATTTTATAATATATGTAAAGAAGAAAATATTGCACGATTGCGCTCATATAAGTTAATTGAGGTAAAATTAGGAGAAATTGCGTATTTTTCATCAAAAACTACGAATAATACGAACTTTGAGCTTGTGTAAGTCATATAAATCCGAACAAAATGCAAAAAAATATTGTTGAAATCGTACAGGATAAACCTTCTAATATTAAAAAGGTGAAATAAATAAGTCAGTATAACAAAATCGAGTTTTAGTCTTATTTCATGCGCCAAAAACACGGCTTATGGACCCTGATCCTTTAAAATAATATTTTATATTTGATATGCAACGCAGTTTACTTGTTAACGTCTGTCAGTTAAGCTGTTTTAATATCGTTTTCGCACAGAATGTATCGTTTTATTTAAATTTATTTTTGCCAGCGGGATATGCATTTATTAAACTTTAAATATTAATTTAATCCCGAATAAATTTAAGAGTGCCTATGCCACATTAAAAACAGTTAAAACTCTTTAAATATTTTTTAATCATTCAGTTTTATTAATAACTTAATATACAGGGTGGTTATAATATAAGTATATCTATTTGGAGCTGTCTGTAGCTCAAAGGGATGATCCGAATGATTCCGAATATTGAATATTTGATGATAAATGGACATTTGTATGAAATACTTTCTAACTGCGCTTTCGCGAACACATACCAAAGATTTTCATGATTTTTTAGTCAATTCTATAGAGCAACTCATCAAACAAGACCAGTCAAATATCATAAAAACTCAGAAAGATGTCGGCAATACAGTGAGCTAATTGACAAATTGAAAAGGGGGGGGGGGGGTAGGAATCCAATTGGATTATAAAGGATTCCTCTCCCCAATTTGTCAATTAGCTCACTGTATTTCCAACATCCGTCTGATTTTTCACGATATTTGACTGGTCTTGTTTGATGAGTAGTTCTATATAATTGACTACCAAATCATAAAAATAAAAATCTTTGGTATAGTTTGCGCAGTTAAAAATTATTTCATACAAATGCTCACATGCCATCGAACATTGAATATTAATTTTTTTAATTGCACTATACTGTCTCTACTGTTCTTGAAGTCAAACATGTGCTTCACATACTTGAAGTTCAAGGACAATTCGCCAAGAATTTTAGTAGGTAAACAGCAAACCGTGTAAAAAGCGAAAGCGTCTTGTCACTGCCCCTTAATTTTTGAAAAGCAGTATATATTTTTCTGTATGAATATAAAAATTTTCCATTACAAGTAAAATATACATTTTTAACTAATAAATGATTTTATTTTGTAATAACAAGGATCTTTTAAATAATATGATATTACTTCAAATAAATATTACTTTTATTAATAAGAAACTTATTCAATTACGTTCTTCTTTCTGTGTAAAGTATCTTTTATTGGATAGATTTCGAATCATTTTCCGAAAAAATATCTGTGGGTAAAGGAATAATTAATTTATACATAGATATCTTGAAAGATATTTAATTATCTACAAACTTTGTGTTGCATGTCTGATAATGTAGAGATGTAACTAAACGATGTCTGTTAGAAATCATATATTATGCTTTGCAAAGTAAAACAATTACAGCGAAATTAATATAAATTAGTAACCAGTTATGACTTTGTGTATCAAATATTTTGGATAATAGGTCATACATAATAAATATATCATACGTAATAAACTAAGGCAATTTTTGCGCATTTGAGAAGGGAATCATAATTTCTTTAAAGGAATATCCTTTCAACAAGCAAATATACTTAGTTTGAAAATATACATGAGTATCTTTTATAATAAATTTTACCGTTTATTAATATAACGAGATTTCACATAAGTACTAATCTTATTAGTAAGGAAATTACTCGATTATTCGATTGCACTGTTTCCTTTTCTTAGATATGAATCGAATTAATCGTTTTAGAAACTTCCTTAAGAAAAGATGCTAATTACTTTATACAGGGATAAGTCAAAAATGGAAGATCTTGCTGCAAATTAACTCCATTTTTTGTATTTTTTAAATGTCCACGTTCTTCTTTAAAAAATGCCGCTCAGAATAAGCATTTTTGGATATTATTGGTGGCAAACCCTTCATAGGTGTATAGACTAATGTTTATGTAGAAAAAAATACTTTTTACGAAACTCTAAAAATTAAATATTTAAAGGTTTTTTTTTTAATTTCCCAAAAGTGCAAAATGGAGCTACTTCCTTTTTGCAGCAAACCCTTCAATTGTCTAAACTTTCTTCATAACAGGCATTGAAGGTTATCTGAGGTGCGTCGGCTGGCGCATGCGTTGAGCTGGTGCTTTTGTTATAACGATCGCGTCATTTGCCTGCCAGCTACGACACCGCAAACATATCATATCCGCTATCAGTTTGCACTAAAGAGGAACAACGAACTGTGTTTTCCGAATTTTTAGTCGGAGGTTGTGAAAGGTGCTTGAAATTTATTATTGCAATACGGGGACAGTGCTTTAAAAGCGTTATTTTTTGGATCGAGAAGTTCAAAAGTGGCCGGACAAGCACAACACAAAAAGAAGGAGGTGGACGCCCGTCAACTTCTACCACGCAAGATAACATTCAACAAGCAAGAGATGGTTAAAGCGGACAGGCGAGTCACCATAGATGAGGTTGCGTCTTCTTTAAACATCAGTCAGGGTTCTGGCCATCAAATCATCCACGACGAGCTCTGACTCCGCAAAGTCTGACACACCGTAGAAACCATCAAAAACTTCAGTTTTAAGACCCTGGAATTTTCAGACCCTTATCTTTTTTGACCGCTCAAGGAAAATTTGAGCGGTCGTCGATTTGCCTGAAACCCAGACGTTCAGGATGCGGTGCAAAATGGTTTCAAGATAAACCGAAGATCTTCTTGGAAAGCATACAAAAGCTTGTGGATCGCAGAACACGGTGCATTGCTAAAAAAGCAGACTATGTTAAAAAATAATGTCGACGTTGTACACATACGTTTGTTTAATAATATTATAGGTTGGAAAAAATAAATAATTTTTTAATTACCCTCGTACATAGATACCACGATGATTATTTAATTATGTACAAATATCGTGTTCATTATTTACCAGTCTAGGGATGTCAGTGATTTTTATTTGTTAGGAAAATCCATATTTTTATTCAGGAACAAATTATTTTCAGTAGAAATAATATCGATGAGTAAGAAATTATAATTGCCGTGCACTGTAAGTAAAAAAAAAGACAAATATTTCTTAAACTAGGATAATATAATACAACTAGTAATGAAAATATACAGTAATCTCTTTCGAGTTACCAACGATTCCGAAAAGCGTTCTTTATCTTTAGAAAGCTTAGAAACTGATTTTTTTTTCGAGATTTAAAGGCGCATTTATAAAAATAAAAGTTTATTTTGCTGCCACGGATTTTCGGAAACGTTTCCGATTAGTTTTTTAAGTGTATTAATTAGTTCTCAAGCTGGAATAAAGGTTTTTTGGATCCTATCAATGCTCAAGTAAACATGTTTATGTTCAACATAACTGCTTTACAAACAAACGATATAAATTAATAGCATTAGCATTAGCACTAACATTAATATTAATATTATTTTATTATTCTTACATGTATAAATTCAGTTACGCAGCTGAAAATGTTTTACTGAGAAATGGTAGCATCCTAAAACCCGATATTCCGGTTTTCAAAACTGATTAATACACTATAAAAACTACTCGGAAACATTTCCGTGAATTAATGGCAACTAAAGAAAAATGTTTTTATAAATGCTTTTTTTTAATTTCGAAAATATATTTGTTTCTGAAGATTCTAAAATTTTTTTTTCTAGAAAATTGTTTTTGTTAATGCTTCTTTAACCCGTAGACTCCCTGTGGGACACTATGTCCCAGTGCAACTTCAAAAATTACCACCGGACACAGCAGTCCCTGAAACGATTGGAAAACCACGTCTGCTTGTTCCAGTGGTCTTTCAAGTTCATTTGGGATCGTAATTGACCGTTTGCTCGGTAGATGGCAGCCTGTGCTAAATTTGATTTAAAATATCCCACAAAAAAAAAATTGGCAGTCAAAGGGTTAAATTTCGAAAATATATTGCTATATGAAGATTCTAAAGATTTTTTCTTTCTTTTCAAAATTGCGGTTAAGTCGGAAGAGTTTATTTTATATTTTCGTTCGTGGTTATGTTACATTTTTTATAATAGAAGATACATTTGTCTTTTTTTAAAGTGTGCATCAAATGTTAACATTTTTTAAAATATTTAATTGCTATACAATATATATATACATATATATATATATTAGACAGGGAGGCGGCAGCACAGATAATCACCTCGTCGAGTTCACGGCTGAAATTCCAGAATTAGTTAAAACTCGATTCGCATATTAAAACGCAATCGGTCTGCCAAGTCATATCTTGGTGGAAAACATGTGAAAACCCGATTTTAGCGGTTGACTCGTAGGTTTACCATTGTGTTTTCCTGCACCCAAAAGTATGAAATCATGGAGAACTGGGTGCAGGAAAGCACAATGGTAAACCTACGAGTCAACCGCTGAAATCGGGTTTTCAAGTGTTTTCCACCAAGATAAGACTTGGCAGACCGATTGCGTTTTAATATGCGAATCGAATTTTAACTAATTCTGGAATTTCAGCCGTGAACTCGATGAGGTGAATGTCTGTGCTGCCGCCTCCCGGTCTATATATGAAACGTTCGTTCTATCATTCACTCAGAACGACATCTCAGTCCCCGAACCCCATGAAATTTACCGGATGATAAGATAGATGTTGGCGTAGTCGAAGTCAACGAAATCCATTCATGACATTTGTAGATGGTATTATTTAGATTTACTTAAAAACAGTGAAGACACGCATCTGAGTACGAGCCACATCTGAAAAATGTAGTGTAAGTGCAATCGTGATAGAGCTGAGTAGAGGCAATGAATTCCAGAAGAATTTCTCCTAAAGCATGAAGGAAGACATGATAGACGAGTAATGGCTTTTATTCGACAACGGATATGAAGAACAACTCCACGTAATTTCACTTCATTAAAACTTGAAACATATTAGAGCTATTGAAGAACAACTACCGACGAACCAATTTGGACAATCCCAGCGAAAGCTTCTAGTTGACAATAATAATTCGTGTAAAAGTCTCTCTCCGAAGCCAGTGCAACCGTATAAATATTCCAAGATTTTGCTCAAGGTTACAGAAGCGCGAAAATGTTAGCCCACTGACAGCAATGTTCGGAGGGAAACAAGGGGGTAGAAAGGGCGGGGCCTGCTCGCTAATGGATGAAAAAATGAGGCCAAGAGGGTGTGTACCTCAGGTATTGTATAACTGTTTCTTTAGACGCGGTATTTTAAAAGTGTAAAAAGCCTTGAGCGGGAAAAACGCGAGGGATGATGAGAAGCCGAATGATAGTATTAAATAGAAATAAAAAATGGTATTACGAAATGTTCCCGAAGAATAAAAATTCAATGTCTCAAAATAAGAAGAAATTAAGCAGGTGCTTTTTAGAAGCAGTGTTGCATTTAATAGACTAAGGTTTTTATAAATACGTGTATCTTTTAACAGATTAAGATTTTTAGAATGATAATTAAAAAAATATTTTGATTAAGTTATGGAATAAAATATAAAATAGATTTAAGAGATATTTTAAAAAGAGAGGGAAAAAATTAGAATTGTAAGAATTTGGAATAAATTAATTAAGGAAAAATGGCGAAATTTTTTTATTATTACATACATATATTAATTAAAAAGATTTTCATAATCAAAGTACAAAGGATTTTTAATAGCATGCCGTTTAAAGAAGCTCGTTTTTTGTGCAGTTCTGACAGAATTAAAGAACAGAACGGATAGATTAAAGCCCAGGTTGTAAACAAAAATTGTCGTAATCAACAAACTAGGATATACAGTACTGAGATAAAGGGTGAACACCCCCATGCTAGGAATAATATCAACCATATATATTTTAATTCTGCGGATAAAAATTATCTATGAAAGATGTTTAATTTGAATGTAAAGTTTTGGAATTGAATTTTTTTCAAATTTTTTTTTCTTTAGTGGTGATACATTTTTACTCATCTTTTCAATTAGTATAGTTTTATAGTCTTATCTTGCTAATAATTTTCATTTTGGAGAAACTGTTCCAAAATGACATACTTAAATTAAATGACATATCTTATGTTTCTTAATATTGTCGCATGAAGCCACTGCTTAACGATACGCAGTAATGTTGTGTAATCGATCGGCAACTATAGAATTTAATGGCGAAGGTTTCAAGTTTGTATTTTTCACTGTTCAAAAGAGACTTTTTACACCTTTCTTAAAAAATTTCTTGGGATTTTATTGCTCTAATTCACGTCTATTTCATTTCAGTGATTACATACCTGAAGTATAAGGTGAGTACTTATTTATTTTTTGATTATTTTATGTATATGCGAAAATTTATAAATGCATGTGCTAGAATACTGCCGCTGTGTATACAATATGGTGATTGTAGGTAAAATGACATGCCGTCAGACATTTTTCCTGATCAGGATTTCTGTGCTTCAATTGTGATAAAAAGTCCAGTGAAAAATAAGGAATGCAACGACAGCACTAGACGTTCAGCAGATAACAGATTATTTAGACCTAATCCGTCAATTTTCACAGTTTCAATGTCACCTTCTCCAATTCCAGAACCGACTACAACTGTTTCCGATACTCCGAAGCCATGTGCATCTTTTAAACCGGTAGCATCTTCAAGTTCATTATCTTCATTTATCAGATGATGTATTTCCACTTCCTTGTGCACCTTGATAAAATCTGCGGATGCATAATAATGCAGTCACAGAAAGGGGGGACACGATTAAATATTTAAAAGGGAAAAATGTTTAAAAAAATCCTTAACCGTATAGTAAGTCAAAAACAACCCACCTTAGTATTTCTGAGTACAAACATTTTAAATTAGCTGAAATATAAAACATATAGAAAAAAAAAACTTCATGCCAGGTAAAAGAGAAATAATAAATGCATAGAGGTTAATCTCGATTAATTTATTTGACATATGAAAATATATTATTAGTACACATGATTTTAAATTTAAATTAATTATATTTTATCTTATGAGAGGAATGCATTCTTCAAAATATTATAAAGATATAAAACTTTACACCATTTATGTTTCGTACTCATATCTATGTTTAAAAATTCATTATCTGAATCTAGATTCATCAATTGACTTTAATTCTTAATTTGAAAACATATTTACTTCGTTCAATTACTGATGAAATTCTTTATTCACTTCTGTGCATATTTTTTGTAAACTATCGAACAATTACTGAGTATTCAGGAATAAACACAACACTCTTTGATGACGCAGAAGAATGATTACTCAGCAATTCTTTAACACATTCACAAGTAAAAAATATATTCACAATCTGTAATCTGCCGAAACCACTTTATATACTTGGATACGTAGTTACCATTTCACCAAACTATTTCTGTATATAAACATTTTCACTTCTTGACACAATTTCACAAACATGGATTTTTTACCAACTAGGCTAGCCTCCTTCACAGACGAGAAAAAAATCTCGAATGATCAAAAAGCCACCCTTCTAAACTGTCGAATTTTCTTGCCACTAACCACGCGGTTTTAGAAACACACAAGTAATCTCACAGACGATGCCACTTCGGGGGACGAAACACTGGTCGAAAATTGTCCGAACTACCGCCACCTCACGGATCTGCTGAAGAAGAACCAGCGAGGGACAATTATGTATTCAGGCGTGTCGCTTGCCGCTACCAGTTTTGTAGAATCTTTACGAGATAATTATGAGTGTGTTCGCTGAATTGTGAAGACACCTGCGCTGAACTGAAAAAATAGTTTTTTTCGCATGCTGTGCTGTATTGTAAAAGTCTTTTAACGACTTGCACTGTGTTGGGAAAGTAGTTTTTTAACACACCTAATGCTACATCATCCTCTAAACAGAGGAAGCATGAAGGTGGAAAAATTCTGACTAGATGTCTGAAATTGTCCACCAAACTATATTGCCAAAGGAAAGGCAAAAGCTGCTGAGAAACATAATTCACACTCAAGACGTGCAGTTCTACAGGATAAGAAGAAAATTTGCTTTTTTACATCAAATGTTGACGACTAAGACATGGATCTTTCTGCCGATGATGATGATGATAAAGCCCGTGTTTATTCCATTGATTTATTCAGTCACTCAAAACCGAAGAAGAAGTTGATAAAATGTGTTAAGCGTTCATAGTGGGCATATAGTGAATATGCTGGTGTTTCTTAGTGTGCAAAAAAATTATTTGTGATGTATGCAATTAAATTTAATATCAACTTATAGGTGTGTCGTTTTAGGACAGCGCTGTAGATAAAACGACAGTGTGCAGCATTTTATATAAATAGTTATTATGACGTTGTGACTTTATTTGTTGCTTTTTAAAATGCACCGTTGTATGTTGTATACTTCTCAATGTTAGTTTGTAAAAAATAAAGGTCATGAGAAAAATTTTGTATGAATAGAAGAAATATTTCCTTATGGTATGTCATTTTAGGACAGTTTCCTCTATGTACTACTGAGAAATCTAAACATAAAAATACTTAAGTAACTTTCATAATACTCGGTTATGAAATATTAATTATGAATGATATATCCTTGCAATTTATGAAGTATTACAGTTTTGTATGGCATTCATTAACATAGATTCTGCCTATGTGGGTAGACAATGTGCCGTATGTTTTGCTCGTGTAGATTGTTTAGTTATACTTAATAAATCATTATAATATACACTTATGGAACGATGTAATAGGTTAGAAAACAACAATTTCGGATTTAAAATAATAGTTGTTTTTTCAAATATTCATTATTAAAAAGTTCTTTTCATACATATAGATAAATGTTATGGTAAACGTTTATTTTGGACTATCAATCCAAGCAACTTTTATCAAATGCTTTCAGAATTTAATTTTTTTAATAAAATTTTATTTTAAATTTAAATATATTTAGCAAGATTTTTTTTATTATATTGTATTTTATTTTACCTTGTATTAAATATATACAAAATATATTACAAATCTTTTGAGTCACATATTTGAAACGTTTTCTCAGTATTTTAAATAAAATGATAAACAAATAAAGTGCCTCCTTGGTAACGCAGTAACTCATTTTTTTATAATTTCTAAATATATATGCAAATTTAATCCGAAATTTAAATTGTTAAAAGTATAAATAAAATGTATCTTTGAGGATTATTTACACTTTTTTGCTAAGATTCGAATATCAAAAGAATCCCAAAATGTTTTCTTTTATACTGCAAGACCAAAAAAAAAAAAAAAGATATATATATCAAAAATTCTATTAAAAGATTTCGTATCAGAAAATTAAATTCAGACAAATTGTGAGGCACTGTGATATTTGACTGTATATCTGCTTTTGGAACATTTCCATTTTGTGAAATGACGAATACATTTCCTTACGGAATAATTTACGATTGTTGAAACTACATTGCAAATCTTGATGAATGAAAAAGCAAAAGAAATTCTTTAGAGATATTTTTTCTCAAAATAATTTGTTGTATCAAATGATCTTCAAGCAATTTCATCCTTATACAATGCTAATAAAGTAACACATAATTTATGGTAATGAATATAAGCTTGCAAAATTAGTAGAAATTGTTTATAACCGAAAAAAAGTCGTTTATTAAAGTGAATCAACAGATACGAGTATTTCGGTAGCAAACGAATTGACATTTTTCGAACTGAGTCAAAAAGTCTCCATGCCGGGAGTCGAACCCAAGACGTCTGGCTTAAATTTAAAACGCTCTACTTATTGAGTTACTTAGACAGACTTAGGCCGACACATTTCACTCAGATAAACTTTTTTGGCGATAGTATCGTGTCTGTCATGTAGACAGCTCAATAAAGAATACAACGCAGGTAATGTCCGTCCAAGTAGCTCAATAGGCAGAGCATTGGCAATTTAAGCCAGAAGTCTTGGGTTCGGCTCTTGGCCTGGATGCTTTTTTAATTAGTTGAAATTATGTCATTTTTATGATATCTTTACCAATCACTTTGATTGAGTAAAAAATAATAAAGTGTATTTCAGTAGAAGTTTCTGTTGGATTACGCAATTTAAAAACCACAACAAAATGTATTGCAAAATATTGGTAATTGATTACACATACTTGGAGAGAACTTTTCTTTCACCTTCTTTCTTTCACCTTTCAACCAAAACATATTTTCTTTTTTCTTAAAGGAAATATTGCGGAACAAATTTCTTTAAATATTTGTATGTGGAAAGATTATAAACGAGATTATGCCACAGAATTCATTGCTTTTTTCATTTAATCAAATCGTTTTCAATAAATTTCAAAACTTTATTATTTAAATTGATAATTGATAATGTTCATATGAAAATCGTATTTGTTGTAGTTGGTTATAAATATAATACAGGGTGTAACATAAATGAATATCCCAACTTTAGAGGGCTATTAATACTTTCACTGCCGGGTAAAATTGCCGGAATTTTATTTTATTTAGAAAGTTCGAATTCATATCAGAAAATACTAATAGCAATATTTACTTTATTTATTTACAGACATTTCGTGATTACATAAAATAAAAATTCTTCTTTCGAAATTTCCGGTACGAATTCGTAATTTTAGATTGAAAAACTACGCGTATAGTCGTGGTTGGCAGCGAATGTGTTAAAAGAAAACAAAAAAAAGTACAACTTTGTTGTTCATCAGAAATCAAAAATAACAGTTGAAAGCTTAAATTGAACACAGTTATAAGTCACATTAAAGTATTGAATAAACTGGTGTGATATTATAAAAGGATAAAAAAAAACTTCTTAATAACACCATAAAATTTATAGTGTTATTAAGACTTTTTTTAATGCTTTCACAGTTATAAGTGTTCAATGTGAGACACTCCAGAAACACGAACGATATCGAGGCGTTACGAAAATTCATCCCACACTTTTTTAAGCATGTCCGGTGTGACTCATAGAATGGCTGCAGATATGCGTGTCCTTAATTCATAAACGGCAGTTGGTAGCGGTGGACAAACACCTGATCCTTAATGAGGCCCCACAAAAAAACACATGCATTGGTATCATTGCAGCGAGGAAGTCATGTCTGACAGCATCTCGTCGCGCCATCTATCGCCAGCTTCGTGAACTTTCAACTGTTATTTTTTACATCCGGTCAACAACAAGGTTGTACTTTTTTGTTTTCTTTTAATAGCTCTGTAAAATTGGGATATTCATTTCTGTACACCCTGTTTATTAAATGTCCAAAATCTATTAAAAAGTATCTATATATATAAAACGCTAAGATACGTAGCGGCGAAAAAGCGATTATTTCTTATTTGCCGATGGCAACGAGTGGTTTATTTTCATTAATTTGCGAATATTAAGAAAATTATTTGCGGTGTTGATTTAAAACTCGCCACACATATGTAGCAATTTTTTCTGTATCCGAAAATGAAATTTTGTAATAATAATCGGTAAT
Organism: Maratus michaelseni; assembly: GCA_963931845.1. Lineage (NCBI taxonomy): Eukaryota > Metazoa > Arthropoda > Arachnida > Araneae > Salticidae > Maratus > Maratus michaelseni. The sequence goes on from OZ007588.1 coordinate 307,174,249, forward strand.
TTTTCTGTTTTTTTGCAAAAAACTAGCTTCTTTCTAAAGAGGAAGGAAAATAAAGTGTGAAGTCTAACCAAAATAACATTAGTGCCATTGTCGTACCTTATGTAGTTAAATCTTATTGTTTTCCCGCATTGTTATGACGCCAAAGGTACTGATGCACATATTTGTGATTTATAATATAGATTGAATAAAAATAAATAATCCTAAATGAATAAAATAATCTTATTGGGTGGAGATTTCCGTGCTGCCTCTCATTTTTGGAGATTCAAGATCGCTAACAGTTTCAAGTTGGATACAGAAGCATAGACTATGGTCTGAATTTTACATTATGAAACTTACAGAAAATATGCGTGTTCTTCAAACACAGAGAGAGTTAACAAGCTGGCTGTTACAGGTTGGCAAATGTCAAAGTAGGGTAACTATTAAGTTCCTCCAATTTGATATCCACATCCAGATATACAAAATCCAGTGTAGCAACTTTTCAGTGACATCAATTTTAAGACAGTGACGCTTCAAAAGCTTAAAGGACGGGCCAAACTAACAGTGACAAACAATTTTGTCAATTGAAATTAATAATAGTGTTTTATAATGTATGCCACGAACTGAAAGGGTTTATGAAAGCATTGACAACATCATAAGTGATGATCCTCAATATAAACTTGGATATACAGAGAGAAAATAAATGAGTTAAAGTTAAAGAGTTTAACTACAACAGAAATGCCACATCATAAACTGAAATTTAAGCCAGGAACTATCATAATGTTACTAAAAATTTTAGTACCTTCTAAAGGTCTCTGCAATGGTACAAGACTTATAGTTAGTAACTTGCATAATAATATATTAAAACATACATAAACAACGCCTGAATTCAGCAATTAAAGATACACAAATATTATAATACAGACATACATACAATAAATACAATAATCCAACATGGAGTGAAAAATTAGCCAGAGCCAGGAATCGAACCTGGGATACAAAAATTTAGGTAACTAATTAAGATATATATAATGTTCCGGGCTGTTGCTCTGACCACTGAGCTACTCCGCCTATTCCTGAGTCTGCAATTTCTCACTAATAAACCATGTTGGACAGAAAGTCACCAGCCATCTTAAACCATGTTGGACAGAAAGTCACCAGCCATCCAATAGATGGTTGATGACTTTCTGTCCAACATGGTTTATTAGTGAGAAATTGCAGACTGAGGAATGGGCCGGAGCAGCTCAGTGGTCAGAGCAACAGCCCGGAACGCTGTGGACCCAGGTTCGTTTCCTGGCTCTGGCTAATTTTTCACTTCACGTTGGATTATTGTATTTATTGTATGTATGTCTGTATTATAATATTTGTGTATCTTTAATTGCATAATAATGTTATTAAAGCAAAAATAACAAGTTGGAAATTGTACGTCAAACGTTACAGACGAGGTGCGTTCGTACTATAGTTAGTTATATAAATATTCAGATCTTGATGATTTTTAATTCTGTGAAATGAATTATATCGTCTGCAGATTAATTTCTGTAATAAAAGAAGTATCTCGGTCGCTTAACGATTAAACCTCGAAAGCTCCTATAACAAAAAAGAATCATTTTTTTATTCAAATTTCTTAAAATATATTTTTATTAATATCGACTAAAGTTTTGGTTCGATTATTATAAAATTTGAAATGTCTCGACAACATTCTGCAAAGATAATATATCTTAAATCTCAAACCATTCGGTTGGGTAGTTTTTGAGTTGTTATATGCGGACGGACGGACAGACAGACGGACGGACAGACGGACAGACCAGACGACGACAATAGGTGCTACGTATTTACATAATTACGAACGTACCTAAAAATTGATTCCAATATTAATGGAACTTTTCTCATCCCTCAAATATCACTTATTCCATGAGACGATACATGCCTTTTACATTTAAAATGTTTACAATTTTCTATCCGATTAGCTTTTTCGATGCGTATACATAAAGTCCAGAGTCAAACTTTTGAAAAGAAAAATATTTAGATTTGCCAGTTTTTAGCTATGGTCAGTTGTATGTTGGTCTTTCAAGAGTTAAATCTTTCGATTCAGTTACTAGTATATTTGAACTCTGTAATTTCAAATTGCACATATAAAGATGTTTTGATAATGAAAATTAAAAAAAAAATGATAAAAATATTTTATAATTGTGAATGGTGTAGATACTTTCAATATAATATATATTCACTTTCTATATTTTAAAGAGTATCCAGTAACTATTGTGTGAAGGCAAAAGATTTATATGTATGATGCTGAAAAAATACCTCTGTTTTCATATTTCTAAATGGTGTCCATATTTTATGATGTGTATATATATTTTATTACAATGTACCCAGTTCAAAGTGGAGAAGTTTTTATTCATAGTATTTATATACATACTAGCTGACCCGTCCGGCGTTGCCCGGACCCGTGATAATAAATATTAAAAAAACCATCAAGTTTTTATTATTTTATATCTTTAACCCGATTTTGTATAAAATTATATTTTAAAATGGAAAATTCGCAAAAAAATATTGATATTTAGTGATAAAAACGCTCATTTTCTTGTTTTTTTCCACGTAGTTTCGTTCGATAGTTTTAAAATAAAAAAGCTCTTTTTGTCCGACCTCTTATTGATTATAAATAAAGCGGTTTTACAGCCCGTGTAAAAATTTCGTGAAAAATTTTATCTAGTTGTAAAAGAAATGTTTTCTTCACACTTTTTTGTTTGTTTGTTTGTTTTCGCGTCAGCTCCTTTAACATAGCAATAAAAAAATAGTTATCATCTTCCAAACTCTCTGAAATCTCAATCGGTTATAAAGATAACTGTATTCAAACTCTCTTTAAAATTTTCCGAAAAATATGCACATTTAGTAGTAAAAACACGAGTTCTTAAAAAAAAAAAGCTTTTAACGCAATGGCCATATTACGCCATCTGTTTTCAATCAACCCTTTCCAATCTCCCTATGCTAAACCTTATTAATATAAATGTTCAATTGAAATTCTAACAACTTGCTACTGTCATAAATATGTTTAAATATCTTAAAATTATGTAATTTCTGATATATATTTTCGTTCCATTTACTCTGGTCTTATTTATTAGCTCTGATCTGTGTAGGAGTATTTTCTTTTCTGCATACGACCACTGTAAAGTTTTATGACATACAATCTTCTTAAAATTTTGAATACTCTTCCAATCCAGTTAAGGATTTAAAAACCTTCTTTCTTTTTAAAATGAAAACTGTGTCTGTTTTAAAATAGAGATTAAGCGAATAAGTATTAAGCGAAATAATGTTAATATTAATATTAATGTTACGAGCTTCTATTTCTTCTAGTCTAAGCGATTTTTAAGCGAATTTTATCATCATATTTATGTATGTGATCTGAAAAATTTATTGTAGCACTATTTTGTAATACTTTGCAATCCTGAACAATTAATTAGTTTTGCGCACAAAATTTTATTCTTCAGTCAAGTTTAAAAACATACTACAAGTGTACGTCTTTATATTTGCATAGTAATAGTATTTTTATGCTAATAGATATTTATTACAGGAAATCACTGAATGATGCATACGTGCATGAAATAATTTCAGAAATTAGAATTCGCTATGTTACAGAAATGCAGGGAAATTATTTCATACTTATCAAAAACTTCCGTGAATATAACGAGAAGCATCTATATTAATAAAAGAAAGTTTCGCTCTGTGTGTGTGTGTGTGTTTGTCTGCAATGGCTAGCAAAATCTAGCCCACCTAGAAGTCTGCAAATTTAGGTGTGGATAGTCCAAGGTCTGGCCATGTGCACCTGAGTCTCAGAATTTTAATATTTTGATAATTACCCAAGATATTAATTAGATTCTCATTAACCATCGCTTCTAAATGACATCTTTTAAATCAAAATAGCTAAAAAAATGAACAGGCGCATTGGATTTGCAAGCGGAAATGAACGAATTTGAAATTATTTTACTAATTAGCGAATTTTAAGAAAACTAATTGAGATATCAATTTGAAAATTTCTGAGCATATGTAAAACAAAATTCTGCATCTGACTATGTGATTTTTTAAAAATTCGGTCGGTAATTTTTTCTTAATTTATGCAAAAAACTGCCAAAAATCTGCCGGCACCAGTGAAAACAATCCAAGAAAGTTTCAGACAGGGATCTGCGTTCATTAGAAACTGAACTACAAAGAGATCTGTTTCTCTGGCCGATCCCTCCATTTAGTTTGCGAAAATGAAAGGAAATAATTGCCAATTTTTACTGATGAACAAAAATTTAGGTAACTAATTAAGATATAGATTTGAAATTGAGGTCGGGAAGGCGTGTCATCTGCCGGCTATTTTAGCGTAGCGTCTTCGTTAGGTTCTAATTATCAGAAAAATGTAATTCTTTTTTTAATAATCGCGTTAATGTAGGTGACGGTGGTTTTCCTAAACAAATTATTCATTATATTTGCGGGTATGGGGAGGGAGGGGGTTAACGCCTTTCACTGCGATTGTAATTATCTCGGGCCGGGCAACGACGGCTAGTTTTATAAATAAATAAAGATTTTATTTCAAATCGTATTAAAAGATTAAATTTGCAATTTTATTTAAGAAACATATATGTATATAGGACCAGAACATACCTTCTGATTAAATGTATTTTTAAAAGAATAGTATCACTGTAGGTTTGCAGTAAGATTTGCTGTAAAAATAAGGCTGCATATATATATTTTTTAAAGTTACGATACTATTTTTTGATTTTTTAGGGAACGCATCATTTTGGTTCAGCGGGACAAATACTTTAAAAATGACCAACATTTCAATTTTTACTAAATTTTAGTAAACTTGAATTATATTGTCAACTTGAATTCCAGACAAGAAAAAAATTATTTTTCGGTCAAGGAAACAGCCCTAGAAGTTATCACGCAGTTGGAATCTTTGATACATTCTTCTGTAAACATAGTTTATTTTCTATATTTTATTATTTTTGCTCAGGAACTACTGAATCGATATTAATATTTACAAATAGATTTCGCAATAACTAATCTGGAATTGAATCGTTCTGCAAAAAAAAAAATTAAAATTAAATAAAACTTAAAAGTCAGCAATTTTACAAACACAAAAATGTAGTATTTTTTTTAACGCAAAATTGTAACATATGCAACTATGATTATTAATGCAATTTGTAATAAAACTTTTTTTTTTCATTTTTCATTAAATGAATCTCATATTGAATCATAATCGATTATTGTCTCAAGACAAATTATTTTTTCCTTTTCCGTACTGTCGCGTCTGGAAATTCGGTTCGAAACGTCAACTATGACAGCAATTTCTGATTTACTGCCTTTATTGAAAAATGTAAAAAACAGGTCGATTAAAAAGTTTCTTTGAAGAGCATCTGCCAATTTGTGATTGTGAACAAAAATGAAATAAAAAATGTGTCAGAAAATAGCCAGTTTGGATTGGTAGAAAAGCCTCAATATTACTAATCAGCAGCTGATTCACCTCCCCCCCCCTCCACCACCAAAAAAAAATGTAATCACAAAAGGAAAAAATCGATAAAATATATTGAACAAAAAAAATTAATTTCCGTGATTGCTGAGATAAAAGAATATCGGCTTTTTTCATCGGCTTTATTCGATATTGACTTTTTTTCAGCAGTTTCTGCCCCCTGAAATATCCAAAAACGACCATAACATGTAGCAAATATCCCACTCAATGTGTAAATTAGGATATTTTCAATCTTGTTGTAATTTTCACTGGTACACTTTTTCATCATTTACATATATAAAGAAGGATTATAAGTGTACATATATATGTTTAAATTGTTATTCTATACTATATATAAATACTATACTATTTTATTGTACTATACTATATATTTGTTGGAATACAACGTTTATTTTCTCCTCTTCGCACATGTAGCAGATGCGCGTACAGTGACGATGCTGATAGTTTGCTTTGCGCGCGAGAGTTTGTTGTTCGGTTAAGAAAGATGTCAGCGCTTAGTCGGATTCCGGCTATGTAAATATTTTGTCTTTGTGTTAGTGTTAATAAATGTTTTATGTAGAGTTACTTTGCTACCTCTGCGTGCCTCATAAACCAGATTAGGTTATGGGTCCAGAGACGCTATTTTACTGCCCTGTAATTAGCAGAAATTATTTTTAATTCGAAGATTAGGATTTCGAACTTTTAAGCCTGATTGAAACTAAGAACTATTCTTTGTTCTGCTTGTCATTGGTTATTATTACTGGCTGTGAAAGACTTTTTAATTATGTCTCATGTAACGACAATTGAAAAGCTCGGTAAGAATAATTTTGATAGCTGGAAGCTTTAAATCGAAGCTGTATTAACCCATTCCCTGCTAGTGTTGCGCTTTCGCAACACAAATGTAATTTTGTTTTATTATATAAATTTTATTAATTCTGTGTAAACAAATAAAGAATATTTTTTTAAAGCTTGAATTTTTAGATATATTTTGTAAATGAATTATTTATCATTTTTTAACAGTTAAAACCGTTGATAAACATGATATATTTTTAATAATTATTATTTGTTAACTTTGGCTATTTCTCATAGATGGCAGCTCATATTTAGCTGGAAAAACTTCTTATAGATCGAAAGTAGAATTTCTTCACATGAAAATGGCGCAATCAGGTAAGCTAATTTCTGTTTTAGTTTGTTTATAATTATTTATTTTTTTAAATCTTGCGAAAATGCAACACTAGCATAATAGAATAGATATTTGATTTTATGCTGATAATAAGAATTTTAGAAGATTTTTTCTTTCTTTTACAGTTTCATTCAGAAGAAAACGATGTTTGACGTAGAATGAAGCACTAGAATATTTCATTGGATTGGAAGATGATGATTTATCTGATAGTTCGCTAGAAACTGATAATAAAATTCAGCATTGTGATTTGGCTATTTTGCCTCCAGATGCTGACGAACTCACGGATGAAGAAAATGTAAACGATGACATTCTGCATGATAAAATACCTTGTCTAACAGATGTTTCTGGTGAAATAGAACTTCATGATATCAAGTCTTTTTCTACTAATGTTGATGCAGACAAAAATGTATCTAGAGTGAAAAAAACTTGGATAAAATCAACTTACAATTTGAAACCAGTCCCTAAGGAGGACAAAAGTGTAGAATTGATGTAAGCTGAACTCTCAAATATCAACCTGTTGATATTTTCTTAAAATTTTACAATGAAACACTTTTGAACCCTAGTGTATTAGAATCTATAAAATATTCCCTTTAGAAAATTAGACTAAAATTCTCTTTAACCGTTCTTGTTCTCAAGCGTTTTAATGGTTTTCTAATGTATACAGGTTATTCAGCTTTACCGCAAGAACAATTATATTAGTCAGTTGTTGAGGTTGTGAATTGTCTTATTATAAGAGAAAGCATGAACCGAGCGACATATTTGTCTGTAAAACAAAATATTCATTTTGCTGACAACACGTCACCGGATAGAAAGGATAAATTAGTTAAATTTCGACAGTACCTGAAAATTATAAGCGAATATTTCATGCAGTTTGGTATTTTAATGACAAATCTGTCGACTGAAGACTAAACCAGTTAGACTTGGTTATAAGGTATGCTGTCTATGTTCATCTACATTTTACTTATATCAAAGTGATATCTGTACTAGAAAATCAACAGAAAAAGCTGACCGCGGACTTGGTGGAGATGTAGTGATGAATCTTTTGAAAAGTGCTAAAAAATCCGTGTAACCATGCAGTATATTTTGATATATATATTTTTTTACATCGCATAATCTTCTGTCTGATCTATATCACATGGGATTTTGTGCAACAGGAACAATCATAGATAATAGAATTGGAAATTTCCCCTTAACATCTATGAAAGATATGAAGAAAACTGACAGAGGAACAAACGACACGGCTCTCTATGGAAAAAAATGGAGTTTCCGTTACCAGATGGAAAAACAACTCAGTTGTTGCTATTCCTAGTAACTAGGATGTTAGTGATCCCCCCCCCCCCCGACATCTTCCAAAAGATATTTCAGAAAAGATAAAAAACATAATAAAATGAAGCAACCAATTCCAATATGGGTGGAGTTGATTTAATGGATAATTTTATTGCATCATGCAGAATTCAGATCAAAGCATAAAGTAGTGGTGACCATTTTTTACCAATTTTATAGATGTAGCAAAAGTAAATGCATGGAAATTATACAGAATCTGCATTGATTCTAATATAAGTTTACTAGATTTTCAACGATCATTAGTTATTTCTTTACTAAAAACACCATGTGAATCTGAAAGCAGCAAAGAAGCTCAGAACACAGCAGCAAAATTTCAGAATCCCGGACGTCCTTCGACTTTCCAAAATTTATGTTTGGAAAACACAAAAATAGACACTGCAAATCACATGATTTCAAAAAACTCAGATAGTAAAAGTAGGCAGTGTATTAAGCATTGCACAAGTCATACTGTTACATTTCGCACCAAATGTTCAGTGCCGTTGCATGCCAAATGTTTTTAACCATTCCATACTACGCGGAAATAAATGTTAATGCTTTGTGCCAGTGTTGGAATTATGTTGTCGATATAGAAATAAGACCGGCTGAAGGAACCGCAGAAGAAAAGAAATGACTACAGGCTGATCAAAAAGCTTGTGCAGATATAATTCAATTGCTATATGGAATAAGCTGAAAGGCGTTTATGAATCAAGGGGACCCACGAAGAAAGCAACTCTGATTAAACAGCTTCTTTTTAGAAATATATCCATGAAAGAAACGATATCTGATCATTTAAATATTTTCTTCGAAATAGCTGATGAACTGAAAGAAATGGAAATAGAAATCGCGGGTGATTTATTATCGATGCGCCAACTCTACAGTGTTCATGAGAACTTTGAAAATTTTAGGTGCGCAATTGAATCGAGAGATGAGATTCCTAAACCGGAATCTTTGACAATTAAAATACTAGAAGAATGAGATGCTAAAAAAGTAAAACCACTGAAGATTCACAAAACACATATTATTACAGAATTTAAAAGAAGTAATCAAGAACAGAAGAAGAATGAAAAATGGAAAATGAATCCGAATAATTTTTTCCTTCGAAAATGTGTTACAGTAAATTCAAAAGCAACTGCTGTTCGAAAATCGAGCACAAAACTTCCGAATGTAGAAAGAAAATAGCTGATAGAGAGCTTATACCTTTAAATTAAGGAAATCACGGATCGATGATAGCCACTAATTATGAAAACCCGACTAGTATGGTATTTAATGACACATATCAAAAACTTCTGCATGGTGTTTAGACAGCGGATGTACATCTCACATGTGTAAAGTGAGAAATTTATTTTCAGAGTAGCATCCTCATACAAATTTTACAATACAGCTTGCATCTGATGAAACAGCGGAAATTGCAGTAATAGGAACAGTTATAATTACGGTAACTTACGGGAACGGAATTACTTATCTCACACTCAAAAACGTTCTGTCTTTCGGAATTAAAATGTAATTTGCTATCAACATCTAAAGCAACAGCTAATAATCGTTCAGTGATTTTTAAAGAACGATAAGCTAAAATTATTGAACCTAATGGTTCTACACTAGTACAGGCTGTTCGTCAAGGTGACGTACGATTTATATTACGTACAGCCAAGCACCGAAAGAGCTGCGGTAGCAGAGGAAAGCGATTTTCTAAAATTGCATCTTAAGGGGTCTTGTACCTTTTAAGCGCGACGAAAATCGAGAAAAACAATAAAAGTTTGAATTAGTGTATTTTCAAAACCTTTACACGCATAAACATAAAGTTTTGATTATTGATTAAATAGATTGTGCTTTCTAATATAATACTATTAGAAATTGACTAATGTTTTACTGAATTTGTGCATTGTTGAAATCAAAATAGCTCTTTTTTTTACTCTGTAAGTCATTGCGCGCATGATATCTTGAGAACGTATTCATGGATTGTTATGAAATTTGATTTAGATAATAATCGCATTTAAAATGATCTACTTTTAAATATTTACAATGATAAGATTTTTAATTATGACTATTTTTATTCCTTCAAAAATGTAAAATTTTAAACTTTTTTACAAAAATATTTTTTTGACATGGTTAGTGAAATTATTTTGACCTAAGAGTAGATCATTTTTTAAATACATATGTCTTATTATCTAAATCAAATTTCAAAACAATTCAGTCATACGTTCTCAAGATATCATGCGCGCAATGACTTACGGAATACTGAAATTTTGTAAAAGAGTAGACAGTTTCTAATGGTATTATATTAAAAAACACAATCGGCTTAATCAATTGTCAAAATTTCATGCTTATACATAAAAAAAATTGAAGATACATTAATTCAAAGTTTAAAAGTTTTTCTTGATTTTCGGCAAGTTTAAAAGGTACAAGACCCCCTAAATTAGGTCATCTAAATGAGTCTGATTTAAAAAAGATTTAAAACTAAGAATATGGTTAGAAATCTAAACTTCAATGATAATGAGTCTCTTAAAGACTGTTAAATTTGTATTCAAGGTAAACAAACTCTGCGCTCTTTCCATAAAGAATCAAACTTTAAAAGTGACGATTTATTAACTCTTATTCATTCAGATTTGTGTGGGGCTATGAGAGTTTCTACTCATAGAGGCTCGCGATATTTTCTTACTTTTATTGATGATAAATCATGCTATATTGACGTCAGTTTTCTGAAATCCAAAGATGAGGTTAAAAATGCATTTGTTAAATACAAAGCAGCAATCTAAAACCTTCAAGGAAAACAGATTCTTCGAACGGATAATGGTAAAAATACTACGAGGAAGACTTTTAATAAATATATCGAAGAAGCAGGTATAAAATGAGAATTTACATCACCCCTAACACCTCAACAGAACGGTACGGCGGAAAGAGTTCTAATAGAACTTTAAGTGAAATGGCGAGATGTTTACTATTACACAGCAATCTCCCACAATTTTTTGAGCTTAATCTATATTGATTGTGGGTTATACACACGTAATCGCTTTTCTACACGAAATTTAAGCCATAACAAAACACCCTAAGAAGTATTTTTTGGCATCAAGCCAACTTTATCATATTTCAAAATATTTGAGCAAAAATGTTCTGTACTAAATAAAAGTCAAAATAAAGGAAAATCTTATTCTAGATCCGAAAAACAGATTTTTGTTGGCTATTCTAATAAATAGAAAGCGGAATAAGAATTCCAGGAAAATTATTATAAGCCATGACATTCGATTTATTAATGAATTTGAAAACAACCTTCCCTCAAACAGTGAAATAAAATCAAAATTTCCCTTCTCTCAAAATAATGAAAATAACATGATTATGCAAGAATCAGAAATATCTCCTCCCTTCAAAAATGAGCTATACAGCAGCGGTGATGACAGTGAAATTTATACGCATTCTGATGAAATTTTCGACACCCCTATTTTCTCTACTAGAGTTCGCGGAAGACCCAGAAAAATAAAAATAGGTAAAAAAGGAAGGAATACCGAAGAAAGAATATAAAATGTTAATTTCAAAAGAAGAAAAAACACAAGTTGTAATTGAAAATTTAATTTCTGGTTCATGTCAGAAATTTTCTGAAGCTTTAAATGGTCCTTTTAAAAAACAAGAGATAGATGCAATTGAATTAGAATTTTATTCATTAATACAAGAAATGCGTGGCAAATAGTTGATAGGACCATAAGGAAATTGTAGGAAGTAAGTGGGTTTTAAAAAGTAAATATAAACAAGACGGGTCAATCGAAAAGTTTAAAGCTATATTAGTAGAAAAAGGGTGTTCTCAAAAACAAGCCGGGAATTGATTTTGAAGAATTTTTTAAGACTGTAGCCGGATTAAGTTCTATCAGAACTGCGGTCGCTTATGGTATTCAAAATGGTTTTACAACTTTTCAGTTAGATTTTATTATGGCTTATGTAAATGGTGATTTAACTGAAGAAGTATAGATGGAGTTACCTGAAGGTTTTAATATGAATCTAATGAGTTTAATGAATGTTTATTAAAAAAAATCCCTCTATGAATTAAAACAATCAGGTCGACAATGGTTCAATAAATTAGATGCAAAATTAAAACAAATGAAATTTGAATCACTAAATGCTGATAAATGTGTTTATTTTTCTAAATTTCCAATTTAAGCTATTATTATTGTTTATGTTGATGATCTCATAATTCTTACTAAATGTAAACACGATTATGAGTCTATTAGAGATGAATTAGAAAAATCTTTTAAAAGTGAAGATTTAGGCCACTTACACTATTGTTTGGGCATAAAATTCGTGTAAAACGGGGACAGTATTAAAATTAATCAAAATAAGTATATTGAAGATATTCTGAGAAAATTTAATATGCAATAATCAAAATCAATATCTACACCTCTTGATAACAATGTGAAGCTTACTAAAGATATGTGTCTCAAAACTGAAGAAGAAAACTCTGAAATGAATAATATTTCTTATCGTTAACTAATTGGATCGTTTATGGATTGGGTCGTATACTTATTGGATCGTTATCAGTGGCGACTAAACCTGATAAGATTATTACGCATAAATTATTAAAGCATAAATTATTGATAAGATTATTACGCATGATAGATATTACGCATGCTGTTTATTTTCTAAGTAAATTAACAACAATCCAGGCAAATTTCATTGAAAAGCTGCAAAAAGAGTTTTCAGATTCCTAAGAGGTTCTCAAGATCAAGGACTAATTTTTAAAAGTGCTACTAAGTCCTTAATTGCATTCAGATGTCAATGATAGAAAGTCCTATACTGGATATATCTTTAAATATGCAGGTGGTGCTATATCATAGGAATCGAGAAAGCAAGCAACGAACTGTTGCATTATCCACAACTGAAGCAGAATATATGGCTTAATCAGAGGTTGCTAAAGAGGGTCTCTGCATCTCAGACTGTTCTTAAATGAACTTTCTCCTGAAACAGTCTCTGCACCTACTTTAATATTCGGAGACAACCAGTCTGCTCAAAAATTAGTAAGAAATCCCATTTATCATTCTCGCACAAAACATATAGACATTCGTCATCACTTTGTGCGCGAAATATATGATTATGGAGAAATAGAGATTAAATATCTAGAAACTGAAAATATGACAGCAGACATTCTAACAAAAGTTTTAAGTACTTATAAGCAAAAGAAATGTTGTGATTTAATAGGACTAAGTGTCTAAAACTATTCAATATTATTTTGAATCGTTTTTCATATAAATTTAAAGTATATATTTGTATTTGAAATTTTATATTATTTTATTATTTGTAATTTGCATGCATAATATTTGCTTAATAGGAGAGTAATGTTTTGTTAAGGAAATGCACGGTTGTAAAGGTGAAATCGTTGGAATACAACGTTCATATCTCCTCTTCACTCATTTAGCGCAGGCGCGTAAAGTTACGATGCTGATAGTTCACTCTGAGAGATAGAGTTTCTTATTCCGTTTAAAAAAAAAATGTCAGCCCTTAGTCGCATTCCAGCTATGTAAATATTTTGTGTTCGTGTTAGTGTTAATCAATGTTTTATGTCAAGCTACTCTGCTAACTTTGTGTGCCTCATAAACCAACAATATTCAAATAAATTTGATCATATTAATTTAAAACTCACGTTCCTATGAAAATTTTGTTTGATATTGATGAGAAAGTTTAAATATAATTGAACCATAAAAAATATTTGCTGATAAAATGCACAAATTAAAAAAAACTTATGAACGTAACTATGCAATATAAACGCATATGTAGATACTAAGGCATTAATTATAAATGACTTTGATTTAATTATTTTAAAAAATAATTATATAATGTTTCAATTGAATTTCTATATATTTGCTACGAATGTAAATATTTTCAAAACACTTTTCTGTACATTTTTTCGTTCATTTTTCCCTTCTTGTTCGCCAGCTGTGTTTTATGTACGAAAATTTCATTTTATGCATGGTAAAACTTTAATCTGCTAGTGTGATACAATATTTTAAAATTTTCTACAGACTTTATCGATGCATTTCAATGTTTAATATCTTATTTCTTTGTAAAATGAAAAATGTGTTGTTTGCAAAATAAGCTTATAAGACTGACTTTTAAGAGAATAAACTATAAGATAGGCTGTGTTAGAATAATATATTTATGTAAGTGATTGGAAAATTTATTGTAATACAGCGTCATAACATTTCAATATTATGTACAGGGAAAATTTATTAAATATTTAACACTAAAGTATTTGTTATTCAAACTAATACAATGAGAATATAGATAATAAAATTTAAATTTTACATGCGTTTCAAATTTATATATATATATATATTTAGAAAAGCTCTTAATTATGTGAGTGGGCTCAAAAATTAGTGGTATGCTAAATGTACAGAAAATAATTCATGTGTATTAAAATTTTCAAAGAATTTAATTAATCACATTCATTGGCTGTGTAATGTTTGTCTTTATAACCTGATTTTCTGATTGCATTCTGTAACATTTCTCCATTAAAAATGTATATAGAAGAAGTCTTCCATATTAACTGATAGTAAAATCATCAAAAATTACGAAATATTTTACTATTTGTTAAGAAATCTTTTTTGAAATGGCTTCTTTATTGAAAATCCTTTAAAAATAAAATGACAAAAGCAATTTTCTTAAACTACTTCAGATAGCGTCCCGCAGCTGCAATGACATCAGCATCTGTATAAATTTTCCTTTGATATCTCGTTTTGGTAAAATAAACAATTAATTTAATAGAAAAAGCTTATAAAACTGTTTAATGAGCTGGCGAATTTTGGCTGTTACTGTGATTTGAAGAGGTACCTTGAAGGAGAAACGGTGTGGAAGAAAAAAAATCAACAATGCTTAAGTTATTACTTACCCATCATACGTAGTATAGGGTAAGTCTTGTAATCGTTTTGAAAATCGAAAAAAAAATTTGACGGATTTACACGTTTCAGACATTGGAGATTCCGAAAAACATATTTTTAGAAAATAAAAATTGCCGTCCGTCTGTATGTCTGTAAACGCTCTATCTCCCGAAAAAATTGAGTTAGAGACTTGGAATTTGGAAGGTACTTAGTATGTAATAATGGGAAGAAGCCTATTGAATTTCAGTAACCTCGATTATCCGGAACTATTTTTTACCGACTCTCGAAATATTCGTTCTGATAAAAGTTGTATAAAAATTTTCGAAATTGTTTATTTTAAGGAGTGAATATAAAAGACAATAAAAAAACATAAATTTTGCATAAAGCATGAAGTCGATTGGATAATTAGTTGTCTAGATATTTGTAATCCTATTTTTTCCACACTCTTCGATTTTTCATGACCTTGTATTTCATCCAATTTTAAATTCAAAGATATATTTTAATTGCAAATGAGACGGTTAATCAGATGCAATAAACCGCTAGTTAATAGGATTATTGTTGTTGGAGTTATAAGAATGTTTCTTTCAAGCAATTCATTAATCGAGCCTTTTAAGTTTATGACGTCATCAAGCCACGATTTTATTGGAATTGCAATACATTTTATAAGTAGTTTACACATTTTTTATTTTAATATTTTACATTATGCATATCCATGATGGGTAAGTATTACGGTGGCCCACAAAGACTAGTTTAATCTGTAATGCGTTCATGAGTTGGTTTTCACGAAAACCTTTCTCCGCTTTATTTGGAATGCGTGCTGAACGAAGATATCATTACATGTCACTTTGCCTGATTTTTGAATAAAGGGGAAAACCTCTTTTTGCTGTAGTAGTATTTCTTGATGTTGTTTTAAAATTTTTTACTCTTAGTTTGCATGGAATTGTCTTCGTGGATGTGAAGCAGGTTTGCAAGTTTGGCATCTTTTTTTATTCAGAAATTCCGAATCCATACCATAAATTTCCAATAGTATATTTAAAGTCAGACATTTCGTGATAACATAAAGTAAAAACTCTTCTTTCTGAATTATCCGGTATGAATTCGGAATTTTTGAATAAAATAGAAAACCGAACTGGCAAGTGTGATAAAAAGTGGAAGTATTAATCTTGCTATTTTATCCTTCATCCTATTTTTATTTCAATTAAGGTTGAACACTAATTATGTATTGCTGCCTTTTTCTTCCCGTTTTCTTTTTATTTGATATTTTAAACTAAAAATAACAAAAAATTGATACCTCATTTTTAAAAAACATATATGAATTCATTAAATTTTGATAAAGATATTCATGTTTTATACAACTTCCAACAGCTGTTAATTTAGATAAAGACAATTAGATTTTAAAGAAAAATATAATATGGATTTGGTCTATTCGCCACCCTTAGTTCACAAAATAAATATTTTTCACATGTCTTATCACCTTATTTCAAATAAAATAATAATTTATTGGGATAGTGATTTTAAAATTAACTATTAGCAAATGCAATACTTGAAAAAAAAAAAAAAACATGGTAACTGTTTATACTTTATTCGATAAATAGTACACGTTCATGGAAACAATTTCAAAAAGGAAAAAATACTTTTTAAAAAAAGTTTTATCTAAGAAATACACCCCTAAGCGATTCAAATAAATTACTTTAATAAATTTGAAAAAAAAAAATTTACAGTTTGGACTAAAAAATTCGTTTCTGAAAAAATTAACGACAGATTAAAAAAAATAAAATAATTGTTTGCTTAACTTTAAGTATGTTTTTATTACATTTCATGTTATTGGTTCCTGTTCACTTGTTTATAAATTAACTTTCAATCCGTTCATTAAAAATTCTCCAGTATTTTCAAATGGTTTAACAATAAGCTTATTTTTAATGGAAGATTCTAATAGAAGTTATGTGTTTTCCAAAACTACAAGGAAATTTTATTACAATAAATAATGCTTTTCTAAGGTTGATTTTTTTATTACATTTGTTTTAAGAAATAATTTTGGAGTATTAGCATTTTAAACTTTTATTTAATAATGTTTCCTCTAATACATTTAAAGGTTTCTTTGTTGAAGATCTTCCTTTTGTTTTCTGTGATTTAATTTGAAATTTCAAAACCAAATAACACATTTAGCTTCAATTTCTTAAACATTATTCAAAAATATTAAAAATTGAGTTGTTTATATAGTGAATAAGTAGTAAGTCGGTTATAAATTTAAATCAATTTACAGAAATAGATTATAAAAAAACTCTTCCAATATATGAGCCCATAACTGTCATACCGTTCACAGAAACTGAATGAAATTCTGGCCTAAAGTATTTTGAGGTATGCGCTCAAGAATCACGTGAAAAACAACAATTAAATTCTAACAGTTACGGTTACAGTGACAAAATTTCGAAAATTTCAAATGGCAACACCTACTTTTTTTTTATTGGAATGTGATCTTCATAGTGAAAAACCATAAAAAGCGTTGGAACGGTACCTGTATCACGAAAATCGCCGGCGCTAGACAGACTAAGAAGAATAGTTTAAACAACCAATAAGGACAGAGAAGCAACAGAAAACAAAACATTTAATTGTTCAGTGCTATTCACCATCTGCCGCATGTAAAGTGTCGTCGTGTGTAAAATGGAAAATGTATGAAACACAATAAAATGTTTTGTTTTCTGTTGCTTCTCTGTCCTTATTGGTTGTTTTCATTATTCTTCTTAGTCTGTCTAGCGCCGGCGATTTTCGTGCTACAGGTACCGTTCCAACGCTTTTTATTGTTTTTCACTATGAAGATCACATTCCAATAAAAAAAGTAGGTGTTGCCATTTGAAATTTTCGAAATTTTGTCACTGTAACCGTAACTGTTAGAATTTAACTGTTGTCTTTCATATGATTCTTGAGTGCATATCTCAAAATACTTTAAACCAGTTTCATTCAGTTTCTGTGAACGGCATGATAGTTAGGGGCTCATATATCGGGATAGTTTTTTATAATCACCCTGTATATTAAACCAATACGAAGAAATATTTGATAATCGCGAACTTTATGGGGCTGAATGTACACTCATATCTATAAATTAAGGATAGTGAGCTGACAATTTTTATTTCATAAATTTTGCCGAATATCTACATAAATGCTTGACGAATCATCCTTGAGCCTTTAGTTATGTAAAAAAACATTTTTTACTTCCTATCTTTCTGTGATGATTTAGTCACGAGGACAATAAGGAAGCCAACAATAAATTAAATAAAACTAACAACAATTGTGAACACCTCGTAACATAAAAAATACGAAATGATGTGTCACTACAGAAAATGACTATATGGGCTCTGTACAACGTTTGTATGCATTTATGAAAGAATAGCAGGAATATTCGTGACGATATACAGGGTCTGTTCTGAAATTAGTAGGACTGATTTTTTCCTGAGCGAACGGGTTGACGAGAGGCGGTCTGCGCGCGCACGATCGGTGGAGGAGGATGTTGGGAATGCTGGGAAATATAGGCATACCGCTCTCGGCCGTTGAAGAGAGAAGTTCGCTTGTACTGTGAACCCCTGTCGAAACGCCTCGTCACGGAGAATCATGGAGCATTTTCTGGAGCAGCGATACACGATCAAATTTTGTGTAAAGCTTGGTAAAACGGGCAAAGCGATTCACGACATGATTAAAGAGGCCTACGGTGATGCTGCCATGGGTAGATCGGGTGTTTTTGAATGGCACAAGCTGTTCCAAGAAGGTAGGGAAAGAGTGGAAGACGACGACCGCTCCGGACGCCCTTCGACTAGCAAGACCAAAGAAAAT
The DNA here is from genome assembly GCA_963931845.1 of Maratus michaelseni. NCBI lineage: Eukaryota > Metazoa > Arthropoda > Arachnida > Araneae > Salticidae > Maratus > Maratus michaelseni. The sequence continues at coordinate 307,192,901 of OZ007588.1, forward strand.
GTGTCGCAAGTGAAAAATTTACTGAACAGTGATCGTAGGGGGAGCATCAGAATGATTGCTGATGAATTGAGCATACCTCAAACCCAAGTTTTTGAGTTCGGCTGCACCATGACAACGCGTCGAGCCACACAGCGTTTCTCGTAGTGCAGTATCTTGCCCAGCGCAATGTGGCAACGTTGCCTCATCCCCCCTACAGCCCCGACATAGCCCCGCCAGACTTTTGTCTATTCCCGAGAATAAAATCGACGCTCAAGGGAAAGCATCACGGCTCAGTAGAGGTGGTTCAACAGGCCGTGACGAGGGAGTTAAAGAGCATTCCGGTCCAGGTGTTCCTGGAGGCATACGAAAACTGGAAAACTCGTTGGCAGCAGTGTGTAGATGCGGAAGTGTGCTAATTTGAAAAATTCTAATCGTTTGTACTATTCTCATGAATTTTTTTTCAAAAATGAGTCCTACTATTTTCAGAACAGACCCTGTGCACATTTCTGTAAAAAATTCAAAAGTGTTTTGTTTATAACATACAGAGTTTTTAAGCAAATTTGACTTCACGTTCTGAAAATTTGACAAAATGCAGTAGAACATAATATGGAAATTAGAAAATGAATGTATTATATAGTAGATGAGATATGAGCATTTGGATGAAATAATGTTTTAACTGAACTATATCGGAAAGCTATTTTTTTTCATAATTTTTATACTTATAGGGCATTATAGGTAATCATAACTATAAAGGGCAAATTATATAAAAATGCAGTTGAATATAGTAAAAATTCAGAAATATATCGACAATAGAGGGAACTGAATTTCAATTTGTGTAAAATCCCTTATCATCCAGCTATACTTTTAGAATGCAACTGAAATTCGGGTCACTTTATCTCCTGTATCTTTTTGAAATTTCACAATATTCAGTTCGATTTTTCAATAAGTTGTCATGCATAGCTGACTACCACATTATGAAAAAAAAAAAACATTTTGATAGCCTTCGCGCATGTGCGGTAAAAACAATTTTCATACATATGCTCACACCTCATTAAATATTCAATATATTCATTTTCTAATTCTAGCGTAACGTTTCTACTGCACTTTGTGAAGTTTTCAAAAATAGCATTGCATTTGGCTGAAACCTCTGAATGTTATTAACAAAATATTTTTTTTTTGTAGAAGCGTTTATATTTTCACGAATACTTGTGATATTTTTACACGAAAACATACAAACATTGTAGTGGGCCCACATAATCATTTGCTAAAGTGACATAGCATTTAGAGCATTTTATGGTACAGGATTAGCAGAGATGTTATTATTTTTATTCATTCTCTCATTCCCTCATATTTTTATGAGTAAATCGTCACTGAAAAATATGAAGTCAAATTAGTATTTACATTCCCGAAGTTCAAGAATGATTCGTCAAACATTTCTGTAAATATACGACAAATCGTGTAAACTCAAAAAGGTCGGTTATTATCTTTATTCTTTAATTTATGAACATGAGTGTATTTATCTATACTTATAAAAGAGTAGCTTGATTTTCTCAAAATAAATGCCGAGCCTCAAACTTTTGTCCTAGAACAATGGAATTTGGAAGACATGTTATTTACACAATGTAGGCACCCACTAAGAAAGGATTTTTGAAAATTCCCACCCTAAGGGGTTTAAATTAGGTTTCGAAAGTTTTCGATTATTTCGTCTTTTCGGCATATCTCAGAAGGAGTTTTAAGTAAAGGCGAGAAATTCGGGATAACAATTCTACTAAAAAATAGTTAAACATGCATTTCAGGGGATTTTAGATATTCATCCATTAAGGGGGTTAAATGGTGGGTCAAAAGTTTTAGGTCATTTTGCCTGTTCGCCATATCTCAGCAGCATTTATAGTTAGGAGCTCGGAATTCGGAATAACAAATCTACAAAAAGTATAGATAAACATGTATTTCAGCAATTTTAGAAATTCGGCAATTAAGGGGGGTTAAACAGGAAGTCAAATATTTTAGGTTATTTTGCCGTGTCTCAGTATAAATTATAGGTAGAATCATGAAACTCAGGATAACAAATCTACTAAAAAAATAGTTAAACACGTATTTCAGCGATATTAGAAATTCAGACACTAAGGGGGGTTAAATGAGGGTCGAATGTTTTACGCCATTTTGGCATATCTCAGTCGAAGTTATAGTTAGTTGCGTGAAATTCGGGATAACATATTTACTAAAGAATAGTTAAACATGCATTTCATGCGATTTAAGAAATTCAGCTTCAAAGGGGGTTAAATGAAGGGTCGAAAATTTTCCGTGATTTCACCTTTTCACCATATTTAATCAGCAGTTTCAGAAAAAAACGTGAAATTCAGGATAACAAATCTCCTGAAAAAGATAGTTAAACAATTATTTCAATGATTTTAGAAATTCGGCAACTAACGGGGGTTTAATAGTGGGTCGAATGCTTTATGTCATTTTGCCATTTCTCAATAGAAGTTATAGGTAGGAGCGTGAATTTCGGGATAACAAATCCACTAAAGAATAGTTAAACATGTATTTTAGGCGATTTTAGAAATTCAACTACTAAGGGGTTAAATGGGGAGTCAATAATTTTCAGAGTTTTCACCTTTTCACCATATCTCATCAATAGTTTTGGGTAAGAGCGTGAAATTCAGAATAACAAATCTGCTATAAAAATAATTAAATACATATTTCAGCGATTTTAGAAATTCTTCCATTAAGGAGAACAAATGGGGGTCGAAAATTTTAAATCATTTCGAATGTTCGCCATATTTCAGCAGCAGTTTTAGTTAGGAGCTTGAAATCACAGATTCAGGATAACAAATCAACTAAAAAATAGTTAAACATGTATTTCCGCGAATTTAGAAATTCAGACACTAAAGAGGGTTAAATGGGGGTCGAATTTGTTATGTCATTTTCCATATCTCAGTTAAAGGTAGGAGCGTGAAATTTAGGATAACAAATCTTCTAAAAAATAGTTAGATATGTATTTCAGCAATTTTAGATAATACTCCATCAAAGGGGCCACACTGTGTGTCGAAAGTTTTAGGTCATTTTGCCTGTTCGCGATATCTCAGCAGCATTTATAGTTAGGAGCTCGGAATTCGGAATAACAAATCTACAAAAAGTATAGATAAACATGTATTTCAGCAATTTTAGAAATTCGGCAATTAAGGGGGGTTAAACAGGAAGTCAAAAATTTTAGGTTATTTTGCCGTTTCTCAGTATAAATTATAGGTAGAATCATGAAACTCAGGATAACAAATCTACTAAAAAAATAGTTAAACACGTATTTCAGCGATATTAGAAATTCAGACACTAAGGGGGGTTAAATGAGGGTCGAATGTTTTACGCCATTTTGGTATATCTCAGTCGAAGTTATAGTTAGTTGCGTGAAATTCGGGATAACATATTTACTAAAGAATAGTTAAACATGCATTTCATGCGATTTAAGAAATTCAGCTTCAAAGGGGGTTAAATGAAGGGTCGAAAATTTTCCGTGATTTCACCTTTTCACCATATTTCATCAGCAGTTTCAGAAAAAAACGTGAAATTCAGGATAACAAATCTCCTGAAAAATATAGTTAAACAATTATTTCAATGATTTTAGAAATTCGGCAACTAACGGGGGTTTAATAGTGGATCGAATGCTTTATGTCATTTTGCCATTTCTCAATAGAAGTTATAGGTAGGAGCGTGAATTTCGGGATAACAAATCCACTAAAGAATAGTTAAACATGTATTTTAGGCGATTTTAGAAATTCAACTACTAAGGGGTTAAATGGGGAGTCGATAATTTTCAGAGTTTTCACCTTTTCACCATATCTCATCAATAGTTTTGGGTAAGAGCGTGAAATTCAGAATAACAAATCTGCTATAAAAATAATTAAGTACATATTTCAGCGATTTTAGAAATTCATCCATTAAGGAGAACAAATGGGGGTCGAAAATTTTAAATCATTTCGAATGTTCGCCATATTTCAGCAGCAGTTTTAATTAGGAGCTTGAAATCACAGATTCAGGATAACAAATCAACTAAAAAATAGTTAAACATGTATTTCCGCGAATTTAGAAATTCAGACACTAAAGAGGGTTAAATGGGGGTCGAATTTGTTATGTCATTTTCCATATCTCAGTTAAAGGTAGGAGCGTGAAATTTAGGATAACAAATCTTCTAAAAAATAGTTAGATATGTATTTCAGCTATTTTAGATAATACTCCATCAAAGGGGCCACACTGTGTGTCGAAAGTTTTAGGTAATTGTGCCATATCTCAGTAGCAGTTTTAAGTAAGAATGTGAAACTCCTCTTTACAAATCTACAAAAAAAAAGTAGTTAATCAGGCATTTCCAGCGATTTTAGAGCTAGCGAGTTTGTGGGCAACGTCGGTTGTGAACCCGATTGTGGAAGATTAGACGAAAAAGAGAACTATTGCTGATTTCTTATTATATACTAGCCGGTCGCTTCCGAGTGGGGTACAGATGCAAAGTACTACTTGGGCCCCACCCCTAGATAATAAAGGGTGGGGCCCAGTAGTACTTTGTCAGGCTGCTCACGAAAAAAATATTAAGTCGCGAAATCTTTATTTAAGTGCTTTTTTATATTATTTTTAATTATTTTCGTACAATGTTAATTTAAAGTTTTTTATTTATATTTTTTTGGTTGCATTTAAAATGCACTTTCTGGGGCCCAAGCGCAGTCAGGGCGGTCCGCTGCACTATGTATCTGGGCCCCACTCGGAAGCGACCGGTTGGACGGGCGAAGACCGGCTAGTCCACTATATTCGAATTTTTAATTTTCCACATTTTCAAGTATGCAGATATAAATTACATGTATATATAAATTACATGCAATATATAAATTACATGTATGTATAACACGTATATATAACATGTTACAGGGCTGGGAAGTAGCGCGCTACAAGTAGCGAAACTACAGTAGACGCTACTTTTTCTAGTAGTTTGTAGTGTAGCGCGCTACATTAAAAAAAAAACAATTCGCATCTTTAAACGTGGCATAAGTAATAAGAAAAAACAGGTGGGTAAGTGTGATCAAAGATCGCTCAAAGGGTTTCGTTTAATATTCCCTTCAAAAAACTTTATCCATTCTTTAATAAATTCAATCAAATTTCATTTAGCAACAACAAAAAAAAAAGTCATGTTTTTTATAAAGTAAAAATTTACCGGTCTATTTTTTCGTTTTTTCGAATATCTAAACCAGCCAGATAGCGGGCCAAGCCCGCTATTATATTCCGTCATAATAATATCCGTCATACGGACTAAATGAAATATTTAAAAAAATAATTTTAAAATTAAACAAATTGTATACCTTCAAAATGTTAAAATATGCGAATATTTCCATAATCGGATTTTTATCACGATTCAATATGTTTCTCAAACTCATATATTTACTATTCTCTATTATTTATATTGATACTCGCTTTGTATTAGTCTCAAACATCTGAAAAATTAGTTAAACTTCCCATATGACGTCAGATTTTCTTTTTAATTATCGAATGACGTGATATTAATCTGCTTTGTTTACTTACTCATACTCATACTCCTTGTATTATTGAGAAATCTTAGACATTTTTCGTTTTATTACGACTATGACGTCAATCAATTTTATTTCATATTTATCTTTTTTCAATTGGTGAAACTTTTTATTTCATTTTCCTTTTTCACGTGGAAATCGTCTGATAGAAAATTAATTATTGTGGAAAGATTTTCATCGTGGATTTTTAATTTTTGGCATCTGCTAAAATGAAAAATGTTTAAATTTAAAAGGAAAAGACTGTTAGAATTTTGTTTTTTTATCTCTATTTATTAAAATAATACGAATTTTTCAAATTTTAATATTTTCAGCTCTTCACAGCTGATATTCTGATTTAAGCACAAAGTTTCAACTCTGTAAGTTACATAGTTTTCGAGAATGGCTCTGTCACAGACAGACAACGCAGCGGGAGCAATAGGGTTTCGTGAGATGAACGAAACCCTAAAAAATGCAGTGTAGCGAGTAGCGCGATACAAAATATCAGTAATTTGTAGCGAGCATCGACACTACTTTTGACGCTACTTTAGGAGGGAGGAGAAAAGTGCCAATCTTCAAATCGTGATCATAACTCGTTTATTTTGTGCGAAATATGTTGTCTGCAACAAGAAAAAGAAAAAGAACAGATTAATCTAATCATACATCATCTAAATTATCCCTAACTACTCAAATTCACGCTTCCCCCTAGTAGCATACAAAGGAATTAAAAATATTTTTAAATCTTTATTATTTTACAAAAATAAAATCTTTCATTTCATTTATTGCTCTCAAATGACAATAAATAAAAATTATTTCCCTATCCCTAAAATTTACCGCATATCCAGCATACAGTTTCAAATATTTAAACTCTTTATTGTAAAAAAAAGGCTACATTCGTTTCTACTTAATAATAATATATAAGTAATTATATAAATTGTCCCCTAACCTCCCTTAATTTACTCCCCCCCCCCCCCAGTATACAAATAAATCTAAAATCTTTTAACTTATTTTTATATTAAAAAAATCCTCTATGCCCTAAATAGTGCTCTGTGGTGACGATAAATAATCAGTGATATAAATTATCCCTCTTCCCCTAAAATCTCCTCCACCTCTCTATATACAAAATTTGAAACTCTTATTTATTTTATTTTTTAAGTTTCGTATTCTTTGCTGTCTAGTAACACTAAATAAATAATCAATCATCTAAAATATTCCCTTCGAACAAAATTTCTGCTCGCTTCCCGCCAGTTTAAAATAGTTAGAGTTCTAATTAAACAACAAATATATATATATATATATATATATATATATATATATATATATATATATTCGAAAAAGCACAGAAAAAGACAAGTACACCATTTTATTATTAAAGAAAAGTGCACTAGGAACAAATGATTTCTGCCTTCAAACAATTTAACAGCTGAAACGTAAAGCGTCAGCATGCCCGTGATCTATTATTTGCTGATAAAAGCGCAAAGTACTCACTCATCAAAAAATTTCATTTTCTTGCTGGCAACCCTTTGTCTTCTTACTCATTATTAGATCTTATTTTTTTAATGTGGGGATTCTTCTTTTGAGATTGGTGTAATAGAATGACAGACAAAAATAGTATAAAACTGCCCTGGTCGGCATATAATGAATATTTTGAATTTATAGAACAACAAGAAAGTGGTAATTATTCTGTAGCATGTAAACTTTGTCCAATTAATAAGAAGTTATCAGTATCAAAATTATTATTCAATTGCAATTACTTTGTAACCGAAAGACGTTTCCCATTATTCTTTATTTTATTTTATTTTATTTTTTTGTACAGACAGAAGATTTTTCAGAAAACACTGTCAAAGTCGGCGTTTTCAACCGAATTTCCGACGCCGCAGCAGGGAAAAGGTAAAAAACGTGACACGAATCGCTTATAACCCAATAGGTAATTTATTTATCAAAAAACGGAAAACTCATTTCGATTCCAAATCGTTTCCATAGTCAGGCCTGCCATTTTTATGCCTTTGCGTTTAAAATTGAGTCAGATAATGTGTCAGAAAATTTCGCGTTGTTGAGCAATGAATTTGAGAACCACCTTAAGCGCTACTGTGCTATATCACTCTCATAATTTTGTAAGATTATTACAATTTTTGTTTTCAAATTTCCTCTTTTTAACACTTTCCAACGTAATTAAAAAGTGTCTATGAATTCGCTTTGTCAGTCTGTACGTACTCTCAACTCTCGTAAATATACTCTGATTGCCGTGAAAGTTTTATATGTTATTGAAGTTCGCCATTGAATGTTCAGTATTGAAAATGAAGTGTGTAGCATTTATATCTCGCTTACAGGGACATTCAAAAGAATTCCGTTACATTATGGTCAATGGGAAAAAATCGTTTGCTATGCATTTAATTAGCGATGATAACTAAAGTAGCAAAAAGTAGCGAAGTAGTGACTACTTTTGAAAAGTAGTTTGTAGTCGCTACTTTTTAAAACAAGTAGTTGTAGTTGTAGTTAACTACATTTTTCATTAAGTAGTTTAAGTTGTAGTTCGCTACAAACAAAAAGTAGTTTTTCCGACCCCTGAACATGTATATATAACATATACAGTGTATTCTCGATTATCCGTGCTCATTCTGGACTCACAAAAAAAGGGAAAACTTTTTCACGCATATCATCCATGTAAAATCGATGTTGATGTGAATTAGAATCTTCTCCGATTTAGCTGATAGTATTGTGAAGTGCGTAGATGTCAAATCAAACGCTCTGGAACCGGTTTGACGAGGTAGGGTTGAAGAGGATGGGAGGGATTGGAATGTTGTTAGCCTTTCAGCTATCCTTGTAACTCTTTCACTTTCGCACGTGTTCCTATAGTTTTTGCGTCTTGTTTATCGTCAGTTAGTAGCGATAAATACAATTTATTATTCTGCTCTACAATCTGTGGAAACTTTGTTAGATTATATGGGACAAATAGGATTTGATTACGGTGACATTACTGCGGTTCGTAAAATATGTGTCAGTATACGACAAGAGATGAACAAACAGCAGAAGCAAAGACGCATTATAGATTATTTTTAAGCAGTAAATATTAAAAGGTAAATTCCTAGTTTGATATTAAACAGCATGCAAATATAAGTAATTTTTATATTTTAGTACTGATGTCGATTTTTTCTTTAATAAAAAGCAGTTTTCGGACTATCCATTTTTTTCTATAGTCCGTTTTGACCCCTCCCGTCGATTAACCCGGACAATCAGGAGTGCACTGTATATATAACATGTATATATAACATGTATCTATAAGATGTATATATAACATGTATATATTATATACAAATTACATGTACTTCGATATAAATTACATGTAACATGAACTATAAATATAAATAAAATTTCTATTGCTTTTAGCTACATATATTTATTTAAGTTTAAATTACTCCTGTACAGTACTTATTAATATGATTATTTTACTCTTCAGAAGCAAAATTAGTATTAGTTTCAGGAACTTTAATTTACTAAGACACTAATGATGAATCCTATTTTGTGTATAATTTCCTAACTCACATCCTGGCATTTAGTAATTCGAATTATTAACAGATGTGGAGTAAGAAATACTTGAAACGCACAGAATTTTTTTAAAGAAAACAAATTTAACTTGTTAACACATAATTGATTAATATTATTGGATCATCTCTAAATTATTCATGTAATAGTTTGGATCGTACATTTTAGAAAAATACCCAATTACTATTATTTGGAAAAATATTCGATGACAGCTATGAATAAATAAAGATGCTTTACAAAGAATTTCTGTCATTAATATTTATTTAATAAGTTTAGAAATATGTTTTATGTCATCTGTATATTATCCAACTGTTGCATGAAATATGCAACAAGTTCTAAACTAATTTTTCCAAACAGTTTTCAGATAATGAATGACGCCGCTTATTTGTAAAATACTTCATTGTTTAGCTAAAGAAAACTGTTAACTTCCGAAAAACATTCAAGAATAATAAATTTGAAGCGAAATCACTTAAGCTGAAAATATTCACTGTACAAGTCTGTTAAAAATAAAGAAACAGGAATTAGCGAATTTATTTATAGCTAATTCTTTATGATGATAACATGCTAATATTTCAGAAATACGCAAGAAAACATATATTAAGAAATTCCAATAACAATTTAACATCTAAAATTGCTATTAAATTGTTTTTCTTAAAAAGTAGCCTATTATTTCTTTAACATGCTTTTTTCTCGTTTTTTTAAAGAAATATTGTAACATAGTGTATAATAATTATGTTTTATCTCAGTACAAGCAAATAAAAATTGACATGAATCTTTTTTTAAAAAGAGGAATGGGTAATTGCGGAAAATAATCGAATTCCTTATGCTATTTTATCAACAAGGATGCGAAAGTCATCAAAGATCGCCAAAGATGCGAAAGCTATTATGCAAATGAGAATTGTTTCTATTCTCTGAATATGAATCTTGTTTTATGGTAGAAATCGTCTGCGCATTAAAAACTCTAAACTGTAAAAAAGTCAAATGTTTCATTAATCTAAGAAAATATGAAAATATGCAAAAACCTAATTTCGAGTTAGCCACGATTCCGAAAAGCACTTTTTATCTTTAGAAACCGCACAAACCAATATATTTTGAGATTTAAAGAGAGGGATTTATAAAAACAAAGTTTCTTTTACTGCCGCTGCTTTTATTGCTAAGTTTCCCGTGTAGTTTTTATAGTGTATTAATCAGATTTCTGAACCCGGAATATAAGTTTTTCTGATGCTATCAGTTCTCAATTAAACATTTAAGCTGTGTAAAGTGAATAGACATAGGAAAGAGAAACAAAATACTATGAAAGTTAATATTGATGCTGTTGATTTATCATGTTTGTCTGTAAATGAGCTTTTTTTTAGTCCTGTTACTTCTGTAATTTGATTTTTAGCCAGATTAACCATTTTTTATTTCAGTATCACTCAATATAACAAACCTTGAGTCATTATTACATACATGATGAGTACTTACTATAGACGCAGCATAAAATTCCCATTTTCCCTTTTGATATCGTGAGGGCCTGAGCTGAATCAAATGCACTAATGAATAATCAAAGATCGTGTTGTTAATAATTCGTCAAGTCATTCTTACAATTGTCAAATTGAGCTGCGCCGTGGCCAACGCGCCTGTATTTAAAACAAGTGATTTTCGAATAATCATTATCATTCTGTATTGAATCTAAGTATCTTTAGTTCTTTTTATTTTTATTATTCCGCGAAGGTTTCTTCCGAAAATGATTCTCCATGCAAGCTTCTGAGTTGCTAATTCAACTGTCATTATGCCGGAGGGTGTATCTTTCTTCTACATTTTTTTTATTCATAGTACTTCTGGCTTTGTGAGTATGTTTCGTGATTGTAGTAAACATATATATATATATTTAAACTTGGAGATAGACTATAATAACACCACAGTTTGTAAATCTTCATTGATTTTTTATCCATTAATAAGGGTCTGTCCACAATATCGAAGAATTTCCGTAAGTGCTCACGAATACACACACTAAGAGAAAACTCCGGCATCTTATGCTGAATAAGGGATTTCAACAGCTAAGCTTTATTAGCAAGACTTTTGGACTGCTAAATCTCATCCAATATTTTCCATCTGTCTAATAACGTTTCACAATTTTTAATTTTTTAAGCTATCATGGAGAAATTCTCAGAATTAAGTCCGCTTTGCAAATTTTCATACCTGTCGTTCCATTTATCGTATTATTTTTCTAAATTTGCACCATGGTTTATCAGTTACGGTTTTGGTTAAGAGCTTGATACATAAAACCATAAATCGTTTTTCACAAAAAGGTTTTAATTTGAATTCTCCATCTTTCAAAGTTATCTTTGCTTAACGTCTCTAGTGTTAATGTTCCATACGGCGTCATTTAGAAAATAAGGAATGCTCCAGGCAGGATAAAGTCTGTTAACTATTTTGAATTTTTAGGCTTTTCATTATTCTGCATAATTCCGCTAGTCACATAATCAGTTGGACTAAGTGGCAGTGAAATTAAATTACACAATAGTATATATAAGACATAATCTTTTAATGACACAAACACACGGCAGTTACAACATACATAAAAATATTCAACACAGAGGTTTTACAGACGTCATCATGTCATCAACTGATCATACGCTAAGGTGGCACACCAGTCAACAGTTGAGAGAACCCAATTAAAATTGAGGGTGATAACAATATATTAATAGCAGACATACATAAAAATATATATTATCTAATAGTTTTCTACATTAGAAGTACCGGTAAAATTCAAAATTGGTAAGCAACCCTTGTATGTTGGAATTCTGTGGTGTCCCTGTTATTAATGAAGATTAAACTAAAATAGGAATTCTTTTACGATCAGTTGACAGAAAGCCACATTTCTTTAAAACTTAACAAGCCTGTACATTTTTTATTTATGATATTTTGACTTTTTTTCATTAAACAATATTTGTGCAATATTGGCAAAATGTTAACACCTACTTGTTGAGTTAAAATAGCATGCAGAGCTTGGCCATCATATAGCCAATATAGGTCAAGATATAAGCAACATAAACAACCTTGTCGCAGTATTATTTTGCTATTTAAAAGATATTTTTAGAATTTGTTCAAATATTTTGTTTTTCTACTAATTCCCTAAGGGCATTAATTTTCTTAAAATTTTACTTCATATCCATTTAATAATACAAATTTTCATAAATATAAATAGAACTGATTAAATCTGTACCTTTAAAATATCTTGTGAGCTATAACACATGATTTAGATAGTTTCATTGTTTTCCTATTAAATTAATTAAATAATTTTCCTCAATTTGAAACTAGATTCTCTTAAAGAAAAAAACAATGCTAATTTGATAATAATGTGAAATATTAATACTTTTCGCTATAAAGCCACTTACCATTATGTTCAACGCTTATTATGTTCATTATGTTTATTATGTTATGATAATGAACTTATGATGTCCATTATGTTGTGAAGCTTATTATGTTCAAAGGGACAAATCCATACCCACTACCTACAATAAAAACAGATTCTTTGTCACTGTATCAAATTGTTCTAATACAGATTACCTTAAAGCAAACCTGCAATTAAATCATGGCATTCAACTTAATTTAATCTTCAATTCTCGAATTATATCTACAGTTTACTGGTAAATACGTTATTATATTCTAAGGTTTCGCTGTAGGTGTATCTATTAATATATGCTATATAATTACACATTTGTGCATAGTTGCGGCATTTTGCAGAAATATCGTATTGTATGAGTGAAATATGGCTCAAAACTAGTTAGTTTTAACTATTTTATAATTTCGGTAAATGTAAAATAATGCTCCGAATTACAAAATGAAGAAAAAAGTGTAAAATCAGAAAAAAAACATCCAGAAATAGATTTATTATAAATATATATTACAAAATTAAAATTTTGTTTCGCCAAGGTTAACATTATTCTATATACATTTTCCTTTAATAATATTCTATATATTATACCGGCTTGTTAAATTAAAACGTATTTTTAAACTAGACTATCAATCTCCGTATGTAAATGTATAAGATATTAATCCACCTAATACTATTTATAACAAATTGCATAAATCTAAACATGGCGGTAACTACTTATATTCCTTAAATAAAACCCTTTCATTATTTAAATCCCTATAAAAATTCACTATTATTTCCCGTATATATCAAATCCCACTAAATTCTTTACTTAATTGCTAAAACTATCCCTTTCTAAAATACCTATTTATTTAAAATCATTCTTTTATTAAAATATCAAAATGTATCTTATAATATTTAGATGCTTTAATATTTTATTTTTATTCCGAATCAATAAGTTCATTTTTTTTTCTGTGTTTCTTTAGCGTAAGCTAAAATCTATTTTTAGCCAGCACTCTCGAAATCAGATCTTACTGTTTATTTACACGACGTGTACCTGATTCGAGGCTATTAGATTATTTTAGAAGGTCTTTTCGCGGCTAGGAAGTAAATTTATTTCAAGATTTGTTCACCGAAACTGTTAATAAGTCCCTCTTAATGCCATTCTGATTGGAGTAGGGAAATCAGTTGACTTGGTTGTCACTTTGTGTGCGATTTACTTAAGTACGCAAGCGCAGCAAAATCGACTAGACGCAGAGAGAGCAGTGAGATTTTGTCATCGAAGTGTTGTTAAAATAAACTATTGCTTGCCTTCGAATTGATATATAATAAAAATGATGTTCTTCTATAGAGAATTATTCAATTTCTCGTTATCTAAAGAGAACATTTCCCCTGAATCTACAGAGGATTGTGTTTTAATAAAATGGGTTTGACTGTCATCGTGTTTTTCTTGTCTGCAATCGGCTCTTTACTCGGCTGCTGATATGCAAACTCAGAGTACGACTGGATTAAATTGGAAATGTGTGTTATCGTCTTCCTTCGATTGTTGCAAAATGTAACATATATATTGATATAAAAAAACAGAATCTCCCGCATAATGGATTTTCATTAACATTTTGAACTTTATTTTCCACATATTTTTATTCACACTGTAATCTTAAGGCCGTATATTGGTTTTCGAACAATGATTTATTACACGTTATTGCTAAAAATTATATTTGGATAATTGTTTTGGAGATTATTGCAGTTAATACTGCTGAAACTGCGTATATATATATATATATATATATATATATATATATATATATATATATATATATATATATATATATATATATATATATATATATATATATATATATATATATATATTCAAATTAAACGCTGAGGCAGAGATAAAATAACATTTTTTAATCAATCATTTACTAAAGCTGCATGTCTCCTTGAAATTCTTAAAAATTTTAGATTAAATAAATAATACTCATACTAACTAAAGCAATCTATTCAAATCACAAATATAATACTTGTAGTATTTTATGTTGCTTTTCCTCGCAATTTAAACATGCACAACACAACTGTAAAGTATAATCTTTCCTCTTAGAACCTGTTACATAACATACATTCAGGCGGTGCTAAAGAAAGAAACATTGATTTAAAATTAAATTAATATTAACTGTTTTATTATATTATTTGATACATTACATGATACTTATATAGTAAACTTTTACAACAACAATAGACGTCTAACTAAAAATATTAAACCTTGCATTTAATACCGCAACATTTAAAATGGTATATTTTAATGACAATAACGCATCCTAACATGAATAATAATAAAAAACATGCATCTTGCATAGATTATGAAAGACTTTCAACAATATCAAAATATTTCAAAATATTTCAAACTTTAATTTTTTAATACCGTGAAAGGGAATAAAACAATTTTGAAAACAGATAACACGGTTGAAAATACATTTTCAGCCATAACCATCCATATTCAAACTATTTTTGTCAGCCCTGTATATGATCCATATAATTTTACGCATACCACGAATACTACTAAATTTTAATTCAGTCGGAACATGCGTAACGCAAACGAAAATGCTTTTCAGGTAACTAACTATCTATACATGATATTTTAGCCATAATCTTCTGTACAGCTATGTATAATGCATTTATTTATATAATACTCACACCATATCATGTGGTAAAATTTATTTAAGCTGAAAACCGAAAAGACAGTTGTAAAAGCACTTTCAGTAATTCACTTCGATAAATCTTTATTAATTTAAAGTTTTGGGCTCTTCTTTATATGTATATATATATATAATATATATATGTATGTATGGCTCAAATCTGACAACAGTTATGATTCCGTTTTTGTCCGAGGAGGATATTTTTCTTTGCGGATAATTTTATAATTTTTTTTCATGATATTATCGAAGAAACGGGATCTAATTATTCCAGAAAACGTATGGTGTACTTCAAATAACTTTATAGTGAGGAAATTATAAAAAATTGGTCTGATATAGAGTATTCAGATACTGAAAATTCTGTAACTGATTTTATTGGTCACGATTCCCATGCAGAATTATCAATGGACGGGGAAGGAAATATTTCAAGTAATTCAGATAATTTTTATGGAAAAACTAATTTTTAAATTCCTACTATTAGCTCACACTCTTTCTCTATATATATCTTGTTCAAATTTTCAATCGTTAATAAAATATTTTCTATTCATCGCCTCAAGTCAAATAAATTTTTTTAAACTTGTAGGGGATGACACTTTAAGTTAATACAGTTTTTTTTTTCAAATATTAATTCATTAATTAAATTTAATTAATTAATTTTAGTTTTAAATGGGAGAAAAAAATTCCTCCCATTGTTTTCATAAATGAAATTAAAGATTTATCTCAAATTAGTGATGCCACAGAAATAAAATACCGCAACGATGATTATAAAATAATTTTCAATAAAGATGACGTGGGACATTAATGCTGCACGGGTTTATTTTATATATTTATGATTAAAAGTAGGAATTGACTTTAAAAAAAATTATATTACTTCTTTATGGACTGCAAACGAACAAAATCGGATAGTATGTATTAACGTAATCGGGCAAATAATCTGACGAGGACGAAAAAAATAACAATGACGAAATGGGAAAAACAAAAACTTGTAAAAGATGTACCCCAAGTAAAAAAAAAAAAAAAAAAAAAAAAAAAAAAAAAAAAAAAAAAAAAACTATGTACTTCGATGTTCGAGAATGTTATGTACTGAATACAACTCAGTATGTTGTGTTGTGTAGTAAAAAAGGTATATTGTTTTATGTATTTAATTTGACCGCTGATATATAAAATCTTATGTATTTAACTTTACATAAACCACTTACATAAATCTGTACGCAAACTTTATTTATGTACCTTTTTATATGAGTATAAAATAATAAAATTCATTTTCATCGATGACCTATAGCGATTTGCTTTCTATTACTAGTAGTTGACCCGCCCGGCGTTGCTGGACCCGTAATAAACCTTAAATGATCCCCATATAAAAAATACTGATAATTAGTGATACAAGTGCTCGTAAGAAAACATTACAAAAAAAAAAAGCTTTTGTTGTCAAAACACTTTGAAATTTTTAATGGTTATAAATATACAGGTTTTACGGCCCGTGTAAAAATTATGTCAGAAATATTGTTATTTAGTTGTAAAATAAATATGTTTTCTTCCCCAGAAAACGACCCTTTTTCAAATTCTATAGAAAGGGGAACTCCAATCCCTACCATTTCTCTTTCTAACCTTCAACAAAGGTGAAAGCGCATCCCTTTCTTTCTTTTTTTTTTCAACCCTCTCTCAAACGAAGCAGGTGGAAGAATGGATGCTCCCTCCAGGAAGGGGGAATAAAAACATAATGAAGAAGAATTTAGATGGAGTATTTTCTAGGAGTAGGGTGGTGAGCAATGAAGGCCAATAAGCGAGCTATTCTTTCCCCAATCCCCTTGATTATTCTTAATTCTATTTCCTGCGTTATTTACCCTTAAAAAAAGTTGAGGCATGCGCAGTAAGGTCGAATTTGCACTGAAGAATTAAGACTCTTGCTTCTAGCTTTAATATATTAGATTTCCTTGTAACGGGATTCCCGTCTTCAATTCTCAAAAATCAGTATCTAGATTCGAAAGAAGATTTATAAAACAATTAATTAGACACGTATTTGTTAACAAACAATTTTTAATCGTTTAGTTCATATTTTTGTTCCGTATGCTATATTTTCTTCTCGCTTTATTATATTAGATTTCCTTGTAACGGGATTCCCGTCTCCAATTCTCAAAAATCAGTATCTAGATTCGGAAGAAGATCTATAAAACAATTAATTAGACACGTATTAGTTAACAAACAATTTTTAATCTTTTAGTTCATATTTTTGTTCCGTATACTATATTTGCTTCTCGGTTTAATATATTAGATTTCCTTGTAACGGGATTCCCGTCTTCAATTCTCAAAAATCAGTATCTAGATTCGAAAGATCTATAAAACAATTAATTAGACAAGTATTAGTTAACAAACAATTTTTAATCTTTTAGTTCATATTTTTTTCTTGTTTCGATCTAGTGGGCTGCAAGACACCTCACAATAGCTATGGGCAAATTTCTCTCACAGTAGTTAAGGGTTAAAGACCAAACAATGAATCTTTTCCAATAAAAGACTTTTTTTAGTGGTAATAACAAACAGAAAATCCGCATAACTCAATTCAGTTATTAAATACGCTGTATTCCAGCGCAGGTAACATAAAAATTTAACATACTGTTTCCACACGTTTAAATCAGATGGTATTACAAATTTAAAAAGTCCTTCCGGCCTGTACCGGGAGGAAAAGGTAGCTTTTCTATATCTTCGTTTAAAATTTTAGCTAATGTTACTCGAAAACAGCAGCTAAAATGCAAAGAAATCGTTTGCAAAAAATTCGTTAATAATGAATTTGAATAAGAAATTCGCCAAATTATTGAGCTATACCCAAGTAGGCTTCACTTAAGAAGACTTATTTTGGTCGCCAAATTGGGCGATATTTCGCCAATTATCGCCAGGTTTGGCGAGAATTTGGCGCTAACGGATGTGAATATATAGGGTACTTTTCGGTTAGCCGGGCGTCAGTGATATATGTACATATATAAATACACACATATATATATATATATATATATATATATATATATATATATATATATATATATATATATAATATTATTAACGAATAACGCCATTATTAACGAATCTTTTCTAAACGATTTCTTTGCATTTTAGCTGTTGTTTTCGAGTAACATTAGCTAAAATTTTAAACGAAGATATAGAAAAGCTACCTTTTCCTCCAGGTACAGGCCGGAAGGACATTTTTAATTTGTAATCCCATCTGATTTTATATATATATATATATATATTAATTAAAAATAATAATAAAAATAATACACACACATATATATATATATATATATAATTATAATATCTATGAATTTCAAAAAACATATCAAGTTCTATTCTACTTAAATCTCCAAAGAGATAATCAATGATACTGTGTATACTGAATACCACATAGCTAATAATTAACATGTGCAAACATAATATTACCATAGCTGATGCTTCAATGGTAATTGGCCAAATTTTACTCATACCAAAAGAATATTGAAAAAAGAAATAGAGAGAAAGGGGAAAAAAAAAATTATAAATTGGAGTTGCAATTAAGTAAACACAAATGGATTAACAAATTAAATATGAACCATACACAATGGAAAATTGGACCACATGAGAATTAAATATGAATTGGACATGGAAAAACACATGCACATGTACTCATCAGCCTGGATGCACCCACATGTGTTTTAAATAATAATTCAGTGTTTCATAATTCTACTGGCATAATGCTAAGATCAGTACAATCATCCAGGTACACTGAATTATTACCAGACAACAATTGGAAATATTAAAATTTGGAAATATTTAAATAGGAAATAAAAAACCATTAAGAAAATACAATATATTTCACTCACATCGATTATCCAAAAAAAAATATATATATATATATATATATGTATATATATATATATATATATATATATATATATATATATATATATATATATATATATATATATATATATATATATATATATATATATTCGTATATACATATATATTTATGTATATATATGTACATGCAGATATATATATGTGTGTGTGCGTATATATACATGTATATATATATATATCACTGGCGCCTGGCTAACCGAAAAGTACCATATATAGTTTTATGCGTATGATTGGGAAAATGATTACAACAATGAAAGAAAATAATTTGCGAGAAATCGCGTTCACTAAAACTCATAAATTAATCGTTGGTTTTTTGTAATGTGCTGTCTTGTTTCAAAATGCCAGCCACCCTAGAATTTCAAACTGCTCTATCTCAACCATTTTTTAAGATAGAGGTAACACAGAAAATGCTCTGGAATCCTTATATCAAGGCCTAACACTTAATTAAAAATAAATTTGAATTTTTAACATTTTTATCTATTTATTTTAGTTTTAAATTTTTCAATGGTCGCCATCTTGAAACAAGATGGCGGTCCAAGCTGGCCAACGAATTCGGTCGAGGCAATGGTGAGGTTAATACACACAATTAGTTTCATCCAAATTAATTAATAAATACGAGAGTTATCGTATGACATAGATCAGATATATATATATATATATATATATATATATATATATATATATATATATATATATATATATATAAATCAACATTTGAACGGAGGGTGGTTTTGGAGTCTGGGGATCGAAAATTTCCGGAATTGCTTTCCTCCGAACGGCTGCAATAGGTAGCTTTATACTTTTTTGTATTGAAAGCTACCTAAAATATGTTAAACGTCTTTTTACCTTAATTACAAAACAGGGCTTTATTAGAGTGGTTTTAGGTTAATTGTATCAAGCTCCATTTCTCTTCTCAAATGAGAGTATATATTTTCTTTGAAATCTGATAGAAGGTAATGCATGAGGCATGGGCATCGCATGACTTATGTCTATAGAAATGTTCTTAAACTACAACAGACGAATTTAATATTGGTATGAGGTTTTGTAATATTTAACAAATGAAAATTATAATTCCTATTATTCATACAGTCCAAGAAAAAAATATTTATAATTGGATACATATACTTCAGGACATTCATATCTTTATATCAGAAAATCTCGAATAGCTTTTAGAATTTACTAACTGATCTCGGTCCCTTCAAAAAAAAAAAAAAAATAATATATATATATATATATATATATATGTGTGTGTGTGTGTGTGTGTGTGTGAGTTACTTTAATAAGGTTGTAAAAATGTATGAAAGTTATGTGCACCAGGCGCAAAGCAGCTCTTATGAGCACACAAACTGTATAAAAATTTCAAAACTGGATTATTGTTTATGAAATTTGATGAAATGTAGGTGCAATAACAAGATTAAAAAATATATGAATACAAAAATATGAACAATAAAGAACACAATTCAAAATTAAAAAAGAAACTGCCCCTAGCTAATTACTAATTAACAGTGAAAATTATAATTATCATAAACTAAAAAAATAAGTTTTGGTAATACATTGAGCAGTTATATAAAGAGTTTGTTATTGTACTAGTTGATAAGGCAGAATCTAATTATGTAGTTATTTGAAAGTTATTTTAAATTAGTAAAGTAACAGACAAGTTCAACAATAGTACTTATTATCAGAAAAATAAATTGAAACAAAAGTCTGTTGTCAATAAATTTAATGCATATATTAAAAAATGTAAAAATATATATTCTTTTAGTTTTGCAACTAACAATTATCATAGTTTTCTTTTTTTGTTTTTAACTTCAAAATTTCATAAAGACCCAATTAAATTTGATTTATATGTTCCAATTCTAGAGGTATTAGTAAAAAGTTTAATGTTAAACTTCAGGATTTTTTAAAACGCATTTACGGGTTTTTTAAATAAAATTTTCAGAATACTAGTTATTTTTGGTGTATTAATAATAGCAATGAAGTTTTGAATAAATTTAAAACAACATCCATTAATTTATATACTTATGCTTTCGAAAACATTTTTTTTAAATGCCAATAGCTTTATTATTTGATACTTTAAAAAGGTTCTGGTTCTAATTTATATTGAAGAGGAATTAAATATTAAAAGAAATCTTTTTCTTGAGCTTATGCAATTTTTTTTTTAAAAATAATTTTATTAAATTTAATGACTCTATTCATTATCAAGTGTATGGTACTGTAATGGGTACGAATTTTTCTAGTACAACAGTTAATCTTTTTCTTTTTTAGTACGAATTTAATTATATTTTGCAATCCAATATTAGATTTAAAGTTTGTAGATATATCGACGACATACTTATTTTTGATAATTATTTGCAGCTTGTAGTTAAAAATATTTATCCCAATTGCTTCAAATTAAATGAGGCATTTGACAATAGTTTACAGGTTAATTTTTTGGTTTTAGATTTACACATAAATAATAATTATTTACATATTAATATTTTTGATAAACGCGATTTTTTGTTAAATTTTAGTACTCAGTCCATGTCACATTGGTTTTCTAATTTAAGTAAAAAGGTTTTCAATAATCTTGTTTTAGGACAACGTAATAGATATAAAATTTTTAACAATAGGAATTTTTTCAGGAAACATTTTTTTATTTACAGAAAATTTATTTTATAATAACTTGGGGACTCTGCCCCCTGCTCGCTACGCTCACCAACCCCCGCTCTGATTTCACAGCCTCTTAAAACCTGGTAATGTATCATGTTTTAAAAAGATGATGATGATGATATCACGAACGGCGACATTCTTCTGTAATCAGGTTATAATGCTTTTTCATTTAACTGGTTATAATGCTTTTTCATTTAATTCATCTTTTTTATTTTTAATATTCATGTGTAAACACAATTTTTATGACGTAATTTTCTTTATTTCCAGCTTTCAACACGTGATCATTTAATTATTATTTTAAACTTTCATTATTGTTTTTAATAGTCTCGCGCAAATACATTTTTTATTTGAGATAAAACATAATCCTTTGCGCTTATTTAGAAATTGGCAACAATATAGAAAAATGAATTTTTCAATAAAAGATTTTTTACTCGATTTTTAAGGATTTTTTGAGTTTTTATTGTCCGACCGCGATACGTTTTTTAATTTCTGAAAGCTTGTTATATTTCGCGTCTGGTGGTATGATTTTCGAATCCGTAGGATGGCTAGAAAAAAAGTAATAGCTCCTCAAAAAAGTCCCTAGTAAAAAGCCATGAGAATAACCCGGAATATCTACGCAGAATTTGATTGGTCCATTTCGTTTTTGGCTCAGTTCCAGATTATTTTTTTTAATATAGAATGATTTTTCTCCGTTTGATTTTATTTTTCATTATGAAAATAATTTTATTAAGTTTCTCGAATGGCAACGTTAGTAGGGCCAAACACTGTAATGGACGCAGGCGAAAAGTCTTGATATTTATGAAGAAACACAGCTAAAGTCCTGGATGCAAGTATCGTCCTGCTCGTATCGAATTAAATGATGATATTTGAAAACTTTTAATGTGTAATTTTCATTGCTGTTCTTCCATTTATGAACCGAATGACTGTTAATAAACTAATCCAATATTTCGAGTAAGAATGTATGAAAAAAGCACGTTACTGGACTTGGAATGATTTTGTGATCAGATTAGACGGTGTATAAAAATAAACGTTTGGTATGTTAAAATAATTTTTCGGGAAACGATGTCAGTCTGAAGAAAACTATACTTGCAAAAAAAAAACTCGCAGGAAAATCTCACTTCATATGCAAATAAATTATGAAGATATATCGAGAAAGGAAATGATAAATAAAAAAAAACTATTTGAATACAAGTTTTATATTTTTTTATTGATCAAGTAACCAGATGCTTTTGATCAATGTTTGGAAATTAGATATTAAATTTCAAAGGATAAACTCATTAAGATTAAACTGTTCTTATACACTAGTAAAATATTTAATTACTGACATTTATTGGTATTGTTTATCTTGATGGTAAATTTTGTAATTATCAAAGAGAATTTGTTTATTTTTTTTCAAATTTATAACATACTTTGCTAATTTATAGTGCTAGGCAGGGCTTAATTTACGCCGGAGTCAAACGGAGCTCGGCTCCGGTACTTCTCGGTTTTTAGTAAATATTTGAATATTGGCCAGAATTTACTGGAGCTCATAAATACTGCGCTCCGGAGCCCAATGCAATAACGTCTGCAAAAAACAAATCCTAAATTACCCTTTCTTTTCTCTCCCATCACCAATCTTTTGCCTTCTTTTGCATCAAAACACTTATAAGTGACGTAAACACGTAATGTATCTCTCACGTAAGAGATGGGGATGAAACAGGATCAATTTTTATATCAGTCTTCGGGTTTGGGCAGTCTCCAGCTCAATCTGTCTTAAATTCAAAATTTTATTTATTTCCATTTCAAATCATTTTAATGCTATTTTGATCCGAATAAAGAGTACACAGAAACAGTCTTCTTCTATTCTGCATAGCTGCGAACTATTCATTTTTTGTGTTAACACTATTTCCGAATCATAATCCTGATCTTATTTAATCGCAGAATTCTGCGATTAATTGACATTAAGATTAGGCTTAGGTTTCTGTTTGGAAGTAGTAATAACTAAAAAGTGGAATAGTTGATAACTAAGTATACGCAGATAGATGTATTTAAAATTTTTATTTTGCTAAATAAAAAAACAACGATTTAAATTTTGAAAATAATGTATGAAATATAAATATGCAAATTGGACTGACGGCGGAGGAGGGGGGGGGGGGCGTACGCTACTGGTGTTAGTACTGCAGAATATTAGGGCTCCGGTATTTTTTTCTAGGAAATTAAGCCCTGGTTCTAGGAAGAAAAAAATGCTTAGACAGTAATTAATGTTGTAATTTAAAAGCATGAATGCAATAGTTGTCTGCTTTATTTCCAAAAATGATAAGGACAACAAATTTAACTTTTACTTATAAATTGAACTGGACTCAGCAGTTAATGTAATCATAAAAAGATATTTCTCTAAATAAAAAAAATACCGTTACATATAAATTTTATAGAAATAGTTTTACGTGAAGAGAATTACATATAAATGCATCAATGTTCAACAAATATTTTAAAATCTAATGAGAATTCGACTAATGAAAACAACTATATAAGAACATTTTTTAAATAAAGAAATTTCGTATTAAACTCACTATTTTTGTTCTTAATAATTTTAAAGTATTTCCATGTTAATTATTTTTCATTGTTATAATATAATTAACAAGAATGAAAAAAATATGCGTTAATGATTGTTTATGAAACACTTTCCAACACTTCCAGACTACTTTAAAAAAACTTCACAATTTAATAAGATGAAAGATGATGTCTAAGAAAACAGGGTCAAGGTTAAACCGGACGGGGAGACCTACCTTTCGACTTAAGCTCAACTAGCCCCACCCAGCAGGTTTGTTTACCTAATTATACTGAGCAGTACTAAATTATATTTTGTGATATTGAGCAATAATTATACTATGTAATACTGAAATACAAATTCTGAAAATACAAGATTCTAAAAATATAAATGCTTACAATACAAATTACCAATCCGACTGAGCAATACTAAATGCTACTATGTGATACTGAGCAATAATACTACCATATAATAATACTGTAAGATGCTGAAGTAAATAATAATAATGGATAGAAGTAGGTACTAAATGAATAATAATGAATGAATAATAATACTAGAGTAAACAATGATAAATTATGCTAAAAATACTAAATAACACTGTATGATGCCGTTAAGAATACCTAAAGGTTAGAGTTTATGTAGTGTGTAAACGTCCATATGCATGTTAGAAGTCCACTTCATCCCCAACTTCCACTAAGTCCAACGGAGACGGCATGAATAAGTACTGACTGCGTTCTAGCAGAAACATACAATCTGTTATTCAATTCCTACTATTAGCTCACACTGTCTATATATTTATATATCTTGTTCAAATTTTCAATTGTTAATAAAATATTTTCTATTCATCCTATCAAGTTCAACTAAATTTTTTAAAACTTGTACTGGATGACAATTGATGTTAATAAAGTATGGATTATACTTATATACGTAATTAAGTTTTTATCTCAAGTTTGAAAATTCAGAATTTTTAAGCATTTAAAAAAAAAATTACAGAGAAAACAACATTACAAATTTGCCCTTTTGCTCGGGGTCAGGGGTTTTTAAAATTTATTTAATTATTATTTTTTTGTTTGTTTTCTTATATAAATCACAAAATGAAATACTGAGATAAACTAAATATGAAAAATAATTACGAGATATTGCAATATTATTTAACTCTTTCTTTTTCGTTAATACCTATTGTCAGATTTTTGTTCGCATTTCCTATATATATATATATATATATATATATATATATATATATATATATATATATATATATATATGTATGTGTTATTTTACGGTCATATGTTGTCAAAACGATTTCCTTTTTCAGATATTTTAAAATAAATCTCTATTAATAACTGTACAAGAAAAATACACCCATTTTTATTAAAGTTATTATTATATTTACGTCGAAAAATATAACAAAATATTTAATTCGCCTTGTTCAAGAAACATTATCAAAAACGAAACCCCATAAATAGGCAAATTCTAATCATTAGATTTTGTAAGAATAAATATACAATAAACAATAAATATAATATACAATATATACAATAAATATAATATGTAGAAATATACAATAAATATATTATGAACTTAGTTAATAATCAAGTTTATGTATACATATCATATTCATGTAACTTAAATTAAAAGAGGATTGACATATAAATATACAATAAATATAATATGAACTTAGTTAATAATCAAGTTTATGTATACATAACATATTCATGTAACTTAAATTAAAAGAGAATTGTTTTGAGTTCATAGTTCAATGTTTTCGCAATATTTTAATATTAATTGTTATCGGATCAAAGTGTATCATTAATAATATTTTTAGATGTAAAGCACAGGGGTTTTAATCTGATCTAATTCCGCCATTCCTCGAAAATTAATAGAAATGAGGAGGTAAATTGCAAGCTTTAGAAATTGTAAATTATTAGAATAATTGAGATTTCTAAAAGTTACAAAATATCAATTTTAAATAACAATTTATTTTAAAATATTGTAGCTTGCTTAAATATTTTAATAACTCTTCTAATTTACTCACATCTTTTTTAATTTAGATATATGTATGGATATTAAATTTTTATAACTTACTGCAAATTCACGCCCAAACAGAAAAGGTTTTTTCATGTGTTATATTTGAACTGTTTTGAAAAATATCTTAAAAATCATTTTTAATAGCAACGCACACGCATATGCCCAAAATGATTAGATAAAAGTTGTCTAACAGTTATGTCTAAAAATCTACATAAATCATTTGAAAAACAAACTTTTATTCAAAAAGTATTTCTTTGTAATTCTACAAATAAACGTATAAAATGGATTTTTTTGACGATTTCGGATGAAATGTTACTCTGAAAATTATTTTTGCTAATGTGGCAGCTATAAGAGCCTTTGTCCAGACTGATTGATCGACGCACAGACAACTATTGTAGCTATAAAGTTGAACAGATCAGTAAACTATTTATTACATAATAGCCTTTATTGTGACTCACGATTTTGTTGCGATATCATCTAACATTTCGATTTATGTTTCCAATTTACTTTATTTGAACGACGTCAAAAACAATTCATAATCGTTTAACATGACAGTTGTATTACTTGGATTTATATGTATATATATATATATATATATATGTAGTAAATTGCCACATTTACTTTTAGTACTCTACCCTTTTCCTACAACTTAAATTCTAAAAAAAAAAAAAAACAATGTTTCTCTGTCAAAAGAAAAAGAAACATGTTTTTAATGGATACAATAGATGTTATTAATTAAGCAAGATATGTTAACCGAGGTAACGGAGTTGAAAATTTTAGAATTTCTGGACACGTTGTTAGAAAGCGTCATAAAAGTGAGAAAACTGCAGTTTAACACTAAGAACGGCGGAAAAATCTTACTGACTTGAACGGCTGGAAGGGGTCATTTTTACCCCTCGATGAAACTACTGAAATAACAACGATAAAACAATTTTAAATGCCATACATCGGTAAAAATATGTAATTTACGTGTTTTTCATCATTTATATTTAATTTATATTTAATATTACTTGGTAATTTATTGAATTTTTAAAGTACTGTAAATGTAACGTCTACAGGACGATCAATTGGATCATACTACAACTACTCAAATAACTCATTAATTTGGTATAAAAATTGCTTGGTTTCACAAATTAAAACTAATGTTAATTAAAATAAAACACATTTTATAAATTAATACTTTTTTCATTAATAATTCTTATATATATATATATATATATATATATATATATATATATATATATATATATATATATATATATATATATATATATATATATTTCATATATATATACATTCAATATTGTCCAATATTTCAAAAACTACAAAATTAGAATGCTTATTTTTTAAATACTTGTTATCTACTTAGGAAAAGTCAAAAAATAAAATTTTTTTTTTCCAATCAAACAAAACTAATCAATGAACAAAAGTACTCAGGGTCAAAATCACCCTTACCGCCGTTCTAGTGTTAAAAGATTTCTCTTGACTTAAGATTCCTTCACAGTAGTATGCATGCTGTTAATTCATAACGCCTACTAGCTATAATTGTTCTCTTAATATTCTCCCAAATGCTTGGCAGAGGAAAACAAAATGATAATTCACACTTGCACTATTATATGAAATATATTGAAATATTTCATAATAAATTTGAAAACGCGGACGATATCTTAATTTAATAAACTGTTTTACACTATTTTATTTAACTCAACTTGGCTTTTGTATGTAAAGATGAAATTTTGTAATCAGGTTTTTAACTCGCGTCTTGATGTGCTAGAACTATAAAAAAATATGTACAAAAGTGTGTTTCTGAGGACAATACAACACTTTAATATATTTAGAACTTAATTATAAATTAATAACTTAATTTTAAATCATTTTTCCGTTAGCGTGCCACAGGTGATAAATCGCAAAGTATTCCTTATGGTTGAAATAGTATACGAGCTACAACTACAATTGATTCAATTATACACGAAACCACTTCTGACAAAAACGACCAACTGGCAGTAAATCTACAACAACGAAATATTTTAAACACTAATATGTAGGGAATATGAATAAAAAATAAGTGTATACATTTAAAAAATCGCTTTCATCAATTAATAATTGTATATTTATAAATTTATGGTTGTACGTTGAGAAATTAATTTAGAAATCCTAAAAATATAGTTTAAATATTTTTTTTCCTGTTGTCGTATCTTAAAAAAGAAACAGAGAAAAAATTATAATTTTTTAAATAAATGTACTAGTTCGCGCTTAATAGAAAGTACAAAAAAGTGATAGTATTTCCGAATCAGTTTCGGTGACCACACCAAACAAACGTACTGTAATGGAAATTTTTTGGGAAAGTCATGAATTGCAGTCATGAAATTAGGAGATTTTTTCAAGATAAACATTTAATGCTTGTAAAAGATAAAACTGTTTTTACTTTTATAGGTATCTATATGTAGTTTTATGCGTGTGGCAATAATACAGCAGACATTTATATGTGAAACATCTTTTGTTAGAAAAGAAAATATAAATGGAAAGTAGTCATGTTATTCGATAAGAGTTGTATGTATATTCGGCTTGAATTACTAGTAATTTCATTTTTATATTTCTTTAAATCGTATGTCTTTATCACATCATGAAAACTTTCGAAACCATTTTTCACTTTTTTCCTGACACAGGTGATAAATCGCCAGAAATTCTCTGTAACTTGTGCAATGATAAAACAACAATGCACATAATGATGCGCCAATAAACGCTCGCCAAAATAGGCCAAATGACCGTGAAACTGAAACAATGAAGAAATTTGAAGGATAAATAGTATAAAATAAATTATCTATCTAAATATAATAAAACGCAGTGTGAAGATTCCGGTGCGAACCCGGCCAAACAATGGAATTTCAGCAATAAAATTATGGGCATAACAATGGTGGAAATCGAATTATTTCCATTGTTGCAGAGAAAAGAAGAAGAATAAAAAATATTCAGACACGTGGCTTTTTTAATTCGCAAATTAAGTTTCGGAATTCGGACCGTCTCGAATTCGCAGAGCAGGAGGTGCACGCGCATTCCTCGGAGACACGTTTCCTCTTTTCATCACATGGCACTGAAGATGACGGAAGAAGAATCACAGAAGACGTAACCGGAAAAAACTAAATTCAAAATACTTCGGTCTTTGGTAACTAAGAGTTGCTGAGAAACTGCTGATATATAGACTAAACATTTTAAAAGTAAAAAAATGAAATGAAATTTCATTTTTGCAACCTAACATCATTTTCAGACAACAGGAATATTAATTTATCTTTGTTTCATTTTACTTAGAGTTTGTCCTTATAATTCTGCTTTATTTTGTCACAAAATGTGAACTAAAATAATATGTTAAATGCTGTAAAATTTACTTTTAATTATAAACATTTCACTGAATGTATTACTGTGGGGCATATTTAATTATTTATTTCCTTGGACTCAATGACATATATTTGTAAATATAAGTTCCAGTGAACTTGGACAACATAAAAATATATGTTTTGTATTTTAGTACATATAGAAAACCTAATGCCATTTATAAGAGCTATATTTGATTTAAAGACACCCTGTAATCACTTTGTTTTGTATGTTTCTATGTAAAGTTTGTTTCTGCATTCATGGATACTGTCATATTCGCTATTTGAATAACTTTATATTATAATTAGAGCTTTTGTAAATAAATAACAAACTCTTATCAGAATAATTTTAAAGGAAATGTTCTTCATCAAATACATTGTAAAATCAAATAAAAAATAAGAAAATGGGAAACTCGTGGATACTTTGAAAACTTTTTTTCCGTGTTTCAAAACTTTTGTATCTGCGTGCTTACATTCATAAATGAATCATCACGAAATTTTTACACGCAAAACTTTTGAAATGCAGAAATTATTTTACAGAGAAAAATGTATCTTTAAACTTCGTTAAAAGTATAAATAATGATTTTCTTTCGTTATTCAGTCTATTTTTGTTTCTTTATAGAACAATTGAACACTTTGAAGAAATCTCATGTAAGTTTAATGACATAACAAAAGAGAAATATCATGCGTCAAGTTTAGATTATGAAACACTTTCCAACGCATCCAGAATACTGTAACAAAGGTAACAAAACTGCACAGTTTAATAAGGTTTAAAATGAAAATCTAAGTAAACAATTTGGAAAACACACAAAACAATTGAAAACTTAATTTAGGCAATTACCAACTATAGTCGGAAAATAATCCAAATTATTTTGCGAATCCATGTATATGATCTATCTATTTATGTATATACTACATATTATGTTAAAATTTAGTTCCGTTAGGAAACGCTTAACTCAGTTGAAAATTACCTATCAGCTATCTCCGCCAATAAACGGAAATGTTCTCTAAATTTTTTGTACAGCTCTGTATAAGATTTATATAATTTATATACACCAAGTAATATGCAACAAAATTGTTACATTTAAAACGCATACCACAACTGAAAACGCACTTCCAGCAATTATCGTTCATTTACAGACACAAACCCAAATCATTTTGTGTACTTCATTTGGGTACTTTTTGTACACTTAATTTTCAATACCGACATACTATAGTAAACATCAGTAACATATATATCAATTGCATCGCAATCCGAGTATATTTACGCGAGTTACAGCTCGGACAGACGGACAGACAAGTCGAATTCATAAACACTTAAGTGTTAAAAGAGAGCTTACAATTAACAAACGATCATGAAAAATAACAGGTGGGAACATTTCTTGAATCTCTAAAATATTTCAAATTTCAAACTTCAATTATTATTTTTTTTTCTAGTTGAAATCACTTTGAAGTTACTGCCAATATTAAATTCTAAAAGTATACAAACTGTAAAAAAAAAAAAAAAAAAAAAAAAAAAAAAAAAAAAAAAAAAAACTCTTTGATTTTGTAATACACAGGTACTGGATCGAAATTCTGGAATGCCAGAAAAGCACACGCGCGTGTGATTTCAAATAAAATATTAAGTTATTTAAGTGAACACGGTACAATTGAACATTTTTGCCCGGTACATAGTTAAATTATTTAATGAAAGAAAATAATTTTAACGAGAAAATGCGCAATTCTACATTATTGAGAAAGAAAAATGATCTTTAAAAAAATTAGAAAAAAAAAATTAAAAACATTCTTTTCTCCTAAATATTAATGTTTCGTAGTAGTAGTTTTCTTTTTATTATCTTCATAAAAGTTGTTTCCTATAACTGTTTATCAAAAAGTTAATTTGTTGGAGAGAAAAGAAATATTATGTCATTATATATATGAAAATAGAGTAAAAATGACTTGTTACTTAACATTTTTATTTTTAAAAGTAAATATGACACATAATAGTAAATTCTATCATTAATCTAACTAAACGTCACATAAAGAACTTCCATAAATATTCCAAAGTAAAGAAAAAGTATGAAAAAACTCTTTTTAAAATATTTAAAAAAATAATAATAATGATTATTTTTAAATAAGAAATTAAAAAAAAAAGTAAAAAAGTAAAAAAAATATTTTAACTCTTTTAGAAAAGTTATTTTTAAATACATTATATTATGTTCTTCTATATACATAAGAAGTTATTGGAATCGCAAAATATTGATCTTCCGGTTTTTATTGGATTTTACACGTTATGGGATGTTTTGAACACGGCTTGAATTTTCAGTTACAGACGTTTTTTTTCGAATATCTTAAGACGTACCAGAAGAATTTTCATTCTTTATCGGCCATCTAAAAAGAAATTGCTTAATCTCCCACGTCCCACTAAAAAATCATTCTCTAGTCCTAGTGCAGTTAGGGAGGGTATCCTTGGGATGAAATTTCATCAAACTTCAAAACATTGATACGCGTATATATTGATTATGTTTATGTTTTATATAGCCCAACATGGACCAATTCTGTGCTATATTTTTCACGATTTTCATCATAGCTGTATCTCAGCATCTATGTGACGGAATTGCATTAAACTTAATATTTTGTTAGACCTTGACATAAGTTGTTACTGTTTGTATTTGGGTGCGTATTGCAGGTGGAGCTGCTGCGCTGTGTTTTTGACGATTTCTGTGATAGCTGTATATCGGATTTTTTTGGTGATGACATTTCACCAAATAATTTTTTGTAAAACGTTTATTAAAATGTATGTTTTCAGTTTTGATTTTGTACCTTCAACAGGGAACGGTGCTATGCTGTTCTTATCGCGGATTCCGTGATAGGGTATATCGCCTACATCTTATCATCTATAGGATAGAATTTCACGAAATTTAGAATATATTTATTACAAATTATGTTGATTCACCATTGACTTTGGTCACTCAATTGGAGGGATTGCTGTGTTGTATATATACCAACGAACATTATAGCAATAATATAGCACATTTTTTTTTTACTTGAAGTTATTGATTAAAAATATATAAGTTAGTTCAATTTTGTGAATACCAAACATGGGGCACTGTTGAACAGTGCCCGTTTTTATTCACAGATCACTGTAACTCCGAGTTAAATTCAAAGAAATGCTCTTTATTGCGTAATTGTTGGTCTATAAGAGTGCTATTTAAATTGATATAAGAAATATGTTTGTCTGTGTGTATGTGTCTGTCTGTTTGTTTGTTGATACGTAAAGAAATGTTGGCGATACGTAAAGAAATATATCGCACGTAGAGATCTGCAAATGTGGTTTCGGATAGACAAAGGCAGGTTGAATGCACCTGAGACTCAGATTTTTTACATTTTTAATATAATTTTTCTTGTTTTCTCTTGAAAAGAAACAATAGTGTATTTGCCCAATATTCCACGTTCGTCGACGATTTTTGAGGCATTTATATAAGCAATCTACATTATATATTTGTGCCCGATATCGGAAAAGTTGTCCCGTTTTCAATAAAGTATCTTAGGTATACGTACAATGCTATGTTCCAGAATATGGTAGGAATTGCATTTTATTATTTTTTCGGAAGATCAATTGGGTATTTCACTGTATAAGAGGGAGATCCCCGACTGGGGAAAAGAGATAATCATCCTGATTATGGAAAGGGACCGAAGGAACTATATAAATAAATTACACTTAAAAACATCCGCATCAAACAAAAACAACTTTACAAATCCGTCTCATCTCCAGTTTGTATATTATTATTGTAAAAAAATTTCTTCATCTTTACATAAGTTGACGCTGCGCTATAGTTGTTATCGACGTTTTCACTTTTTAAGTACGGAACCCTATAAAAGCATCATATGAATAGCAAATATGATAAATTCCTTAATGAATCACAAACCCATGAAAAATTAGACGAAGAGTTACTGAAACAAGGAAAAACGGAGTGAATGCTTACGTGATATACAACACAATTCCATTCAATGCACAGCGAACAAAACCGATAAGCAAGGGGATCTACATTTAGAAGAACATCGGATGTCAACTAATTTTAGAACAGAAAAAATGAGAATGTTAAATTATGAAGTTCACCCATTTGGTGACTGCTGCTTGCATTGACGAATTGACCTTATTTTTTCTAATTTCTAAATAAATTAATGCCTCTCTTTTTAAAATGCCGTTCATTTCTTGAAAAATTCGAAATTTAACTTCTTGTTACTTACCCATTACGTAGTATAGAGTAAGTCTTGTAATCGTTTTGAAAATCGAAATTTTTTTTGACGGATTTACACGTTTCAGACACTGGAGATTCCGAAAAACATATTTTTAGAAAAAAAAAATTGCCGTCCGTCTGTGTGTCTGTGTGTGTGTCTGTGTGTCTGTAAACGCTCTATCTCCCGAAAAAATTGAGATAGAGACTTGCAATTTGGTATGTACTTAGTATGTAATAATGGGAAGAAGCCTATTTCATTTCAATAACCTCGATTAACCGGAACTATTTTTTTCGGACTCTCGAAATATTCGTTCTGATAAAAGGTATATAAAAATATTCGAAATTGGTTATTTTAAGAAATGAATATAAAAGACAATAAAAAAACATAAATTTTGCATAAAGCATGAAGTCGATCGGATAATGAGTTGCCGAGATATTTGGAATCCTATTTCCCACACTCTTCGATTTTTCATGACACTGTATTTCATCCAAATTTCACTTCAAAGATATATTTTAATTGGAAATTTGACGCTTAATCAGATGCAATAAACCGCTAGTTAATAGGGTTATTATTTTTGGAGTTATAAGGATGTTTCTTTCAAGCAATTCATTAATCGAGCCTTTAAAGTTTGTGACGTCATTAAGCCTCGATTTTATTTGAATTGCAATGCATTTTATAAGTAGTTTACACATTTTTTATTTTAATATTTTACATTATGCATATCCATGATGGGTAAGTATTACGGTGGCCCCCAACGACTAGTTTTGATTTGGCTTCATTTAACTTACACGATGATCGAATTACCCGAATGATTCCGATGATCGAATCGGAACGATTAACAGCTATAAGATTTATAGATTTGTTGCCGACTGACAAGTTTATAATAAGACAAATATGGCATTTCGTCGTACATAAAACATCGAAGGGACATTCAAGCTGCCACAATATGGTTAAAGTATTTTTTATGTTCTGACATAGCTGTTGATAAAATGCTCGAACATCTGCCAATTCGCAAATTACTCTCGCTTGAAGCATAGTGTCAGCTTGTAAGTACAATGGAAAGATATAAAATTGCTGTAAAGTCAATGTCAGAAATAAAAATGTACGAAACAGAAGGCCAGACTTTCGAACACATTGCTTGCTCATATCTGAATGTCTATTTTTGTGCTCGGAATGTTCTACATATTTTTTAAGGCTTCTGCAAAGCTGCTTAAAAGTAATAAATATCATTTCTACATTACGGAAACGATTTTTAAAGTTACTTTCTATTCCCCATTCCTTAAAACATTTTCACACTATTGTATAACGTTGACTCTTGATTGTAGCTCTGGCAAGAAGATTGTATGATAATATAACTTTTTCTTAGTACAGTTATGTCAATTTTATGTCGCATCTCTTTTACGGCTTTCAGAAGTTTTTCACTGATTACTAATGTCGTCTTCGCAACGCTCGCTTTAGTAAGCATTTAGCTGGTGGTAAATAAAAAATTGTGGTTCCAGAATTGGAGCATAGTTTTATTTAAGTGGCTGTAAAATGCAGTTCCTTTCTGTATCAATAAAATTAATAAAAAATCCCAACAAAATGAATACATGAATGCAAAGAAAAATTTCTGAAGAGATTCCTGATTACAGCTGTACTTGATTATGAATATAAATTAAATGTAAAAAAAACTATCATATAAAGCTTATGTAAATTAAGTCTAGAATCCGCAAAATATTTAAGAACTTGACACTTGAAGTTCCCGTTTTATAGCGAAAGAATATCAATAAAGTCGAGTGTCATACAATTATTCCAGTCCCATTTCAAAAGCAACCGGCACATATTTAGCGAAAAAGTAATCACTAATGGAAATAAAATGAATCTAATTGGAAGAAATAAAGGTAAATTCCCTTGACGCTTCCCTCGTGGACTTTTTATGGTTCGGTTTGTTAAAAGGATGGGGGAACACTTTTTATGAATATTGAAATCATTACGGAAAACTATCAAGGAGGTTTGAGATAAAATTGGCTTAACACTACTTAAAAATTTACACTATCGTTGAAATTTGAAGTCAGTCCTATATCCAATTATAAAATACATTCAATAAAGTCAAAACGTTTCCTGGAATACAGAATTCATGCATAGAAATTGACTTTGAAAATCCTTTACCATAATGACATTATTTTTTTGTATTTACAAAAAAAACCTCATTAAATTCAGAATATTGTATTGACAAAAGGGCTAAAAAGCTGACAATCAAACGATTTTACAAACTATTATTTATACAACACGGAGAAATATGATATAGAATAATAGATATAGAAAAAACGCAAAAAAAAAAAAAATATCGTGAGCATTAGATATTATTACTTTTGGATACTAAAAACGACACTTTTATGTAGAGATAAATAATAAAAATGTGGCTTCTCATAAATACAGTATGAACGTAGAAACAATTACCAAGCGAGTCTTATTTTACTAATGGTTTTTCTATTATGCATTGATTTTTTTATTTTTAAAAAAACATATATTTGAGATTTGAAAATATTTGCTGCATATTCATCTTATAATATTTTTTTGCATATATATTTAATTGTTTTATTGTTTTATATAGTAAAATAATGAATCTATGAATATACAGTTAATAATGTATAAAAAAAATAGCACAAAAATATGTTATTTTCAATACTTTATTTTCAATTACATTCACAAAAAATGGATCAACCTATTTCAAAAATATTTTTGACTATCTGGGCAGGTAAAACCTAATTTTTTGAAAATATTAAAGAGTGCTAAAACTAGCAGAACTAAACTAAGTTCAAGAGTATCAAAATGAAAAAAAAAACTGAATTAAAGTTGATTTTGCAATATCCGGCAATATATTTCAAAAGCAACGGGAGATTTAAGAATCAAACTAGCTTCTATAATAATGCAGTTATCAGGAAAATATTACGATCCTTGGATTTTGAATATAAGCAAGATATATGTTATATTTAGTATCATCTACTGTTTAATCGTATTTTTACTAATTAAAAAGTTTTTAAAAAGGTAAGAAACACGTCTGTAAATAAACAAAATATAGAATAATAAACTAACTTTTATATAATTTGTTAGGTAATGCAGTAGTATAATAGCGCGATCTAAAGCAATTAGGGTAACTATACAATTTCTAAAGGAATATAGGTAAGAAAATCAGCTTACCTTTATTTTCAGCATACAGAGCAGCACATCTCAAGCCAGGTATCGAGAGTAGTTAATCCATTATTGAATATTAGGTGGCATATTTGTTTGATATGTTATTTATTAATATGTATTAATTTCATTGTAGAGTCTTTTGCGCTTTTAATTTTAATCATAGTTGTAGAGTCTAGTAATAGTAAGTGTATAAATATTAATATTAAATAAGTAATAATCACATAGTACTTTGTTTAAAGAATTTAATTAAAAATTGTTAATCTTAATTAGTTAGATTTAAATTTAAATATTAGAAATTATCTTTAAAATTTTAAGGAAGAACGAATTACATCTTTCGTCTTCAACGCGTAAAGCAGAAGTTAAAAGTCTCTTAGAAATAAAAAAAAGAGTTTTTCAGTTCCTTTTGGTAAAGTCACTTCTAAGGCCTTTTATTGGTTATTAATGACGTAAAGTCAAAACACGTCACTTGTACGTATAAGTACATCTCATCTTTTCATTCACGTGTTAGGAAAAATACTCAGATGTTACACAGAAGTTTCACTTCCTGCTTGAAATTAGATCAATCTCATTATCGTAACGAGATTGCTATTAAAGTATATTATCTGTAACTGAAAATCAATTATCAGAGATTACTTTTTCGGATATTTCCCCAACATAATTCAATTGTAATATATTATATATATATAGAGAGAGAATAGATATGAATAATTTATGAATAGTTTTAAATAGAAATTCTGGTGTGAAATGTTTCGAAAATTGTTGAATACAATTTCAACATGGTATCAAGGTTAATGTAGATGGTTTCCAAGAACTTTCTGAGTCTAATGTTGATGAAGAACATTTAAATTTTAGTGATGAATATTTTGTAAGATTAATAGTATTTTAGAACCTAATCCAACTTTGTATTTATATTGTTTGTTTAATATATTCAAAAATACAATAATGTATAATTTGTTTGCCTATTTCACTTCATAGTTAAAAATATATCATATTGTTGAAATATTTAAACTATTCAAAATCAATTTTAAATTCATTTTGTATAACAATTATCATAGGAAATTAGTATACTTAAAATTATTGTGCAAAATATGTATAAAATTATAGGTGTTGTAGGTCATAATAATAAGGAAAATATCAACACTTATCTCGTAACCAGTGCTACAATCTACAAACCGCAGTCATCGGTCTATATTCGGTGTATCAGTCGATCCCTGAATTTTCTTTGCATTTTTTAAGATTTAAAAGGTCGACTTATAAGGTAAAGCTAGGATAGTCTGCATACAATTCAAAAGAATAACAATAAAAAATCTAAATATTAATTTTTTGTTAAACTATTTATGAATAATTTTTTCTTCATTTGTTTTTTATGCATTTCCATTGCTATTTTGTTGTTATGTTGCAATTTAATAGAACAGTTGTAATAAAACCAAGAAAGTTATTTTGCGCAATCTGTCCTTACAGGGTTGGTGTGATTGCGCACATGGACTAGAGAGATTGTTACTAATAATAACTACAATTAAATTGTTAACAATAATAATTACACTTAAATGACATTGCTGTAAGGTTTTTGTGAACAAATATTATTGTATTAGGAGTGAATATTTCAACCTAATGATTAAAGAATCAGAAAAAAGAAATAATTTAAAAAACGATTAAAAAATTTTAAT
Organism: Maratus michaelseni; assembly: GCA_963931845.1. Taxonomy (NCBI): domain Eukaryota; kingdom Metazoa; phylum Arthropoda; class Arachnida; order Araneae; family Salticidae; genus Maratus; species Maratus michaelseni. The sequence continues at coordinate 307,231,533 of OZ007588.1, forward strand.
TAAAGGAAAAAAATTAAAGAATATGAAAAAAAAGTCCAGATAACCTTATAAAATAAAATTATGTTACTTGATAACACGTTTAACTTAAAATTAGTTCATTTTCCATTTTTTATTTTTAATGCAAATTTACCAATAAGCTGCGTAATCTCTCCTAGTATGGAAACTAATGGGAAAACTGCGCCATCTCTCCTAAGTAGCAGATGCGCAAACTCTCCAATTTTGGTAGGAGAGATTGCGCGGCCTTTTATTTAAACATGACCACTTCTAAAGCGAACTGTTGATGTTCACATTGTTAGTCTAGATTAGTAGCTTATTAGAAATCGTTTAAGTTTAAAATATTTTGTACTATTGACATTGTATAGAAATTCTGATGAAGAGCTATGAACATTCAAGCACTTACTTTGGGAAAACAAAACAATATAGCAATACTTTATCTTAAACGCTCAAAGCAATCAACGTGCACTTTCAAGTAGACACTCTACTACTGTTGTTGTACAACTACCTGGAGTCGCTGCGCTCTCTCTACTCCTTCCCCCCGAACCTCTATGTGCGCAATCTCTCCGACTGCGTCATCTCTCCTGGCTTTACCTTACACTGAAAAATACGGTTTCTACCATGAGTATCGATTTTGTTTTCTTTAAAAATATGACAAACTAACACACAACTCATTTCTGTTTTCCTTCATGAATATTTATTCCTTATTCCTTCAAAATGCGATAAAGGGAGAATTCAAATGAGTAGAAATTATAAAGTCATCACAGTTCTTTAGAAACAAAAATAAGTTATCAACAAAGTGGAATTTAAAAACAGTAGAGTAAATTTTCACATGTACCTTAAAAAATAAATGTTTTGTTCGTAATAAATAGCTTTATTTTTAAATGATCATTAAAGTATGACAGTTTAAAGATAACTATAGTGTCAATTTCTTTGATTTTGCTTATGATAATTGCTTATGATATTTTTATTTATAAATACTGATTTTTTTTTTTATTATTATTATTACAGAAAACTAATGAGACGAAAAAGTGATCTTTTATTTCAGTCTTAAAATAGCGCAAATAAGAATATTTATTTAGTATGGCTGCATTATCATTAAAAGTTATTACCTATGTTTATTGGTTTTGAAAGAAGACTTTTTATAAATTAACTGAAAAAATATATTTCTTTTAAATACTAAAAGGTGTAAATTAACAACATAATAAACATTAAAATAACTTTTATTCGATTGTTGATATGTTAAGGCTCACTCCAAGCCATTTTCACATTTTTTTCTTTTTAATGGCTCTGAGTGTGTCGACAATCTAAAAAAAAACTTTTTTAATGTATATTATGTTGTTAATTTCCAATTTTTAGCATGTAAAAGAAATATATTATTACAAGGTGTTATAATTTATTATATTTTTAACTGAAAAATATGTGAAAATTGCATAAAGTGGATAAAATATAATTTTCTATTTACAATTTTATTAATTTAGAGATTTGTGTTAAAATTGAAATATTAAAATACTTGACAGTTGCACATTAAAAAATTTTAGGTGCCTGAAATAGTACTACACTGTAAAAACACACAACATTGTCGCCTTACAAATCGCTCACAAATCGTATTACGCTATAAAACGTGTTTGTTGGACATGAAAATGTTTACGTCAGAAGTGATATCATCCGAAAAAGCTTTGTTTTTATAAGTGCTTCTTTAACCCTTAATTGCATAGTGATGTAAATTTCCATCACTGTTTATTTAACTTTAATAAATAAATCAACTTCTTCGCCACCACTGTATTTATATAGAAATATTAATCCAGTAAATTTCCCGTGAACTATGTTGCTAAACAAAGTTAAAAATCTATCTTAAAATTTCTGGTGTCTAATATTTAATATATGTATAAAAAAACACAATTGTAAAAGAAAAACTCACGCAAAGAAGGGTTAAATCTCGAAAATATATTGGTTTCCGAAGTTTCTAAAGATAACTAATACTTTTGAGAATCGTGAATAACTCGAAAGAGGTTATTGTGTATTTTAGTTTGTGATTATATTAAATTTTCTAGATTAAAAAACTTTTTTTTTTTTTTTTTTTTTGTATAAAAGCATTTTGAAACCTCTCAATATTGACATAATATGTTTTGAAACTTTAATATATCGCATTTTAAAGGTGAATCTTTATTGATATAATTAAAATTATTGGTCTTATGAAATGTAACATGTCTTTTGACGTTTTTTCTCGTCCCTTTAATTGAAGCATTTAAAAATTTAAGTAACTTTTCGATAAATAAGTTATTTATAGGAACGTGTAGAAACTTTTAATACCTCCCAAAATATTCTTCTTTTCTTCATCAATATTTGAGATCTTAAATACTGAAGTTGTACACTAGAAAAAAAAAAAAAGGTTTTACGGTATAATACTTGAACCCCAGCTGCCAGTATTATACCCTAAAATCAACATTTTTTATTTTATTTTATTTATTTATTTATTTATTTTGCAATGATAGTTATGTTGAGAAACTAAATATGATTATATGATTTCCGTTTCAAATACTAACTGAGTACTGATATTTTTAGCAGTTTTTTAACTATACCACGTTCTAATTAACTATTTTATCTTTCAGATCGCCAAATAAAGTACACTATAAAGCAAAAATATCTATATATATATTTCTCTTACGTGGCACGGAAAAAGGACTGAATTTCTAGATTATCGTTTGGAAACAACCGTAGTTTCCAGAATCTCCAATATGGCGGCCAGCAAAAGAGCAGTGAAACGAGTGAAACTCAAACTAGAAAATTATTAAAAATAAAATAACATATGCGTAATCCAAAGCGTTTGAGATGATAACTCATTTTAATTATGAATAATATCGTTAAGTTCAAATGAATTCTCAACTCTTATTTAGAATTTATTTGTGAATTTCTCTCACACGAAATCGGAGAGAATAAAAATATCAACTGTTTAGATCGCACCTGCTGCCATCTATTGTTGTCTTGGTGAAGTAAAAAATTATTTATTTTACATATATCTATAATCAATTAGAACAGTTTTACGAAATTTAAACAATGCTTGATGATATATATAAACTATCTTCCTGTCCCATAGTGCTTTTTTTAATGAATTTAAGGCGTGCTTTACAATATTATAGGTGCAATGAGTTTTAAACTAATTGTGTTTTCGAGATCTTTTTTTCACAGTATTTAAAGGATTTATGGACATTGGTAGCACCAACTAAATGCATTTGTAACTGTGTTTTCAACGAAGTTTTCAACGAAGTTTTCAACGAAGTTTTCAATTATTTTTTTACATTAAAAAATATAAATTTTATGGTGGTTTATGGTGGATTTATGGTAGTACTTATTCGGCGAGAATTTCTGCAAAAATGAAAAGGAGCAAGCGAGCGAAGCGGACTGGGACCGCGTAGCGATCTCTATGTTAATTGCTTCGTAATTTACAGGGGTTGGTGAGCGTTAACGAGTAGGAGGCTGAGCCCCCTAGTATTCTTTAACTTTATTTACAACAAACATAGAAGCTTCCGAGTGTCAAATGGAAAACTCACTTTTTTTGGAGGGGTCGGAGAGAAAATTGAAAAATTCCATTTTATTTTTATCTTATAACCACAAATGGTTTTCTTTAACTATAGATAAGACTTATAATATGCTTTCATCTTGTTCCTATGAAGAAACAAAATAAAGGCAGGGGATCAAAACTCCTGTAAGGTCAAACATCCCCGAATTCCCCTATTTGATGATTGAGCAGGCATATAATAAATTCCATTTAGACACAGATTTTAGTAATTCAACCTATTAAAAATACCTAGTAATAATAAAGTCTATTAATTCTGAAATTAAACTAAAATTTTAACTTATAATGAACGCAGGGAAAAATTATTAACTATGTACATTTTTATACAATGCTTTAAGAAAAGCTTCGTTCCAAAAATTTTGAAGTCTTATTTTAATGAACATTACATTAATTTTTTTTCGAACAATTAATCTTATAAACCAACTCAAACTGAAAAGGTTTAAATACATTATGAGAAACCATTTTTAACTTAAATTATTTTATATTACCTACAATGGTTTTCGTTTGAAAACTACATAAGATGAAAATATTGGATTTTTTTATCTTACGTTCAGACTCATGCTTTCATATAATAAATTCCCTTGCATATAATAAATTCCATTAAGCCACAGATTTTAGTAATTGAACTTATTAAAAATACCTAGTAATAATAAAGTCCATTAATTCTACTATTAAATAAAAATTTTAACTTATAAAGAACGCAGGGAAAAATTATTGACTATGTACATTTTTATACAACTAGCCGATCCCGCCCAGAGTATCTGCACTCTAGTGTCTACTCTTTTAAATACTATATGCATATTAGAATACACGAATTTCAGCATTATATGTATAAATATCATACATAAAAACTTCTCCACTTAGGGCTGGGTACTTTTAAATAAAAAAAAAATATATACACATCATAAAAGATGGACATCATTTAGAAATATGAAAACAGACGTATTTTTTCAGCATCGTGCATATATAAACCTTTGCATGCACACAATAGTTGCTGGATACTCTTTAAAGTTAAAAAATCCCTGACGGCTTAGCCTACAGTCACAGGTAGATTTTGAAGACGCTGACCGTGGGGTGCCTGTTTGTTGGGAATTCCGGAAGAAATGACCTTTTTGCCATGATGCGGCAGTTGAAACCGACTACTTCGAAACCTAACTTGTTTGCAGGCGGAGCCAGCAGGGATTTTTTTTTTTTTTTTTTTTTTTTTTTTGCTATAAGAGTTGGTCCTATAAAAACTTGTCAATATAAAAGTTTTAGATAATATTAAGAGGATTTATATTAAATTTAAGCGGATTTGAAGTCTTGTGAATTGACGAAGTTATGAATTTTTTTCTTCTAAAACCCCCTGCCTCCCCCCCTTTGGGCCGTTTTTAATTATATCAAAAATCTGTCATACATAAATTTTCGGCCCTTCTCCTAGAAGTAATAATAACTTCAAACGGATTCGATACGTATCATAATTAAGAAATTATGGGTTTTTTTCTGTTATCACAAAAAGCCCCCCCCCCCCCCTGGTTCGATTTTGCCTATTAACGAACTTGACCGAGATTTTATGTATCAGTTTCGAAGAGAGGCGGGAGTTGGAACGGCTTATTTCGAAAAATAATTTGTTTGCAGGCGGAGCCGGCAGGGATTTTTTTGTTTTCAATTTTGTTTTGCTATAAGGGTTGGTTTTATAAAAAACTTGTCAATATAAAAGTTTTAGATAATATTAAGAGGATTTATAATAAATTTAAGCGGATTTCATATCTTGTGAATTGACGAAGTTATGAATTTTTTTCTTCTAAAACACCCCCCTTTTCCCCCCTTGGGACCATTTTTAATTATATCAAAAATCTGTCATACATACTTTTTCGGCCCTTCTCCTAGAAGTAATAATAACTTTAAACGGATTCGATACGTATCATAATTAAGAAATTATGGTTTTTTTCTGTTTTCACAAAAAGCCCCTCCATATACCCCCCCCCCTCCCCCTGGTTCGATTTTGCCCATTAACGAACTTGACCGAGATTTTATGCCCCTTGATTTTATGTATCAGTTTAGAAGAGTTGTACAGAATTATGGGAGTTATCGTGTCCATAAAAAAGTGACATAGATAGATAGATAGATAAAGTTTTGAACTGGAGGTGGTCTTGGGTTCTGGGAGTCATGATCGGCGTAGATCTGCAAAATTTTTTGAAAAATTCCAACTTAGGTGAGAATGCAATAGGTAGTATTTCTTACGAAATCTACCTAAAAAGTGTATACATATTATATTGAAAATATCTACACCATTCACAATTAGGAAAATATTTTTATCTTTTTTTTTTTCCTGCATCGAAAACGTCTCTATATACACAATTGTAAATTTCAGAATTCGGAGATATTATTAATTTAACATATATATTTAACATTGAAAAATTTTTTGTCACTGTTAGTATGGCTCGTTCTTTAAGCTTTTGAGGTGTCACCGGTAAAAAATCAATGTTAATGAAAAGTTGCTGCACTGAATATTGTATATCTAGATAGCAAATTGGGGGCAACTAAATAGTTTTCCCACTTTGACATTCGCCAACCTGTAAAAGCCAACTTGCTAACTCTCTCTCTGTCTGAAGGGCACACATATTTTCTGTAAGTTGCATAATGTAAAATCTTCTCTTCTTTATGCAATTTGAAACTGTTAGTGATATTGAACCTCTAAAAATAACAGGTAGGACTGACTTGACGGAAATCTGCACCCAATAAGATTATTTCATTCATTTATTATTATTATTTATTTGTTATTACTCAATCTATATCATAAATAACAAATATGTGCATCCGTAACATTGACGTCATAACGATGCGGACAACAATGAGGTTAAACTGCATAAGGTACAACAATGGAGTTAATGTTTTAATTAATAACAAAATGGCGCGTTTCTTGGTTTGATTTCGCACTTCATTTTCTTTTCTTTTTAGGAAGAAGCTGGGTTTTTTTTAAATAAATGAAAATTGAAAAATTGCCGGCCAATTTTTACAAAAATTGTATTTCCGGAGGCAAAAAAAAATTCTACATATGTGTGGTAACTTTTAAAAATCGATACCTCAAGTACTTTTTTTAATATTTGAAAATTAGTGAAAACAAACCTCTCGTTGCCATTGGCAAATGATAAAAAATCGCGATTTCAGTGCCACGTACGATAGCGTAATATATATATATATGTATATATATATATATATATATATATATATATATATATATATATATATATATATATATATATAGATGCTGCAGGGGTCGTAAAAACTACTTTTTGTTTGTAGCGAAATACAACTACAACTACTTTATGAAAAATGTAGTTAACTACAACTACAACTACTTGTTTTAAAAAGTAGCGACTACAAACTACTTTTCAAAAGTAGTCACTACTTCGCTACTTTTCGCTACTTTAGTTATCATCGCTAATTAAATGCACTGCAAACGATTGTTCCTCATACACCATAATGTAACAGAATTATTTTGAATGTCCCTGTAAGCGAGATATAAATGCTACACACTTCATTTACAATACTGAACGTTCTATGGTAAACTTCAATAACATATAAAACTTTCATGGCAATCCGAGTATATTTACGAGAGTTAGAGCACGGACAGACAAACAAGGTTCAATACGAACGAATTCATAGACACTTTTTAATTATGTTGGAAAGTGTTAAAAAGAGGAAATTTGAAAACAAAAATTGTAATAATCTTACAAATTTATGAGAGTGATATACCACAGTAGCACTTGGTGGTTCTCAAATTCCTTGCTCAACAACGCGAAACTTTCTGATACATTATTTGACTCATTTTTAAACACAAAGGCATAAAATTGGCTGGCCTGACTATGGAAGCAATTTGGAATCGAAATGAGTTTTCCATTTTTTGATAAATAAATTACTTATCAGGTTATAAGCTATTCGTGACACGTTTTTTTTTCCTTTCCCCTGCTGCGGCATCAGAAATTCGGTTGAAAACGCCGACTTTGACAGTGTTTTCAGAAAAATCTTCTGTCTTTAGCAAAAAATGAAATAAAATAAAAAATAGTGGAAAACGTCTTTCGGTTACAAAGTTTCTGAATAAGAACACCTGTATTTTCATGAATTTCCGAACAAAAAGAAATTAAAGAATAATGTCATAAAGTAGCCAGTTTGGATTTGAGAATAACCTTAAGAGCGGATAGCCTTTGGTAAATTTGAATATACATTATTTTTTAAAAATAGAGCTAAATAGTCCTATTAGCTAAATAGTCCTTTAGCTAAATAATCCTAGTTCCTGAAAGCAACTTAAAAATTGAACAAGATTATATAGACTTGCATAAGTTAAATCCTAGCTTTTCTTTTTCTTTAAAAATTGAACAAGATTATATAGACCTGCATAAGTTAAATCCTAGTTTTTCTTTTTCTTTCTATCTCTTTTTGTTTGTTTCCCTTTGAAAATCGAATTGCAACATACTGGGCTTTAGATTCATTCTGGAGAAAAAGATAAAGATATTTCATTAAAACACCAAGCTAACCACTATCAAATCAAATATAAAACATTACAAATCAATTATTTTAGCGATAAAAAACTTGTGCAGCTAAAGAAAAAAAGCCATAAAAAAAAACTAAGCATTCTTAGGCATTTTTTAAAATAATATATTTTTATTTCCAACCACCTTTGTTTAATTTATTGCAATCTTTAAAAGGAAATATGCAATAAATTAATTTATTCGCATACATTGGACAAATATTTCACAATGATCAAAAGACATAGTAATAAAATAATTTTTTGCAATAATAAACAGTTCGATAAGAATATTTTCTAAACCAGGGATCTTAATTCGAAAATACTCTTTTTAATGATTTATGAATTTTAGTGAATAATGATTTAGATATTTGGTGCGAGATGCGAGCCAGTAATTATTAGTAATAAAGAAAATGCTAACTCACCTCTATGTTAAACTTCAGGTTGTAAGCAGATGATTTTGATACTGATAAGTTCTTATTAATAGGACAAAGTTTACGTGTTACAGAATAATTACACTTTCTTGTTATTCTATAACTTTAAAATATTTATTATATGCCGACCAGGGCAGTTCTATACTATTGCTATTTTTGTCTGTCATTCTATTACATCAATTTCAAAAGAAGCATCCCCACATTAAAACTTAAGGTCTAATAATGAGTCAGAAGACAAAGGATTACAAGCAAGAAAATTAATTTTTTTGATCAGTGAGTTCTTTGCGGGTTTATCTGCAAATCCAGCAAAGGACACGGGATGATCACGTGCATGCTGAATGCTCATACTTTACGTTTCAGCTGCTAGTTTGTTTGAAGACAGAAATCAGTCCTTCACTTATAGTGCACTTTTCTCTAATAATAAAATGGTGTTCTTTTTCTGTGCTTTTTCGAATATATATATATATTTATTTAATTAGAGTTCTGACGATTTTAAACTGGCAGGAAGCGAGCAGAAATTTTGTTCGAAGGGGAATATTTTAGATGATTGATTTATTTATTTAATGTTACTAGACAGCAAACAATACGGAACTTAAAAAAAAAATAAAAGAAGAGTTTTAAATTTTGTATATGGAGAGGTGGGGGAGATTTTAGGGGCAGGGGGGTAATTTATAATACTGATTATTTATCGTCACTACAGAGCACTATTTAGGGCACAAGATTTTATTTTTATATAAAAATAAATATAACTTAAAGATTTTAGATTTATTTGTGAGTTGAAGGGGGGGGGGGGGGGAGAGAGAAGAGTAAGAGGCAGAAACGAATGTGGCGATTTCTTTTAAATAAAGAGTTTTAAATATTTGAAACTGTATGCTGGAAAAGGGTCAAAAAGGGAAGCGTAAATTTTGTGGACAAGGAAATAATTTTTACTTATTGTCATTAGAGAGCAATGGAGTGAAATATTTTATTTCTGTATAAAAATATTTTAAACTCCTTCTAGGGGAAGCGTGAATTTGAGAGGCTAGGGATAATATAGATGATTTATGTTTAGATAAATTCGTTTTTTTTTTCTTTAATAAAGATTTTACATTTCTTTGCTTGCTGGGGGTGGGAGGCAAAAAAGAGAAGAAATTTAATTAACCAGACGACTATATTTTGTTAAAAACAATCGTAGTTGTATAAAAATACATTATATTGAGAAGATTTCTATGGATTTAAATAACAATACAAGAAGTTTCTGACACCCAAACTGTGAAAATGACAGTTAATTTGTGACCGTGCCCGGCGTCTATGGAGAAATATATGACACTGCAACTGAGATTTGTCGCTGAAATTCGAAAATTGCTGCAGAGAACATATTTCTCACAAAAGAAACGAGTTATGATCACGTTATTTGAAGATTGGCACTTTTTTCCTCAATCCTAAAGTAGCGTCAAAAGTAGCGTCGATGCCCGCTACAAACTACTGATATTTTGTATCGCGCTAATCGCTACACTGCATTTTTTTTAATGTAGCGCACTACACTACAAACTACTAGAAAAAGTAGTGGCTACTGTAGTTTCGCTACTTGTAGCGCGCTACTTCCGAGCCTTGAGATGCTTTAAGAAAAGCTCCGTTCCAAAAATTTTGAAGTTTTATTTTAATGAACATTACATTAATTTTTTTTCGACAATTTAATCTTATAAACAAACTTAAACTGAAAATGTTTAAATACATTATGAAAAACCATTTTTAACTAAAATTATTTTATATTACTTACAATGGTTTTCGTTTGAAAACTACATAAGATGAAAATATTGGATTTTTTAACTTACTTTCAGGCTCATGCTTCCATATAATAAATTGCATTTAGACACAGATTTTAGTAATTGAACCTATTAAAAATACCTAGAAATAATAAAGTCGATTAATTCACAATTAAATTAAAATTTTAAATTCAAAAGAAAGCATGGAAAAAATTATTAACTATGTATATTTTTATACAATGCTTTCAAGAAAAGCTTCGTTCCAAAAATTTTGAAGTCTAATTTTAATGAACATTATTTTTTTCCGAACAATTAATCTTAGAAACCAACTCAAACTGGAAAGGTTTAAATACATTATAAAAAACCATTTTTAACTTAAATTATTTTATTTTACCTACAATGGTTTTCGTTAGAAAACTACATAAGATGAAAATATTGGATTTTTTACCTTACGTTCAGACTCATGCTTTCATATAATAAATTCCCATGCATATAATAAATTCCATTTAGACACAGATTTTAGTAATTGAACCTATTAAAAATACCTAGTAATAATAAAGTCCATTAATTCTACAATTAAATTAAAATTTTAAATTATAAAGAAAGCATGTAAAAAAATATTAACTATGTATATTTTTATACAATGCTTTCAAGACAAGCTTCGTTCCAAAAATTTTGAAGTAAATATTAATGAACATTACATTAATTTTTTTCGAACAATTAATCTTATAAACCAACTCAAACTGGAAAGGTTTAAATACATTATGAAAAACCATTTTTATATTACCTGCAATGGTTTTCGTTTGAAAACTACATAAGATGAAAATATTGGATTTTTTACCTTACATTCAGACTCATGCTTTCATATAATAAATTCCCATGCATATAATAAATTCCATTTAGACACAGATTTTAGTGATTGAACCTATTAAAAATACCTAGTAATAATAATGTCCATTAATTCTACAATTAAATTAAAATTTTAAATTATAAAGAAAGCATGAAAAAAATATTAACTTTGTATATTTTTATACAATGCTTTCAAGAAAAGCTTCGTTCCAAAAATTTTGAAGTCTAATTTTAATGAACATTTTTTTTTCGAACAATTAATCTTATAAACCAACTCAAACTGGAAAGGTTTAAATACATTATGAAAAACCATTTTTAACGTAAATGTTTTTATATTACCTGCAATGGTTTTTGTTTGAAAACTACATCAGATGAAAATATTGGATTTTTTACCTTACGTTCAGACTCATGCTTTCATATAATAAATTCCCATGCATATAATAAATTCCATTTAGACACAGATTTTAGTAATTGAACCTATTACAAATACCTAGTAATAATAATGTCCATTAATTCTACAATTAAATTAAAATTTTAAATTATAAAGAAAGCATGGAAAAAAATATTAACTTTGTATATTTTTCTACAATGCTTTCAAGAAAAGCTACGTTCCAAAAATGTTGAAGTCAAATTTTAATGAACATTGTTTTTTTTTCGAACAATTAATCTTAGAAACCAACTCAAACTGGAAAGGTTTAAATACATTATGAAAAACCATTTTTAACGTAAATGTTTTTATATTACCTACAATGGTTTTCGTTAGAAAACTACATAAGATGAAAATATTGGATTTTTTACCTTACGTTCAGACTCATGCTTTCATATAATAAATTCCCATGCATATAATAAATTCCATTTAGACACAGATTTTAGTAATTGAACCTATTAAAAATACCTAGTATTAATAATGTCCATTAATTCTACAATTAAATTAAAATTTTAAATTATAAAGAAAGCATGGAAAAAAATAGTAACATTGTATATTTTTATACAATGCTTTCAAGAAAAGCTTCGTTCCAAAAATTTTGAAGTCTAATTTTAATGAACATTATTTTTTTTTCGAACAATTAATCTTATAAACCAACTCAAACTGGAAAGGTTTAAATTCATTATGAAAAACCATTTTTAACGTAAATATTTTTATATTACCTGCAATGGTTTTTGTTTGAAAACTACATAAGATGAAAATATTGGATTTTTTACCTTACGTTCAGACTCATGCTTTCATATAATAAATTCCCATGCATATAATAAATTCCATTTAGACACAGATTTTAGTAATTGAACCTATTAAAAATACCTAGTAATAATAATGTCCATTAATTCTACAATTAAATTAAAATTTTAAATTATAAAGAAAGCATGGAAAAAAATATTAACTTTGTATATTTTTCTACAATGCTTTCAAGAAAAGCTACGTTCCAAAAATTTTGAAGTCAAATTTTAATGAACATTATTTTTTTTTCGAACAATTAATCTTATAAACCAACTCAAACTGGACAGGTTTAAATACATTATGAAAAACCATTTTTAACTTACTTTTTTTTATATTACCTACAGTGGTTTTCGTTTGAAAACTACATAAAATGAAAATATTGGATTTTTTACCTTACGTTCAGACTCATGCTTTCATATAATAAATTCCCATGCATATAATAAATTCCATTTAGACACAGATTTTAGTAATTGAACCTATTACAAATACCTAGTAATAATAATGTCCATTAATTCTACAATTAAATTAAAATTTTAAATTATAAAGAAAGCATGGAAAAAAATATTAACTTTGTATATTTTTCTACAATGCTTTCAAGAAAAGCTACGTTCCAAAAATGTTGAAGTCTAATTTTAATGAACATTATTTTTTTTCGAACAATTAATCTTAGAAACCAACTCAAACTGGAAAGGTTTAAATACATTATGAAAAACCATTTTTAACTTAAATTATTTTATGTTACCTACAATGGTTTTCGTTTGAAAACTACATAAGGTGAAAATATTGGATTTTCTATCTTATGTTCAGGCTCATGTTTTCTTCAGCTGCATTATTCTTTGAAATATAATTCCAAATATGATTAAAAGTAAGTTGTTTCTTCTTCTTTTTTTAAATTTCCGGAAATGCTAAGCATGCTTCTCCATATCAAATAAAGCCGAGCTCGAATCGTTTCAGACAAATGCCATTATTGGAACAGAATTTATGTTATTTTAAATCCCATATTTTGTAAGAATAAGAAACAAAGCCTTTTATTTTGCAAACATAATTCTGTTTCGATTAGAAAACACTATAAGCTATGAAGGTTATTTTATTTCTACGTAGGAAATGATAAATATACAATGTAAGTTCTTTGTTATCCATGATTTATTTGACGGTATATTTCATGCTTGCGATTTTTTTGGAACATTTATTTCAGTCTATTTATTTCAGTGTATTCTGTATATAAATTTTGAAGTCTATGGTTTAGGTAGAAATAAATGCATTTAAACATACGATAAATGATTACCGTATATACTCGCGTATAAGTCGAGGAATATCTGACAATTTTTGGCAAGCAAACTGGGGGAGGGGGGGTCGACTTATACGCGAGTCAATTAAAACAACAAAGAAAAACACTAGAAATACTGCCAAAAATCTGGCTTTTTATGTGTAAGAATAATAAAAAAATATTTGAAATATACAAATAATAATAATTTATCATTTAAAAATATTTCATTGATTTGTTTTTGTTTAATTACTACTTTTTCGCATTTGCGAATCTCTCTTACCATATGGAGCGCGCGTTGAAAGTGAAATCTTTGGCTTCATTTTATGCAAAATTTAAGTAAAAACTTAGGGGGCCGACTTATACGTGGGTTTTTGATTTTTTGCAGAACTTGCATTTGAAAGTTAGGGGGTCGACTTATACGCGAGTATATACGGTACTTATGGAAGTGAAGAAATATTTGATGTTATTTATTCTTATTACTTGGCTTCCAGTAAAGAAAATGTTTGTTGTCGATTTTTTAAATACTTCTTTTTTTTTTCTTCATAAGAACTGTAAAATTGTTTTAATGTTATCCTTAACTATTATTTTATATGATTTTGAAAATAAATGTTGTATCTGCAAATTTTATATCTTGCAATATTGACACTATACACAAACACCCATGAAATTAAATCGCGTTCAGATCACTTATCCCTATTTTTATCCCATTTCTTTGTGGTGTTATTGCCGAAACGTCAGTTGAGGCTCACTGTGGAGACGCGAAATGTTTTTGGTTTCCGTCTGTTTGTTTGTCTGTCTGTCTGTCTGCCGTAAAAAGCGTAATAACTCCCGTAAAAAGCGCCCGATTAGGTTGATTTTTGGTAGGTACGTTGGTGAGATACCCGGAATTAGCTGTATAGTTTTTAGTTACATTTGGTTCATTCTTTCGAAAAATATAGAACATTTCGTTTTAGGTCATAATGCATTCCTATGGAAATGCAGACGATTTTCAAATTTCATTTTTAACTGAAATGAAAATCACATATTTGAATGATGGATTTAAATGTAAAATTACTGATGCTAAATTTTTGATATGAGGTTTTTAAATATATTCAATAGCTTTGAAAATTTGCCGATACATTTATTAGAATTTAGAAATTAATTGTTTAAATTATTGGAACATTTTTTGCATCTGTTCGGGAAATACAAAATAATTTAGTTTCATATTTTTTACAAATTTTAAAATGAATTTATTTTTAATTTGTTCTTTAATTTATTAGTTGCTTAGCAACCCTATTTCAAAGAATATCAAAATAATAAAATTCAAGTAACTCTCACTATTTTGGTGCAATATTTTATTAGCAAAATAAATTATTTTCGGGAGATTTTAATATTCTATTGACATAAATGAAAATTTAATTTGATACAAGTTTATTTTTTTATCTAAAAAGTTACATGAATAAGAAATTCATAAGAATTTCAGAATATCATTGCATAAACCGTGTTTAATAACACGCATCTAATTTCTGAAACCTCCGAAGTATTTTATATTCCTATAAATATGTATGTAATATAACAAAATTAAATTGCGGATTCTTCGATGCTAAATAATATGAAAAGTGAGATTTAAAAACAATGACTTTTAGAGCTGACGTTGAGGCTCCTGATCTGCAGATTTACTAGTTAGATAACTTCATAACGTGACCACAAAATGTTTGCAATGATGAACGGGACTCTTAACGATCACAAACATTTGAAAATTAAAAATTATATGAACATAGTAAGTAATAGATTACTAAACGGTACGTTAATTGAGTTCCGTAAGCTACATTTCGAAATAAAACACGCTAGAGAGGTGTTTCAACATTCTTCATTATTACGTAACCAGCAACATTCACTAAGCCTTTTCTAAACTTTTTGCTTCAATATCCGACATCATCATTCTTCCTAGCTAGCGCTTCAACTTTTGGTTGGTTTGAGAAGTATGTACATAATAATATGAAATACAATATCCACCAAATTTTATAATTAAGAAATTGAATATTCTTATCCTAGACTTAAAAAAATCATCCTGATAAGTACAATTAGAATTCATATTGTCAAAAATACTCAATTTCCATTATTTCTATTAATTAACCATATGATTTAGAACATGTATAAATGTTTTATATAAAAACATTCTTATCTAAATTATGTTTTTATGTATGAGTCTGAATGCTTGGTAGAAAATAAAATGTTCAATTTCTTATCCAAACATTTAGATTTATGTACCCAGAAAAAGGAATTGATTCAAACTACAAAACATGTTTTGTTGAGTACATTTTGGTTGTTTTAGCAAAATTCAAGTAAAATTGAACCATTTTACTTGAATTAACAAAACATTTTTTGCTGACGATACAAAATTTTTTTTTGGAATTGCAAAAAAAAATTTTTTTTGTTGATTCAAACAAAATTTCCATTGACCAATATTTAAACAAAAAATTTTGTTGAGTCAACCAAATTTTTATTGTTCAACAAAACTTTTTTCTGGGTGTGTATTTTTTTTTTTTTTTCAGAAGAATAATTCACCACGAGATTATTGAAAATAGGATGAAAAATAAATTGTTTTTTTTCTTTTCACATTTCTTGAATTGTATTATTAAACTGCTTTTCGATATCAAATAATGCTGAGATCCAGACAATCCAGACAAATAGCACTTCAAGAACAGAAGATACATTACTTACAATCATATATTTTGTAACAGCAAACAACAAAATCCCTATTCTTTGGAAGCATAATTCTATTTCAATAAAAAAACAATATTTCAGGCTATGATGGTGATACTCTTTTGTGAAGGCAATGATAAATATACAATTTAAGTAATTTCTTATCTATTATTTACTTGACGATATTTCATACAGGCCATTTATAGAGAATCCTACTCCAGTAAATATGTTTCAGTGCACTATGTAAAAAGAAATGATAGCATAAGAATTTAATTAAAAAAAAAAATTGGCACTCCGGGAGTGCCGAGAGAAGTGAAAACTTGAATTTCAATACATTATATATATATATATATATATATATATATATATATATATTGGAGATTTGGTTAGAATGGTACGAGAAATTGATTAATGTTTTTTGAAATTCAAAGATATTATAAATATATATATACATATAAATAGAAATATATATAAATATATAATATATATATTATTATATTATATGTATAATATATATATATATATATATATATATATACAGGGTGATTATAAAAAAAACTATCCTGACATTTGGGCCCCTAACTATCATACTATTCAAAGAAACTGAATGAAATTTTGGCAAAAGGTATTTTGAGGTATGCGCTCAAGAATGATATGGAAAACAACAGTGTTACTCAAACAGTTACAGTTACAGTGATAAAATTTCGAAAAAATCAAATGGCAACACCCAGTTTTTTGTATTGGAATGTGATCTCCATTGTGAAAAACCCTAAATAGTGTTGTAACGGCAACTGTAGTATGAAAATCACCGGCGGTAGATAGGCTAAAAGTGAGGACAACCAATAAGAATAGAGAAGCAGCATAAAATAAAGCATTTTATTGTGTTTCACAAGTTTTACACATGACCACCTTTAGACACGATGACACTTTGCATGCGGCTGATGGTGGATAGCACTACAGCACGTATCATGGCAACAGGAATCTCTTGAATCGCAGTTCTCAATGGCATATTTCAAATCAGATGCAGTTTGAGGACGAAACTGATACACTTTGGATTTCAGATAACCCCACAGCCAGAAATCCATTGGTGTCAGATCAGGAGACCTTGGTGGCCACGGAAACGGGAAATGACGGGAGATAACTCTGTCACCAAACTGTCGAGTTAAGACACGTTTGACTGAAGACGCGAAATGTGGAGGAGCGCCATCTTGCATCCACACAACTTCAGATAGAGCAGTTTGCCGTTGCAATGCGGGAATCGCGTAATGAGTTAACATGTCCAGATAGCGAGCACTCGTTACTGTACACGTTTGCAGATCACCGGCAGTAACCTCTTCAAAAAAGTAAGGGCAGGGGATGAACGTACTCGTTATACCACACCACACAGTCACTTTTTCCTCGTGTAATGGACGTGCATGCACATCATGTGGATTATTCTCTGCCCAATGCACAAATTTTTTGAATTCACGTTACCAGTTAACGTGAAATGCGCCTCATCTGTCCACAGAATGCGTAAAGGCCAGCTTCTATCTTCATCGTACAGGATAAGGAATTGATTTGCAAAATCCAGCCGTAATTGATAGTCTCCCGCTTCCAACATCTGGACACGCTGGACTCGATACGGAAACATGTTTAGAACAGAGCGCAGAATCTTGCGTACAGTTGAATTCGGCAGATCCAGAACACGTGAAACACCGCTTGCAGTTGCGGGACAAACTGTGCTTATCGTCTGATGGACTTCTGCAACAGCTTCTACAGGAACGGAAGATCGTCCAGACCGAGGTCGATCGCATGTGCAACCAGTTTCTTCAAATTTATGAATCAAATCCCGTACAGCTTTGACAGTGCACGGGCCTCGCCGTAATCCATGGTTTCTGCGGTAAACACGCAATGTCTCTGCGGCATTTTGTCCATTCAGGTAATAAATCTTTACAATTTCCCAACGTTCTTTCCCTGAAAGCGGCATCTTGTTCGGAATGGCAGAAAGGAACATACGCGGCTCGCATTTCGCAGTGCCTTTTATTTCACCTAGCGTGACGACGTCAGTCATGACTGTCTTACGTAGAACCCGAAATTTGCGTTTCTTGATTTCTTCTTCTCGTTTTGTGGAGAACTAATCAGGCTGGGATATCAGCCAAAGAAAAGGTGTGACGTGTGACGTAAATGAAACGAAAATTAATGCTCGGTGCACGGCAAAGTCCTTTTTACTTATCCCTTACCTAGTTCCGGTGATTTTCATGCTACAGTTGCCGTTCCAACGCTATTTAGTGTTTTTCACTATGGAGACACACATTCCAATACAAAAAACTGAGTGTTGCCATTTGATTTTTTCGAAATTTTCTCACTGTAACCGTAACTGTTTGAGTGACACTGTTGTTTTCCATATCATTCTTGAGCGCATACCTCAAAATACCTTTTGCCAAAATTTCATTCAGTTTCTGTGAATGGTATGATAGTTGGGGGCCCAAATTTCGGGATAGTTTTTTTATAATCGCCCTGTATATATATATATAATATGTATATTATATATATATATATATATATATATATATATATATATATATATATATATATATATATTAATTATAATATATAAATAATTTTCATAAAAAAATAATAATTTTCACTTCAAATATACAGAGGTGTCGGTTACAGTGTCGGTAACAGTAACAGTGTCGCGAGTTCAATGGTTTTTCCCATCTCAAAAAATGCCCAACGCGCCTAAAGAAGTTTTCACTTCAAATATGCAGAGGTGTCGGTAACAGTGTCGGTTACAGTAACAGTGTCGCGAGTTCAATGTTTTTTTCCCATCTCAAAAAATGTCCAACGCGCCTAAAGAAGTTTTCACTTCAATCACTTCAAATATACAGAGGTGTCGGTAACAGTGTCGGTTACAGTAACAGTGTCGGTTACAGTAACAGTGTCGCGAGTTCAATGGTTTTTTCCCATCTCGAAAAATGCACAACGCGCCTAAAGAAGTTTTCACTTCAAATATACAGAAGTGTCGGTAACAGTGTCGCGAGTTCAATGGTTTTTCCCCATCTCAAAAAATGCCCAACGCGCCTAAAGAAGTTTTCACTTCAAATA
The DNA here is from genome assembly GCA_963931845.1 of Maratus michaelseni. Taxonomy (NCBI): domain Eukaryota; kingdom Metazoa; phylum Arthropoda; class Arachnida; order Araneae; family Salticidae; genus Maratus; species Maratus michaelseni. The sequence continues at coordinate 307,250,894 of OZ007588.1, forward strand.
TACAGAGGTGTCGGTAACAGTGTCGCGAGTTCAATGGTTTTTCCCATCTCAAAAAATGCCCAACGCGCCTAAAGAACTTTTCACTTCAATCACTTCAAATATACAGAGGTGTCGGTAACAGTGTCGGTTACAGTAATAGTGTCGCGAGTTCAATATTTTTTTCCCATCTCAAAAAATGTCCAACGCGCCTAAAGAAGTTTTCACTTCAATCACTTCAAATATACAGAGGTGTCGGTAACAGTGTCGGTTACAGTAACAGTGTCGCGAGTTCAATGGTTTTTTCCCATCTCGAAAAATGCTCAACGCGCCTAAAGAAGTTTTCACTTCAATCACTTAAGACATACAGAGGTGTCGGTAACAGTGTCGCGAGTTCAATGGTTTTTTCCCATCTCAAAAAATGCCCAACGTGCCTAAAGAAGTTTTCTCTTCAAAAAATTGTATTTCTAAATGAAGGAAAGGATTCCATGTGGAAAATGAAAAAATAATGCTATGTTTTATTTGTTTTATTTTTTTGCATACTATACTAAAGTTTTTTATAAATTTTCAAAATAATTGTTTCCTACATAAGACCTGAAAAATGGTTTTAATGTTAAACTGATTTTTTATATGTCACTAGCTGCATAGAAATTCGTTCAACTTTAATGTCATGAGGTCTTTCGTTTTTTTATTTGGAAGGGGGGGGGGGGGGCAAGAAATTTTATTTTATTATAAATTTCAAGTATCTAGCCCTAACAATTACAAATAAGTTGTAAGTTAGAACGTTTTGAACATTTAATGCTGATTTCACCCTTTCACATATCGAAGTTCCACAAAAAATTAGAAATCCAAAAACTTTTTGCGTTTAATGTTCGGCCTTTATCCAATAATTCCATGGCATTTTTTGTTTTGTCTCTATCTTACAAAATGACTGAGATATAGCAGTTTGAAATTATAGGGTGGCTGACATTTTGAAAGAATACAGTAGGATTCCTCCATAAACGGGTTTAATTTATGAGTTTTAGTGAACATTGTTTCGCCAAATTTTCTTTCATTGTTGTAACCATCGTTTCAACACTTACATGCTTAACACTCTATAATTATATTCACCAACGTCAAATTCTTGCCAAATTTGGCGACAAAAATACGTTGCCATACATGAAACCAACATGGCTATGTCTGTCTAATTTGACGCTATTATCATTCAAATTCAATATTGACGGGAACTGCGAATGACTCTTCTGTATCGCGTTCCACGCATTTCAGCTTCGTGCATTTTCAGTAGAATTAGCTAAAATCTCAAAACCAAGCAATAGGCTATCTTTTCCTGCCGGTACAGTCCATAAAGAGTTTTCGTAGTTGAGTATAATACATCGGACGCTCGCATCCAGGTAACCCGACGATTCGCATGCATCTGACGTTAAACAGAATGACGAAAATGAATTTTTTGGCGGTGTGATAGCGAATTTTGAAGCATTAACATGTAAGAGATAGAAGAAAGTCTTGGGATTGGCATATCCGACTAGTTTTTTAAATCGGCTCGGAACTTTCAGAGAGTACTCCTACAAACACTCAAACTTTACTTCTTTACAATATCAGTATAGGTTATAACTATACATCTGTTCCTGCAACTCTTACAATAATGAAACTAAAGACAATTATCCTTGAATTTTAATCGTGTTCTGATCAGTTATCAATATTTGTTTCAATGTCACCGTCAATATGATTAATCCTGTCATTATTAATAACAACCGGTTATTATTAATAATAACCGCGGTTATTATTAATAATAACCGCGGTCGTTATTAATAATAACCGCGATCATTATTAATAATAAGTGGTTATTATTAGAAATAACCGCGGTCATTATTAATAATAATGGTTCTTATTATTAATGACCGAATTAATCATATTGACCGTGACATCAATACAGCTTAATTTTTTTAATTGTTAATAGTAAGAGTCATGCTGAGTTCATATTTTTTCCAAGTTGTTTTGTTCTTTTTACTAATGCGAAATTTGTTTATTAATGTTGTCGATATGTTTGTTATATTAGATCTAAAATGTCCTCTCTTTTTCCTTGAAAATTCTGTTTTAGTGTTTTCAGTATCCAATAAACAAACGTTTCGACATTTAACAGATAATTTTGTTTTAATCATGATTGACAAGCATTCAAAATAAATTCTCTCTCCTTTCTAAACTTCGGCATTCTCATATTATGTACAAATATGTTAAAACGACAATGTTAATTTTTTTCTTTAACTACATTAAAATGGAAAATTAATTTAATATATCAGGTACGTTACATATTTGCATGCAATGGCATATTTATGGGTTACGAATTTAGAATCTTCAGTCTAGTTGATATTTAATAGCTATATCATCGGCAGGGCTAGAGCAAAAACTGAAGTTAGAGGACTTATCGAGCAGAGGACGCTTTCATTTTGTACTTATTTACGCAAAAAAACTCGGAAGCTATTGTTTACCCTATATGAGAATGTTGTTTTAAAATTACTCGCTTGCATTTTAATATTTTTAAATTATTATTATTATTATTATTATTATTATTTATTTACTTATTTATTTATTTATTTATTTATTGTAGAGGATAGTTGAAATTGATCGCTAACGTTGGTGGGTTTTTTGGTTGCAGGTTTTTTTCTTTCTTAAATGACGCTACTTTCACTTTCGGAACCCGTTCCGGTAGGGAAAGTAACTCTACAAAAAATAAATCTGCAACCAAAATCGAAAAATTAAAAACTAGCAACGTTAGAGATTGACATCAGCTATCCTATGCAAAGAAAAATAATAATTTCAAAATATTAAAATGCAAAAGAGAAATTTAACAAGAACGCCCCAATAGGATTCACATGAGTTTAAGAATTTCTTTGCGTGACTAGTGTAGCTCTTAAGAGCCTATAAGATCACAATAAACTAACAATAAATAAGTTTAATAGTAAATAAAGAAAATAACTGTTAAGTTTAACCAATTATTAGAATATGTTGGAAAATAACATCAATCCATTATTGCTATTATGCAGCGACTAACAAAAAAGAGGAAGGAAAAGAAAATCTATAAACAGAATGAAAGAAAAATGCAATAAGAAAATGGAAAATTGAATTATGAAACACTTTATCAGGAAGTCGCAAGTGATTTCTGTTTGAAAAGTGAAAGCGATCAAGCTAAAATTCTACATTCAAATTAGCCGATCAAATGAGTCAAATCAAATCAAAATATTAGAAATTGAGAATGAATAAAACCTGAATTCCATATAAGGAAAATGCTAATTCTATACCAATATAAATATTCATAATAAATATACAGCGTGTCCGAGAAAGGTCTTTATCATTCTAAAAATTAATAACAAAAATACTAACAGGTGAAATGAAATGCACTTTTCTGCAAAATAATGAAGAAATCTAAGAGTTTTTTCCTGCTCCGCCTCACTGGACATGTTCTGTACGTGAATTATTTAATAGAGTGTTTTCGGAACGATGGATTGGTCGTGGAAGACCCCCCCCCCCCCATACCTTGACCTCCGCGATCGCCCGACATAACTAAACTGGATTTATTTCTGTGTCGTTAAATTAAAAACAGGGTTTATCAAACACCTGTTTCTTATATTTCCGTTTTAAAGGAAATGATACAATTAGAAATCCTCGCTGTTACACCGCAAATGTTAAAAAACTCTTGGAGGGAAATAAGGTACAGGACATTCTTCGTGCTACTAACGGAGCTCACACTGTAAAAAAATTTCGGAACGTTTCAGGAAATTATCCTGAAACAATTATCCTTTGTTGTGAAACGTAACAGAAAAAAAGCCGTGGTATCTTAATGCCACCACTTTTTTCCGAAACCTTCCGGAAATTTTTTTACAGTGCGGGTACAGCTACATTGAAGGTACTGTAAAAAAAAACTCTTAGATTTCTTCATTCTTTTGCAGCAAACTGCATTTCATTTCACCTGTTAGTATTTTTGTTATTAATGTTTAGAATGATAACGACCTTTCTCGGACACGCTGTATTCTCCTAGTGAATAGAAATATAAAATAATAATTAAAATTAAATCCAATGTGTGAAATGAAACTATATAAACGGATCTTTTACCAAAAATTACTCTAAACAAATGAACTGTAAAAATGTGTGTTAAAATCGCAAGGAAAAAAATACATTTTTAATTTAATATGTTACTGTTGAGGGTTTTCTTAATAGTTCAACTAAGTATTATGAAATAATCATAAAGATAAATTATTTAACTGAAGATAAAATATTAATAAGTATTAAACAATTAATTAATTGCCAAATTTAAAAATTGACCATTTAAACATCCAACAAACACAAGGTAAAAATATCAAGCTTTATTGAAAGAAGAAAAATGTACTCTATGATTAGTATGTTAGGCTAATTTTTATAACAAAGTGTTGCCGTTTGTTGACAAAAATTATACTTAAAAAATATACAAAATTAATTTATATAATTTACATAATTTTTTATAAATTTGTAAGCAGTCAGACGAAAAGATAATTATTTATAAAATAATAAATTTATTCCTAATTTAACAGCAGACTGCAACAAAAAGTCACCAATTAGCAACATATGAAAAAAATAATTAGATACTCTAAATTATATACTTTTAGGTACAATAAAACGGAAGTGCGGTCATCTGTAAGCTAAAACGAGATATTTAATTAACATAATAAGAAACTTGAAATAAACGCAGGAAAGGTAATATAAAAACATAATTGAAATAGTTAAATAAGTATATGATTAATAATAATAGTCTAATATAATAATATAATATAATAGTCTCTTTATAAATCACTAAAAAATCAATTATCGTGAGAGGAAAAAATATACTTTATGATTTACAACTAAAGATAAAGACATGCATTAATGCTACCCTTTTTCAGATCCAAATGATAAAATTAAAAAAGGAAACAAAAATAATACCGATATAATTATAAGAGATAAAAAACCAAAAATCTAACAGCCTTTTCCTATAAGATTTAAACATTTTTTGTTATAGCAGTTGCCAACAATTAAAAATCCACAATAAAAATCTTTCTACAGTAATTATTTTTCTATAAAAAGATTTCCGCGTGAAAAATGAAAATGAAATGAAAAGTTTCACCAATTGAAAAAAACATTAATATGACGTCATATTGGTAATAAAACGGAAATTTTCAATTACTTCTCAATAATACAAGGAGTATGAGTATGTGTAAATACAGAAATCAGCTTCATATAACGTCATTAGAGAATTAAAAAGAAAATTAATCTGACGTCTTATTGGAAGTTTAACGGATTTTTCAAATGTTTGAGAATTTACAATACAAGTGTTTGAGAATACATAGAGAGTATCAATATGAGTATTAGAGAATAGTAAATATATGAGTTTACAACATGATATACAACATGTTTAATTTTGAAATTGATTTTTTTAATATCGCATTTAGTCCACATGACAGATATTATTATGACAGGGTATAATAGCAGGCTTCGCCCACTATCGAGCCGGTTCAGATATTAAAAAAAAAACCGAGAAAAATATACCGGTGCATTTTTACTTTATAAAAAACATTTTTTTTTTGTTTTTTAAATTGAAATTTATTTGGACTTATTAAAGAAAGGATAAAGTGTTTTAATAGGAATATTAAACGAAACTCTTTATGCGATCTTCGATCACACTTACCCACTTCTTTAAAATTGAAGAAGACCTCGTGCCAGATTTTAGGTATTTGAAAAAAGGTTGATTCATTGCATATGTTCTCTTTACGCATATATATTTTTATTGATTCACGGATAATAGATGGGAAATAAAGTCTTGATGGATAAATTATTTTACTATTCTTAAAATCAATTTTTAAAGTCTAGGTGCTGTGTAATCTTGCCAAAGCTGTAGTTCTTCTGCCATATTTTATATTTGCCATATGCTCTTTTAATGTTGTTTTTAAACTTTCTAGATGTCATTTCTCTATGATGTTGCAATGTTTCATCTGCTCTGGTGAACGGCATTTCATAAACACCTGATAGTTAATATGGCTCTATACTTTTTATTTTTATGGATGGTTTTGCGATAATAGTCCAGTCAAATTAGGTTTTTTTGCCATAATAAATGCTAAGGAGATAAAAATTGGTCCCGTTGTTCATTAATGGCTACTGATGACTATATAAAAAGTCCCCATGGATAGGAGAGAGCGGGGGGAGGGGGGGGGGGGCTAAACAAAGTATTTTTTTTTAGTTTTTTACAAAAATCTCAGAAACTGTTGTTTTTCATGAAAAAATTACTGTGACATAAATTAAAGAACATAAAATTATTTACAAATGACAGGTATATGCAGTGTAACCTCGATTATCCGTCAGTCAGAAGACCGGAGCTTTGACAAATTTCCCCCCCCCCCCAAAAAAAAAAATCAATTAATTTCAAATTTATTTATTTAACGTTACCATAATAAATGGTACAGAGATAAAAATTGGTACAGTTGTTCATTGATGGCTACTGATGACTACGTAAAAAGTACTGATGGATAGGAGGTGAGCGGGGGGAGGGGGGGCGTAAAATAAAGTACTTTTTTAGTTTTTTACAAATATCACAGAAACTGTTGGTTTTCATGAAAAAATTACTATGACATAAATTAAAGAACATAAATTTCTCTACAAATGACAGGTATATGCAGTGGGCCCTCAATTATCCGCCAATCAGAAGACCGGAGCTTTGACGGATTTTCTGCAAAAAAATCACTTTAATTTCAAATTAATTTACTTAATGTCGCCATAATAAATGCTACTGAGATAAAAATTGGTACAGTTGTTCATTGATGGCTACTGATGACTATGTAAAAAGTCCTTATGGATAATAGGGGAGGGGGCAAAAAAAAGTAATTGTTTTAGTTTTTTACAAATATCTCAGAAACTGCTAGTTTTCATGAAAAAATTACTTTGACATAAATTAAATAACATAAAATTTCTGCAAATGACAGGCATATACAGTGGAACCTCAATTATCCGTCAGTCAGGAGACCGGAATTTTGACGGATTTTCCGGAAAAAAATCCCTTAAATTTCAAATTTATTTACATAATGTCGCCATAATAAATGCTACAGAGATAAAAATTGGTACAGTTGTTCATTGATGGCTACTGATGACTATGTAAAAAGTCCTGATGGATAAGAGGTGAGCGAAGGAGGCGGGGGGGTCAAAATGAAGTACTTTTTTAGTTTTTTACAAATATCTCAGAAACTGTTGGTTTGCATGAAAAAATTACTACTTAATTTCTGAGATATTTGTAAAAAACTAAAAAAGTTCTTTATTTTGCACCCCTCCCTACCCTCGCTCACCTCCTATCTATCAGGACTTTTTACATAGTCATCAGTAGCCATCAATGAACAACTGTATCAATTTTTATCTCTGTAGCATTTATTATGGCGACATTAAGTAAATACATTTGAAATTAAAGTGATTTTTTTGCGGAAAGTCCGTCAAATTCACATAAATTAAATAACATAAAATTTCACATGAAACTTTGTAAGTGCGACAAAACATAATAGGGAACAATGAAAGTACTAATTTATCATTAAGCAAATACTTACTAAGTCAAAATATTCTTTTTTTCTTTACACATCATCATCAGCTGAAGTGGACGGCTCATTAGAAGGCGTTCTCAGCATGACTGAATCCGTAATTTCAATGTCTTCCTCATCCTGTTGATCTGTATTTATAGCTATAGGTGTAGCATTCAGGCAGTCACCATGGCCAGAGCCCGATCAAGCTGAAGTTCGGCCCAGGGCCTGTTAAAAAGTTGGACCCCCCCTACCTCCCCATTCCTGGTGACACTTTCAGAAAAAAAGTAGGTTTATTTGATGAGTTGACAAAGTTGTTTGGGTGAAAGTTTCAAGTTTACAAAAAAAAAAAAATTAACTAACAAGAATAATCAAGAAAATGAATTACCATCCACTTTCTCAAATAAGCATTTGTATAATTCAGTCAAGTCACAGAGTAAAGTCCATGTTCGGTTCTTGGTCATTCACTTTTTCAAGTAAAAGTGCCTAGGTTAAAAGCTTCTAATAATTTTATTGAGTCATTCGGAATATTTAAATTTTACGTTTCATATTTTATAAAACAATATTATTAGAAAAGTATTTGATTAAGGAAAAAAAACAGCCACATAATTTGTGGGCCCCTGAAATTTGTGGGCACAGGGCCGAGACCCCGGAGGCCCGTGCATTAATCAGGCTCTGACCATGGCAGATGTTGCAGATGAGTGTGTAATTAATGGCTGCTTTCCTGCACCCACACTTAGCTCCACACCACTGTATATACATGTCATTTGTAGAGAATTTTATGTTCTTTAATTTATGTCTGTGTAATTTTTTCGTGAAATCCAACAGTTTCTGAGATATTTGTAAAAAACTAAAAAAAATACTTTATTTTGCCTCCCGCTCACCTCCTATCCATCAGGACTTTGTACATAGTCATCAGTAGCCATCAATGAACAACTGGACCAATTTTTATCTCTGTAGAATTTATTATGGCGACATTAAATAAATTAATTTGAAATTAAAGTGATTTTTGAGGGGAAAATCCGTCAAAGCTCCGGTCTTCTGGCTGACGGATAATAAAGGTTCCACTGTATATACCTGTCATTTGTAGATAATTTTATGTTCTTTAATTTATGTCTGAGTAATTTTTTTCAGAAAACCAGCAGTTTCTGAGATATTTGTAAAAAACTAAAAAAAATACTTTATTTTGCCCCCCTCTCCCCGCTCACCTCCTATCCATCAGGACTTTTTACATAGTCATCAGTAGCCATCAATGAACAACTGGGCCAATTTTTATCCCTTTAGAATTTATTATGGCGACATTAAATGAATTAATTTGAAATTAAAGTGATTTTTTTTTTTTGGGGGGGGGGGGAAATCTGTCAAAGCTCCGGTCTTCTAACTGACAGATAATCGAAGTTCCACTGTATATACCTCTCATTTGTAGAGAACTTTATGTTATTTAATTTATGTCTGAGTAATTTTTTCATGAAAACCAACAGTTTCTGAGATATTTGTAAAAAACTACAAAAAATACTGTATTTTGCCCCCCCCCTCCCCCCGCTCACCTCCTATCCATGGGGACTTTTTACACAGTCATCAGTAGCCATCAATGAACAACTGGACCAAATTTTATCTCTTTAGCATTTATTATGGCAAACTGCTCAAAAATGGGCTAATTTGACTGGACTATAACGCATATATTGAATTTGCAGAGTTTATATTTCAATCTTTCAAAGAAACCAGGGAAATATTGTAAAGTAGATAACTTTGAATTTTGTTTATTGAAATTTTCTTCTCCTTCTTCTCCATGCTCGAAATTACTTTATTAAAAATGCTTTTATTGTCTCTTCCTATTACCTGTATTTTATTTATTTCATTGGTTAACTAATCTGGAGTACAGACTGTAAGGACTGTCTTATTTAAATTTAAATGATTTAATACAGAAACTTTCTCGGAAAAAATTGCTTGAGCATTTTGTGGGATAATGGATTTATTGGCTATTGGTTTTCTATATACAGTGCGTTCTATTCCAGGGTGGGTTTTGATTAACAACATGTCCAAATAAAGGATTGTGCCATTCTGTTCCACTTCTAAAACGAATTTAATCTTAGAATCCAGGTTATCTATTGATTTGAGCAAGAAAGATATTAAGTAAAGTATCCGTATATTACCGTATGATGAAAACATTGTCTACGTTACATGTTTTCATCATATAGCAATATACGGATACTTTTAGTAGAGATTTTGCGCAAATCTCATCAATATCAGCTTTTATATGTGTGTAAATTAGAAACAGTTCTTTGATGTTTAAATAAAAGGTTTTAATTTATGGCATTATTTCTTCTTTTTTTTTTTCCTTTTTAGTATTTTAAATGAAATTAGTGAAAAGCATGTATTTTATATTAAACGAGTGAAATAGATGTATTTTTAATGTACGTATTTCAAATAAAATGTGTGATAGGTTTATAGTTAAATGAAATTAATGAAATATTAAGATGTTATGAAAACAATATTTGGCGATTTATCAACTGCGCCAAGTTAACATTAAAGTACCAATACATATGTGAAATGAAAACAAGGCACAGATGTCCTATACACACCACGTTGGCGCGATTTTTTCTCCCGCCAATTTCGCGAAAACTTTATTTTTGAATATTAGTTACAAATTAGCGTGCAATAATAGCAAGTGAATTTTTATTTCAATATAAAAATAAAATAACGAAATAAATGAAATAGCTTCTATTATTTTTAAAAAGGAAATAAAAATAAATAAATAATAGTTTGATATAAATAAATATTGATATACATATACAAATAATCTATAGAATTAAAATAAATATGGAATATGAAGATGTTAGGCGAACAATATTTAGCGATTTATCAACTGCGCCAGGTTAGCATAAAAGTACCAATATATCAAATGGTATGTGGTATGTGAGATGGAACAATTACATTACAACAACCCATCGTACAAGAAAAATAGTTAATATTCTGCATTCACATACACAGGCAAGGTTTTCCTCAACAAGAGTAATGGTAGCAACAATATTGTTTTAACTCTATAAGAGTTACAATAATGATATTAAATGCTCATCCGATTGGCTTTGAGCCCGATTACGGAAGTTTCTCCTAGAAAAACTGTAGAAGAAGTAGTTTACATTTGTTTCGAATGAATCAAGGTATTAATTAATTACAGAAACAACAGTTATATAAACATGGAGACAAAAGTTTCAATTCAAATGCAAATATTTCAAATTCTTTGCCCACCAAAAAAAAAAAAAAAAAAAAAAAAAAAAGCAAATTACAGCAATGAATTTAAATTGGCGTTAAGCAACGCTTTCTGACATAAGCAATTGGCTGCAAACCTGATTACGAAACTTCCACTTAACTTAATAACATTTATCTAATAGCACTGACGATACTTCCCAGTTAAGCGGACTTTGGCTCTTTTTTAAAAGGCTTGACGCAATTCGGGTTTAAGAAATTGAGACTTACTGCCAAATAATATAAACAATTATGAAAATAAAACTGATGAATTATTATACTGGTTTATGTATGTATTTAAAAAAAATTGCGTCTGATTACACTTACTTGATAAATTAGTTCTGCTTGCATTTAATAACAGATAAACAGCTTCTGTATATTAAATGAATTGTGTAAATATTGGGAAGAGGTAGAGAGAAATAGATAGACTAGTAGAGCGTGAAGTAGAGAGACGAATATACGAACGTTTAGACAGACGCGTAGTGAGATAGGTAGAGAGACGGGTAGCGACACAGATAGGCAAAAGGGTGGCGGAGCGGTTAGACATACGGGTAGTGAGACAGGTAGAGAGACGGGTTGACAGAGGGATAGCGAGATGGATAGAGAGACGAGTAGCGAGACCGACAGACAGGTAATGATTGTTAATTATTTTCAATCAATTATATACATTAAATTAATTAACACACTGGTGTGATATAATAAAGCAAACAAACACGATAAATTTAAGAGCAAGGCTTCCTAAAGACTTTTGTCTATCTTCAACAGGCGTAAAAGACGTGCTACCACTCGGAAGGCGAGAGCAAAACTGAAAGAAAATGAGACGGAAAGGGGATAAGTCAGAGGAAACAGTCAATAGGAATGCTATATTAATTGATGTATTTATTTTACTTTCTCCTTCTTTCTTTTATTTACTTACTAGCTGACCAGCCCGGCATTGCCCGGCCCCGTGATAAAAAAATTAAACAAACCTAATGTCTGTATGATTTTATATCTTTACCACTATTTTGTATGATTTTTTTTTATTTAAAAGTGCTGCGCACGCGACTGAAAATCATTTATTTCCACTTTCCGCTGATAGGAGGCGCATTCTGATATAAACGAACTCCGACACGTGTTCCCGCTGCCTGCAGCACTGTATAGTAGGCGTGCAGCGCACGCGCTGCAAAATCTGTCAGTTACAGCTTCCCCCGCGAGGGGGCGCACCCTGTTCCAAACAAACCACCTTCCGATCGGAACTCCAACATGTGTTTCTGCTGCCTCTGGTACCGTATAGCAGGCGTGCTGCAAAATCATTTAGTTCCACTTTCCACCGCCAGAGGGCACAATTTGTTCTATACGAACATCCGACACGGGTACCCTTTGTATCAAGGGTGTTGAATGGACCAATTCCCGTCAAAATCGAGCCCACAGAGCTCGAGAAAACAATGAACTTCCTGGCGCGGTGGTGGAAGATGGAACTAAAATCAGTAACGCGAACTTAAACCAAGTCGAATCATCCAAAACCCGTTGTGATCGGGCCCATAGAACCCGAGAAAAGAATTCACAGTTAGGGAAAAATAAACTTGTAGGATTGCCCGCTTGGGGGGCGCTTGGTCAAGGGCTCAACAATAACTTTGATTGTTGGTATACATCAAGTAAATAAAGGTTGTGTACTTTTATTAGGAACGGAAATTTAACTTTTAAGAAAATCGTCATTTGAAATTTCCGTTATTCTCTATATATAACATTTATAAAACGCTACGGCAGAAGCTAAATATGTTAAATTTCTTCAATGGAATTTGTTTTGTGTAAATCAGAGCAAGTCATTAACCCCTTCCCTCCCCATACCCGCAAATATAACGAATAATTTGTTGAAAAAAACACCTTCCCCTACACAGAGAAATAGATCTCTTTGTAGTTCAGTTTTTAATGAAAGCCTATCCCTGTCTGAAACTTTTTCGGATTTTTTTGACTGGCGCCGAAATATTTTTGGTAGTTTTTTGTAAAAATTAAGAAATATTACGGGTCGAATTTTACAAAAATTGCATTGTCGAATGCAGAAAGTTTTCTACATATGCTCAGAAATTTTCAAATCAATGTCTTAATTTGTTTTCTTAAAATTCGCCAATTAGTGAATAAATTTCGAAGTCGTTCATTTCCGCTTGCAAATCGAGAACAGGAGTTCTTTTCTTTAGCCATTTTGATAAAAAAAGATGGCATTTTCGATGCGATGTTTAATGAGATTCTAATTAATATCTTGTATAATTATCAAAATATTAAAATTAACAGTCTCAGGTGCATCAGATGAGCTTTGGACTACCTAACTATAAATTTTCCGACTTCTAGGTGTGCTAGATTTCGCTGGCCATCGCGGACAGGCAGACAAACACACACACACACACACACACAGAGCGAAACTTTTTTTTATTAGTATAGCTTATTATATACATATTTCATATCATCATCATATATATTATTTCTCCTGTCAACATCCCTTTTTCTAAGAAAATATGAAACGCAGAACAAAGAATAAGATACCATATGAGAGGTTTTTGAACCGGCTTCTGACACAGTACACTTAGATTGTTTTAAAACATGTTTTTGGATTAAAAATAGCTGTTAATTAAATATTAAATCGACATTGATTTCATAAATAAAATGAAAGGTTTTCTGAAATCAGTGTTGCCACAAAAAATAAAATACTGCATTATCGTATGACGTCATCCTCTAATGCAATTAAAATATGATTGTTAATTTATTTCTTGCGCGTTCTTTTTGAAAAAATATAGAGCTTTTAATCGGGTTTTTAATTTAATTTTTACGCGTGCGTCACCTATTGTTTATTTGTTTTCTTTGTTTAATCATGGCTGTTTATATGCGTACTGTATCGGAATCGGAGCACCAGTAGATTACGTAATTTAAGGATTAACTTCCAAATATACATTTCATTAGGATTTACAAAAATTGTAAATATTTATTTTCTAATATTTCATTAAGCTGTTAATATGCCGGCGAAGTCTAATGTCACTTAAATGGCTGCTGGACCACAAAGTTTGAACGCCCCATGTTTAAGTTCTCATAGGCTTTCAAAAAAGTGGTGTACCAAATATTGATTTAGGTATTGAAGACTTTTTTTAACAGTTTTTCAAAATCTGAGGAAATGCTTTCGGCACAGATGCCATATACGCACCACAATGGCACGATTTACCCCCCACCCCCTTGCTAATTTGGCGAAAACTTTTTTTATTTACTTTTGTTTGTTTACTTTGTTTATTTACTTTTTAAACGTTGTTTATTTTACTTTATTTCGTATTTTAATTCTATAAATTATTGTTATTATGTATATCCACATTTATTTATATCAAACTATCTTTTATTTATTTGTATTTCCTTTCTTAAAATAATAGAAGCTATTTCATTTATTACGTTATTTTACTTTTATATTGAAATAAAATATCACGTGCTATTATTGTATGCTATTTGTAACTAATATTAAAAAACAAAATTTTCGCCAAATTGGCGGGGGAAAAATCGTGCCAATGTGGTGAGTATATGACATCTGTGCCATGCTGGCATATAAATTCCCCAAACATCTGATTCAGTTGTTAAATTTTTTTTATAATTCGTTTTTTTTTTCTTTAGTATACGGGTCTTGGCAACCTAGAGAAATAACCTTGGCGAGATAAGAAAATTTCGCAAAATATTTTCTGGCAATCTATTCGCACAAGCAATCATTATATATATTTCATTTGTCAACATCATTTTTTTCTATGCACATACAAAACGTACAACGATGAATGAGGTATTCGAAAAGTTTTTGAACAAGTTTCTGAGAAAGTAAAACTGCATTTCGTTAAAACGCGGTGATTGCATTAAAAAAAATCCGTTAATTAAAAATTAGCGCTAAAGCGTACCAGGAAATAATATCAAAGATTTCAGTGCGAAAGCTTCGCACGGGTCCTTCTGGTTTGCGTATAATTACATTTATCTTTTCATACTCGGTTGTTTATTCAATTTGCTTGATAATTCCCACTATATTCTGTGCTAACCTGTTTGGGTTTCTTGTGATTGGCTGTTGCCTCTTGCATTGCTATTAGTTGTTTTCATCTGACCTACCCACTTTTTGTCCCACATTCTTTCAGTCTTACTCCCGCTTTCCAAGTGGTAGCACGTATTTTGCGCCTGATGAAGAAAAACAAAGTTCCTTCGAAAGGCCTAGCGCATCTTTTGAATTTATGGTGTCATTCAGAAGTTTGTTTGCTTTATCAATAATATACATTACAAAAAGTAAGTACGAAAAATGCAGCAATTGTACATGAAAAATTGAATTATTGAAAAAATAAAAATAGCGAAAAATAAATGCACAATTAAATTCACATTTTGCAGTGCAATGAAATAATGTATTTTAAATTTAAATTAACATAAATAATATTCATAAATTACGGTTTATACGAATTAAAAAATGGTGTATCATTGGCATGATGATTTTATGGATGAAACTAAATTAATACTATTTATTTAATTATTTAGTAAATACACAAAAATATTTTCGATAGTCCGCTAAAATTCATAGAATATTATATAACAAACAGTAATTATTGATAATTATTTAGCCAAGAAGATAATACTCTATCAATACTGGAAATTAAAACAAGACACCCATACTTTGGAATAAATAAAGCCTACTGAAAAAAAAAAAACAGTGATTTAAAATTAGGAAATATAGTGATACGCTTTAAAATTATCATTATACATATTAAAGCAAATTAAAATTCCTATAAAATTGTTAAAGGTTTCATCTTTAACAATTAATCGTCTTTACTTGATTATTGTTTGGATTTTACGGAATATTAATTTTTAATTTGTGTATTACTTATCCATCATACGTAGTATAGGGTAAGCCTTGTAATCGTTTTGAAAAACGAAAAAAAGAATTTAACGGATTTACACGTTTCAGACACTGAAGATTCCAGTAAAACATATTTTTAGAAAAAAAAAAAACTTTTGCCGTCCGTCTATTTGTGTGTGTATCTGTGTGTCTGTAAACGCTCTATCTGTGTACGTAAACGCTCTATGCATATCCATGATGGGTAAGTATTACGGCGGCCCCCAACGACTAGTTTTACTGAAAAAATTAATTTCTTAATAAACCATAATACAGACTCTAAAATAAGTATAAATAACAAATATTTTGAAACAAAATATGTATATATGTAAAATTTATATATTAAGAAAAAATATGAATATGTATATTTCAAGTATTACATTTAAATTCCAATATATCATCTTAATACTTGTTTAAATACTTAATTAAAATATAATTTTGCTAATCGATTCATCATTTAAAAGGCAAACAAATTCCATTTATTCGTCATACTGATTTTTTTTGTAATATTTGTGTAATCAGGCACGTATATTTTAATCTTGATACTACAACATTCTACTACTGTATTTTATTTAATTTGAAATCTATTTCGAGAGCTAAATTTAAAAAAATCATATTTTTTTGTTGAAAAGATAAGTGATTAAATGGTAAATGTCATATAAAAATATATCTTTAAAGTATGTAAATATAATTCGATTGTAATTTAGCTTTCGTTATCTCTGAAAGTTTATCTTCAAAGGTATATTTTTCGTTTTGCTTTTCTTCTGTTTTTTTAATATACATATTTTTTAATATTTCGTCTTTAAACTGTTGCATAAAATATTGCCAAACAATATTATAAATTTGAAAATGCGTCTTTTAACCATTTGTTTTTAAATGCTTGTTTTTAAACTATTGTACAGATTTTTAGAAGACACCATTTTCATTGCGTTTATAATTTTTTTTAAGTTTGGTTTAAAGAATAAAATATTTTTTTATTTATTTACAAATACAGATTTTTAAAACTTTGTTTAGAATTGTAAAATTAAATTTTTCAATAAAATATGCTTTTCTCTATAAATTTTTAAGCTATTATTTTTATTTTATCTTAAAATAAGTTATTTAGAAGTAGAACATTGAACATTATTTAGGAATTATAATATTTTAAAAATAAGTTTTTTAAACTGAATGAAAAATCTTCCAATAGAAATATTTTGGACATATTTTAGTACTGTTTAGTATATCCTTAATATGTCTAATGTTGTTATTGTTCAATTCGCTATCATCATTCTAAAACAGATATGTGGAATTAATTAAAATAATGCGCATAATACATTTCTTTTTTTAGATTACTAATATTAATCTTATATGGATTATTATAATTATTTTTTTACAGATTAGCAATTTAAAGTTCTTAATAATAAAATATCTCCCATCGCATCCGTTAAATTTTATGAAAAATAATTTTAGAAAAAAAATAACTTAAGTAAATGAATTTTTAGAAGAATTCAGATATCATATTCCGAATTGAGAAACTCTAATAAAGATTTAGTTACAAAGTAAACAAAGAAAATGTAATTGTGTTACTGCAAGGCTAGAGCATGTATATAAAGAGAAAAAAATATACCTTTAATCAGCAAAATGTCTAGACAAATTTGAAAGTACTTGCGGGAAATCTGTTAACAGCAGATATCAAATTGAAGAATTATATCTCAACTGCAAAGCTTTGCATGTTTTGTTGTTGTGGTTGCTGTTAATGTCATCATATATACTTATTTTATCTCTACAAAAGTAAAAATTGTATATTATTAGTTATGACACGAATGAAATATATTGTTTCCGTTGTTATTGTATTTCTGTCTGACTCGAAATACCTAGCATGTCACATTTCCTCGAAATATCCTCATAATTAGGATAGAATAAAAATATGTTTGTTTCATTCCATGATCAAGAAAACAAGTTTAATAAAATAATTTTAAGTGATGTTATTTTTGTAAATATTGTAAAAATTAAAGTGTTATATAATTTTAATCTTTTATTGTTGGTGACATGGGATTTAATTTTACTCTTTGCATCAAAATATGTCTATAGGTTATAAATTGTTAATGAGATCAATTAATAGCGATTCGATAAATAACGATAAATAAATAGCGTAAAAATCTATAACCAATGTTTACAAAAAATATCTTCTTATTGTAATCAATGCGTATATTGTAATGAACACTTATTGTAAAATAAAAGTGTAAAAGTAACTAAAAAAAATCTATTAGTATACATGTGTATGAAAGTGCTAATAAAAAGAAAATATATTCCTATGCGCAATGACTACTACAGATCATAGTCACAATAAGTTGATTTATTGCTTGATTTATTTATGACGGCCTATTATCTACCCAAGGGATATAGACAGTAGGGGTGAATGCCCTCCATGCGGTTCTTTCTAAGGTATCTTAACCTGTCTTTAGGGTAATGTTCGAAGAAAACCACGGAAAACTCCAAACGGTTAGGTCGACGAGCGCGACAGGGGTTTGAACCCAGCACCTCCCGTCTACCAGCTTTGAGAGCAGAACCTCTTAGCCACTGGTGGGGCTCATAGTCACAATAGGCGCTGAATGCAGATAATGATATTTAACCATTGAAGTCGTAATTGGATGTATAGAACTGATTATAGTTAATAGAAAGTCTGATAAACTAATATGATGTTGTTCATTATTTTAACTAGGAAGTTCTCCTTAAAGCGCATATTCAGTACATTTTGGAAAAAAATGCTAATCAATCTACCCATGTACGTTATAAAGGATCAGTCATATTTAACTCCAGAATCCTAGTAGAAAATCTGTAAAAAAATAAAATACTCTCGATTATTTGGCGCAAAAATATTCGATTTGGTGAGCAACACTTTTTCCACGCCAAATTCAAGCAACTTTAATGCATTAGGAAACAGATTTTTAAATGAGTGTTTAATGCGCATTTTAATGAATTCAAATTTTATAAACGATGAAACAGTTTATTTTTATTTCTAAAAGTTTATCTAATATATATAAGTTGCGTGTTGCTGCAGTTATTAAATTTTGCAAAGTTTCATCGGCTGGATAAGTTTTAAATGTATTTTAAAAGTAACTGACTCATTAAAAGTGCTGTCGTTATAAATTTGGATATTAAATAACTCGTTGTTTCCATGGCAACAATATATTGTTCTCTTATCTTCTGCACTAAAAATATCGAAGTCAAATTGACAGTGCTCAGTATAGAGCCATAATTTTAAGCTTGCAACAATTTTAATCAGTTTAAATTTTGTTCTAAACCGTTTAAAACGATGGTTAAATTTTATTATATATAAACATAAATGCAATATGAAAAAACTGTAGTTATCAAAGTGTATTTATTTAATTTAAACTTACTTTTAAACTAGTTCAATATGAAAGTGTAGAAAAATATTTCCCTTAAAGAGTATTTATCATCAAAGCGTATTTTTTAAAATTTCATTTTCTCGCCAGCAGATATTAAATTGTCAAAAAATGAAAATTTAATTTTTTTTCTTGTTTTACTGAGGTTATATGGAGGTCCCACGGAATTTATTTTATATACATATATAACCTCACGAGGAGAATATTCAGTAATATTTTAAAATTTTTCTAAGTATGATCTTATGGAGATCTTCCTTGTAAGATGTATATATTATAAAAAATCCCTGACGGCTCGGACTATAGGCACAGGTAGATTTCGAAGACGCAGACTGTGGAGGCGCCTGTTTATTGGAATTGCACAAGAAATGACCTTTTTGCCATGATGCGGCTGCTGGAACCGCCCACTTCGAAATATGTCTGTGTCAAGTAGGCGGAGCCGGCAGAAGTTTTTTTGTTTTTATTTATTTTATTTTTTTTGTATGTGTTGGTCCTATAAAAAACTTGTCAATATAAAAGTTGTAGATAATATTAAGAGGATTTATAATAAATTAAAGCGGATTTGATATCCTGTGAATTAACAAAGTTATGAATTTTTTTCTTTCAGTCTTACTCCCGCTTTCCAAGTGGTAGCACGTATTTTGCGCCTGAAGAAAAAAGACAAAGTTCCTTCGAAAGGCCTAGCGCATCTTTTGATATTATGGTGTCATTCAGAAGTTTGTTTGCTTTATCAATAATATACATTACAAAAAGTAAGTACGAAAAATCCAGCAATTGTACATGAAAAAATAAATTATTGAAAAAATAAAAATAGCGAAAAATAAATACACAATTAAATTCACATTTTGCAGTGCAATGAAATTATCTATTTTAAATTTAAATTAACATAAATAATATTCATAAATTACGGTTTATACGAATTAAAAAATGGTGTATCATTGGCATGATGATTTTATGGATGAAACTAAATTAATACTATTTATTTAATTATTTAGTAAATACACAAAAATATTTTCGATAGTCCGCTAAAATTCGTAGAATATCATATAACAAACAATAATTATTGATAATTATTTAGCCAAAAAGATAATACTCTATCAATGCTGGAAATTAAAACAAGACACCCATACTTTGGAATAAATAAAGCATACTGAAAAAAAATAGTGATTTAAAATTAGGAAATCTAGTGATACGCTTTAAAATTATCATTATACATATTAAAGCAAATTAAAAACCCTATAAAATTGTTAAAGGTTTAATCTTTAACAATTAATCGTCTTTACTCGATTATTGTTTGGATTTTACGGAATATTAATTTTTAATTTGTGTTTTACTTATCCATCATACGTAGTATAGGGTAAGCCTTGTAATCATTTTGAAAATCGAAAAAAAGAATTTAACGGATTTACACGTTTCAGACACTGAAGATTCCAAAAAAACATATTTTTAGAAAAAAAAAAACTTTTGCCGTCCGCCTGTCTGTGTGTGTATCTGCGTGTCTGTAAACGCTCTATCTCCCGAACAAATTGAGATAGAGACTTGAAATTTGGTATGTACTTAGTATATAATAATGGGAAGAAGCTTATTGAATTTTAGTAACCTCGATTATCCGGAACTATTTTTTTCGGACTCTCGAAATATTCTTTCTGATAAAAGGTACATAATAATTTTCGAAATTGTTTATTTTAAGGCGTGAATATAAGAGATAATAAAAAAACATAAATTTCGCATAAAGAATGAAGTCTATCGCCGAGATATTTGTAATCCTATTTCCCACACTCTTCGATTTTTCAGGACCCTGCATTTCATCCAAATTTCAATTCAAAAAAATATTTTAATTGGAAATGAGACGCTTAATCCGACGCAATAAACCTTTAGTTAATATGATTAATTTTTTTGAAGTTAAAAGGATGTTTCTTTTACACAATTAAGTAATAGAACATTTAAAGTTTAGGACGTCATCAAACCACGACTTTATTCGAATTGCAATACATCTTATAAGTAGTTTACACATGTTTTTTTTTTCATATTTTATACTACGCATATCCATGATGGGTAAGTATTACGCTGGCCCCCAACGACTAGTTTTACTGAAAAAAATAATTTCTTAATAAACCATAATACAGACTCTAAGATAAGTATAAATAACATATATTTTGAAACAAAATATGTATATATGTAAAATTTATATATTAAGAAAAAATATAAATACGTATATTTCAAGTATTACATTTAATTTCTAATATATCATCTTAATACTTGTTTAAATACTTAATTAAAATATAATTTTGCTAATCGATTCATCATTTAAAAGGCAAACAAATTCCATTTATTCGTCATATTGATTTTTTTTATATATATATTTGTCTAATCACGCACGTATATTTTAATATTGATGCCACATCATTCTACTACTGTATTGTATTTAATTTGAAATCTATTTCGAGAGCTAAATTAAAAAAATCATATTTTTTTGTTGAAAAGATAAGTGATTAAATGGTAAATGTCATATAAAAATATATCTTTAAAGTATGTAAATATAATTCGATTGTAATTTAGCTTTCGTTACATCTGTAAGTTTATCTTCAAAGGTATATTTTTCGTTTTGCTTTTCTTCTGTTTTTTTAATATACATATTTTTTAATATTTCGTCTTTAAACTGTTGCATAAAATATTGCCAAACAATATTATAAATTTGAAAATGCGTCTTTTAACAATTTGTTTTTAAATGCTTGTTTTTAAACTATTGTACAGATTTTTAGAAGACACCATTTTCATTGCGTTTATAATTTTTTCTAAGTTTGGTTTAAAGGATAAAATAATTTTTTTTTTTTTTTTTTTTTTTTTTTTACAAATACAGATTTTTAAAACTTTGTTTAGAATTGTAAAATTAAATTTTTCAATAAAATATGCTTTTCTCTATAAATTTTTAAGCTATTATTTTGCTTTTATCTTAAAATAAGTTATTTAGAAGTAGAACCGAGAGAAACATTATTTCGGAATTATAATATTTTAAAAATAAGTTTTTTTAAACTGAATGAAAAATCTTCCAATAGAAATTTTTTGGACACTTTTTAGTACTGTTTAGTATATCTTTAATATGTCTAATGTTGTTATTGTACAATTCGCTATCATCATTCTGAAACAGATATGTGGAATTAATTAAAATAATGCACATAATACATTTCTTTTATAGATTACTAATATTAATCTTATATGGATTAATATAATTATTTTTTTTACGGATTAGCAATTTAAAGTTCTTAATAATAAAATATTTCCCATTCGTTAAATTTTAGAAAAAATAATTTTAGAAAAAAAGAAAAAAAAACTTAAGTAAATGAATTTTTAGAAGAATTCGGATATCATTTTCCGAATTGAGAAACTCTAATAAAGATTTCGTTACAAAGTAAACAAAGAAAATGTAATTGTGTTACAGCAAGGCTAGAGCATGTATATAAAGGGAAAAAAATATACCTTTAATCAGCAAAATGTATAGACAAATTTGAAAGTACTTGCCGGAAATCTGTTAACAGCAGATATCAAATTGAAGAATTATATCTCAGCTGCAAAGCTTTGCATGTTTTGTTGTTGTGGTTGCTGTTAATGTTATCATATATACTTATTTTATCACTTCAAAATAAAAATTGTATATTATTAGTTATGACATGAATGAAATATATTGTTTCCGTTGCTATTGTATTTCTGTCTGACTCGAAATACCTAGCATGTCACATTTCCTCGAAATATCCTCATAATTAGGATAGAATAAAAATATGTTTGTTTCATTCCATGATCAAGAAAACAAGTTTAAAAAATAATTTTAAGTGATGTGATTTTTGTAAATATTGCAAAAATCAAAGTGTTATATAATGTGAATCTTCTTTTGTTGGTGTCATGGGATTTAATTTTACACTTTGCATCAAAATATGTCTATAGGTTATAAATTCTTTTTGAGATCAATTAATAGCGATTCGATAAATAGCAATCAATAAATAGCGTAAAAATCCATAACCGATGTTTACAAAAAATATCTTCTTATTGTAATGAATGCATAATTTGTAATGAACACTTATATTTTAAAATAAAAGTGTAAAAAAAAAATATCAATTAGTATACATGTGTATCAAAGTGCTAATAAAAAGAAAATACCGGGCATCCGAAATAGGTTGGACTGATTTGAAAGAATCATAACTCTAATAATAATTGAGTAAATGCAATTATTTTGTTTCAAAGTACTTGTCAAATATCCAATATTTGTTAGATGTAGCTGTTTTAAAATCGTGACATTCAAACGATGCGCAGAATCGATGATCGGAAAATGCAAATCGCACCACACATTCGCAATTTTAACTTTTTGCTTAGGTTATTTATGTAGATAGTGGATCTTTTCGTGGAAATCGAAGATGCTGAGGAACTTTCTAATTGACATTTTTTCCATAACTCCAATAGTTTTAGACTTATACGCTTTCCACTCCGGAATCATTGAAGAAATTGCGAATGTGTGGTGCGATTTGCATTTACATATTGGGATTGACCCAATCAATTCAGGAGTATATGAAATACCTTTTATTAAAGAAGACGGATCCAAGAATTACTACATAGGCATGACCAGCAGGAAATTTAATTATAGGAAAAAAGAGCATATAGCTGATATTAAGAAGAACAGAAAAACTACAGCCCTGACAAGATTATATCAAGAAAAAAACTATCCAAATAAATTTCAATGAAAGTAAAATAATATTTCCCTCCAGTCTATACTATCCATCCATAATAAGAGAAACCATAGAGATACTAACACGCAAAAATACAATATATAACGATGCGGCATCTTTTAATTTACCGAAACTGTGGTTTGAGTTACTCCATGGTCACAGATATGAAAATAAACAACCAAGTAAAAATAAAAGATAACGTGCGTAATTTTTTAAAAAGTACATGAAAATAATAACTTCAAAGCCCGTGCAATTATGGAATATTCTCATTTGTTTTTGAAAATGACTCGGAGTGACTCGAAACATGTAAAACAACCTAATAAAAGTTATTTTAATTTGTATTATGTTGTTAATTTACACCTTTTACCATTTAAAAGAAATTTATTATTACAAGGTGTTATAATTTATTATATTGTTACTGTATAGTCATTTGAAACCAGTGTGATATCTTGAATTCCAGTGTCATCTTTGGAGGCAATAAGTAATCTCTTAACAGAAAAAGGTGTTTTTTTGTCGACGGATTACAAAGGTGTAGGCTGAAATCCGCGTAGTCAATCATAGTCAAGTTATAGGAGTTTCAACTTGATGGTAATCCTCCTACTTGAGTGACGGGAATCGGGGCGCACTTCCGATCTTTTCAAACAATGAAGGGCGCCATTATTAACATGGATCAAAATATATACAAAAAAAATAAATATGATGTTGTTCATTTTTCTAACTAGGAAGGTCTCCTTAAAGCGCATATTCAGGAGATTTTTTAAAAAAAATGCTAATCAAACTACCCATGTACGTTATAAAGGATCAGTCAAATTCAATTGCGAATCCTAGTAGAAAATCTGTAAAAAAATAAAATACTCTCGACTATTTGGCGCAAAAATATTCGATTTGGTGAGCAACACTTTTTCCACGCCAAATTCAAGCAATTTTAATGCATTATTAAACAGCTTTTTAAATGAGTACGTATATACTCGTGTATAAGTCGACCCCCCCAATTCTTACGCAAAATTTTGGAAAAAATTAATTTTCGTGTATAAGTCGAACCACATTTCTGGTAGTTTGTTGAAAAATGATTTGTAATCGAGGATAAAAAAAATAATAATAAATTTTCATTAAATTAGTAAACTTTTTTTTTTTTTTTTTTTTTTTTTTTTTTTTTTTTTAACGTTTCTAATCAGACTTTTTTTTTAATTCAACATTTTAAAATTGTATAATTATGTAAAACTGAAGAAGGTTAAACTATTTTGAAAGCTATTCACATCAATTTAATGATTACATTACTTTTTTTTTTCCTTGAAAAATCTATTCAAGCTTTATTTACAAGGGTAAACAACTTCTTAAACTGCTAAAATATGGTACTTCTTTGTATTGTAGGACTTTTAGGAGAGAAATCTTGAAGCAGTCTCAAGTTGAACTCTTTTTAAAAAAGGGGTTAAAATGTTGAAAGGAATGCCCCTGTATGGAAGGGAATTCTATCCCAAGAGCAAATGAGTGCAGAACAATTACAGAGACATTATTGTTGAGCTTTTTTTTTATCAATCACCATTGTCAGTTTTTAACTGTCTCTCCAACCTAGACCCATATGTGAATAATTAAAAGAATTGCCCATTCACCAATTATCTGTGAAAAAAACTATGACTCCGGTATTTCACTCCGCAATATTTTTTTTTACTTACTCGTGTATAAGTCGACCCCCCATTTTCAGCTCCCAAATTTTGTCTAAAATTCCTCGACTTATACACGAGTATATACGGTATATAATGCGCATTTTAATGAATTCAAACTTTTAAATGATGAAACAGTTTATTTTTATTTCTAAAAGTTTATATAATGTATATAAGTTGCGTGTTGCTGCAGTTATTAAATTTTGCAAGGTTTCATCGGCTGGATAAGTTTTAAATGTATTTTAAAAGTAACTGACTCATTAAGGGTGCACTCGTTGTAAATTTGGATATTAAATAACTCGTTGTTTCTATGGCAACACTATTGTTCTCTTATCTTCTGCACTATAAATATCGAAGTCAAATTGACAGTGCTCTTTATAGAGCCATAATTTTAAGCTTGCAACAATTTTATTCAGTTTAAATTTTGTTCTAAATCGTATAAAAGGATGGTTAAATTTTATTATATATAAACATAAATGCGATATGAAAAAACTGTAGTTATAAAAGTGTATTTATTTAATTTAAACTTACTTTTAAACTAGTTCAATATAAAAGTATAGAGAAATATTTCCCTTAAAGAGTATTTATCAGTATTTATTATATTATCTTTTATTTTATTTTAAAATAAAAGCGTATTTTTTAAATTTTCATTTTCTTGTCAATAAACGATAAATTTCCAAAAAATGAAAAATTCATTGTTTGTTATTTTTTGTTTTACGGAGGCTGTATGGAGGTGCCACAGAATTTATTTTATATACATATATAACCTCACGAAAAGAATATTCAGTAATATTTTAAAAAAAATTCTAAATATGATCTTATGGAGATTTTCCTTGTAACATGTACATATTAGAAAAAAATCCCTGACGGCTTGGCCTACAGGCACAGGTATATTTCGAAGACGCAGACCGTGGGGCTCCTGTTTATTGCGAATTGCAGAAGAAATGACCTTCTTGCCATGATGCGGCAGTTGGAACCTCCCGCTTCGAAATTTACCTGTGTCTGTAGGCGGAGCCGGCCGAATTTTTTATTTTACATTTTTTTTGCTTGCTGTACGGGTTGATCATATAAAAATTGTTAATATAAAAGTTGTAGATAATATTAAGATGATTTATAATACATTTAAGCGGATTTGATATCTTGTGAATTGACAAAGTTATGATTTTTTTTCTTCTGAAACCCCTATCCCCCCCCCCTTGCGGCCATTTTTAATTATTTCAAAAATCTGTCATACATAAATTTTCGGCACTTTTCCTAGAAGTAATAATAACTTTAAACGGATTCGATACGTATCATAATTAAGAGTTTATGTCTGTTTTCACAAAAAGCCTCCTCATCCCCCCCCCCATCCCCTTGGTTTGATTTTGCCCATTAAGGAACTTGACCGAGATTTTATGCCCCTTGATTTTATGTATCAGTTTGGAGGAGATTTGTGCAGAATTTTTGAAGTTATCGTGTCCATAAAAAAGTGATATAGATAGATAGATAGATAAAGTTTTGAACTGGGGGTGGTTTTGGGTTCTGGGAGTCATAATCGGTGTAGATCTGCACAAATTTTCCAGAAATTCCAACATAGGGGAGAATGTAATAGGTGCTATTTCTTACGAAATCTGCCTAACATCGTGGTTAGTTAGTACGTTTTATTCAGTGGTTATGTATTTAAAAGTTAAGGGGATTTTAGAATTATTTTACTGATTTATTCATTTTTTCAACGTGTTAACGTTTTGTTTAGTATTCAAAATAATATAATAATATTGCTGAAAGCTGTCAAATAAATTGCATAGTCCGATTGACATTGTCCTAGTATCTTACATGCTCTTTTAATTTTATCCTTAGTACCATTCAAGAGGCTTCCTATAACTTCAATATGTAATATAAAATTAGATATCCTCGTCTTTCAGCTATCTCGCAGTTTATTCGAATTTAATTTATTTATATTTTATGCTAATTTTGTTAAGAAAATGCAGGAAACAAAATAAATATCAGCTATTCAGTAATTAAGGTTTGCCAGAGAAAAATGTAAGAAAATGCATTTAATGGTAAATAAGTAAATTTTGTGAATAATCACGCGATTGCAATTAGAGTCCTGCACGGGTCGGAATTTGCGGGTTCGGTTTATTCAACCGAACCCGCAAATTCCATTTGAAGTCAACCCGCAACCCGATCCGAACCTTACAAAAAACAATTTCTGAATCCGAAACCCGACCCGAACCCGCAAAAAATAATTTTCGATGACTCGCGACCCGCAACCCGACCCGAAACCGCAATGAAAGGACAATAAATTATGTTTTAATGATATAATGAAAAGTAATGTACAATTATATCTCTAATACCAATTTTATATTTTATATAGAAAAATGGACAAATCTATATTCTTAATTTTCAAATATAGTGAAACCTCGGAATAGCGGACATCTCGAGATCGTTGAATACAGTCCTGCAGCGGGTCGGGTTGCTTTTAATTATTTTTTCGGGTCGGGATGACTTATTTTCTTTCTGCGAGTCACGTTCAACCTTGAATAATTCTTCCGGCTCATATTTAGGCTTTAGCTTGTCCGATCGTTGGTATTTTCACAAAAAGTTTGAACAGAACTATGAAAATAAATACGTATTTGAATGTGAATAAGGTAGGGGTCTGAAAACTATTTTTTTAGTAGCAAACTATAACTACTTTACAAAAATGTAGTTAACTACAACTACAACTACAACTACCGTAATTTCGCGCGTATACTCCGCTCCTCAGACAATTCGATTTCCTACCAGAATTTATTTTAAATAAAATGTGACTTACTTCGTATCTCACAGCCTAAGAGGGACTGCTCAGACGAGGAGGCCAAGTCTGTAGACCATAGGTGTCCCTCCCGGTACCTTTATTAAGGTTTAAAAAAAAAGATACAATTTCAGCTAGAGCTGAGCCCGCCGGAAAACGCGACAGGGGGCGGGTGAATCGCAATGGGCCATTATTGCCCGAAATTCACAGAACAAATCCCTCGCTGCCGGAGAACAGATCTCCCTCGCGACACGGGGCAGCGAGGTGCCGAGGTTCTTGAAATGGTTTGAGAATGATGTGCCGCACAGCACCTGTTTATCAGACAGCAGATAAGCTATCGGGTTGTGCGCCAGAAACATGCTCTCTCACGACAAGGGGCGCTGTGGCATCGCCAGAGTAACACTATAACTCCACTCGCGACAAGGGGCGATGCCATACGAGGGAATGGGAGTTGCTCTGGGTACAGACTAGCTTGTGAGGTGTGAGATGTGTGCTAAGTATTGGTGGATGTGTTTGAGTTTGTTCAGAAGTGTGGGTATCACTGCTTAGCACTTATTGCACTTCTTATTTTCAATAAAAATTCCTGTTAGACTTAACTAAGCTGCGGTGCATACGCGCGAAATTACGGTACTTGTTTTAAAAAGTAGCGACTACAAACTACTTTTCAAAAGTAGTCACTATTTCACTACTTTTAGATTTTGTCGAAAGATTCAATCTACACTCGAAATTGAAGACAAGGAATTATAATTCTGCATGGGTAGGGTTGTGTATATCCGACCCGAACTTGAAAATTCTGCTTAAAGTCAACTCGAAACCGAGCCGAACCTCAAAATATTTATACCCGAATCCGACCCGAAACCGAAAGAAACAGAAAATTCATATTTTAATACAATTATGAAAATGTAGTCCACAAAGAAGATACCCGGTATTAAAACATTAGATATAATAATGCGTTTGTAGAAAAAGCGTTAACCGCAAGCAAATTTATTCTTTTCGTGAGTTAGCAATTTGTTTTGTTTTATAAGCAAGAATCAATGGAAAAATCTATGACACTGCAACTGAGATTTGTCTCTGGCATACGCAAATTGTTGGATAGAACACATTTTGTAGAAAAAAAGCGAGTTATGATCAAGTGATTTGAAGACTGACATTTTTTCCTCCTTTCCAAGTAGCGTAAAAGATCGGTTTTCGAGAGAGTCCGTTATGGAGATCTTATTGTATACATATTTTTAAACTCCAAAAATATTGTGTATATTCTTCTGGAAAAGCAGGTCAACCCGAACCCGCAACAAAAACGTAGACGTCAACCCGACCCGAAACCGAAACGTAACGAAAAAATATAGCCCCAACCCGACACGACCCGAACAGCGGGTCGCATCTGGTGCAGGTAAAAGCGGGTAACCCGACCCGATGCAGGACTCTAATTGCAATTGCGTTTGTATTGTGTATTAAATTATTTTATTTGGTATCTTACTTTTGAATAATTATATCCAACCTGAAAAAAAAAATATATATATATATATATATAATAT
The DNA here is from genome assembly GCA_963931845.1 of Maratus michaelseni. Taxonomy (NCBI): domain Eukaryota; kingdom Metazoa; phylum Arthropoda; class Arachnida; order Araneae; family Salticidae; genus Maratus; species Maratus michaelseni. The sequence continues at coordinate 307,280,600 of OZ007588.1, forward strand.
ATATAAATTGTGAAAAGTGATTCCTTATCCTATATAAGTACTCATTTGTTTTGGACAAAAGAATTAGACAACTGGTACAATAAATAATATTTCGATATGTATGAATGATTAGCGTTAATTTCTACACTTTATCATAAATGTATTCACACATGAATGTAACAATTTTTCATTCATATCTTGAAAAGTTATAAGAGAAAACAACAGAAAATGTTTCGCTATTTTATGGCTCCGAACATATACATCTCAGAAATACATATCTAGGCTTTTTAAATACGCCAATCTAAATACATATATGATTTAGAATGAATTGTTGACATTTAATTTCACATTCTTTAACAAAATATTTTTTTTTCATTATTCATGTTTCGTCACAGATGTATGCTTTTTATCCCACCTAAATTATTTTATCCCCACGTTTATAAACACAATCCACTTTTTGCATGAGCGAAGACGACAATTCTTCATTTCATTCATTAAAGTTTTAATTAATTTCTATTTAACGACTTATACTTTTCTGCTGCAAATTAAATTCTCTTATTAGAATTATTTTCCCTCTAAATAAACGAATTCAAAATGTATGTCCTTCTACAGTTTTTATTAGTTAGATAAAAGCTGAATTCTATAAGCAAATATTATTTATCTTATTAGAGCTATTCTGCTTAATTTTTCATAGATTTACAACGGCTAAAAATGTTATATCTGTCAAACAAATGACGAAAAATATGCTAAGGTTTACAGTTTCAAATTTTGATTATATAACATTTTTTTTTACACATGCAAAGCAAAAATATATTTTTAAGAATAGCTTTTTATGCATAATACTTTTAAAATTCTTTTAATCAAATATAATTGTTTTGTATTGTATCTACTTTTAGTGTTTATTGTATTTTTAAAATATGAATTGAAATAAATTATTGTATTTCCACAGATGATAAAATGTTTAAGAAGTTAAAATAATCATCATAATAGTTTAAAATAAGCTATCTAGAAAGTAATTGAATTCCAGTGTAATCTATTAAATTGAAAACAAAAGATATGTAAGATTGTTTAATTGTATTAATCCTCAACTTTTTTATTTAGTAATGTTTAAAACATGCAAATATGTAAGTATATTTCAGTGCAATAATTATTGCGTTAACTGGAATCTTCATTGTATATATAAAAATAATTACATTGTGAATACATTTAATTTTATCTAAAACGGTATAATCATAATAAATGAATACCACAGAATTTGTCATATAAATATTTGGAATTATATAAAAACTTCCAAATCAATTTTCATGTCCACTAAAAAACTGTTAGAGAATATAACTGTATAGTATATAACATATTTTAATTCGAAAAAATAACTATCTCTGTCTAATACTTTATACATTTTTGGAGGACGCATTTCTGATATTAAAACGTTGGCATACATTCATCAAGGAAAATGTACTAATAGCAGGCTGCCTGAGGACATTTATCAGTTTATCCTTAAAAATTTAGTGAACACTAAATGATATATAATCATTTAGAGTAACCTTCATCTATAAGAGCAAACATTCAAAATTTCAAAATATATGAATTAAAAAAATAAATACAAAAGGTTTTACCCTTATCTATGCATCAGTTGTGGGCATACTCATTTTCTGATGCACCAGTAGTGGACCCCCAAAAATGAGGCAATAAAATCCTGAATGTAATTATGCCCCATTCAAAAATTATTATTTTATTTACAGTCTGAGATCTTACTATACACAATGAAGAAAATTTATTTAGATGTCTGTATTACATAATATTTTGAAACAATACTCAAATATACAAATGAAAAACATAAACAATATATAATTGTACTTTGCTAAAAGAAGTGTAAAATGGAAACATGAAAACCTATTTAAAAGTCATTTCTCCAACAGTTTTGGATATATATAAATCTATACAGCCATCTTCAAGGACATCAAAAGACAAAACTGGCGATGTTTACGTCTTGACGAGAGAGAATTGAGAAATGGGACGGAACACAAAAGGGAAAACCGAGAATTAAAGAAGGCAAAAAATACACTAATATGTTGGAGCCAAGTATGGTTTTAGCAAAGTACAAGTACAATTATGTACTGTTTATATTTTTTATTAGTATATATTAATCAACGGTGTAACATCCATCTGCAATGCTTTTATCCAATAATAAAATATTCAGAAATTCAAAGATTACTTTATTTTTACAGGTTTTTTTTCTTCTTACAGCTAACATTTGAATCGCCTCCGTTTTTTACCCAAATATACTGTTTTTATCATCTTGTTATTTTCTCTTTTTTTCACTTTTATTTCTCTTTTCCTTTTCTTTTTTTTTATCTTTAGCAATTGTAACTTTTTTATTATTTAAATATTGCTACTACATTTCATTGGAAGTAATTGAAGATGGAATATTCGCTAGCTTCTTCTTATCTCTCATTTTATTTTTTTTTATTCTTCTGACCAAAAAAGCAAGCTCACCTAAAACAGATGTTATGTTACTTGAGTGGTGCGAGACTCTTTGGAAATTCCAGGAAAACGGTGCACCTTTTATTACAACAGTTATAAAGTTTTTAAATACAATGTTTATGAAAAAATCTTTGATAAATATTAAACATATTATTAAACCAAAAATATACTAAAAATTAATCACTGCATTTTTTTTCGAATGCAAAAAGTGTTGATTTTTATGTTATCACAGATGTACACATATTTGTATTATCACTGACATAAAAATATAGTGCGTGTATTTACATAAATGCCTATTGCAGGTGAAGGGTTTTGGACACAATGATGTTGAAATAACCATTACACACTTATTCAATATTTTCATTATAATAACAAAAAAACTTACCATTGCAAATATTTGTGAAACGTCTTTGCAATATTATATACTACATATTTATAACAAATGATTCATCGTACCTGAAAATAAAATAACACATTAATTGTTACAACATTTGTATGAAAAACACAATAAGTGAATCATAAAATGAATCATAATTAAATTCATACAAGATTATAAAAGTCATTTAATTTGTTTCTAAAGAATTTATTTCATTTAATATTTAAAGAAGAATACCAATATTTAGCAATGATACTATTCATATGTTAATAATTCGAAAATTGTACTTGTGCTGAGATTATCATTGGAGCGTTTTCCCCTATCGAAAACAGCGTCGTCAATCATTATTTTACATTCGATAGTCTTTTCTTTCATCAGAGACCGTTTTAAACCACTCCATTAAAAAAACCTTTCAAATCCGCATTTCTGTTAAAACGTCTGTTTTAAATTCTTTTCACTGAGAGCGGAACCTTCGTATTCTGGACAATACACTATTGGACTCTTAATACCGATTGTAGCATCTTTGATTCCGATCAAAATCCTGTGACATGTGAAATCCGTCACGGGTTAAAATTCCAATGGAATTGTTAAGGAATCTTACAAAATTAATGCCACCTCATCTCATATGAAGGGTGAAAATTACGGGGCCAGTTAGGAATCTGGTACTAAGTTCGCTAAAGTATTCATTTGATCAATGACTTTAATGCTTTCTGTTTCAAATATGTCTGCAAACGTCCGTTTCTTAGTCAAGTTTTTAGCATGTAGTAACTCCAAACGGAAAAACGGAGCCCTTATATAGTATCGCTTTGAAAATCTTAATTATGGAAAATCACGTAATAAATCGACATAGAATTGAAAATTAATGATTTTCGAAATTGTATGTAATTTTTTTCTTATATCTTATAACTAATGTCAGGGTTCGTACGGCTCCTGGAATTTTGCGACCAGGAAATTCTTCGGTACCAGTATTTTCTTACAGAAAATCCTCCATAAAAGAAAGCGAAGTTTCACGAGTTTAACCTAGATTTCTGTTTATATAAAGAAAATACTGGTTAAACTCCTGGAAAATTCCCTAAAGCGTACGAACCCTGTAATGTTCTTCTAATATCTTATAGACATTTACATGTTCTATAAGATCTCCGTTCGAGAAAAATTTCTAGGTTCTAGAACAACTGGAAGTACCCGATAGGTTTTGAGAGTAAAAGCTATAGAGTACTTCCGTTTAATCTAGAACCTTGAAATTTGGCACGAAGGAAGGTCTTATAGCACATGTAAAGGAAAAAATATGCAAACTATTAATTTATAGATCTATATTGATTTACTTTGTGACAAACTCATGAATTGCCATAATCGGGAATACTGATCATAAGGTAAAGCCAGGAGAGATAGCGCACAAATAAGTTAAGGGGAAAGGGATAGAGTGCGCGCTGTATTCAATGTATTATTTGTGGCAGGCAGTGACGCAGCCAGGGTGGGGGTCCAGATGCTCTCGACACATCTGATATTGTAAGGTTTTTCTTTGCCTTATGTAATCAGAGAACTTTCTGTGATAATCAAGGAGAAATAAAACTTTACAATATTACTGGTATCTAAAGCAGTTGCTGGCCCCCACTGGTGGCAGGCAGTTGCACGAAAGCTGCATTATTCACAACAATAAGTGCATCGATTGTGGACGATGACAACTTCTGTCAGCAATCAAGAAATCAGGGAAACTGTGGAAACTAAAATGGACTAATTTTAAGTTAAACGTGTTATCAAGTAACTCAATGTTATTCTGTAATCTTTTCTAGACTTGCTTTTTCTGATTCTTTATTTTTTTTCTTTAATAAAAATTATTTAATTGTTCTTAAAATTATTTCCTTTTCTGATTCTTTAATCATTGGGTTGAAATATTCAGTCCTACTACAACAATATTTCATCACAAGAAAAACTTTACAAGAATTTCATATAAGTGTAATTATTATTGTTAACAATTTAATTGTTGTTATTAGTAATAACAATCTCTTCTACCCATGTGCCAAATCACACCAACGCTGTAAGGACAGATTGCGCAAAATAGCTTTCTTGGTGTTATTACAACTGTTCTGTTAAATTATAGCATAACAACAAAATAGCAATGGAAATGCATAAAAAAACAAATGAAGTCAAAATAATTTATGGATAGTTTAGCAAAAAATTAATATTTAGATTTTTTAGTATTATTCTATTGAATTGTGTGCAGACTCTCCTAGGTTCATCTTGTATAAAAAATAACACAATATTATAAATTAATAATTTTCGAGGCTTTTTTTTACATATGTTATAATACCTTCGTTCATGCCAAATTTCAAAGTTCTAAGACAACTGGAAGACCATTATAGATTTTGAGAATAAAAACTACAGGGTATTTTCGGTCGACCAAGAGCCATTAAATTTAGCACGCAGGAAGGTCTTATAGCACATGTAAAGGAAACTAGTCCTTGGGGGCCACCGTAATACTTATCCATCATGGATATGCATCCTACAAAATATGACAATAAAACATATGTAAACTGTTTATAAAATGCATTGCAATTTGAATAAAATCGTGGCTTGATGCCGTCATAAACTTTAAATGCTCTATTACTGAATTGCGTCAAAGAAACATCCTTATAACTACAAAATTGATAACCCTATTAACTAACGGTTTACTTCGTCGGATTAAGAGTCTCATTTCCAATTAAAATATATCTTTGATTTGAAATTTGGATGAAATACAGGGTCATGAAAAATCGAAGCGTGTGGAAAATTTGATTACAAATATAACGGTAACTAATTACCCGATCGACTTCATTCTTTATGCAAAATTTATGTTTTTTTATTGTCTTTTATATTCACTCCTTAAAATAAACAATATCGAAAATTTTTATATACCTTTTATTAGATCGAATATTTCGAGAGTCCGAAAAAAATAGTTCCACATAATCGAGATTACTGAAATTCAATAAGCTTCTTCCCATTATTACATACTAAGTACACACCACATATCAAGTCTCTATATCAATTTATTCGGGGGATAGAGCGTTTACAGACACACACACACACACAGACAGACACACAGACGGACGGCAATTTTTTTTTTCTAAAAATACGTTTTTTGGAATCTCCAGTGTCTGAAACGTGTAAATCCGTCAATTTTTTTTTTCGATTTTCGAAACGATTACAAGACCCTATACTACGTATTATGGGTAAGTAAAAACGAAACTAATTTATAAATCTATGTCAATTTATTACGTGAGAAACTCGTGAATTTCCACAATCGGTATTAACGCCAAATTAACGCATTGTAACGAATTGTTTGCAACGGTAACATAACATAATGTTACGGAACCCTCAGGATGCGAGTCTTGCTGGCACCTCTCCCTCCCGATTTTTCTTTCTGGTCTTTCAACTGCCTCAATGCTTTCTAATTTTCAAAAGTTTAAACTAAAGAACTAAAGAAATTTTTAAGTGTGGATTTAAAGAACAAAATATTATGATGTCTTTAAATATTTTTACTTTTTATAAATTACGATTTGCTATTTGTAATCAATAGATTATTTTCTTTATGATATTTTGTAAAATCTTCCGATCTTACGAGCTTTTGTTTGCTAATTTATTTTGTAAATTCTATTAACCTTAAGGATTATAATCATATACGTAATTAAGTTTTTTATATAATGTTTGAAATATCGTGTTTTTTTAGCATTTTAAAAAATATACATCGGAGCCAACATTACAATTTTACCCTCTTGCTCGGCGGTCAAAGGGTTAAACTGTCTTTTATTTCACTGAAGTTTTAGCTTTCTGCATGAAAAGTATTGAATTAAATTTGAAGTCTTCATCGACGGATTTTTATTTGTGATATAACTATCTCATTTTGCTGAAACATCATTAAAGCATAAAATTATATTTATTAGATGTTTAATATTTTGAGGAATACTAATATTTTATTTTATTGAGAAAAATTAAGAAATTTCGATACCCTATTTTAATGATACGAAATTTTTCAAAATATAAAATTAGCTAGTTTTAACTAAGAAAACGATATGGAACTTACGTACAAGTACAATTTAAAATTACGATACCACTTTTGGATGATTTTAATGCTATTATTATCGCGCAGTTTCTTATTACAGACTATTTAAAATGTAACTATATTTTCCTTTCAATCTAAGAATTTTTAGAAAGAAGAAAGTTTGTTTTCGGTTTAAAAATATGAGGGTCTTTTCTTTTCTCCTCAATGATTTTTAGGAAGAAATTAATTAATTAACTTTTAATATTTTAAGAGTTCTTCATAGATTAAAGCCAAAGCGGTGTATGAATGTTTTTATCGTCATAGAAAAACCTTATAATTTATTCGGTACTCTCATTTTAGGATATTAAAATTAATATTTAAATAAACTTAAATATGAATGCAACTAAAATAATTTTAGTTAGAAAATTCCTACAAAGATTGAATAGTATATTTCCAGGTCATACAATCTTTAAAATTATTTATATTTCATTTTTAACTGTTGCCCTAAACTTTATTAAGCAATTATATAACATTCGCAATATTCCGCTAAAACAATTTGAAGTGAAAATTATATACTGGCCTCTCTCAATAAAATACAACCCACGTTTTGATGATCGTCATTTAAAGAATGAAAAATATTCATCTAAAATATAGCGTATATGGAGAATCATATGTAAAATAAATAAAAAATAATCTATAAATGCCCACACATTTTATTTTTATGAAAACACTGATAATATATTTAGAAGCTTATGAAAATGGTGAGTTCAGTCAATACCTATAGGTAGCTGCAAATATCATATATATCTATCATGTGTATGTTTCGTACATAAACCGATAGACCTTTCAATGTTTCAATGACCATGACACGATTTTGTCTATACCAGCAGTAGTCAAACATCAGTAGAGTATCTCAACTATACATTATTTGATTAATCCAGTGGTCTATTGTGATAGGCAAGTTCAAAAATATCCTATCTGCCAATCATATATATTCAGTATTAGCTGCGGTTGTGTAATATCTTTCACGTTTGGAACAAAAAACGCACGCATTTATACTGTCTATTTCTGAATGGTCTATTTTTATGAATATCTGTAGAATATTATTATTATTATTATTTTACCATAATGTGGATGAATATATGAAGAAAAATCCTTTATCTGATTAGTTAAATGGAGGAAGAGGGGAGTGATAGAAATGAATGTATCAAAAGCTTGTCGCTTGTGGGTTAGACGTTTCTTCAAATATGGATGAAATACTTTGGGATTAGGTCCAATCCAGAGGATTGGACCATCAGATTGATTGGCCATCAGAAGATTGGAATCAGATAGCTGCAAATATCATATATATCTATCATGTGTATGTTTTGTACATAGACCTTTTAATGTTAAAATGGCACAATTTTGTTTATACCAGCAGTAGTCAAACATCAGTAGAGTATCTCAACTATACATAATTTGATTAATCCAATTGTCTATTGTGATAGGCAAGTTCAAAAATATCCTATCTACCAATCATATATATTCAGTACCAGCTGCGGTTGTGTAATATCTTTCATGTTTGGAACAGAAAACACATTCATTTGTACTGTCTATTTCTGAATGGTCTACTTTTAATGAATATCTGTAGAATATATATATATATATATATATATATATATATATATATATATATTTTACCATAACGTGGATGAATATATGAATAAAAAATCCTTTATCTGATTAGTTAAATGGAGGAAGAGGGGAGTGATAGAAATGAATGTATCAAAAGCTTGTCGCTTGTGGGTTAGATGTTTCTTCAAATATGGATGAAATACTTTGAAATTAGGTCCAATCCAGAAATTCTGTTTATAAAGGCCGTTTCCGTATTGCACCACGTGTTACAGTCTTTTATGAATATATTTGACCGAAGATGGAAGAATAATATATGGCTCGTAGAGAATCATCTTGTTACCATAGCAATAGAAATACAGGCTGCAATGCTAAATTTACATTTCCATGATACAAATCTGTCCTCTCTTATCCTTAACGTATAGCAGACTAATGGTATAGTAATTTAGATGAAAGAACACAAGATGTAGTCCACACAGCAATGAACATTAGAATACTTTACACACGAGTATAAGTTATTTTTTTAAGTTTTCTTCAGAAATGGATTATTGTCAAACACTACCAATCAAACAATAATCAAAGACACAACTACAGATACAGAGTATCATGGTTTAGAGTGTATTCTGTCTGGATTATGAAACTGACCTTCGTATCTGCCATGGAAGATTGTGAATGCTAGTTGAAACAGAGACGTTAGTCGTTATACGTTAGAGTTTTGTGCTAGGGGCATGGTAATGTCTTTTCTGAATGACTTGCAATGCACAATGTAGGTCGATAACACAAGTCAACAGCCATTTTGTATCTGATTTGTAATTAAAAAAATATATATGTATTTTTGCATGTAAAATACGAATCTGCTATCAGAAATATTCTATCACAAAAGATTTTTACAAAATTTTGGCATGTAATTTTTACATACTACGTGGCAAAATACATGGTGAAATGTAAATTAAGATTTGCATTTTGTAGTCAAATAATGAGGAAATGAATGTCTATGTAATTTAAAATCTTTATTTGTAGGCATTCTGACATCAACAAAGACATAATCCTAATTTGAAAAATAACATTGTCAATATTAACATTATTTATTACTGCACAGCAGTTTCGTGCTCGTATTAATTCATAGTTTTTTGTTAAGTAATCAAGAAAATATTTTTACTGATGAATATTATGATTTTCTGTATTTCAAACGGTCAACTTTTGTCAGATATTTTACTGTTGACTTTACGTAACTGCTGTGCATCTAATAAATGTGTCTAGATTGAGGATATCTGATTATTCCATTGAATTCAGCACCATAAAATTAGTTAAATGCACCCATATGCAATCCAGATACGGAAAAAAGGTTAAAATATATTGACTTGAGTTATATATATTGACTATAATTATCTTGAGACGCAGTTATAAAAGGAAATGGGGTGCTTACTTAGGTGTAGAGGTAATTAATAAACATACTTTTCAGTTTTGTTGAAAGAAACCTGGTGGGTTTGTGTTCTTTCCCAAATTCGGTGATTGATCTGCTGCGAGAAGAAGGAAAATTCCTTTGTCAGACGGATAATTGTAATTTTATCTCATAAGATGTATACCGTTTAACCAAACTTATGCGAAACAATAATCACCATCATCATTGTAAACTCAAATATTTCTTATGAACGATTATTTATTATCTATTTATTACTTATTTAACCTTATATTATTTGTAGAACATGAGAGGAATTAATAGTGTTTCAAACTAAATGTCGATTAAATGAGAATTAGAATACATTTCATATTTTTGAATTTTTTTCACGTTTTCAATAAACAGTTAGCATTGATTTTGGTTATGATATTATGCAATTATAATTTAAAAGCTCGTTCAATTGATATTTGAAACAATTTCCATTATCTTTTAACTTTAAACAACCTAACAACACTGTTGAAAATTTGCAGCAAACTGTCCAGTCATTGGACCGTTTCTATTGAAAGCGGTTACATAACCGTAATTTAACTCTATTCTGATCCTATTATTGTCCATATTATGGTCAGAATAGAGTGAAATTACGATTATGTAACCGTTTTTTCAAAAAACGGTCGAATGACTGGACAGTTTGCTGCAAATTTTTAACAGTGAAAGAATGTAACTGTTTTATTTTAGTCAATATTCAAATTTTCATTGCATACTGCACTAATCTAACTTGAATTGAAATATGATCGCAAAATCGCAAAAAAGAAGTATCTATTCAGTAATATCTCGGACACAGTAAAGTTGGAATATTTTTTTTTGTAAATTGTGATTAATTTAAAGCGCAATTCTAAAAGAATCATTTTTAAAAGTTTAAAAGTACTAAATAGTTTGAAGGCAATTGCATACTGCTTCTATTTTTTAATTAATCAAATAAAATGATTTGGAAACTTTTCCAATAAAAAAAAACGAAAATTTTCCTTTTTCCTTTGTTAACTTTTAGTTTACGCTCAAGTCCTAAGGAAAGTTCTTACATTTAATTATCATCCTCCTCTTTAATAAAAAGGTATGTGTTGCTGACGACTGGGATTGTTGCCACAGATTAATCTCAGAAAATGAAACATTTGAAGTTACTGAAAAAATTAATTGCTCGAAAAGTATTTGTCAGAAAATTGTTAGACAAATTGCGTTAGAAAGGTAAAAAATTGTATTTTTTCTTGATATAAATTTCAAATCTACTGATTATGCCATTTTTCAAATATTGAATTTCAAAAATTACCAAATTTCCCAATGCATTACCATAGCGAAAACTTCACGCGTAAAAAATAATAATAACCGCAATATGTCAACACGAGTCACAAATTATAGTAACCGCATTATTCTGTTAAAATATAAAAGTGAATTATGATGTCACGAGTGCATGATTTTTATTTAATTCTCGACAAGTACACTAGATGCGCCATTTCTATTTAGTTGTGAATAATATAGGTTTATTTCCGTTATTAAAAAATGTAGCTATAAAACATATAAATCAATGGAAAACGGTAGGTAATAAATTGTAAACGTAATAATAAACCGTATTAAAAAAACATAACTTAGTGAAATAAGTATCCGTTTTTATGTTATTATAGGATATCTAGGTAAAGGTACAGATTACTTTAAAATACAAGGTTAAATTCACCGATATATTTCGTTTGATTGAAGGTTCTTTTGGAGAAACCGACCAGAGCAGCGGGCGTAGTCTGCTAGTTTACACATAATTATCATTTACGCGTCCAAACTAAAATCTTAACGTATATATAGTTTGCTAAAAATGTATTTTTACTTCAGTAACTCTATAAAACAAATAGTAATTAAACTAAATATTTCTGCCATTTAATTGCATTTTCAAGAATATATTTATGCTATTAATGTAAATAAATGCCTTTTTAGGTGCGTTCGTAATTATATAAATATGTAGCACCTATAGTCGTCGTCTGGTCCGTCCGTCCGTCTGTTCGCACATAACAGCGCAAAAACTACCCAGTCGAATGGTTTGAAATTTAATATATATTATCGTTGTACACGTTTTTTCGAGTCATTTCAATTTTTATGAAAATCGAATCAAAATTTAAAAAGATATTTATAAAAGTTTTCTTTTTATTCTATTAAATCCTATCGTACGTAATCTATATAATAAAAGCACAAGTCATGTGACTGAGGAAAACAAATACGGGCAAACAACTTCCTTTTTCATCTACCAGGCGGACATTTTTATTAAAAATTATTTTTTCGAATAAAATTGCTTAAAAGTTACATTTTTAGAAGATCGTTGAAAAAAATATTTTGTTTGAGAGATGAGTTACATTAAAAAATGTATAGATTTTGAGATAACTTCAGTGGAAATTACGTTAACAGCCGAATATCTCAATCCTTTAGAGTAAATAAACACAGGAGATTCATTCATTATGAGTCATAAAAATATTAAACCATGGACGTAATAATTCGCAAAGCAAGATCTCCATGGTGAATTTTACAGTGCTGCCTGGTGTAGAAAAAAAAATCGCATTTGTAAACATGGCATACGTAATAAGAAAAAGAAAAGGCATATTAATTTTGCTCCTTTCATCATTGTAGGATGATTTTTTTACATTGTGACGTACAATTTCCAATTTGTTTCCGAATTTATTCAGCATTTACATAAATCGTCTGTTTTCTTTTACTATAACTATGCAGCTAATATTAAACTGTTTATTAAGAAGAAAAAAATTCACATGAATAATCGACTGTTAAAAACAACTGTTAATATCAGACTATTAAGAAATAAATGGACAACGAGAAAATAGCACAAATATAAATATCTGTGTAGAATTTATAATAAATATATGTGTAATATATAATTTTAATTTCTATATACACTAGTATATAACCCCGTCAAAAATGACAGATTGTTGATCTGCGTTTCTTTTTCATAAGACTTCATACAAACAAACAGCATGAAGATTTTATTATTGAAAGGTTTGTACTGTAAAAAAGTACATTTTAAAAATGACAAATGATTTCTACAAATAAAAATGATGAGGATATATATATATATTTTACTCAGTATTAAATTTCGGAAGTAGTTCAACGATTGGACAAAACATTCAAATTAAATATTAAAAAATAATCCATGTGCGAAAGTTTTTGTAAAAAAGTGTTATCAATGAGTTTCTAAGCAGATTGACTCACCACATAACTCATTGTTTGATTACATAAGCAAAATTAAATACAAATTACGCTGTACTATGTATTCCTTATATTTTAATTACGTTTGATAAGAAATAATTATTTTACAGTATATGACCCCTTATCCGGAATTCCAAAATCCGGAAAAACCCGAAGTCAGCAAAAAAAATTTCGGAAATCTTCTAAATTTGTAAATTTTTACAAAAATTTTAGAATTTTTGAAATTTTTGTAAAATTTTACCGATTTCTTATTTTTATATTTAGTTCATTGTGTTTCAGTGTGTAATCACTACAATATTGTTACTTCGGTAGCGGGTGAACACGTCACCCCCCCCCCCCCCACCAATTCCCGAAATTAGAAACAAATCATATTTCTCTCAAATTTTAGTTTAAAATTAATTTATATTACGATTCGTTTGAAACAAAAAATAGTTATATATTTATTTCATCAAGGGTGATTCTGTTCCGTATTTTCCTAAAAATTTAAGGCATTCGGTTTCGAAAATTTTAGCCTTCAGTCCAAAGATTCGAACATAACAAAATCTCGAATTTTGAACGATCGTCGCCGAAAAAAACAATTATATCTATCGTTCGAAGAAAAAGTAGACAATTTCTTTAAAGGATTGCGGAAACAACTTGAATTTTGTCTAAGGACTGAAAAAAAAACGCAAATTTCGTCGCAGAATTGAAAAAAAAAAACGCTAATTTTGTTAACAAATCGCAGAAAATACGGTATTTCCGACAAAGGCTTGCGAAGAAAACGCAAATTTCTTCCAAGGACTCCGGAAAAATGTAAAATTTCTTCAAAGGATCACGAAAAAACACAAATTTGGTTAAAGGATCGGAAAATTAAAAAAAAAAAAAAAAAAACGCGGATTTCGTCAAATAATCGCGGAAAAACATGAATTTCTCCAAAGGATCGCAAAAAAAAAAAAAAAACGCAAATTTCTTCAAAGCACTGCAAAAACATTTCTAATTTCGTTAAGGGATCGCGAAAAAAGTGGAATTTCGTCAAAGGATCGAAAGAAAACAAAACACAAATTTTGTCAAAAGATCACAGAAAAAATGCGAAATCCTTCAAAGGATCGCGAAAAAAAAAAACCCGCTAATTTCGTCAAAGAATCTCAGAAAAAACTCGAATTTTGTCAAAGGATCGTAAATAAAAGGTAAATTTCATCAAAGAATAGCAAAAAACGCAAATTTCCTCAAAGAATCGCAGAAAAATGCAAATTTCTTCAAAGGATCGTAAAAAGAAAACGCGAATTTCTTCAAAGGACCACGAAAAAATTACATTTCGTTAAAGGATCGTAGAAGAAAAACGCAAATTTTGTCAAAGAATAGCAGAAAAAATGCAAATTTTGTCAAAGAATCATGAAAAAAAACCCATTAATTTTGTCAAATAATCGTGAACTTCGGGAGGACCCAAAATCCGGAAAATTCCAAAACTCGGAAAGCCTTTGGTCCAGAGGATTTCGCATAATAGGTCCTGTACTGTATTTAAGATGGAAAAATTTCAAAATACGCCAGTAGATGGCGCCAATGTACTGGATTGATCACTCAAATCCTCCGTACGAAAGAATTCACCGATATTTCTGAAGAGAAAAGTGCTCACAGAAAAAAAAAAAAAATGTATACAGAAATGTTGATATACGTGTTTTATATGAAATAGTTTTTGAAGGTTTTAAACAAAATTAAAATATTTAAAAGCTCTATGCTTTTACAAATATTTTAACAGCAAAATCGGATGTTGCATAGAGCTTTTTCATTAAGCCTAACATGGCGTTTAACTATGGTCGATTCGCAGATCAGAGTGGTCGAGCCCGGAGCCGTTACAGACACTTTCTTGCCTTCGGATTTTATTATAAGTAAGATATTTATAATTATGTTTTATAATATATTATTTTACATTCTACATATATATTTATAATTGTATTTTATAATATATATTTGTAAAACACATTTATAAATATATGTGCTATAAATTTATGTATTTTTATAATGTATATTTATATATTATAAAATATATTCCCTCTAAATTCAATTCTTCACTCAGTTCTAAACAAATATTTGTAAATATATTTTATAATATATAAATGTATGTTTTTACATTTGTGCTAGTTTCAAGTTGTCCATTTATTTTTTAATATAACGGCACAAAGTTCATTCCTCCTGTTTTAAATATCAGACTACCAAGTTTCGCCCGCTACCCTGATCGGATTTTTCAAGCGAACCTCGATTATAAAAAACCTCGAATGAAACGGATATCTATCTATTAAATTTGTTTGATTTTACCGAACCTTGAATCGAACTTCTTTCCAAACGAACCTTCTGTTTGGGACCCGAATGCTTTCGGCAGCGCACAACCGGATATGCTATGCAAGCCCCTGTAGGTTTATCAATCGAACCCCGAATTTGAATGAATTTATATTTGGAAATGAAACTCTTTCCGGAAGAAAATAATGGACCGCATAGCCTTAAGCACCTTATACTGTGTGTGCTACGCCCGCTCCAACTTGTTTTTGCAAATTGTCTTCAAATTGTATGATTTTATATTTTTAAAAGTATATCTATCCAAACGAACATAGAGTTAAATGCCCCACTGCTTTCGATAGTTTCACACACGCGTGTGCTACGCACGCGTCGATCTGTTTTTGCAATCAAGCCTTGACTTTGTATGATTTCATATTTTGAAAGGAAAATCTTTGCAAACGTACTTAGGGTTGGGGATCCACTGCCTTTGGCAACATAGTGTGGGCGGACGTGTCGGGCTTTGACCTGCAAGGTGCTCGCGTTTTAGTGATTGCCTATTTCAATTCTGACCATTAGATTGCTTGCACTTTTGATTCTGACCAATACTTCCCCTTGAAAACCTAAATAATAGACATTCAATGACCTATGACCTATAGTGCCAGTGTCTAGACTTATGTTAAATGATAGAAAATTGAATTATGTTCCAACTATATGAAGCACTTTAAAATTGCCCAATTAGGAACCAGGATTATACAATGCCCCCTAGTAGAATCAGCATAATTATATACTCCGACACACATCTTTCTCTATTCACGCATTAAAAAAATATCAACTCTCCCCATGCGAAAATGAATGTAACAAATCTTCTTCTCTTTAAACAAAGGATAAAGTGAAAAAAAGGCATCGAAATCAGACATTTATTCTGTGCACTTATTACAATATTAAAAATGTTAACACAACAAAAAAAGAAAGATCCCCACTGAATCTCTCGCCGTCTTCTCAAACGTAATACCGAAAAAGAAACAAAAACACTGGCGCATGTGCAAAAGCGACAGCCGTCACAATAGCAAGCTTGCCCCTCGCCCTTTTATAAAACGTGTAATGATAAAATGCAGAGGATTACCGTGAAATTCACAGAATAGAAAAAACCCTTTTTGATTTGCTCACAAACAAATGCCGTAATAAATATTAAAAAAAAAAAAAAAAAAAAAAAAAAAAACAGAAAATTCGTGACTTTTTAAACAACACAATTATTGAACGCGTTCATTTTACTATGCGATATTTCTTCTTTTCACCTCTTTATATAAACAAATTTAGTTCAAAAAATCATAGAAATCGGTCAATAAATTTTGAATTTATGAAGTATTTAAAAAAAAAAAAACAATAAAGATCCTGCCGTTTTCCCAAACAAAATATTTTCAATCGAAGTGAGCGCCCCTTTATAGAGATTGCCTATTGGATTTTTGACATTTAAATGTATATTACACTTAAAATTCTGATCAGAAGTACCCGAGACAATCTAAATAACAAACGACGCTCCCACGTCCCACTCTCTTTTAGAATGCGAGATGATATCTTCTAGTATTGACAATCAGTCTGGAAAGAACACTTATTTTATAAACGAGGATTGATATCTGGAAAAGCATTGAGAAAAAAAAGTATCGTGGAGAAAAAAAAAAAAAGCGATATTGTGAAACAACTTACAGATTTTTTTTGAAATAGCAAATAAAAATATTTTTTTGAAAGGAACGGGAAATATACTCTGATTAAGTGTGTATTTTTTTCTTCATCCGTAAAACCTGGTTGGCGGTTTCAAAACACACACACACAAAAAAAAAAAAACTGAAAACGGTCTGAACACGGAACGGAAAACATAAAAAAGTAAGCAAATTCCAAATTCAGATAAAAAATACATTTTTTGAAATAGTAAATATTAATAAATATGTTTAAAAGATACCGTTAGATATGTAAAAGTACCCCAAATATTTTTTGTTTTTGTTTTTGAAACTTGGCCTTGCGGATGGCAGTTAAAAACTGGAAAAGCACGGAAAAAGTGAAAACTAATACGCAATCGAGCATAAAACGAATGTTTTTTTAAAACAGTAAACAATAATGTTTTTTAAAAGAAAGATGCCGTTAGAAACAGAAAGGCAGAGTAAACATTTTTATTTTTTTTTATTTATTTATTTTTTATTTTTTTAAATATTTTTGTAACTTCACGTGGGATCCAGCGATTACAATTTCAAAATGTAAAAAAAACGCAGCGCTTTTCTTTTGTCTCCTCGAAGAACAAGGGAAAGCGTGGCCTGAAAGCCGAAATATTTTAATTAATATCTTGGCTAATTACGGTCGATTCCACAGCGAATAGGCGAAATGACGTCCTCGGATTTTTTCACGTCGCACAGTGTGGTATTTAGTCTCAAAACATGGCCAAAAATGATTTTTTTAAATCGGTTTCCTACCCTGCATATTATTCCACAAAAAGTTTAATAGTTACTGCATCCATAGGCGAAACGTGCAATGTGCTAGCACGACACAGCACTCCACGCGATCAGTCCGAAGTTGCCGTTCGCTTCCAGTGGTCCTGTGATTTTACGATGCGCTCAGATGTTAGTATTTTAAAATCTCTTGTACTTTTGTGTCTAAACAATTTAGTGGTTGTTGTTGTGATGGATCATTCTGAACCGGGTATTATCGTGTAGTTATCAGCCGAAGTTATTGTTTCCTGATAATTAAATAAAATCTCAAGATTATCGTATAGAACAGGTAGTACACTATACGCTATCAGCAAAAACCCGAAGGCTCTCATCCCGTGAAGAAACATAACACGGAGACTTGAGGATTCCATGGAAAAAACATTTTATTTGAAGAAAACTAATTGAAAAAATGAGGCAGTCCCCTGGCACTCAGAACGTATAACTTCACATCATGAAGATTCAATATCGAATGAGCCGTTTTATGACTCCACAAATTTTATCCGACCCATAGCGTACAGAAGAAAATTCGTTAGGGAGAAACACATTCTAATTTTGAACGCAAACCGCCAAACTAGATTACAATATCAGCATCTTTATAACAACAGAAAACTAGCTGTCCGAACTTAACATCTGCGGGAATTTTAGCATGCAGATGTATCGAGAAATAGACAATACATTTACTTTTCTTTATATCTTCTGTGAACTTAAATGTTTGCATTAGGAAGGCACGCAGGTGCCAAACTGAAAATGGTTTCATTTCTCATATGAAAACCGCAAGCACATACGAAACAAAGAATTTAGACATGTACATTAATTAACAAGGTCATTTCTAACTGCGATAAAAGAGTATGAGAATTGTTGAAATTGAAGTAGAAAGGAAAAAAAATTCTTTTCACAGAAGCGTGATACAATTAAAAATAGCTAAAAGAAGAAACACAATTAATTTATGAAATGTTAACGATAAATATATGAATCTACATCATAGGTATGTACTCTATACACACTACATTTACCTAATGAATATCCTGCGAATTTTTTGTCTATATGGTCGACAACTTAGGTATAGTTAATAGTGGCATAAATATAATATATAATATATAATAAATTATAATATTTAGAAAGGATTTTGTTATCTTTTAAAACATATTTAAGCGATGAAAACTATTGTGTAATATGCAGTACTTTGCATACAAGGCAATTATAAAAAAATCAGCCGCCCGAAATCGCCCCCCTATTTTTAACTAATTTTTTTGTTGGTTCCTACAATTTTTTATATAAATTACTGCTATTTAATTATTTTTATTTATTTTGGTAACAGGGCCTTCTGAATTGAGATCTATGACTCGAAATGAGTTGTATACCATCATGCAATGCTCAAATGAGTCAACATTTGATGGAAATCATCAATTTATGGAGCAAGAATTATTGAGAAATTATTCTGAAGGTGATCCAAGGATAGCTGAGATGAAGCAAAAGCTCTCCGTTATTAAAAATCAGTTCAAACAAAAATGGGTATCTACTCATAAAAACAAGGACAATATTTGGAGAAAACAATACTGATACAAAATTAATACAAAAGAATTTGAAAAATATTGCTAAGAGACGGCTGAACTGTATGTGTCGCTATATGGTTTTTATTCCATGTCCCCTACAATGCACAAGGTACTTCGTCATGGTGCAGACGTTATGAAAGAAGCTATTCTGTCAATAGGTCAACTATCTGAAGAGGCTGCAGAAGCTCGCAATAAACATATTAGGTCATTTAAATTAAACTACAGAAGAAAGTTTTCGCGAGTGGCCTGTACATTGATGTCCTGAATAGGCTTCTTTTACCTTCTGACCCCCTAATAACTGGCCTGAAATGCAATTCAAACAAGAAAAGAAATCCTTTATCTTTTGAAGCTATCTGCTATCAGAAAGTGATATTACAAATGTTAATATTCTTACAGACAGTAATAGTGATGAAATTGATGAATAAATGCTTTCATTTATAAATAAGACTTTATTTTACCGTTTTTACTCTACAATTCAAATAAAAAAGAAAACTGCTCAGTTAAACTGAGGACATTGAGCTCACCGGCTTTTCACACTAACTGTATATTATACTCTAGCCTCTCGAAAAATAAAGATATGGACTATATATTAAGGGGGATCATCCCCCATTCCCCCCTTTATATTTAACCAATGAATCCCCAAAACTAACCAGAGAAGTGCCTTATTATAATGAATATATATACAAAATTTGAAGAAAATCGGATAATTCTGCATAAAAAACTCATTTATCTAAATTAAGGGGGAGTTAGCCCTCCGTTCCCCCCCTTTATACTTAGCCCTTAAACCCCCAAACTAATCAGAGAAGCGCCTTATCACAATTGACCTATAAACAAAATTTGAAGCAAAACGGTTATTTTTATTAAGAGCTATCGCGTTACGTACATACATACGTACATACATACATACATATGTACGTACATACATACGTACGTACATACATACATAAGTACATACAGAACCGGCGGGCACATTAACTCTCAGGCTTTGATAGCCTGTGAGGTAATAAAAACGTAGATGTCTAGCTTTTAGAGGTATAAAATAATTTTGACCAGGTTTTGGGACTAAATACCACACTGTGCGTCGGGTGCTACCAATCTGGATTCTGTACTCCCTGCGGTGTCGGAGGAGATTGAGCTTAAGACACACAAACAGACACACGGAAACATATTTTAGCAGAATAGAATGTTATGTTACTTTAAAATCCATTTTTAGATCTTTATTTGATAGAAAAAGTTATGATAATTATTAATGCGAACATTGTTCAATTCAAATGAAACAATTAATATGGTTCTGATATGTAATATATTTGTGATAAATTATTAATATAGCAAAAATATTCCCTTTGTGTATGGTATATTGGCAAAGAAATGACAAAATATGGCATTTATTGATACTTAGGCGAAATATTTTTTTTACAAATTTTGGCACAATATTGATAAGATATAAACACTCCAGTGTAATTGTTTCAACTTTTAGCCACACTGTCAGATATTGCCCATATTGGAAAAATATTCCTTTGCTACATATAGTTGATATGATACACATGTGATATTTATGTGCTATACTTTCAAGCGATTATAATTTTAAAGACAATGCAGCGACCTTTCTTTTATTTTAAATGTTAAACAAATATTTTTGTAAACAATTTCTAAGAAATGGGATGTTTCATTTAAATAAAACATAAAAAAAGAAAAACATCCCTTCTATGCATCGAAGAACTACAAATGACGTTCCAGGTAATCAAATGTAAAACGAATAAAACCCCCACGTATTGGAAAAGATTTCGTTCATCATAAAGATGTTCAAACACATTTTTTAGCTAACTCTCAAAAAAAAAATTCTACGAATACTTTTTTAATCATACAAATCTTCGAGTAAATTGAAGAAAAATTACACGTAACTTTTCCTGCAAAAATTCTCTTCCGTACATAAATCTGTTTTGTAGCATAATATAACATTTCTCTTTATTTTTTATAAAGTTTACCCATCGTTAAAGAGGAATTAAGGAAACACTGAAAAATATGATACTTCATAGAAAAGTACAATGTTCAAGTCGGCAAACAAATATTTTATAATAACTTTTTAGTGAAATTTGTATTGAAGTGCTATTTCTATATAAATATTTTTTTATTAATTCATCTTTTCTGTGAAAAGTTTAACTTTTGACATATTTCGTACATATAATTCTGCTACAGTGCTGTTGTTATAGTTTGGTTTTAAGCGTGAATGAATAATGATTATAATGTATTGGCTGATAGATTGGTTGATTTGGCGAAGAAATCATCGATATTGTTAGTGATTTGGTGACCATTTTTGCTTCAAATACTTATCCCATTTTTTTTAAGTGGAAACTGTAGTTTCAATATCAAGCCAATCATTGAGCATTATCTAAAAAAATATTTCTTATAAAGTTCATATATTATAATACATTCATATATTCATACATTAAATATATTCGTTTTAAAATTATTGTGAATTCTTATCTTTAGTTTACAACTGTAAATCTTTAACTAGTGTAACTCATATCAACGCAAAACAAAACAAAAAAAACTGTAATTCCATTATTGAAGGTTCTTGCAAGTAATATAAGAGAATTAGAGCTGGTGCAATTCAAATGATCAAATATTTTCATATTAAACATAAATGTTTGCTGATTTGGCACATTTTTTAGCCATACGAGACGTCGCTCAAGCATTTATCATAATAAGTAGCATACCACTCCCTGAAGTTATTCACGTTAGTGTAAGTTCTTTATTTGACAGTAAATTTCCCAGGTATGTTATATGCTGTTTCATTAACATTAATGTACACATCCAATGTGTACAGCCTCTTATGTTTCCTCAACGCTCTTTTATGTTGTGTTAAATCCCTATTACAAGGTATAAAATAGTGGCCTCGTAAAGGATAGTATATTTCGGCTGATTCGAACCTTCCAACCCCAACAAAACCACGATTAGGCATATTAGGACTTGGTTTTTGTTCTTGTCCGTACATTTATCACCAAATATTAGAAGATTTTCAACGTTTGGAGGAATTATCGTGTCGATGAAGAGATTGAAATGTGAAGAAACACCAATAGTGCCTTTATCTCTTCTTCTTCGAGGTACACATAGAAAAAGATTTTTTCAGTTTTTATACTGTGGATTCTAAAACTGTCGGCATTAATTGTCAGAAACAATACAAAACCTGCACTGTATAGTTGTTCACAATGCGTTGGACATGAAATATGTGTAGCTAACATGCGTTTTGTCACCTAATCTTTTTGTTTATTTGAGGACATTCTAAAATGTTCGGCTTCACCTTTTAGGAACCATTAGTTCAGTCAGTGCTGACTTCGTAGCACTTAGCACAAAATATTACTCTTAAATTTTTTTGTAGTTCGCCACACATAGTGCATGAATTATTCGAACTTCAAATCAAATTTTTTTCTGAAACAAAGTACATAGCTCGAATATGACACATTGGGCATGAGGTATTGCTTCTTGAAAAGATCGAACATGATAGTGAAATTAAGTGAGGTGCTTAGATAATAATAATCCTTATATATGTAATGAGAAATTTTATAAAGCAAGAAAGGGATGTGTTCTTTCATATCCGCTATCACATTATCTGGAAGAGCATCTTATATATTAAAGCAACAAGCTAAAATTTTCAGCACTAATTCGATTTTTTGCACATGCGTGAGATTAAACCCAAAACCAGTTAATTTTTAAGGTACACTTAAATGCAGTCAGTGAAGCCGACCAGTCTAAGGCGTTAGTTTAAGCTCTAGCTCTCTGCAGAGAAAGTGAGTTCGAATCCGGCTTCAGACCGAATGATTTCTGCATTACTTTTGGCTGTAATTCATTTCAATTACTGTTACATTTTCAAGAAAAGAAGTTACGTATATAATTTGAATTTTTTTATTAGAATGTTTTTTAATTAAGTAAAGTTTAACACCCAACAATATTTTTACAAATTTGTATTAAAAATATAATAGAAATAAAATATATTTGTATTAAAAATATTTATATTTAAAATATGTGCAGGTAATTTTTATAGATTAAATAAATTGAAGTGATCTACAACTTTTGCTATATTTCGTATGACCAAAATAAATTTTCTACATATTTAATATGGTTTAATATGGTTTAACAATGGTTTAATAATTAAAAAATTCAAAGGGTTTGGACAATAAAACTATATTTTTTAAAACTATGAAACGACCCTACGTGAAAAAACATGAAAATGTCTCCTTACGATTACTTTTACCATTAAATACCCAAATTGTTTCTTGAATTTTTCATTAAAAATGTAAATTCATATAAAATCGGGTTAAAGATATAAAATAATACAAATTTGTGGTTTATTTAAAGTTATTAGCACGGGTCAGGGCAAAGCCGGATGGGTCAAATAGTAACTTACTTATTTGCCTTTCATATCTTGTAGAGCTTTATTATTAAGCTTTAATTCATTAATTTTTTCCGACTTTCCGCGGTAATGCCACAAACGCATAAAGGTTTTCTGTATCTAAGAAAGGATTCTGCATCTTTTTTTTCAAACCGTGTTGAAAAAAAATAATTGTCAGAAAGAGCCTTAGAGCGGTTGTTAATATGAGTATCTACGGTTCTTTTTGGGGCTAAAATTTCGCAGCTTCTCTGGAAGAACAAAACTTGTTCCTATTTTGATGTGAACTCAGAAAAAAAACCTAAGCGGATCTGTTTTTATTCTGTTGCCCACTCATCTAGACATTTATTGTTATTGCACCTAAAACAGTAAAACTAGTCCTTTTCTTTTCTTTTTTTTTTAATGTCTTCAATTTACGACACAAATTAAGATCGAACGAAAGCTCTAAAAAAACCCAATTGACAGGGAATCCGGGATAACGACTTTTTGGTACTAATTCACAAGTTTTAGCGACGACCGTGATTGGACAAGTGCTCTTTTTCTCTTCACGAAAGCTTTTTTCAAAAAAGCCTTGCATTTTTATTTACATTCTGAGGGAAAATATGAGAAATTATAACCCCCTACTTACGCTTCTTCAAAGGAATTTTGTCCGCAGAATCTCTTTCCGTCGAATTCAAAGACATTGAACTCGAATAGTTTTTTACAAAATATGTGTAATAAATCTAGAAACAATCTAGCAATCTTTTGTGACAGGTAAGACGAAACATGGATGATAACGTTGGGGTATGCTAAGAGAAAGCTCGCTAGGAGTGAACAGCGAAATTGAAGTTAAAAGAGTGTTCTCCTCAGAAGTCTTTATGTAACATTATACGGAAATTTTCTGCCCTATTTGAAAATGGTTGTGAATGGCAGAAGTCCTCATTTAACACCAATCGATGCATCTAGTTTCAGCAATTCGGAAACTAAAAATAAATGAGGCAAGTTTGCAGGTTCCTTTTTATAATCAAGCGGTTTATTCATATATATATATATATATATACAGGGTTATTAAAAAAATTCCTCTGCAAAACTTTCAGGGGTGATTGAATACGCCTAGTCAAGATCAAAAAATCATACAATGCATGGTAGTAACTCAAGCAGTGAAGCGCTACAGGTCGCTTTCTGATTGTGAAAAGAACCCTGTTTACTACCCAATTGGGACATCCTGAGCTCGCACAACCACAGAAACATGCATGAAATGCCTGTCCACCTTTTCCTGATTAGTAAAACCAGCCATCCTTTTTTAAAACACACGGTAGAAATGACGATGTGTGTGAAAAACGAGCGCTTTGTTTGTTTACTGACTGCGCCATCTAGCGGCTCGCTACTTACGATACGCGCATGCATTCTCCGGCGAAAATAGCTTGTCTTGTTTATATGTTCTATCAACCCTGAAGGGGACCTCCATGGCCGAGTGGTTAAGACACCATTCCGCTAATCGCTTGTGAGCGTAGGAGTCAGGTCGGCGGATTCGACTCCCGCCAGCTCCATTGCACACACTTTGTGGATGTAACTCTCTGGTGTTGTAAATTTCCTTGTGGCTATCTCATCCCTGTATATTGACGATGACTTATAAGCGGGCACTTGATGTCAAGCACACAAGTCAGATGTATGTTCTCAATAAACAAATAAAA
This sequence comes from Maratus michaelseni, assembly GCA_963931845.1. Classification (NCBI taxonomy): domain Eukaryota; kingdom Metazoa; phylum Arthropoda; class Arachnida; order Araneae; family Salticidae; genus Maratus; species Maratus michaelseni. The sequence continues at coordinate 307,306,053 of OZ007588.1, forward strand.
ACAAAAAATCAACCCTGAAAGTTTTTCCAATGAGTGGCTCAACCTCTATGAAGGACATTTGGTCCATTTTAAGATATAGCTCTCGCCATACTTTCTTGATCAATTTACTTTGCAATTTCTTTATTTTTTCTTCTAATTTTCATCCATATTAGCATCATACTTACTCCGCATAAATAAAATCAGCACTCATTTGTCAGTCCTCATTTAACACCAATCGATGCATCTAGTTTCATCATTACTTTGTTTGTTTACTGACTGCGTCATCTAGCGGCTCACCACTTACGATACGCATGCATTCTCTGGTGAAAATAGCTTGTCTTGTTCATATGTTCTATCAACCCTGAAAGTTTTTTCAATGAGTGGCTCAACCTCTATGAAGGACATTTGGTCCAATTTAAGATATAGCTCTCGCCATACTTTCTTGATCAATTTACTTTGCAATTTCTTTATTTTTTCTTCTAATTTTCATCCATATTAGTACCATACTTACTAACACTACTCCGCATAAATAAAATCAGCACTCATTTGTTAGATACTGTGTCGAAAACATGGTTCTCTCCACAATCAGAAAGCGCCCTGTAGCGCTTCACTGGTTGAGTTACGACCATGCATTGCCTGTTGTTTTGAGGTCGTCTAGGTGTCTTCTATAACCCCTTAAAGTTTTGCCCAGGAGTTACGAATCACTTTGTATATATATATATATCTATATATCTATATACATCTAAATGTTTTACCCCTATCAAAAGTCTAAGTACGACGATAAAATCCGCTGCAATTTACGAAAACCTATCTTTATAACCTCCACCGAGAAAACCGATTTATAAACAGCCATGAATTCAATATCATCTGAAAAGTACAAGTGTTTATCGATTGTTCTGTAAATTTGTCACAATAACAACATTTACAAATTTAATATTTGTAATACACCATTTACTGTTATGTCTAGTGACTTGTAATTTTAGATTCTTCTAAAAGGATTGAAATCAGTTAGTTAAAATTCATTTCCCTCAAGCAAAGTTTCAATATTATTTCTGTTTTCTTAATCCTTTAAAGGTACATTTCGTAAATAATAAAAATTGTAAAAGATTTCTTTTATAAGGTAGAGTTTATTTTTTGTGTTTTTATCTGATTAATATTTTTATGAGCATTACATTATATATACATAGGATTATGGATATTTAAGAAATGTAAAGAGAAAAATATATGACACTAATTTTTAATGTTTTTAAATTTGGCGATTATTTTTTTAATTAATTACTATTTAAAATTTTAATTTTCGTGTTGTGTATAGGCAAATTTCTATACTCACAGGCGATTTTGTTAAGTACCTAGATTATGTAATTTGATCACGATTTCATCTTCAGAATATAAAATTAAGAAAAAATATCATTTTTTCAATTTTTAAAATATAGGCATTTTGCAATTTATTCATGTATTAGGCATTTGAGTACTTCAACAAAAGTTGTTTTAACAACAACTGGTTCTCACTTGACTATTTAATACCAATTAATTCTTAATTCAATAAAAGCAATAAAGCATTACGAATAAAAAAGCGTTTTTTAGCATATAAACTTTTAAAAATTACATGGCATGGTAATCTTAATAGATATTTTAATCTTAATCTTTATACATTGCTACTTACATTATTCTTAATTTTGAATATTCGAAAATGTTTATTTTTCATATAGCCTAAGCTGAAAGTACATACTGTGATAAATTTGTATATTATTATGTGGTTCAGATATCATTAAAAGAAAACTTTTCGTACTCATTTACTATTAAGTAAAATATTTTATTGCATATGAACCCTATGAGCATCTGGGGATTTTTCTGTATTTTAAATAGAAATTAAAAAGTCAAAGTAACAGAAAGTTTTTTAACTTATTAAGAGTTTTAATTCCTTAAGTGCAGTCATGTAAAGAAACTTTTGGTAAAAATAAAACTATATTTTATCGTTAAATTCTCTAAATACAGCTGTTATTAATTACGTTTTTCACACTTTCTAATATTTCTTTAATGAATATGTATTCAATATTCACAAGCAAACCTGAAAATACAGATTGTGTAACATAGTTTATAAAAAAATGAAAGTTCTTTTTTAAAGAATATATTTTTTCATTGCGAAGAAAATAAAGTCCTTTAAAACCGTTAAGATATTTTATATTTTATTTTTATTGCTAAATACGAAGAATTCATTTAAGCAAACATCAAGCTGCAAAACTAAGCAAGGAAAAAAATAAGCAAACTATGAAATATTAACAAACTACCCATTCAGTTTCTTAAATTATAAATTTTCTTTTAAATGTAATTTTTGTGATTCTTACTTTGCATCGTCTTTTCTATATTTTTTATAATAGAAATGTTTATTTAGATGGTTATTATCTGTATTGTATGGTTACATCGGTATAGATATTGTCTGTAAAGATGGAATTAATTAAACTAATTTTTAATTTTTAACATTATTAACAGATATTATTTCTTTACGTGTAGATATGAAAATAAACCTTTGGTGAAAGTAAATTATATTTTATCATTATTTTTTTAATATCTGTGTAAATTAGTTAAATTTTTCAAAACTTCTACAATTTCTTTAATAAACAGGCCAAAAATACTCACACGCAGCCTGAAAAGTAGAGTTTGTGTAACATAGTTTGTAATAGATTGAAAGTTACTGACAAGGAAGGCCTCCATAAGCGCATACTTCGAAAACTTTGAAAAAATACAGAATATTTTTCTCATGAGGATATGCACGTTTATAAAAAAATTTGCTGCGGAACCTCGATATAACGTCCGTAAAAAATTATGAAAATTTCGTGTTTTGGTGATTTATCGTTCGGTTGGCGACACAATGAAAAAAAAAATATATATGCATTTACGATAAATACTGTTTTAGGAAAACCCCCTTTCTAGTCTTTATACTGAACTAGTTTAAGTTTGTTTAACTTAAATAAATTCACTTTTATAACTACGGTTTTGCCATATACATTTATATGTACATCTAAAGAAAATTAACGATCGTATTCTACGGTTTAGAACAAAATTTAAATTTATTAAAATTGTTTCAAACTAAAAATTAATTGTCTGATTCTGAGCACTATCATTTGATCTCGATATTGTTAGTGCCGGAGACAACAAGAGAAAAGTCTTGTTGCCGTGGAAACAACGACTTATTCAAAATCGAAATGTATAATGAGAATGTTTTTAATCGGACGGTTACTGTTAAAATACACTTAAAACTTATCGAGCTGTCGAAACAATGTAAATTTAAACAACTTCAGCAGTATTTAACTTGTATTTATATTATATAAGTTTATAGAAACAATAATAAACTATTCAATCGTTGAAGTTTAAATTCATAAAGTACTATGCATTTAAACACTCATTTTACCAGGAATTTTTAAATACATTAAAATTGCTTGCATTTAGCGACGAAAAAGTGTTACTCGCCAAATCGCTTTTTTTTGCGCCAAATACTGCCTAGATTTTATTTTTTTACAGATTTTCTATTGGGATTCCGCAGTTAAATTTGACTGATCATTTATAACGTACATGAGTAGTTCCATTAGCATTTTTTTCAAAAAATTCTGAGTATAAGCTTTAAGGAGACCTTCCTTGTGAGATGCAAAAATCAAACTGCAAAACTAAGCAAGGAAAAAATAAGCAAACTATGAAATATTAATAAACTATACCCATTAACTTATTTTAATTCTAAAGTTTTTTTTAATTGTAATTTTTGTGATTTTTGTTTTGCGTCTACTTTTCTGTTTTTCATAATAAAAATGTCGCATTTTGCGCATATTTAACATATTTAAAGTATACTGTAAAAGAAATAGTATAATGTGTACATTTATTTATATGGTTATCATCTGTATTGTATGGTTACATCTGTATGGATATTGTCTGTAAAGATGGAATTAATGACACGATATTTTAATTTTTAACATTATTTACAGATATTATTTCTTGACGTGCATTTATGGAAAGAAACTTTTGGTGAAAGTAAATTATATTTTATCATTAAATTGTCTTAATATTTCTGTAAATTAGTTAATATTTTCAAACCTTTTACAATTTCTATAATGAATTGGCGAAAAATACTCACACGCAGCCTGAAAAATAGAGTTTGTGTAACATAGTTTGTAATAAATGGAAAGTTACGAAGTATTTTTAAGAAAATCTATCTTTACGAAAATATTTTTTCGAAATCGAAACTTACGTTATATATTTTTAAAACTATTAAGTTATTTTGTATATTTATTGTTACTGCTGAACACAAAGCATGCATTTATGCAAATTTCAAACTAAGCGAAAAAAAAGCAAACTATGAAATATTAATAAACCACCCTTTAAGTTTATTTTAATTGTAAATTTTGGTTTTTATTGTAATTTTTGTGATATTTCTCTTACAATTACTTTTCAATATCTTTAATGATAAAAATGTTGCATGTTTCGGAATATATAACTAATTTAAAAAATACTGTAAAAGAAATAGTATATTAAGGACATTTATTTTAGTCATCTGTAAAGAGGGATATTAAAGTAAATTACATTTTAAATATTTAAAATTATTGATTCGAATTATTACTGATTATTTATTATGTTAAAATTTCATGTTATTTAGAAAGAAGATTCTACTTCTACAGAGGATTGTATTATCATGTAGATAATGAAATTTAATCATAACGTCATGACTAACAATTAATTAAAACTATTACTTATCCATAATCTTAACAGAGTATAAAACAAAGTCGCTTTTACTGTCCCTATACCCCTATGTACGCTTAAATCTTTAAAACTACGCAACGGATTTTGATGCGGTTTTTTTTTTAATAGATAGAGTGATTCAAGAGGAAGGTTTATATGTATAATAACATCCATTAAATAGTGGAGAAATACTGTTATTTTTGAGGTTTTTAATGTGATGTCGTAAATAATTTCATTTTTTCCGCTTATACATTGCAAACGCAGGCTGAACCCTACAAGATTTATCAAAATAATGTACTAATTATTGTACACATTAAAAAGGTCTACAGAAAACACAAAGAGATGAAGGTTTTCAAGGTTAACCCGAAGCAAAGCGAGGGAGGGCCGCTAGTTACACATAAAGCACATATGAATTTTAAGCATACTATAAGCTTTACTAGTTGACTTTTTAACAAAAATTTGTTTTAATTATGCTATTTTAATAACGACTAAGAATTTTTCACTCAAGTTCGTATATTATTATTATTTTCTTGCAAACGCAATGCAATATTTCCCATATAAGGTCTCGTAAAAGGGGACCGTGAAATAAAAGTGAGTTCCACATTTAAATGCATATACAGACTGTCATGCCTGGTGATGTCAGAGCTTACGGCAACCCTTTTTTTCTACTCCTGAGCGAGAGAGACAGAGAAGGAGTGTTTTGCGGGAGGCCAAAAGTATAGGATGTGTGTGAGGTGGGCACTGAGATATGAGAAATAAATATAGTTGCGTTAGTAGAAATAGTAATATTGATACCTGTTGCTGCTACTGTTCATCTTTATCTATCTATCTATATATATATATATATATATATATATATATATATATATATATATATATATATATATATATATATATATGTGTGTGTGTGCTTAAACGTCCTGATGTTTTGTCCCGTAAAATAAACTTGTTTTGTTTGTGAAAGAAGCTGCATTCTTGTGTGATAACATAAGTATAAAATTAATATGAGATCGATAAATCAAATAACTCTTTAAAATAAAGAGTACGGGGAAGACAAGAGGGTAAAGGACATATTACACAGACCATATCTAACATCACATGTTCTTGAGCTATATAATCTCATATCTGTGTCTGATTTCAAAACAATTTACTTTGAAAAATGTTTCCATGACTAGTTCATTCATAGGTAATTGTCTAATAACTAGTTTGACTAATAACTAGTTTGAATTACTATGTGGAATTACATAATTTTGGAGAAAACTATCTAATTCGTAAGGGAATTATTTTAAACGCATGTGTTTCCTCAAATACAATGTAAGATAAATTATAAAATATGAAAAACAAAAAACTTATGGACACCTTCTGAATATTTAAAAAACTTTCCCCCCTTTTTTTTCTAAAATTTTTGGGCTTGCATGCTTACATTCATAGCAGTTTTATCATGAAAGTTAAACAAGCAAAACGTTTGAAATATAGAAATAATTTTAAGTAGAAAAATGTATCTTTAAACTTAGTTTACATGTAGAAAGGGGATTTTCTCTACGTTATTTTCTTGATTTTAATTTCTTCAAAACAAATTTTGACTTTCGGAAGGTAAATAGAATACACACAGCCTTACGATATTAAAAATAAAGTAACTGGATGACATTTTTACAAATATTCATGAAAACTAACATGTGGGAATATCTCTTTAATTTCTAATATATTTCAGAATTTGTATTTTTTTTTCATTAGATTACCACCCTAATGAAATTTAGATATATGCGAAGTAAATAATTAATATTAAGTTTTCTGAATACATTTGTCTAAAATTTGAAATCTGGAGAAGTCGGACTTGCACATAAGTTTTATGAAATAAAATTTATTTTAAGGATTTCAAGGTAGTTATAGTTTTAGAGTGCACTCTTGATTCAGTCGCTATGAATACGATTGATTTTAAATAGTTACATCTCCAATACAATTAAGATTTCGCATGAATACATGTTTAATATTCAATCGGATACTTTAGTACAGGGTTTTAATATACTTCGAATTTACAAGGATGTAACCAACGGATTAATATTTATTTTAAGAGAGCTTAGGACTCTTAAAACGTTGAAAGTGAAAAATAAATTACAATTTTTATAATTTTATATCTTGAAAAGTATACATTATAAAAACACAAATTTTAAAGGCAGTAAAAGATATATGTTTCTTGTTTCGTTTCATATTTTTTTTCCTATCATAATGGGGGGAAATAAGTTTTTATAGAGGTTTTTAAACTTACTGAGTAGAAAACTGGAATCGCAGGTTGCGCGCATGATTACAAAAGAATTTCTGCATGTACAACAAACTTTATGGTATCTAATTGTGCTTACACTGAATCTACAAAACGACTGAGATAATAATTATTTGTTTTAAAACCCCTTGAAAGGCGGTGGTTCATTTTTGGACCACTTTATTTTTATCCCTAAATAAAACATTAGCACCAGAATTTTTGAATGAAAAATTTCCTTTTATTAAGTACGTGAGATGTGAGTGGTGATATGCTTGGTATTACGTCCGACTGACCTCTTTCCGTTTCTTTCAATTATACTTCCGCTGTTTTTCTCACTAATAAGGATTACGTTTATATTGGTAATCTGCTGCTAGACAATAGTATTTTTGTAAATATTACAGTTGATAATTCTGTGCTTCACATCGGATCCCAATAGTCTCCTCCTTCAGGAGATATCGACTTTGATGTAGACGCCTGAACCTCTTTGTCTCCTGACTGTGGGAGTGTCCTGGTTGGCGAGGATTTCAACGTACGTCCATCCTAAATCTCTGGGCTATGGTTAGGACGATGAGCACTCAGAAATATCGCTGGAGTACATCCTGGTGAATACTTTTTTTATACTAAATGATTCAGATGCTAAACGTTCGTTCGTTCAGGATAAGCGCTTGGGCCGTCCCGATCTGACGCTCGGTGGCACCGACATCTGTGAAAGATTGCACTTTTGGGTTGTGGTCACTAAAAATTTTCCCACAGTGACCCTTGGTATATCAGATATACTTTGAATTACAATCCAGTGCTTTGACAATTAAGAAGGTGCAAGACAAAAAATAAAAGTTTCTCGAGTCTTAATAATTATTTTCGAGGTTTTCTCCCACATCTAATGCAAACCCTGTCGTCAGTGCGTGACTCGGAAGCTAGGGATAATTGGATGGATGTATTTTATCACAATCTGAATGACGCTATGACAGAGAATTTTAGGCTTGGTGCCCTCTCACTTGAACCGAAGATAACGTGGTTTACAGAGACATTGAGACAAGAGAAATTAAAACTCCATCAATCAATAAATAAAAGATTAAAAATGAAATAAAAATGCAAGTTCAACAAATATGTAATCGAACAATTTAAATTTTTACACTGCTGAATTTTTGAAAATATGTACTTTTAAATATATTTTGTTTGAAAGCTGTATCTCATTTCAATGATTAGAAAGCTTATTTTTTTAATTGAATGATAAAGGCATTAAAAAGCTATAACCCTCATCAAAATAGAACAAGAACGAAAAATCATGCGTCGAGCATAGATTATGTAACACTTTCCAACGCTTCCAAAATAATTTTACAAATCATAACGTTTAATAAGCTGAAAGATAACATCTAAGTAAACAATTTGGAAAACGCATAACATATTTAAAAACATAATTTCAGGAATTTTAACATATACAATATTCGGAAAAATATCCGAATACTTTTATTCAACCCTGTATATGATCTATAAATTTGTATATATACTACATAGGATTCTAAATTTTAGTTCAGTTAGGAAACGCGTAGCACAGTTTAAAACTCTCCTTCTGGAGTTTGTCAATAAACGGAAATGTGTTCGCGAACTTTTGTACTTCCCTGAATATGATCTACAGAATTTATACACACCACGTAATAGACAAAAAGTGAGTTAAATTTAAAATCGCGTTCAGCAACTTAAAACGCACTTCCAGGAATTATTGTTAACAGACAGTAGAGAAATCTTTTGTGTGTCCCTGTAAATGAACGATGACTGCTATACACACAATATTCTGTAGTAAGCCTCTTGTAATGCACCTTAGTGACATATATAAATTTCAATGCGTTTAAAATAGTGAAACATTATTTAAATAAACCGCAGACGATTTTTCTCCATAGACGTAATGTAACGGAATTCTTTTGACTGTCCCTGTAAAGTAACTATAAGTGCTATGCACACCCTATTCCATATTAAGCTTCTTGTAGTGCACCTTAGTGATATATATCAATTACAATGTGTTTGAAATTGTGTAACATCATTAAAATAAACCGCAAATGATTTTTCCCCATAGATTGTAATGTAACGGAATTCTTTTGAGTGTCCCTGTACAAAAACTATAAGTGCTACACACTTCCGTTGAAATAGGGAACATACTATAGATAACGACAATAACATATAAAAATTGTAGAGCAATCCGAGCATATTTACGGGAGTTAGAGCACGGCCAGACGGCCAGACGGCCATACGGCAGACAAACCGAAGTCATAAACACTTTTCAATTAGGTTGGAAAGTGTTAATAAAAAGGGAGAAAATTAACCGTTTTCCTTGGAAATAAATGAAGAATGAAATGAAAATAAGGATTACGAAAAAAAATAAAGTAAAAAGTGAATTAGGTGATATGGTAAAATAATTTTGTGTTCACAATTAAATTTTCTGCCTTACTTTCATACCTTTTTACCCTCTAATTTTCTTATAAACTCGGGATGAAAGTATAACGAACCGCCCATAATACACATAATAATTTTGTAACGAGACTGTAATGTGTTGTTTATTTTTTTCTTCTTTCTTTCTTTTATTAATTCTGAGCAGTTTATTTATCTAGACTCATTCGAAGATTTTCATGTACAAGCGAATATTAAACGCTAAAAAACATGGCAGACGTTTATTTAAGTAATTATCAGTAATTTGCCAGATCAGTCGATTTTTAGGTGCGTTCGTAATTATATAAATACGTAGCACCTATAGTCGTCGTTTGGTCCGTCCGTCTGTCTGTCTGTCTGTCCGTCTGTCTGTCCGTCCGTCTGTCTGTCTGTCCGCATATAACAACGCAAAAACTACCCAACCAAATGGTTTGCAATTTAAAATATATTATCTTTGCAGAATTTTGTTGAGACATTTCAAATTTTATTAAAATCGAATCAAAACTTTAGAAAATATTAATAAAAATATTTATTAAGAAATTTGAATTAAAAGAAAAAAAATCGGTGCTTTTTTGTTATAGGAGCTTCCGAAGTTTAATCGTCAAGCGACCGAGATACTTATTTTATTACAGAAATTAATCTGCAGACGATATAATTCATTTCACAGAATTAAAAATCATCAAGATCTGAATATTTATATAACTAGCTGATACATATATATCTGAATGTTTATATAACTAGTTAAGATATTTGTATGAACAGTGTCATAAAATATATACTTAACTAGCTGTTTAACCAGTTCTACGCACGGGATATCATGAATTTAATTCTAAAACGTGCGTACGAACGCACCTCGTTTGTAACGTTTGACGTACAATTTCCAACTTGTTTAAATTATATTTTGTTGCCTGTTACGCTGACAGTAGAAAAATTCTAAAGAGAAACCTTTATCGCTTTCTCTTTTTCGTTATGATCATATTTATTTATGTAATTTTTTTGGAACCTTATTTTTAATACCATTTTAAGCTTGAAAATATATTTTGTCAAAAGAAATAAGAATAAAAGTAAAAATAGTTTTGTTTTAAAAACACTCTTTTATAAGATATAAAAATCAGAGTGCGCGCTTTACAGGAAGAAATGCTGTTTCTTCTTTACGCATTAACCCTCCAGCCGCGGGCAACACTCTTATCGCGTTTCGCTTATTCTATACAATTTCGCGGGGTACGCTATTTTGGCGTTGCTTACAATTTTTATAGTATTTAAGCATCGATAGACTCTATTTCTTCGTTGAATCTATCTTCTTTTATTTAGAAATAGAGAGATTCGTTTACAAAATTATAATACATTTATCATTTCATATATTACGTCATTCGGAAAGTCCTGCGTTTTTTTAAATATTTTGGAATCCATAAAGGACACATTCAAACCGGAATTTTGAAATAAAACTTTGTTTTTATAAAGTACATGAAGAAACTGCTTTTACTTATTTGGAAATAAATTTGTTTGTAAATTCCGGTGGCACTCAATCCTTATAACTATTATAAGTGACGAAAATAGGCCACGGTTTTATATAAGAAAATGGAAATATTGCCTGCGGCTAGAGGGTTAAAGTGACATCATGTAAAGTACGTGTATTTTATATGTTATCTATAAAACGTAAATTTTAAATTCGCCATCGAGTTAACTTTGAAACAAACTTTCTTTGAAAAAATGCTCGTGCTGTCTTTGTTTACTTTTCCATTTTGCTATTGCGTAATTTTTTTTATGTGCGAAACGTATTCTTTTAACAGTTTACTTTAATGTTATTTCTGGAGTTGAGTAAAGTAAGTTATGTGTTTTCCCTAGTTCCGAGACTTTATCAGCACAATAATCGGTTGTTAATCTTACGAAATCTCAGTCCACGTCAAGGGATGATGTGATACATAAATGGTGTTGTGAAGAATATGGTTTAATGTTAAGAATAATCTTTATTATAAGCTAAACACATGTCTGACTATTGCTGAAGTAATTTTGATGGTAGCAACGAATTGACTAAAATAAATTTCGTTTTACTGTTTCTTTTTAAACTTTTAAACATTGCACAATTTAAATTTTTACATTTTCGAATAGGAAAAACAATGCAATTTCTTAGAAAACTGCATTGGAATTCACTGATTTTTTATGGATTTTAAAATAATTTCTAAGCATGAATTATTTTTAAATCTATCTCTATCACGTGCATCCCGATTGCGGAAGATTAACCCGTTTACATTTAATCAATATAAATAGTTCCGCATTTATTCCCGGCTAATATTACAGAACGAAGTTAAATTTTCCTTAAATATAAATATAAATAATAATATAAAATAAATAAAACGAAAATTTAACAGACATGTTTTCGAACTACACGCTTAAACAGTAAAAACACCTGCAGTAAACAGTGAAATCTTGCACGATTTCTTTGGCTATTAACTGCTGACATGCGGTCAAAACAAAAGTATCGTTTTATTAAATTTAAAATTTTTATTAGAATATTTTATTGATATTTTTTTAAAGAAAAATTCTTTTTGGCGTTGTTAATGAATCAGTTAAAAAATATGTATATTAAATATGAAAAATCTATTAGAATTAGAAAGAATGGTTTTCGTCTATGTTCTGTAATCCGGGAAGCCCGGGTTCGATTCCTTAGTTTATTTTAAAAGACAAAAGTCTTCGTGCGTAACTCTGACGTCATTTTATCGTTGGCAATAATTACCGAATAAATTGCGCCTTTAATGAAATTTTTTAAACTTCTAAAAAAATTCAGTTTTGACACCGGCTAACTGAGAAAACAATGTACTTTCAAATGCGATTTGTATGAAAACTGTGACGCAGTTTACTCATTTATTATGGTTTTTTAAATAATTTTCCACTAAGATGTTTTTTTTTAATCTATCTCTATCGCGGAGACGATCACAAAAGATTAATCAGCTTGCACTTAAAGCAATAAAAATAGTTCAGTGTTTATTTTCAGCTAATATTCCGTAACGAAATTAAAACTTTATCAAGGATCAAATAAAATAATACATATAAAACATAAATTTGTAGCAGACATGTAAACGAACTTCCCGCTTAAACTGCTGAAATTATCAGAATCAAAGAGACTGCTGTAGATAAACGAAATCGTCATACAGTTTTAAGTTGCAACTTATAAACACTTATAAACGCTAATGTGTTTTCTAAATATATACATATGAAGTTTTTAATATAATTAGGGAATCGAACCCGGGCTTCCCGGGTTACAGAACATAGACGAAAACCATTTTCCAAATTCTAGTAGACTAGATGGAAACCGTCAAAACTTGACGGAAAAAATACTATAACAATATCAGTAAAATAAGCTTCTTTATTATTTAACAGGGGGATAGTATAAAAAAGTGCTTCATAAATTTTATTTTAAAAGTTTTTCCCTCACTGTAATTCAGTACTATCTTCGATGCAAACTCCAAATAAACAATTCGTAAACAACTGTGTAATGCAAATCAGTTCGACATTACCGCCATATTAACCGCTGCAAGAAAGAAATTGCATGGAACTATGAAGTATCATACAAATAGTAAATTCCTACGTTTAATATATTTGTAATGATGTTTTACTGATTTATTAGTTATTTCATTAACTAAAATAAAAATTACGTCTTCGACACCATTATATTAACAGAGAAAAAAACATTGAAAAAATTATGCAGAGCGTAGTTTCGTACAATAGATCAATTTGACGCCACAAACATTTATTCAACAGTTGAGAGGGATAATTAAGAAAAATAATGTAAATAAATAAATTTCCAAGATTAGTTTTGTTTCTGTTTTCATTAATACGAGGTTTGTTTTTTAAAGTAAGGGCTTTTGTTGTATACACTAATAGGTGACGCGTACGCCGCAACGAGTGCTTGCGTTTTCCCCGGCATTCCTTGGGAACAACTGTGCTCAGTTGCAGTTGTGTAGGTAACCTGTACGGTCTGTTCTGTGTCTTTAAAATGTTCAAGATTATCGAATCGCCCGCCACGTGCGAAGTACGGCCAAACACTGCGAATTCTACGCAGAGCGATTCAAAACAAAAGATGCGACATGCTGACAGAGGGAATTACGTTATTTTGACGTAATTGTACTAATATTTTTCAGCTTTTAAAATTATCATGTTTTCTTTTGCGCGCGTAACATAAGTATGCGATTTCCCTAACAAAACGGAGGGGAATGCAACAAATGCAACTAAATAGCAGAGAATTTACTGAAAGTTTATTTCACGTGGCATAAAAATAAATCCTTCACTTTATGGTATTAAATAAGCATTAATTTGAGAAGAGCAAGAGTGTTTCCACTCATTAAAAACATCATTTTTTAATGGAAACTTAAATTTTCATTGATAAAAATTAAATCTTCAATGATTAGATGAAAGTGTTGTAATTTTTCTTAAACTATTAGTCGTGACATAGCCATGAAGTTTTGTTTGAAAAGGGAAGTAACTATTAATACCTACAGGGTGGCCATAATTAAACTGCAACTGTTCAAGGTGTGCTGGAGAGAAAACTACCCGGTATATTCCAGTGAAATTTGGTATCTACACGTTTCAGAACATGCGCAAGTCAAATATGCAAAAAACAATCGCAATTTTTACCCGATAGATGGCGCTGTACCGTATTTAAACGTTCACCGGTGGCATATTCAACCTCCAAAATCGATAGACAGAGCATAATGACATTCTAAGAGGCATATAAACAATATCAAATATCATTTACAGTCTATCAAAATTCCATACAATTCGCTTCAGTAATTAAATTTTTTACAGTATCATGTAATAAAAATTAGCGTAAATAAGATCACAAATTAAACAATCCATAAAGACGCTTTGGAAAACAAGCCATTATTTATTCAATGAAATTATTGCATGATGTGCTCAATATGTGAACCACCAGATGCAACCACATGCTGAAAACGTAAAACAGCATGGTCCACTGTCGCATTTAAAATCTGTGGTGTAACACACCTCACGTGTCTCGTTATGCTAGATTTCAATTCAGCAACAGAAGCATGTCGTTCTCTACAAACCATATCTTTCAGATGTCCTCACAGATAAAAATCGCAAGGATTAAGGTCCGGTGAACGTGAGGGCCAAGCGTTGTCGAAACCTCTGCTTATGACTTGGTACGCACCAAAGGTATCATGCAGCAATTTTTTAACATATTTAGCGATGTGAGGGGGTGCTCCGTCCTGCATAAATACCGTGGTTTCTAAACAATGTCTCTCTTGCAATGCTGGAATCAATTGTTGTCTCAACATTGCACCGTAGCTAGTCCCTGTAACACTACAGCGTTTGGGACCACTTGGATTTGGGGTCTCAAATAAATATGGGCCCACAAGAAAATCACAAGTCATTCCACACCATACAGTTAAATAATCGGAATGGAGGGGTTCTTCACGTTTAGCGTATTGTTTGTTCGTTCCGCATATCCTGCAGTTATGCGCATTTACACTACCTGATTCTTGAACTGCTACTCGTAGTCGCAATGGCGTCAGCAATTTGTTTCACTCTTTCCGGGTTTACGGGACGTCGCCCTCTTGTGCCTGGAATAACGACCAAATCTCCTGATTCTTCAAATTTTAAAATCGTATTTTTCAATCCATTGACACTCATTGGACCTCTTCTTAATCGATTCATACGCCGGTATTCTTTCAGAGTAGCTAAATATTTGCTACCATGCTGATAGAATATCTTCACTAACAATGCACGTTCCTTCTTATTCAGAGTCATGACTGGCCTTTACTCAATGTATTGATGTTTTTATACTGTTCGATGGGCTTAAAATTTGCATATATGCCGTCGATAAGCATTGAAACACGGTATAGCGCCATCTATCGGGTGAAAATGGCGATTTTGTTTTTTGCATATTTGAATTGCGCATGTTCTGAAACGTGTAGATACCAAATTTCACTGGAATATTCCCGGTAGTGTTCTCTCCAGCAACCCTTGAACACTTGCAGTTTAATTATGGCCACCCTGTATTTGATATAAATCATAGAAAATGTTATCATTGCATCTAAACAAATAAAATACTTAGCTATAAAATATGGCTATAATATACAATCGAAGTATGAAATAAAACATAGCTACCGTTTATTTAGAATCAGTATGACGTCAGGTTCTAAATCATTAATGGAATGTGACGTTATATCTAACAATCATGTTTTTGTTTTGTTTTGTTTCCTTTTTTCCTAAATTGTTAATATGAAATTGAAACGACTATATTAAAGTAGATGTTTAACTTCAAATAAATTTCAATTAAAGTACTACATAATTTTTTAACGCACTTATAGTTATCCTTTTCTATTTATACATGAAAAATGCGCATTTTCTCCTTATAATGAAGTCAATTTCGAAAGAAAAAAATATGGCGATTGAGTCTGAATATTTATTGGCTTATAGTACACGTGTTATCATATTTTAAAACATTATTGTGACTTTTTCGGGAGCTGCAAAAGGAAAGAATAATTGCATTAGAAATTGAAAAAAAAAAAGATTAAAAATTCATGCTTGAACATTAAATTAAAAGCCATATTAAATCAGTCAATTAAGATACAGTTTTCAAACAAATTGCATTTGAAAGTAGATTTTATTTCCTATATAACAATGTAAAAATTAAAAATGTGCCATGTTTAGAAATTTAAAAAAATGCATTAGCAAATATCGCAAAATCAAAATTTCATCGTCAAGAGTCATTATTCGCAAAATGACGTCAGCGTTATGCACAGACACGTTTGTACTTTATAATATATATATTAAATACATTTTTTATTATTCAACATTATCTATACTATTATATAAAGAGGAAACGGTGACTGACTGACTGACTGACTCATCAACGCCGAGCCGAAACTACTAAAGTTAGGGTCACGCAATTTGGACTGTAGATTGCTGTTATGGCCTAGGCAAGCAATAAGACGGGATTTTTGAAAATCCCCCCCCCCCCGAATGTTTTAGGTCATTTTGCTATATCTCAGCAGCAGTTATAGGTAAGAGCTTGAAATTCCAGAAAACAAATCTACTAAAAAAATGATTAGACACCTATTTCAGCGATTTTAGAAATTCGCCACAGAAGGGGGTTAAAGGGGGGGGGGTTCGAATGTTTTAGGTCATTTCGCCATATCTCAGCAGCAATTATAGGTAGGAGCGCGAAAATTAGGAAAACAAATCTACTAAAAAATGATTAAACACCTATTTCAGCGATTTTAGAAATTCCCCCTAGAAGGGGGTTAAAGGGGGGGGGGTCGAATGTTTTAGGTCATTTCTCCATATCTCAGTTGCAGTTATAGGTAGGAGCGCGTAAATAAGGAAAATAAATCTACTAAAAATGATTAAACACATATTTCAACGATTTTAGAAATCCCCCCGAAGTGGTTAAATGAGGTGGTCGAATGTTTTAGGTCATTTCGCCATATCTCAGCAGCAGTTATAGGTAGGAGCGCGAAAATAAAAAAAAACAAATCTACTAAAAAAGGGATTAAAGATATATTTCAACAATTTTAGAAATTCTCCCACCCCAAAGAGGTTAAAGGGGGGGGGGTCGAATGTTTTAGGTCATTTCGCCATATCTGAGCAGCAGTTACATGTAAGAGCGCAGAAATCAGGAAAACAAATCTACTAAAAAATGATTAAACATGTATTTCAGCAATTTTAGAAATTCCCTTCCCGGTGGGGGTTAAGGGTGATCGAATGTTTTAGGTCATTTTGCCATATCTCAGCAGCAGTTATAGGTAGGAGCGCGAAAATCAGGAAAACAAATCTACTAAAAAATGATTAAACACGTATTTCAACGATTTTAGAAATCCCCCCCCCCCCTGAAGGTGGTTAAATGGTGTGGTCAAATGTTTTAGGTCATTTCGTCATATCCCAGCAGCAGATTTATGTAGGAGCGCGAAATTAAGGAAAACAAATCTACTAAAAAATTGGTTAAACACGTATTTCAGCGATTGTAGAAATTTTCCCCCAAAGGGGGTTAAAAGGGGGGTCGAATGTTTTAGATCATTTCGTCATATCTCAACAGCAGATTTAGTTAGGAGCGCGAAAAGCAGGAAAACAAATCTACTAAAAAATGAATAAAACACCTATTTCAGCAATTTTGGAAATTCCCTCCAGAAGGTGGTTAAATGGGGGAGGGGGTGGAATTTTTTAGGTTATTTCGTCATATCGCAGCTTCTATGTAGGAGGGCGAATTTAATTAAAACAAACCTACTAAAAAATTGGTTAAACACGTATTTCGGCAATTTTGTAAATTCCCCCTAGAAGGTGGTTAAAGGGGTATTCAAAAGTTTTGGGTCATTCCGCCATATCTCAGCAGCAGATTTAGGCAAGAGCGCGAAATTAAGGAAAACAAATGTACTAAAATATTACATTGTCTACCCGTGCAAAGCCGGGACGGGCCGCTAGTTCTTTATAAACGCAATTACTGCAAATCATCCATGTCAGTTTTATCTCATTACATTTTCCACGTGACTTTAAATTAGATACTAGTTAAACAATATGTTTATTGGATGATTTTATAGAATTCGATATGGGTACCAATAGTGGTAAAAAACTGTACTTATTTACCATTGTATTCGCAATAATTTTGGTAATATTAGTTCTTATGGAAACACCTTTTCCTTATAAATCTCATTACTTTCTTTACTTCTACGTTTTCAGTCATATTTAAATAACCACATTTTTCTGGTTAATTTTTGTCTACAGTTGATAAAATTGTACATTACTGAATCATGCTAGTATGGTGTTATTATTTTTATAATAATAAGATTTTAAAAGAATCTATTTGGACATCCTGTAATTCACGTATATTTCATG